>JANZLQ010000089.1:4603047-4679752 GCA_026212715.1 Elanus axillaris | reverse complement strand
CCCCCCCCCCCCCCCAGAACTCTTCCTTGGATTTAGATGGATGAAACAGATAAAATTCTTTTTCTTTTAAAAAGGGAGGTTTGATGTTCTTAAAAGACTGAACTGTTAGTTCAATCTGAAATTATCGTAACATTAAGATTTCTCCCCAGTTTTGGTGATCGTCCTCCAAGACTACCTGAGTCAAACAGTGGCAGTACAGACGAGCAAAAAAATGTAGCATATAGGTGGGGCATGCTTTCTTCACGGTATATTCCTTGAGGCATTTTCATATTGCTTAATTCCCCTGCACTGCTAAGCGTTACCAGAAACTGTGCACCACAACTGAAGATTTACCGAGGGTACAAACTCAAGCTGAAATAGTTGTGGAACAACCCTAACCTACTTGGGACTGTGAGGCTCAGAACAGCCAAGCACAGTTTGTGCCTTCAAAGACCTCAGTGAAGTGTTACATGTTGTTTCACACAGGAGACATGGGACCCTCCTGGGTGACTGTGAAGTGAGAACCACTAGAAGTAAAAAGTGCCTATCTCATGGTCTTTAAACTGGTTTTATTTTTTCCTCAAATAGAAGCCTCAAAAGATTGCATATCCATGTGAGCCTCCCCCACTGACTGTGCATAGCCTGTAACCTACAGCACCAGCAGACAGCGTTTGCACACAGGACAGGGACAAGAAGAAGTACCCAACACCCCACGTATCTATAGAGTGATGACTGGCAAAGGTCTTTGTGGGTTTGTACTGCCACTTTTTGCCTTAGAAGTGGTAGGGGACTCTTAACAATAGCACAGATAGAGGAAAAGATGCGGGAAAAGACACAGGAAAAGAGTGACAGAAGCATTCTTCCCATTGCTTATTATTACCCTGTGCAAATGTAGTCCCCTGTAACTTTGCCGAAAGAAAGAATAACTATGACCTGATGTCAAATACTGATGCCACTTACATGAAGTGGATTTCTACTGCACTTATTTCAGCTCATTGAAGACTGAGCCCACCCCTGTATAGGGAAGTGGCCACAGGTGCAGGAGTTAGAGAAATTCAGGTGGAAGTGAGCGCACCATCAGGTGGAGAAAGAGTATAATAAGGGAGGAAGAGAGGCAGGGTTGTTTCTTTGGCAAGGGATGGTGGGGTTGAAGTTGAGATGTAGGATTAAACTTATCTCTGTTCTTTTGTTCTCTGGTTCTATATATTAGAGTAGCCTTTGTGAGCTGTAGTTGTGGTTTAGCAAGGCACTGCTATGCGCTACTCAAATGCAGAATATAAATGTTCATGTTCCCAAGCTTAGCTATAGAAGGGAGACAACAGCAGAGACAGGCTGAGGAGTGTCATGAGCAGTATTACTCATTGTGATAGGCAGGAGTCTCAGGGCATCAGCACTGCATATGGAGAAGGCTGCTTGAATTGGGTCTGGAAAATGTAATTTGGAGGAATAGGAAATAATTAGGGTGCCTGGCTGCTGGGTAATTTTGACAGTCCCAACAGTAACGCTGTTCCTTCAGTGCACCAGGCTCATCTCCCTTTGATTTTTTTTTTTCTTTTTTTTGCCTGAGCAAAAGAGTAAGCTGCATAGCGACATAATTGCAGGGAATATACTTGTGATGGAGGCTCTGGTAACTCTTCTCTATCCTTTTGTCAATGGGACTGTTTCTTTATGGCAGGAATCTCTGGGGAATAAAATCTCCAGGGATGTATGTCATGCAAATGTGCATAACAATATGGCTAAAAAGGCTGACTTGTCCCTGCAGTCTGGACTGTACCAATTGGTAAGTGATATCCCAGTATTTTCCTGGAATGGTTTTCTACAAGGCTGTTTCCTGTTAGGTGGTAGTCAAACACTTACAGGCTAATTCATTTCTCTGTTGCTCAGCTGCACAAAAGAATCTCTTATCTCACAGTTTATGAGCATAATATTTAAATATTTGCAAGTGCTATTCAGTTGTCTGGAGCTGTGTGAAAAGCTCTTCATACATGTGTGTAGCAGCACACAGATAGGATCCTGGAACAAGTTTAACTTTGAGTGGAGGAATGAGGAGAGCATTTTATCACAGATAATGTTGCTGAAGCTATGTACTTAAAGAGCAGTCAGGAGTATGCTATTTTGATTCTGCAAGCTGCAGTCTCTGAATCTGAAAATGTTTGTTACTAGTTACTTGGGATATAGCACAGTGTGTGTGTCCAAAAGCATTAGCACAGTAAAAACAAACTCAGTACAGACTTTTGCAGATCTTGAAAGTCCCTTATTTTTTACCCCTCAGAGTATGCATAGCTAAATAAATATTGAGAAATAGAAAATGTTTCAACATGATCTATAAAACAAGGAACAATTTGGTGAAAAGTCAAGTATCATTATTAAAAAATCCTAAATCATTTACAGAACTACCTAAATATACTCATAGCTCTAAAATGGGGAAAGGCTGACATGCATATTAAAGGAAGATTATTTTTTTCGTCTGGGATGATACTTGTATTGAAATATTGTGAAAACAGTAAAGCAACCTTTAAAAAGTGATGTGCATCTCTTTGAATTTGGATAGAATTCGATGAGATTACAGACTTCCACTCTTCTGTAGGGGAGAATGAGACACAGTTACACTGATTTATTAAGCAACACTTTTTGCATTATTTTTCTCTTACAAAATTTGTGTAAAACATCCTATGAAGGCAAGTGCTAAGGATCAAGGTCAATCTGTCGATTTAAGATAGGATGATGTATACTTTTTCTGATACAGTATTTTCTGGCAACATAAAAAAGGATCTATTGCAAGGGAGACAACTGACTGCTTATCATAACTGCCTGAAGAGAAATCAGTAACACGAAATTTCTCAGTGCTGGGGACTGAATATGTACCAAAGAAATGTGACTCCTAAAATCAAGCTTTCAGTATTAGCAAGCAAGCCAGTAAGATCAGGAGAGCTTTGCCTTGCTTACAGCATCATGCTCTGTGGAATGGCTGCAGCATTTACACTCTATTAAAACAGAAGATTGGCAGCAAAGCACCCTTTCTGAGCTCTAGTTGGGGTAGCACTGTGACCATGCTGTTGTGACTTTCCTGTTCTCTCCTACTTCTTTCTATGTGGCTAAAAGTTAGCTGGAAAAACTATGGGAAAATGATAGTATCTTATCTGTCTTATCATACCTTACAGAAGTACATCTTCATGTGGTTTTTCAACATGAACTATACTACTAGCATTAAATGGATACACATTCTTTTAAAACCGTAGCCTCTGTGGGATATCATGTGGATTCTTCCCACAACAGATCAACACCTCTAAATCCTTTTTCACAGAAACAAAGAGAATTTAAATGCACTTTTTTCCACAGTGAAAAATCATGAAAGGCTGTTGTGAATCACTTAAACACTATGCTCAGGGGAACTAGGCTGCTACTGGTAGTTAGCACGCAGAGTGTTTTAATACTTAGGCTGTGGATTATTTTTAAGGAGCTTGGGGAATGGAATACTGACAATAAGTAATTTACAATTATCCCTGCTGTTACCTGTTAATGTTAAAAATGCTTTTTAGACAATGGCTTTTCCCCTTAGTGACTTAGTGTTGGGGTACTGAAAATCACAAAATTAAATATAAAATCTGAATAACTTCTAATGCAAGTTTGACTGGGATCATGTCACTTATCAGCAGAACAGAAAATGCAGCTCTGACTTGCTGATGTCAGATGGCAGATCTCCAAATGCTCAATCCCTCCCATCTGGGGTTTCCTTCATCTTGTTCATTTTAGTTTCTAGTGAGTCTAGCACTTGCTAGAAAAACAAAATAATGAATGCCAAATAGGGCATCTGCTGCTTACTTGTACTGCACAGACTATCCAAAGCTAATGTTTTCAAGTAATTTTTCATAGGAGATGCATGCCTAGTTATTAATGTTCCTGACCTTTGTGGCAGCTGGTAACTTTCATAAAACTCTATAAAATGGTCTGCATAGCCATGTGAGAGCCTATTGCAAAACCCTCCGTGGCTTCTGAAAAATGCTAGCCTTGTCAGAAATCTCAGGGTGGAGCAGGTCTGCGAACATAAAGGTTAAGCAGGTTAATGATTAAAACTATAAGAAGATGTTTGCACAGATTGACTTACTGTAGTTCTGACTCTCATTTCCTGACTCTTAAGTCTGCCCTTAAAAATAGCTCAGTTCAGGCTCACAACACCTATGTGTAGCATGTGACATTCTTCTCTGTTTTCAGGAAGATTAGCTAGAAACAGTGTGGTCTCATGTTTCCTAAATCTGACAATTGGACAGAAAAGGTGACACTTAGGTTTAGTGAGTCAAGACTGTCGGCATAATGGAACAAGAAGCTGTTAACACAGAACAGGCAGGATGAAGTGTAATTCTCGTGAACGTGAACTGTTACAGTGCATACAATCTTCTACACCTTTTCATAGGCAGGTTTGAAACAGGGCTCTGACTCTCTTGCTGAAGCTTGTCCCAGTTTTTATTTTTGGATAACTGCCACTACATTATAAATAGACCACACTGCTAGGCCCTATATTCTGCTAAACCACACAGATCTGGGTGCTTTCAGATATAGCTGCTTTCTGAGTTCAGAGTACTGCTTGCTGCCAAACTCATTTTCTCTTCTTAGCAAAAGAATTTCTTAAGTGGTCTTTGACTGTAGTTGATAGGAGAGTTAAAGCAAGAGTCCTCAAATGCACCTTCACGGAGATTTAATCTAACTTTGCCTATTTTCACATTTCCATCCTCAGAGTGACTGCTATTAAGCAGTCTCTCAGTCTGTGTTGAGAACTAAGCTGATGTTCTCCCAAGCAAAATTAAATGGCAGTATTCAGCCTTTGTTCCAGGTTGTTAGACCAGCAGCTACAAGACCATCAAAGCAGCTGACTCTAGATTGTTGCATATTAGCTTAGGCACAGTCATTTGACAAGATGTGAAAAATCTTTCCTGGTACAGGTTTTGGAATATATCATCATAAATTTGTGTCAGGCAAAGCTGGATGTGTGCTTAGCGCATTCAGCCAAAGGTCTCCCCTTATGCCAAATCAACCTGGCCTAGGCATGGCCCGTTTCACCATGCTGCTTGTGGGAAGCTGATTCATTACCAGAAACAGCGTAGTGCTCCTGGTATTTCATACAGTGGATCTGAGGCAAATGTAATACCCAGCAGTACTGTTTTTAAAGATACCTACTTGATGAACAGGAGGAGTTTACCTGCAGTTTGTAGATAAATTTTAAAGCCATATTCTTCAGATTATAATGTCTGGTTCTAGGTCTTAGTATCCTAAGATATTTTATGGTTCTGTTTTCAAGTTTTTGATCTGCCTCCTCCCAAAAAACCCTCAAACTTTACTCTTTCTTCCCTTGTCTACAGCTGGAGAAAGATTCCTGTTTTGCTGGTCTGCATAGTTCCCCTTAAATTCCCATCTATTATTTAAGTAAAGGAAAGAACAGCAGCTGTAAGTACATCTCTTAGGCTTCACTGCAAAGACGTACAAGTTTTAAACATACTATTTCTGGTGATAATGGAAAGACTTTATAAAAAGAGGAAAAGAACTTATGGTTACTATTCTGGCATGTCCCAAGTCAGAAGTCTGCATTAACCATTGCTCAACAGCTCAAAACTAGCAAAGCTGAAAAATGCCATTCCCTGTAGTTGGCACAGCAAGAAGTAACACCAGTACTGTTTATGTGAAACATGCCTGTTTGTATTCTCGCAGACCCTAGGGGCACACATTCATCAAAAACTATTGCAGACAGGGAAAGATCTAAACATGCCCACCATGTTTTCACTGACATTATCACTGTGGAAGTGTAAGATTTTCTAAGGCCACTTCTATTTTTTTAAAGAAATAGCAAAAATTTTTGCTTTCTGGAGCACTTAGCATGATCATTTTCTCATTTTTGCTTTGTGCTTTCTAAATAGTTCTATAATATATAATAAACTAAGCATGACATAAAGGGATGTAATTTACAACCCAAATGCATGTGCATAACCATTTTCTTTTGAAAACAGTATGTAAACTGCAGAGCAGTGATTGTTTTAGATATTCTACTGCTGCCATTAAGTCATCCATGAGCGACTCAGCTTTAGTAATATTTCAGTATATAATTATTGCGTGTGTGTGTGTGTGTGTCATCCCACTTTGGCAGCTATGAAGTAAAGAGTTTGTTGTCTAGCAAGTTTCTCTCTGCTCCCTAATTTCAGATGTAGCAAGCCCTGTAAGGTTGCAGTACTCCGGCACTGTGCTTTCCAATAGCTGAGCAAACTGGATGACTGAAGAAGGGTGTTTTTGCGTTTTTAGGATAGTTTTGAGCTTAAATATAGTTTTACTCATTTGGCAGATTATCTTCTTCGGATGTTGGCGCAGCATCAGTGGGCTCCTACTTTGAACTTCACTTGTACAATTCTGAGGCACCTTGTCTATATCAAAATGCAAGTTTCGTAAGCAGGGTAAGTTCTCTGGGAGCTTCTGTGGGTGTCTGGTGTAGGTGTGATGCTTTTGTAGAGAGTGAAATTTTCAAGAGACCAAGACTAAACCTATCTATCAACTGGAGAATGCTTTTCTTTTGTGCTTGTTTCTGGTTTTCTGATTTATAAATCTGTCTTCTTTTCTGAGCCATACCACACTGACTCCTTGGCATTCGGAAGTGAAGAAAGATAGACCTAATTTCATTTGTATTTTCAGCCTGATGCACTGTTACACTTCCTAATTTCTATGCCAAGGGGATCCAAAATATACTATCATACAAGCTAAACTTAAATAATACATTCACCTTCCACTGAAAGTTTCAGTTACTGTAGTGACTGTTGAAAGTAAAATGCCTAGCCTAGTAGAATAGTTTTTATTTCAACTCAGTAAAATTTCTTCTTTTTATTTAATTCAGAGATAGGCAGGTAAATAATCTTAAAGAATTTTCCTCTGGGAAAAACACTTCGTTGCTCAAAGTCTTTAAAAATTTCTGTTAGTAAAAACCTTCATAGGAAAGAACAAATTTCTCAACAAGAAGAAAATTACTTTCTGGTAGGACCTGATGTCTACTAATGCCCCTCAAAAGTTTAAAAATCTTACAGAAAGATGAAACTCTTTCTATCAAGTGTAACTTTCTGCTGATAGGATTCATATACCATAAATAATGCACAAAAGTCAAAATGAAGGTTTATCATCTTTCCCCTCGGGGAGGGGATTTCTTTTTTATGAGCTAGTAAGAATTAGGTTGTAGGCGCTGGAAAGCGTCATGGTCTGTGCTGTTGATGTTTGAAGGATCCTCTGAATGAAAGAGCTATTGGTAGTCACTTCCACTCCTCTGCCCCTAAGGAAGAAAACACTTTTGACCCATGATACCACAGCTGAGTGTTTCTTCTGATTTGTAGGATTCTCTCTTTAGCCACTTTGTTTATAGTTTTATTGAGCTATAGATATGTATGATTTTTCTTGTTCTCACATAAGCATGAGGTGAGTCTGTGATCGTGTGTAAAGTGCTGCTTACTGTAGGAGTGTTGGAGTCTCATTCACCATTACAGATAAATGCCCTTTTATTATCCCCAGCACACTGGAGGTGAGATACCAAGTCCTCAATGTCCTCAGAATCAAAGTAATTCTTAATACTATCAATCAATGCAGTATTTTTGTCTTACTGCCCCTTTCAAATAAGCCACTTCTTTGGTGGCCTGTAAGTAACAATTAACTAAATAATGGGAGTAGAAAATAGTTACAACAAAAGAAGACACTCCATATCAGGTTACATAAGCTACACTACTTGTGATTTGACATTCTTCAGACTGTTGCACTGTTTTTCTCCATATGTCACAGATTACAGAAAATGATAGTGTACTGGAAGATTATGATGAAAGCCCTACCTTAGTTTTCATTTAAGTATGCAATTAATCGTGATTGAAAATTAGAAACAGACGCTACCTCAGCACTGTAGCAAGGTACTTCTTCTATTGTGCCTGCAGTTATTTACCGGTGCAGACTCTGAGATCTCATTTAAAATAGTCTTTGTAGCTGACACTACGCAGGCATATCTATGTGCTTTTGAAAGCTGTAGTCCATATACACAAAAGTGAATCTTTCCTCTTTTTCCTTCCCAAATTGTTTCCTTAAAGCACTGATGGTTCAGTAGTCCTTCATCATCCAATACAACTTCAGTGCTATTTTTGACTATTTTCACCTCTCTGACATGATATAGCCTGCTCTCAAGCCACTGCTAAAATCTCTGCGGCGAAAACTGGCTGCAGATGGGGCTTTGACTTGCTCCCCATGCAGATGGCCCACACAGAAATGTGTTGCCATATCTGAGCAGCTCCAGCATTGCTCACAAATGAGAGGCTCTTCCCTGTGTCCATTTTGTGCTTTAGAGATTTCAACCTTGGTCTTTGTTTTGCCAGCTTTTCCTGCCACTCAGAATGACCCCTCCAACTTCACACACCTACTAGCTGTGCCCCTTTCAACTTGGCAACTCCTTTGGCTGACACACTTTTTGACTTTAAATTAATCTGTTTCCAACTATTCTCTTCCTTTAAAGTCACTTCTTCTGTGAAGCTATTTAATGCCCATCTCCATCTTATTCTAGTCTCCTTATATTTGATTTATGTCAAGTATCATATTGGCCTCTTCCTCTGGATGGGAAATGTCTTACTCATAAACTGCTGTTTACTCTGAAAGTACTTGGTAAAAAGTAAGTAGCAGAATTATTTATGAACTAAGCAAGACAACAGTCATTTGTTTTAGCTGTGTTAAGATTAAATGTTTATCAGTGTATTCACTGATAGAACATGTGTATGAAGACTACATGAATTGCATTTTAAAAGGCATAGACAAAACCCTTTTTCCTATGCCGTATATGTAATATCCAAGTTCAGTTCTTTTGTGCATTTACTGCAGTGAAAGCTATGGTGTACTTTGTATGCAAGTGTACTAAGTAAATCATATTTGTCCTTTATAAATTATTTCTATGAAAGTTGTGATATGAATTCTTAGGAAATGCATCCAAACTAGCCATATTTCTGAGTTGCACTAGTGTTAACATGTCTACCAATGGTAAAAAACAATAAATATTTATTTTCAAGCCCGTTTTTTAAGCCAACCTTTTCAAGGTAAGGAGTCGTTTTCAATATTTCAGATTTCTGTTCCATTTACTGACAAGAAATTATAGCTGCACTTACATGTGTTTGGGCCCTGTAAATTCTCGGTTCTCTGTACTTGGGATTGAAAATTTCCCATATTAAACATTTGCTGTTTATGCATTAATAGATTTTCATTCAAATACCAATGTATTTGATATACCTGTCTCCTCTCTCATACCAGGTGTCATGTCTTTTCAAACACGCTTCACAATCTGCTTTCCATATCTTGATATTCCCTTAATGAAGAAATTCTAGTGCTAAGGCACATTGACAACACTGTGACACGAGTAGAAAGCTTGTGTGTACATTTGTCACATTAAAAAAAGTGGAGGTAGGAGAGGGAAAATGTGTAGTTCATTTTGTTCAAACTTGCAGGCAAGTGATTTTTATTCATTTGTCCTTGGGTATGGAGGACGCTTCCCTGATTTCCCTGGGAATGGGTCCATGACCTCATAAAACTTAACTGGTTTTACATTCAGAGAATTTTTAAGTATCCTAAATTCACCTTCTTGCTTTCAAATTATCCTTGGTGACTTAAAATCATGCCCTTGAGTATTACATTGAGAAATAGGAAGATAGTTACTCATTATTACTTACAGAATTCACGTTGTGGGTGTTTATAAGCAGATAACATACATTAAAATCCTTTTGTGTCATGTAGTGGTGATTGTTCCCATCCAGTAGAGTCATGATTTTTTCTTTTTTCCCCGAAGAAATGTTGAGAAATGTCACCAGGACACAGAAGTCCTTGATGTTCTCCAAGTGATTGTTTGTTTAGCTGAGTTCAGCCTGGGCATTGTATTCAGAGTTTGTCTGTTGCTTCTGTTACTCTAATGCAGTGAAAAGTTTCAGGGCTTTTTCTGTGTTCCCTACCCTTCATGTCTGGAACCTTCTTTCACACATTGTATCTGTTGCACAGATCTTCCTGGAATTTACCACTTTTCTGAAGTTATCTTGGATAAGAGCAGACTACTTAGATTAACTGTAAATATGCACAAACTTTATGGCTACTTATAAGGGTTATTGTGCTCTTTTTGTTTCTCAAAATAACATACTGTCATTGTGATTGACAGACTACCTTCAGTTTAATTTAGGCACATGCTTGAATTTATGGTTCTCCTGGATTTATTGTATCACTTCTAATGGCACTTTTTTTTGGAATGTAATTTAATGTCATGAATATAACCCTCCAGCCATGACACATAAAAGGGCGTGTATGTGCTTAATAACTGAAAAATGAAAAACTTTTAAAAAAAATCAAGATCTTTGTGCTTAGAAGTGAAAAGACTGTAAATAGGCAATTTGGTCCTTATACTTTCTTCAAATGAACAGGAGTTAAGCAACTGTGAATCTACAGCAGAAACATGATTAAAGATAACAACGAAACTATTCCACTAATGGGCAAGAAAACAAATCCGTCTGGTATTCCCCCTTCAAACCAGCAAGAGAAAAAAACGACTGAGAGTACTCCCACAAAGAAAAGGTAGGACTCTAGCTTAGACTAAATCACTAAAACTCCACTTTATCTCCTTTAGTAGATATTTACACTGAAATATCACTAACACCTTTATTCATGCTGCATATATGAATGAGAGAGACCTAATGAATACAAAGTACCTTAAAAAAAAAATGCTGTTTAGAAGTGGAAGAGTATCATGGTTAGGTAGACATATGACGTGTTTACCCTAATGGGACAAATATTTAATCCCTATCCTAGAGACATCAGGCTCATGCACCAGTGTTTTAAGTTTGTGTCTCATATCAGTTGGGCTTTCTGCATCCACTCTATATACCTATATAAGCTTACAAGAATGTGGTCTAACAATGGTCAGTGTTTCAGTAGGAGAAGGTAGAGTGATCTTTTTTAAAGAGATCATGTGGCAGGGTACACCAGGTTTTATATAAGAGATCCTGGCCTGAAAAAAGGGAACATTTCAAACAGCCTCACATTGGAATGTGACAGATTATGGAGAGCTAGAGGTGAATTTAAAAATGAGGGCTGGCAGAGCAGGAGGTTTGAAAAATCCTATCACAAACAGAAACCTCTATTTTTCATTATTCTGATTAACAAGACTTCATTATTTTATAAAATATTCACTTTCATTCATAATTTATGCTAGAGAATTAATAAAAGGATTAAGGGTTTGTATTTAATATGAGTGGGGAAATATAAGCAGTAATTAATCTCTGATACTATGCTATTGAAGTCAACCAAGTTACTGTAGAGTGAGGATGAATTTTCATTTATAAACTTTTCACTCCGTGGCTAATTACTAGCAACTGTGGCAATTTTTGAAACTCTGAAGGCCTAGGTAGTTGTGGCTGTTCTGACATTTATAATTCTTAATAATCAGAGGAATCGCTTTCCACAGAAATGGTGTCATTAGTTATTTGAGACCTACTGCCTGGGTGGCCCAATTTGTCTTTCTGTGATTAAATTCAAAGAGAGAAGCTTTTTGGTTGCAGAAAGGGGAGATGAGGTGTCTGAACAGCTCAAAATACACCCAGTACTTCAAAAAGGGGCAATTCCATGGAAGACTGTGTAGTTACAACAAATACTGGCAAACACTACCCCTCAATTACTTAAGCTCATATCTTGCATTCAGTTTTGTGGCATCAGTAACAGTAACCTTGGGGTTTTTCCCACCTCTCAACCAAGAGCTCAGGGTGTAGCCAACAACATTCCTGTAATATAGAGAACGAAGATCACGTGAATCTTAATGCAGAGGTTTAACGTGTTCTATTAATTATATGTTTCTATGCTGCTGCACTTCTGTTGCTTCAAAATGCTTCCTTCTACTGTGCCACTAAGCAGCTAGTGCACTTCCATGGGTGGCGTTTCTCACTTGACAAAATGTATTGGTAATATCCACTTTCTCAAAAGACAATGACTTCCCCCTTCTTGAAGGTCCTGGTATTTGAGCGGGCTTACAATATATAATTAAGTACAGGAAAACCGACAGGCAGGCTGGGAGGAGTGCTGCCAACGTTGTCAGAGCCCGATTATGTTTATGGGCAGTGTTCTTGAGAGTGTGCACCATGGCCACGTAAGCACTTGGGTATTTGTTGGCAATTGTCCACCTGCTTTGCACGGTGGCTTTGAGGGTTTTTTTCCCCCCATGGTATCCCCAGATAACCCACAAGCTGGGATAGGTTAGGTATGTCAGCCTCCAAAACAGGGTCCACTTCATAGCTGCTGTACATCTCTTGGATGCCAAAATCTTCAGCATGAACACACTGTTGGGAGAGCAGGAACTGTTCTCAGAGACAGCCTGTAGCATACCATCCCCTCCTGGTGCTGAGCCAAGGGTAGGTGAGGTGGTCCAACAAAGCCAAATGCTTGGCGCTTCTGGCTTTACGGAGGTTCACTGCAGCTTCCAATGGATGTTTGCCTGTTGGGACAGCTCCTGCACTTCATGGTCAGGGAATGCAAAAAAGCAGGACGAACCCATGCTTTTTCACCTGTCTTTAGCCCAGACCTCAGTGAAACAGCAGTGATTTACAGCAGCTGGCATAAGTAATGGCAATGGTCCTGTTTCTATCTGGTTTTTCCTTTACTCTGAAGAGCACTCCCTCCCTCAGTAATTTCAGGGACATAGTCCTGCAAACCAGAAGTGGCATTTTACTTGCTGCCTGCTTAGAATACATTGAGGCACATCTCAAATGTTAAAAGTCATATAAGTTTAAACAACTACACACGATGAATTAACACTTGGACCACAAAGCCATTGGCAAATGAGTTCAACTAGGGCCATTAGACCATGCTATTTTTAGCAGATATCAACATGTTGTTCAGTAGTGTCCTAATAATATACTGCATTTTAGCAGCAGGATGTGTACTTTATTTAATTCAACAGGATTCTTTGGGGAAGAATCAGTTAAAAAAAAAGAAAAAAATACCCTATGGACTGAACCATAAATATTAGGTGAATTGGAAACATTTTCTAGGTGACTACTGGAACATTTTAGAAATGTAAGACAGTTTCTGAACAATAGGCTATATGGTAGTTGCTACATCCAGCACTGAAAACTCCTCTGTCTTTGTTGAAATGTAGCAATGTTTTAATGAGATCTAGTAATCTGAAGCCATTGATTTTGCCTCCTAACTCTGCAAGCTTTAAAGGGTGAAATCTTCCTACTCTTCTTGTGCTCCCTTTTCTGTGTTGTTTCAAATTTCATTTCTTTTCCCTATAAATAATTAATTATTTATAGGGAAAATACATAGTTAAATGTCATGTGCTGACTGGCAAGATTACACATTCAGTCCTGGATCGTGTAAATGCCTGATGTCATTTAACATGTAACCTTTCAAACTTTCTGACCTGGTGATTATCACTGCTGATGGGTTTGAAATGATCCATCCTGATGGCTCCTGGCTGGAGAAGTAGGGACTAGAATGCAGTAAATTAAAAAGCATATGCATGTGTATCTGTATGCATACATGTATAGCTGTTTAATAAATGCCTGCTGTTGCATTCAGCTCTTTGCACAGAAGTTGGATGCAAGGCTGTTTTTAGGCTGCTAGGGTAGCTTCTTAGACATGTCAGGATCTGATACCATGTGTCCTAAAAATATATCAGGATCTTTTGCCCATCTGCCAGCATGAAAAGTGCTGGGCATGGGCACACTGGTGGAGGTTGGGATCCCCCCAGGGGAAAGTAGATAAGCCTCTGTTCCAGCATCCTGTTAGGTATAATGCCAGAAAATATAAATTGTCAGCCTTGTCCTAGGCACGTAAGTGTAGTGCTTTGCTTATGTTATGGCTGAGCTTGCTTTTTTTATTAATATTTTTTAAATGCACTGTGTTCAACAGTTCACACTTTTTTCTGGAGATTGATGGTTTTGAAAGCAATGCAACTCCAAATAATACGTCTCCCCCTGTGTTTTCAAAACCAATGGATTCAAATATTCGTCCATGGTAAGTTATAGATGCATATGCAATAGTCATACTGCAAATATATCTGTTTTCTTTTTAGCAGCTACTCTTTATTTCTCCTTAGACTTCAGAGCTAAAATTTCACATGGCTTTTCTTACCTGTTGGTCACTTCAAAGACAGAACTCCATTAGAAGTCAGCTGTTGCTAGATGACTTCTCTTTGAGTTTATCTACTGCTGTCATTTACACTGAATTAATCAGGCCTCAAATTTGAATAAACTGATTTGAATAAATCAGTAGTCTTTTTATATTGGCCTCCTATTTATGATATGTTAGGACAAAGTCCACACACCCATTTGTGTATTTTCTACTGCATGAAGACCACTGCTTAATTTAGCAAACCCTATTCGCAGCTGTGTGCTGACATACTCCCTCTTTTGCTCATTAACAATCAAACAACATGAAGTTGCTGAGTCTGAAATATTTAAAGGCAGCCAGTAATGCTGAATGAATAGAGAAAAATTATGACTGGGAAGAATGTGCTTAATTTTTAAAAATGTGTGGGGTACTAACAGCCAATAATTATGAATAAGGGAAATACACGTCAAATCTAGTATAAGCCCAGAATGGCTAAATGTTTTTGTGGCTGATGGATGTCCGGTCAGCTTTTTGGAGTTAGCCGACAGTCTTATTTTGGTTTCAGAGGAGAGGTATCCAAAATTCTCCCTCATTTAGGGAGTGAACTGCACAAGACACATATGCTTTGTCACCACGTTCCTCATGGTTTTCTGCAGAGAAGTGACAGACTGAATAAGAATGGACTCTGAGCTACTAGCTTTATTTCAAAGGGAAGGGAATATCTGCAAAACAATGCTGAATCCTTGCGTTACTGCCATACATCTCTTTTGTCAAGAACTAATAGTTCAGGCTCCCTAAGTTATTAACCTGAGGTAGTTCATCAAAGCTGAACCTTATAGAAAAGAAAAATACAAGTAAGAAAAATTATAATAAATTAATTTTAAAGTCAGATCTGCTTTTAGGAATATCTGGAAATTAGGTACAGCAATTACAAAATGCCACTGAAATCCTTTACATTTATTACCTAAATATGTATTGAGGACCCAGTCCTCAGTTTCTTTTAGCTGAAGCTTCCATTCAAGTCAGCTGCAAAATGCTTGAGCTGCCTACAATGTACTGTGTAGTAAATCTTTAGGTAAATCACTTCCATTGTGTGCTTGCAACCCAGGCACTGTTACTGATTTAGCACTTGTTTTTGGCAGATGACAAATTAAGCATGTGAAAAGGAAAAATGTAAGCTTCAAGCATTCAGGATGATGCATAAAAAGCAGTGATCATCAAAAAAAATGAAAAAACTTCCCACAGTTTCAGGATCTGTAATGAAATAACATAGTAAAACACAAACCAGGTTGATTTCCTAATGATTTTTTAAATATAAAAAAATCCTGTGGGTCTCTTCATTTTTGCCACTCTTTAAAATTCATGGGGGAGATAAAATGATAGAATTAAAAAGCACAATGTCAGCTTAGACTAATTTCATCTCTGCTGTAGATAATGCTTAGTAGTATTGACTGATTCTTCATGCAATTTGCCAAAATGTCTTCCAACATCTTTCTGACTTAGCACTTAACCCTCTTCTGGTTTTCTATAGTGCATCTGGAAATGGGGATGATATGGATTCCCCACAGTCTCTTCAGGATGATGCGACTGAATATAGCCCTAATGTAGACAGTTGTTGGTGAGTGGAGATATGAAGTATTTCTTAGTACATTTTCAATGGATTAAGTCTATGATAGGGCAGATAATACCTATTTTGTCTGCTATTTTTTAGAAATAAGGTCATATGTGTGCATGCATTTCCAGTTCTTCAATAATTAAATTTTGAAATGAACAACTCTAACCTCTGCTTTTCTCAAATCTCATATTTAGTGTGAGGATTCTTCATATGTAATGTCTTTCCTAGATGACAACAGAGGACCTGAACACCATGCACAACTAGGCATGAGCTAGGAGTATTTCTGACTGGGGAAAATATAAAATAATTCTTATTCCAGAATAATGTATGATCAGGAAAGTTGTGCAAGAAGATGCGAGGTTTAAAATTATCTTCTGCTGTGAGTGGGATGGGTGCAGCTGGAGTGCAGCATCAGATAACTTCAGGCACCGAAGTCAGCAAGTTGTGGACAGATCAGAGAAGCAGAGAAGTATTTTTTAGCCTTTGTTTTAAAAGAATGGATAAACTGGGAAAAAATGCAAAACAAAATACTTGAAAAATATACATTTTATAAAAGCCCTCTCAATAGCCACTTACCTGCAAATAAGCAATCTGCAGAAACATTGAGAGCTCTGTGCCAAAAGATATATGGAAGCGGGGCAAGTATATGTAGTCTGGGGCAAGTAATTGTATTTCTTTTTCCTTTTATGTAGAAAATACAATAAAACACAGTAAATTGAATTGGCAATTTCATTATTATTTCTTATAATTCAGTGCTAACATATCACAAGGACCTGAGCAGACTAGTGCCCGGAAGAAGCTGAAAAAATACTTATTTCGGGCAGTGTCTGAGGGGAATGTAGAAGAACTGCAATGTCTGCTTGCAGAGGTGAAGGAACGATCAAATGCATGTACAAACATGACTGTTACAGGTAAGCTGTGGAGTTTCCTGAAGGAATATTGTTAGCTCTTCTGGCACCATATGTGTAGTCTAAAACTGGGAAATATCTCTGTGCAGCAGCTACTTGCCTGTGAATTTCCAGTCACTTGTTTGCAATGTAATGTATGTCTCATTTCCTAATTCTAAAAGAAAGCTTAAGGTATTCAATCTGCCACCTCCTTGCTGCCTCTGAGGGAACACTGGAGAGTATTTGTCTCCTACTTATGATACACGGAAGGTTTATCTGCACTGTATTCCCATAGCCATACGTAAGCTAGCCTTCTGCAGCATGAGACTCAAGGCTGATGTCTCTCTCCAAACTGCAGTCAAATCGCAGTATAGACAGGGCTTGTGATGTGTGCAGCATAGTAGAACGAGCAGAGAAGTTAAGAAAGAATTCTGGGTTTGTCTGGAGTTACCATGGCAATGGGATGTCCAAAAGAAACACCAAGTGCGTTGGCTACCAAATAAGTAATAATTAGTACATCTCTGCATGCATTGTCTCACCAAGTATACATAGCTCAAATACAAAGTGCATAGGATGGAGTAATTATTTGGCAAATAATTTATGTTCATACACATCCCTCAGGTTCCACCCCTATTAAACAAAATATTAGAATTATTTTCCATCCACTTTAATAAATAATGGTGACCTAATCTCAAAATTCACTCTTGTAGATTATCTGATGAAAAAATTCACAGCCTCAGACACTGGCAAAACTTGTCTGATGAAAGCTCTGCTGAATATCAACCAAAACACAAATGAAATAGTGAATACGCTACTATCCTTTGCAGAAGAAAATGGTATTTTGGAGAGATTTATCAATGCGGCATACACAGAAGAGGCATATAAAGGTATTGCCATCTGATACCAATTTCAGGTATATGGTTAAATATACCATCCATAAAAGTAATGTTTTCTTCAAACATTCTAATGATGGTTTAAATTCCTGAAACTACTTTTATTCATTATCACTGGTGCTTTCCATTGTGAAACATCATTAATGTTTCATAATGTGCTTAAGACATTCAACCCTAAATACCTCTGTCTGTTGTTTCAGGCCAGACAGCTCTAAATATTGCCATTGAAAGAAGACAATATGAAATAACTCAGAGCCTTATAGAAAAAGGAGCTGATGTCAATGCTCATGCCCAGGGTATTTTCTTTAATCCCAAACATAAGCATGAAGGTTTTTATTTCGGTAAGTGGAAATGCGGTCTCTCTGGAAAAGATAGGAAGGAATACCCAAACAAGACAGTATGGAAGACATGCAAGTGTGAATCATTACTGTAGCTAGACCTAGATTAGGAAACTCGCATCACAAGATAAAAAAATGGCATAGTACCTTTTGTAAAAGTAACTTGCCAGAGTGCAATGTATTATAAACACTCAGAAATAATTGTAAAACATTTACAGAAAAATTGTAGCTGCTGAATGGCAAATAATGTAACAAATTTATTTTGAAGATTTTCTCCAAATAATGTTTTCATGCAAATTAAGCTTTTATAAAACAAGAGCTATATTCAATACAGTCAATATGTAAATATGCTTTCATATATTAAGATGCTTAAAACAGTCACTCTTATAATATGATTTGAATGCTTGTAATATGACATTAACACATGTTACATTTTATAAATCTGTAGGTGAAACTGCACTGGCATTAGCTGCATGTACTAATCAACCAGACATAATTCAACTGTTAATGGACAATACCAGGACTAATATTACTTCTCAAGATTCAAGAGGAAACAATATCCTCCATGCATTAGTTACTGTGGCAGAGGACTTTAAAACCCAGAATGACTTTGTAATCAGAATGTATGATATGATTTTGTTGAAAAGTAAAGACAAAAATTTGGAGACAACAAAGAATAAGGAGGGTTTGACACCACTACAACTAGCTGCAAAAACTGGGAAATTAGAGGTGGGTATTTTTCAGTAGCATCTAAGAGAAATTAAGTATGGAGAAAGAGTCAAGGCCAACTGTGTGCTCAGACATTAGTGCTCTGACATGTAGTTTTCCATGCTGGTTATACTGTACTGTGTCAGTAGTATCTGGTGAGCTAATTTTGTTCAAAATACAAGCAAGTACTTCTATTGCAGTGTTGCTTCTACCCTTCAAGGTTTCCCTCTAACAACGCTTCTCTGTACAAAATACACATGCTGTTTAAAAACAGCCTTTCAAACCCTTCTGTTGTACAGAAACTCAGAAATTCTGCATTTATTACAATACTACACTTACACAATATACAGTCTTCGAATAATTTCAGAAAACTCACTAAAACTGCTCTGTTATGCTGCTGTAGAATTTGGGTCTCAAATCGTCTGTACTGTGGTAGAGAATTGACAATGGGATAATTTAGAAAGTAATTGATTAAGTTAAAGGAAGATATAAATGTGAATGCATGGAAAAATGTGCTTACATCCTTTAGAAAGATGTCTGACAGAAAATCCAGACGCATTAAAAATACTGGATTTATTTCCTAGATGTCTGTCAATCTCTAACACCACTTACCAAATAACAGATTTACAAATACATTGAGTTGCACTAATGTAGAAAATGTGATGGGTAAAAGTTAGGGGTGTTGGCAGGCATGTATGTGTGCTTTCTCCTTTCCCATGAAGAACACATCTGCTTACAAATGGTTCTGTTAATGTTTTAGATTCTGAAATACATCCTGAGCAGAGAGATAAGAGAGAAGCCTAACAGGAGCCTGTCAAGAAAATTCACAGACTGGGCTTATGGTCCTGTTCAATCTTCTCTTTATGATCTGACAGAACTAGATACCACCGCAGACAATTCAGTGTTGGAAATTATTGTGTATAATACAAATATTGGTGTAAGTTACCTTTTTCTAAAATATATATGTTTCCTAGCAGTACACTCCTTCCAGATGTGTTGGCCTATACATTTGACTGAATTACTTGTAAAAGAGTAAACAGTAATTTTTGGTTCTTAGTTTTGTATCAGGAGCAAGATTAATTGTCTACCTCTGTAGACCATCAACTGTAAGTGAATATGTGTTCAGCTCCTGAAACATAGGCTAGGCATTTTGGGAGTGTTTTTTCTACAACTGAAACATTAATTTGCCTTACCTAAGAACATAAATATGGCCCAGCTGGTCAGACCAAAGCTAGTGTCTTGTCTGCATAGAGTGGCCACTAGCAGCTGCCCAAGATAGCACATGAGAAAAGAGAAAACAAACAGAAATACTTTACAAAAATACTCTGCCTAAAGTTACAAACCTTACTTAACAGGTGTGTATTTTAGGTGTTCGGGTATGTTAGCTTTTCAGAGCCACAATTTTACATTTGCTAAATTCAAATACTGACATAAAACTTCTGTAGGAAGCAAGACCAGAAGTTCACATTACAGTTTTAGCTCAATCATAATTTACCAGAGTATGGCAGGTTATCCCAGCATGAGTCAGAGTTGTCCCATTGTATCTTGTCAGGTTAGGGTCTCACACAGATCTTGAGCAAAGATGTGTTTCTAGACGAGCAAGGAGAGATACTGCATGATACAAAATACATTCCTGAAATTACCTGTTTCCTTACAGATGGCAAGCTCAAATCTTAATTGTGGTGAGGTTTTTTTTCTACAGAATCGCCATGAAATGCTGACTTTGGAGCCTCTGAATTCACTCCTGCGAATGAAGTGGAAGAAGTTTGCACGGCACATGTTTTTTATGTCATGCTGGTTTTATTTCCTATACAATGTAACATTAACATTAGTTTCCTACCACAGGCCTAACGAAAATGAAGTGAGTACAGCAATTTAATCTCACCAAATTTTACTGATTTAAAATGCAATAGTATTTCCTGAGTTGTATTTAAAATGCTAAACCAAAACCAGATATCAGAATACCAGGCTGTAGTGAGACCAGTTCTTCCACATCAGGTCTTGTATCTGGAAGGAAGAGGAGCAGTAATAGAGAAGGTAATTGCATTTGCATTTTGTGAAAGTGATCCAAAATACAAATACATAATATAGGACAGGTAGTTAAATTTCTAAAAGTGTGGAGAGGATATTTTGGTTTTCTTTTAAGAAAGAAACTTCTGCTATTTCAAATATACATGTTAGGGGGCTGATTCTGTGAATCCACCATGAAAAAAATTTTCTCACTGAAAGGGAAGAAATTGTGTACCCAGAGCGCTACATACATGAGGCTTCCTGTTACTTTGCCTTCTACCCTTCAGGTATGGAATTCAGTCTTTCCTTTTGGACCTTTCTTACAGGCTCCACCTTATCCACTAGCTCTAACACGTGGCGTGGGATGGCTGCAGTTATCAGGACAGGTGATGGTTATGTTAGGAGCAATATTTTTAGCCATAAAAGAGGTAAGAATTTTTAATAACAAGTACATAATAAAATAGGTAAAGAAATTCTCTAAAGTTATGAATATGCTAATGATGATATTGGCAATACATTTGGAATGTCTTTGATATGTGTAATTTCTAAAAGTCTTTGGTACAATACATCCCTTACTCAGAATGAACCTGGCTATGTATTTGTATTGCTCTGTGAAACAAGTATGAGGTTCTTCCCTTTCAAATTCTCAAGACCGAGATTTGGTATTTGTATTACACTGATGTTGTCAAATTACTGGCTTTAAGGACTCTGTTGAATTAGAACTTGTAATGGAAAAAAACAGGGTATAATTTTTGCCATAGAGTGTAAGTAATTAAAACCAGTAAATTATGCCAGAGATGACAGAAATTTAAACTTTGAAGTTACAGCCCTATAAAAAGATTTTTAATTCCAGAAGATATGTCTTATCAGTAGACAGATTTTTTTAGAACCCCAACTTCAATTAAATTATTTTGAAAAACCTGTTTTGAGGTCTGTTTTCTCTTACTACCATTTCTGTATTTTATATATCTGTCTACATAGAGTGTAGCCATCTTTCTGCTTAGGCCCTCAGACCTACAGTCAATTCTCTCTGATGCGTGGTTCCACTTTGCATTGTAAGTCTGTTATGCATATATTTTATACTACATATCAAATGCTTATCTATCTCATGGTCGCAGAGAATATTTTCCTGTTGAGGGTTCTCACTTTTTCTCTAGATTTTCAGTTTTTAGAGGGATGGATGCAATCTTACATGCAGGTTTCCTGTAACACACACTAATGGTTGCATGGGTCTGTAACAATACTGGGGATTGATGTGTACAGACTGGATTTTTTTCTGAAGTACAGTACCGTCTTTAGCATCTCCTGATGCTGTATCTCTTTAAAGCTGTATATAGAGAAATGTGTTTAAGAAACCCAGTTAATAAACCAGATACAGTTTCACACTCCTTTTGACTCCTTCAGGAAGGAAAAATAGCATAAAGCTGGTTCAGCTGGCTGATGGGAGTATCCCATAAGCTGGCCTAGATAAAGGACAGATGATTCCCTCTCATTTCTAGCATATGATTGTAGGATCAATAAAAAGAGATGTGGCTTAACTCCACCTTTCTTCCTTCTACAACCACACTGATATCGATCCCCTGCTGCTGAGAATCTGGTCTACATCCTATTGCAGCACACCATATCTTCTACTAGTGTCTTCCTTGTTTATGGAAAGTCTGTAATGATTCTACAATTCATTAAACTAAAGCTTGAATTAAATGGCTTCAAAGATACTATTAAGAGTGCATTGGCCAACTATTTTGGGGAGAGTAGTTCACTCAAAGTAAGCTTTAATAAATATAATCCTAACATGTTAATATACTTCCTGTACTCATCTATTTTATTGTTAAACTATAACGGTAATGTTCATAGGGGAAGTTAGAATGGAATATGAAATTAGAATTGAAATATAAGAAGCAAAGAAGTCTTGTTTTTATATTTTTTCCATTATGTTGTTGGTTTTGTGCTAGTAATTTCCCTTTTACATCCATGTGTTTGTTTTTTAACAGTTTTATACAAGCTCTGCTTGTGATCTTCTCTGTCTTTTTGTACTTGTTTTCCTACAAAGAACACCTTGTGTGTCTTGTTTTGGCCATGGCCCTAGGATGGGCTAATATGCTCTATTTCACCAGAGGTTTCCAGTCCATGGGCATTTACAGTGTTATGATTCAAAAGGCAAGTTTGTTTTGTTTTATTTGCCTTGTTATGATGCTTACTTGTTATGATACAATCCCAATCAAGCATACTCAGCAATTTAGATTTATTTTGTAGTTCATACTGAAATTTCTTATTTTCAGTTTATATGTATTATTTCAGCAGAATATACTACATAACTTCAATGGCAGAAACTAGCTTATATCTTAAAATTGTTATTTTATTGTATTAAATATGTAAGTAACTTTGTGGTTTTTCAGCTAATGTAGTTCTGGTATTTAATTGCATCATATGCTGTAATGTCTATATTGTACAGAGTTAGTCACCCTTGGACAACACGCCAGGCTCTTAGTCATGAGAGAAAAAATCAGACCTAAATCTTCTCTGGGTTTCTCACTGAGACTACCACTAGTTTGCTTAATAAAGGCAATCTGATACTTCAGTGTGTACCACACCTGTATCCCTGAAGAATTCATAAGCATAAAACTAGTTCTCAATTTTCATTTCTGATAAATATTTAATTTAATTTTTAGGTCATCCTGCAAGATGTGATAAAATTTTTAGTTGTCTATATCGTGTTTTTGCTGGGATTTGGCGTAGGTAAATATTACTGGAGAAAAGCACTGATGCTCTGTGTGAGTAAAACTTTTAGCATTATTATGAATAAGAACCCTGTTGTCATGATGAGAGCTCATGTTGGGGTTTCTTCTGGATATTAAAAAGCCAAGTTTAGAGATTTAAACTGTCTAGAGACTATCTGAACAGATAAGTAATTTGGCTTTTTCTCAATTGCCTGCAGTTTCATTTTGATGTGGGCTCTTTCTGCTTCCTGGTAATCTGTCGTCTAGCTGCTGCTGTCTATGTTGCTGGGCAGCTCTAGCTCTTTATTGAGCAGTGCATTTTGAATTCTTTAGGATAAAATGCCAGGTATCCATAAAGCATTGTTGTGATTAAAATTTTCTTATGCTTTCTTCTCAGCTCTTGCTGCACTGATTGAAACTTGCCAAGATGGCAATGAATGCCATGCCAACAGCAGTCTGGGACCAGTTCTGATGGATCTTTTTAAGCTCACCCTAGGACTGGGTGATCTGGAGATCCAGCAAAATTCGAAGTATCCTGTACTATTTCTTCTGCTCCTCATAACTTATGTTGTGTTGACTTTTGTTCTTCTCTTGAACATGCTGATTGCATTAATGGGAGAAACAGTGGAAGATATTTCTAAAGAGAGTGAGCACATCTGGAAACTCCAGGTTTGTTTGTGAGTTAGTTTGCTTAGTGAAGTACAGATGCACTGGCTAAAATCTTCTGAGCTGTACCTATGGTAACTTATGCTGACAGAATGGGTTAGGTGTTAAAAATGATAAGCCCCATTTGTATATGTGTACAAATAATAGAAATAAGTAATTTTAGTATTAGGGTATCATAATAACATCAGAATTCACAACTATCCTAAAGGTAATCTTATGGCTCAGATTTTCAACCTCATGCACCGTCACATACCTTTATGACTTTCATTCCCCTTGATATGTCACTAGGAAGGTGTATTTCATTATCTGACCAGAAATCTGTAACACAGCATGCTCTGCTATTCCATCCCTCGAGTTTGAGCAATGCATGAATTCATTCCAATTTCTCATACCTTATCGGAGCCTGGTTTTTACCAAGGCTAGACAGCTCTGAGTCCCAAGCTGTCATTGAGAACACAGTCATGGTTAGGATTGGAGTTGCTTACTGTGGTGGGCGGCATCCCACTACAGGTTATATACATCCCTGTGGCAGGGTGTTGCATGAAGGTGTGTTAGCATTAAACCCTAAACGCTGAGTTTAGAGTGAGATTTCTTGATTTTTCTCTGAGTATGCCTTCTGTGGTGGGGCTAACTTGAGAAAGCTGTGGACTCCCTATTTCCACATACCAAATAAGTGGCATGCAACATTATTTGCTGTTGTTGGAATCAGTGTTGGTTGTGGATGGAGGCATGACATGTAATAATGAAACACGGAGCCTGCAAACTGTATATGCTATGAAATCGGATAATTTTGAATATGGTTACTCATGTTACTATTTATTGTTAATAGAGAGCCAGAACTATTTTGGAATTTGAAAAATTCTTACCAAAATGTTTGAGGAAAAAATTCCAACTGGGAGAACGGTGTAAAGTGGCTGAAAATGACACCAGGGTGTGTTTAAGGTAAAGCAAAGTGAGAATACTGTGCTATCAATTCTGCTCTGTATGTTTCTTCAAGGTTGCTTCTCCTCAAGTCTCTTTAAAAAATTTCTACATCTCCACAAATTATATTAGGTGTACAAAAATCCAATTTGTTTTCTTCAGTTATGACCAGTTGTTTAAAAAATGGAAAAAATATATAGGGTTTGTTATTTAGACAATTTTTTGGTAAGAAAACAGATTTTCAACTTCATATGTTTTTAATGGACAAGTATCAAGTCTGCTTGCAGTAAATGTCACTTTGTCATAATCTCCTTTGAATGTTAGCTTAAAAGTAATTATATTTAAATTGATTGCTAATTGATGATTACCATATTAAAGAAAATCTTGTGCTGTTTTATGAAAAATACTAAAATATTTAACGTGAGTTTCAAGACTGTATTCATAATGTGTGAAATTATAAAGTAGTTTTACTATTATTCTTATCTTCATATAGTACATAACACTGCAAAAGACATTCAGCCTTTTAGTACTAGCAAAGCAAGTGCTGATGGTAAAGTATGACAATCCCAAGAAGGGATAAAGAAATAAAAGGGGAAGTGCAGCCATGTAGCTGGGAGATAATGCATGCTAATAACACAACTTATATACAATATAAACAGGATTAATGAAGTGAAATGGACCGAGTGGAAAACACATGTTTCATTTATTAATGAAGATCCAGGGCCAACAGGTACTGCAGAATTTTATGACACCATATTTGTGAAATTGTTTTTTTCTTGGAAATGCCTTCATATAGTTTTATACCTTTAAAAATATAAACTCTCTTAATCTAGATACTCAACCACACTTTTCTGCTAGGGAAACTCATGGCTAATATTGTAGGTGTGTTAAATTATTTTTAAAGATTTGGAGAGAAGGGTTGGTTACAAACTCTCATTATTTATACCTTGGTGCCAAAACATGGTGCTTTTACCATTTCTTCATTTTTCTCTAAGCAGTTACTTTGATTTAAGTTTTACATTCTATTATGGTATTTGAATAGTGTAAGGCTGAAGAACTCTTTAATAGACAAAAAATACTATTTTGAAAAGGTTGTCATAAAGTACAATTAGTCCTTAAATAGTTACATGTAGCATTGCAAAATTGGGCAAGAAAACGGATTGATTCTACCTAACAATACTATAGTCTGCTGTTTTTAACCCTAGAACATTCATGTTTATGTTTTGCAATGTATATTGAATGACAAATTGCCCTTTGTGAATGTTGACCAGGAAATTCAAGATACCCATCTGCTCACAGTGTTGGCAGTGTAACAGAGAAATGACCTAACTTCGAGGTGTCAGATGTCCTTCTTGCAGCAGGTGTCAGAGTTTGATAGGGGCATATGAGGATCTGGGAGACTTGTCCTGAAGTTTGCTCTTGAGTCAATTAGCATTTATACTGCATAGTAGAATGAGCTCAGCAATAATGAAAAGGGGCAGGCAGAAAATTTCTGTCTAAGATATGGTAGTAAACTGAAAACTTGCTGTTAAAATAAATGCATGTTTTTTAAACAAAAAAATGTGTGCAAAACTTTGATCTTGCATATGCAGTTTCTACCATATCCTGTTTTGTTTATAATGCATTTTTTTTCAGATCCAAGCAAAGTTCAAGATAATTCAAGAACTAATAGCAAAACCACCCTGAATACGTTTGAAGAAATGGATGATTTGCCTGAAACTTCCGTTTAGTTGTGCTGTATTTGATACGTGGTTGTTCTGAAGGTTAAAAGCATCATCAGCAGTGGATGCTGAAAGCTTTGTTAATTTTTGGACAGCTGTAACCAGCTGGAACACAAACTTTCAGTGACATGGTCTGATGACTTTAACCCATTTAATCAGGGCAGCTAAGCTAAAATAAAACAGACTATTTCACTGGTTCAATTTTGAGCCTCTTGAAAACTGTTGCTGTCCAAGTTTGTGTGATGCTACTCAAACTTGGCTCTAGATTTTTTACTGGATAAAAAAAGGTCAAATGTGAGATATTTTTTCCTTTTATGGAAAATTAAGAACATCATGATCCCAATCCGCTGTCTTTTGGAATCTCTAACTCATGAGGAACATTTTGTACCCTGAAAAAAGTTAAGTTCTTGTTGTGGCAAAAAGAAAGGCATTTCAATTCTGAAGACTACTAAATGAAGTATGTTATTTTGAAATAACAATGTTCTGGATACATTTGAAGCTTTTGTATCGACTGTCAGTGTTACTGGAGGCTTGATCCCACAAGTTGGAGAAAGCCTCTTCAGGTTTCATTCGCTTTGCCTGATCTGTTTTCCTGTATGTAATCCCTAGGGTATAATGTGGTGTTTACTGCTTTTTATTTATTACTATGTATATATGCTTTCCCATAAAATAACAGGGCAGAAACATAATGATGGAAAATATTTCCAAGTTTGTTCCAGTCACAAGGTCTTCACTTTTCCTACTCAGCTTTTCCATGCTGTTGCATCTTGCTGCATAAAATAACATCACACTGGAAGTTCCACTGGTTTAAAAGGAAATTAATTTCTGTATTCAACCACTTCAGAAAAATAAGAAGTCAGTATTTCTTCCCAAAATAAACAAAATAAGTTAAATGCAATGCAACTGCAGACTTTTAAAGCGCTTTTTTTTATTATTCAGAGGACTATGAATGCATTTCTGTAGCACTTATTTCACTACCTGTGATGACCTAGTACTATGAATTATATTTTTAGTTTTCTGTTTTATGTGTGTATGTATTAAAAAAAAAATTTTTTTCTATGTACTTTTAAAGTTCAATTAGTACATTGTGTGTCTTCAGTGTCATGGGTTTTCAACGTATGTATTCATTTGGTGCCTATTTTAAAGGTGCTGTTTAGGAAAGACTCAGGTGAATTCTGTTCTGCATTTGAATGGTAATATGAATTGCATTGGATTCTTACAGCTAAGCCTGCTGTGGGCAAAATGATCCAAAAGACTTTCTTAACACAGAAGAGAGCATGAGGGAACTCTCCAGCGGAAAGGATAGTGCAAAGCTATTTGCAGGGATGGTGAACATGGTTCTTGCTACCCAACTGGTCTTCTACAGATGCCATATCCTGTGTTTCCTACCACATATGGCCTGGATGGATGGATGGGATCAAATTGAAATCTTCAATTCAGTTACATTTTTACAGGGCATAGGAATTTGAGGGGAAGGACATTAAAGCTATTCAATAGACCGATGTGTAATATCTGAGCATTGTTTGGCCTTCTTAGTAGGACGTGAAAATGAGAAATTCCTGTGGTCTTGGAATCTTTCATCTTTGCTGGTTAATTTTGCGTTGAAACTGCCAACAAAGAATATTGCCTTAGGACTGTGCAGTTCTGTTTGGATTCTTTTGAGTGCCAGTTTTTGTACAAAAAAAAAAAAATACCTCTTCACATATACTCACGAACCAGAATAAACTAGCCTGCACTGTACTCCATGTTGCTATGGCTAGACTTGTCACTGAAAGCAAGTTCAGATATCTCTGTGCTGTACTGAGGTAGGTCATGCTGTAGGTATAGCCATAAAACAGGGAAGGCACAAAAAAACCCTAAGGAATGTGCTGTGCCACTGTCCAGGTGCAAAACTGTATGATAAAACTGAGGAAGAAGCTACGGGGGTTGTTGCTAGAAGTTATTCGCAGAGAAAATACTCTCCTCTTGTAGCCACAGAACCCTGCCAGATCACACGTACTGTCTCCTATCTCAAGGCTTTTATCAAGAACACTATGAATAACAACTAGAGCAGATAATTCTGTACTTTGTATACAATGTTTATTTAAATTAAAGAAATAAAACTTGTAATTCAATAAACATTCTGTCCTGTGTTTTTATTTTAATGCTGTAAGAGTTACACAAACCAAGGAAAAAAGGATTTTGCCTTAGTAGCAAATAAGGAAGACATCACTTTTCAAAAGATATAATTTGGGGGTTATCTAGACAATGAATCTTTCAGTAAATAGTTATTGTATCATTATGCAAAGTTCTTAATATTTTCTCTACCCCAATTATTGTCAAATATGTTAACTTTAGAAAATTAAATCACCATTTTCTTCTCTTTTTCAGTTACTATGACAGACTTTATCTCTACAAATACAGAACAAGTCAGTCTCAAAATTCTGAGAAGTCTCCTGGAATTCTTCTTAATTTCCATTCTGAAAGACTCAGGTATGGTTTGTTCTTTATCAAAACCTGAGCAATTACCTCATCTTGCCTTCTTCATTGAAAACTTGTGGGGTACAACAGTTGATGAAAATTTTATTTGGAAAATGTTCTAAGGTGGATGCACCTAGAAAGTTATAAAGCTATAAACTTCTCTTGTCTCCATTGCAATAGAAACTTTCTTCAAAAGTTTCCACAGGATAAGCACATCTTCTTCCTGAATTTGTATATTGCTCCAGTATGTTTGCAACTACTAGATACTTTCCAAATTTAATGCTTTTGTCTTTAAATTAATGTTAAATCAGAAACAGCTTGGATTAGTCTTGTAATACTTTAAATTTAAAAAGCTTTACATTTCATTTTAGTGTATTTTTCTCAGAAATCATATGTTTTTAGCTTATTTTATAAGTTCATAAGTATAAAACCAGAACAAACCCTAAGGCTTCCACTTCAGTGCAGTAAATGTTAGTCACAAATGCAGATAATACAAAATAATTTTAATATACATACCCTCACTCTGTTTCTCCCTTGCTTTTCCTTTGTATCTTATTTTCTATGTTTATCTAAGGAATTGGTTTCAAGGATCACCTTATTTAAAAAAGTGTTGGTTAGTGTAGGTTTGGGGTGATAAAGTAGAAATGCTGTAAATTTTTTATACAATGTAGCTTTGTGCATGAGCATCTTTATATGATGCTGGATATAAGTTTTATAGCTACTAATGCATATGTGGTACATTTTTTAATCATTTTATATAGTGTAAACTAACAAATTTCATAAAAATAATATTTATTCTTTGCATCTATAGTAATGTATTAGAACAAGTAAACTATCATAATAAGCATGATGGCAGTATGTTTCATCTTAAAGGTGCTCAGCAATGTTAATTAAATTAAAATTGAAAATTAGATTCTGCATTTATTTATTCCATGAATTACTATTGAATGACACTGGATTTCAGAGAAGAAATCCAGTTTTTGTACTGAAATTCTAATAAGCTTTTAAGAAGTGTTCTGGTCTAAGACTGAGGATCTGATGTGCTTTGCAGTGAGTTGCACTTTTACTGTTTTTACAAAAGCTTGTTTCTTTTCATAATATGCAGCTTCATTAATAAATGTTGGATAGACTGTACAGTCCCCTTTATATGCAATTACTTCTCCATCAAGAGTCAAAAATAGAGGATCACCATTGTTCAGTGGCTGCCAGTCTTGATCCTTAGAGAAAGAAAATAAATAGAATATATTTACTTCCAAGTTTTTGTATATTTCACGTGACTTCTCAAGTTTATGCTCAGTAATTATATTCTCTCCAGTTTATGGCAAAAGCTTTAAAAGAATTCCTTTTAATCTTCAGTATGTAATTTTGGGTTTCTGGCCCTCGTTTTCAGCCTTGTATAGAATTCAATTGTAAAGGTGAGCTAAAAGGAAACTGCATATGCTCATAATTGATTAAAAAAAGACCTCATTTTAGAATTCAAAATCAGATTTATATTTTAGAATATAAGCTATCCTATATTGCCTTTTTCTTTTCAGTTTTAGGATCAAAAGTGATGTTGGATTCAGTGATTCCCAAGTCAGGTAACTGAAATACTGTATGACTTGAGTGACAGAACTTATTATAGGGAAGGTCTAAAGTATTCCATAAACCTATTGCAATATTGTAATTTTAAATATTTACTACTAAAATATACCATGATGTAGCAGAAACAACACAGGAATACTTATAAAATGTCACAAATGGAAACTATTTTAGAATTTACCTGCAGTTTAGGGTGAATAATAGCAATAACTTCATCATTCTTATTCCTGGGATAATCTACTTTTTCCATTATTTTAAAAACCTCAATTGTACATGGTGGAAATTCCTTTCCTAGAAAGAATAAATGGAATTTAACATTAAAATGAACTGCCTGTTAAAAAGAACAATGCATTATTTATTCTTTTTAGAATGGCTTAAATCATTAGGTCATACCTCATCAAAGTTTATACACTAGTGATTAGCTCACATATAAAAATGTCTAGCTCCAGATTTTTTGTCCCCTCAAAGCCAAGGTGCAGAAAGACGGTCCTGTCATGTACTGTAGCATATGAAGCACAGATCTAAATTTGGTGCTGAAATGTGACTTTTCACTGTATACTTAAAACGATATATTTTGTAGATGAAGAAATCAATGAAAGGCCTGTGTTTGAGAGTGCACAACATTCTGCACAACACAGAATGGTATCAGTGCTATTTAATCTTTACCATTCCAGCACAATAATGGAGGTTCTGACATGCACTATATTATCTTCCTTCTACCACCAAAAAAAGCCCACTGACAAAATGTACTCTCAAAGAATTTTAAACATCTGTTTTTGTCAGGATGTATTTTAGATCGTACACAGGTATAACAAAATCTTACACAATGTATTGACTTTAATTTTAGATATGCACAGAAGGCGTGCAAATTAAACATTTATTTCTTAGTATCAATTTATGTATGTTCCCCATGTCCTCCTTCAGAAAGAGGAAATACCTTTAAAGCTACCCAAAGGAGCTATACAGGAATTCTGACTTTCTGACACCATGCTTAGGTGGTCTAGAGAACAATCCTCATCTCCCTGCCACCCCCACCCCCCCAGCCTTTTATCTGTTTAACTGTAAAATGTTATAGCCCAATCTATATTTTACAAAATATTATCCTGAAATAGTCCACTGGTATGACACAGGAGGCTATATTCTCTCATTACTTACTCTACCTTCATTAAAAAGTTGCACAAAATCAAGGCCATGTTTGACAATCTTCCTCATTTTGTCCAAAATATCAGCTCTAACAACACCTTGTGGCTGGGGACCCACCTCCACACCTGTTTGCAGATGAAGGAGATTATTAATATAGCCATAATATATCACATGCTTAGATTACACAGCAAAAAACAGATGTCTGATTGGGTCTGTGGTTTATGTTTAAGAGGAATTGTAAAGTACCAAGTTATGTGATTTTTTTTTTTTTTTTTTTTTAAGGCAAGCAGAAAATTTAGCTCACAGGTCAGGTCAGTTTAAAGAACCATATGCACATTTTTGAGTGTGCTACTGGGGTAAGAGAAACAGTCACTATATGTATTAATTTCTCTTATTCTTTTCCTCATCTTATATTTCCATGCTGTATTTTAAAAAACACAGTGTTTAATATGAAAAGCAAACTAATGATTTTCTCTGTGGTTATGGTTTTGATTCCATAAATGAAAAAGTTAACCAATTCCATGCAGAACATCACTTTCCCTTTCCTTTATCAAGTCCTCTTTTCCTCTTCTTAGCTAACAACCAGTGTTTCAGCCAAGGCTTATTTAGCGGACGTAAACATTTCTTTTCTGAAGCTGTTACTTCTTCCTTATCCTCATATATTATAAATACTTTCTGCAAACAGTAGGTTAACTGAATTTAAGAATTTCCATATGGCTTCTGTATTTTGTAAGCCAAGTAAAAATCAGAACTCTTCAGAAGAAGAGATAATCATATCAATTTGATTTGGTAAATATATTGTCAAACAGCTAGCTACTGGTGATCAGAGCACTCTAACGTAATGAAATGAACAGATCTGGAAACAGGCATATTTTAAAATAATTTATGGTGGGTTAAAATGGTCATTATTTTTCATATTTACCAACAGGATGTTTTGCTACAGATCGAGTTGTTGCATATTTCAAGCTAGGATGTTCAATCAGCAAAACAGGACAGCGTTCCGGAGCTAAAGCATTCTGTGGAGATTGTTTAAAAATTCCTTTGTTATGCAAATATTTTAAAATGTTGTGCCACAAAAGATTACTGATGCAGAAGTGATTTACACAATGTCTTCAATATGTTGCCTTTATTTCATGGCCCTCAAAGAAGTAGGACATCTTTAGAAAACATACAAAGCTGTATTTGTTGGTTTCCTTTCCATTAACTCATGCCAGGCATGCTCCACTGAACTTTGCTGTCTCCTAATATAACCAAGCACAGTTCTAGTCTTAACTTGCTAACAGGAAGAAAAATCCACTCATCAGTGTTCCAAAACTTAATATCAAAATACCATAAAGCAAGTTTCAAGTATTTTTTGTGTTAGACTTAGATTCTCTTATGGGGACATAGATTGTGAATTAAGCCTTATTTTAACCTTTTTTTGACATAGAAACCCGATTTCAGGCCTCTTTCCTGGTGACTGCCTACCATTGCTCTTCACAGAATTTTAGTCTTAAGCTTTCTAGATCTTCAAATTTTATGAACATTTAAATGGCATAGAGGTAATAAGAAAAAATCAAATGTTAAAATATACCTTATTTCTAAGGAAAAAAAAAATTAAAATTCCACTGTTGGCCTAGCCTCAATTTCATCAGTCATTGTCTAGGTCACTAGTACTTCAATGAGATTATGCCTAAGCCAGCACTTTTGCAAACCTCATTCTACCAATACTTATCAGCTTCAGGAGCAGCAGAATCAAACAGCTTCTAAAGACATATCACTATTCCTATAAATACTGATGAAGGGAACATTTGTCATTACCTAGTTCCATTATTTTTTACATGTCTTTATTTCATAAAATTAATGTTTAACTATTTAGCATGTGTGACCCAAACTTATCCAAGTTCCTGACAGATCAGTGTGAAAGCAGATTAAATTGCATTCATTTTCATAGAAGTTATTCTAAGCATTCCTCTTTGCCCATCAGTGTTACTCATTTTAATACATGAAGATGATGAGTTCAAATCTGAATTACCTGATATTTTAATCAAATTACTAATTATCTCTGACTAAAAAAACCACCATCCTATGAGTGATTAAATATTTTAAACAGTTTTGCAGAATAAAAATTAGTGTATTTAAAGAAACTACAAAATAATATATAGTAATACAACATTACAACTAATATTCTATTTTAATAGTTCATTTAAATTACTTTTACCTTGATATAATGAAACATATGAATTGTAAAGTCATCCCTGGAGTTTTCAAGAATAAGGGTACCACCCATGTTAGAAGTGGTGTTGTGAAGGTCAAAAATAAGGTCATACGCATCATCACTACCTTTTGGACCAAATATATGATTGATTTCCTGAGCCCTTCTCACTTCATATGGAATATCTTCCACCACTGTCCTGCTGTTAATATCAGTACAAAGAAATTAGTAAACTCATTCCATGGCTTTACAGTCAACAAAATATGTATCCCCTTTTCTTTTTACTTTAATTCCATAATTGACTGGAGTTGAAATCCCCTATTTAATTACCAGACTGTTAAAACTTGACAAATTTGTGCTTGACAAAAGCAAGTATGATTGTTATACAGGTCTTGCTGGTATGTATCTTGTGCAGAAGGGTAGTAAGAATTTTTTAATCTGATTTTAGCTGGAGACTATTCGCTTCTCCTCTCTTATTTCTTTCCATCCCAAAATTTCCCTCTATGCAGAAAATTAACTCAAAATTTATCAACAACTTAAACCACTTCCAAGACTGGATCCACCTCCTCCTGAAGATGGTATTCAGATATCAATCCATGCCCTTTTACCTCGGACATCACTCACAAGGTCTTTTGTAACTTCCTTTACTTCTTGTCTTCTCTGACCTCTTCTGATCAGACTTTTACAGTCTATTGTTTTGATCCTTCCTGACCCTCAAAGCTCATAGAAGATTTTGCTACCTCAGATTTTTTGCTTTCTCTAAAGTTTTAATACTTGTAATCTCAGGTGACTATGTCTGTACTACACTTTAAAAAAATGGTCTTAGCCTAAGGAAATGTCTGAGATCTGCTTCCTGTCTGGATAAGGGCTCTATAGGAAACTGTTGTATGACACAAAGACAACTGCCTTACATATTAACAGGGTACAAAGCTGCTGTAGGTTCAGACTTGTTTGGCATAGACAGCAAATCTGGTTTTGATGACAGGCGTGGGATACTACCCAAGTGCAATATAGACACACCTAGTATCTTTTGTGTTAAATTCTGTTTTCTTTCTCAATACAGCTCAAGCTTTGTAATCTTTTAGTGTTGTAAGAAATACTGGTATTAATTTGCCCAAAGAAAGTTTGTTAAATACTAACCAAACACCTTACTAACCGCATGTACATTTAAGCATCAGAAGAGGTTGCTGAGGAAAATTAGGGGATCACCACTGCTGAAGTATTAGAAATGGCAAGACATAATCAATTTGGAATGTCTACCTGCAGTTGATCTACTGGCAAGATGTGAGGTGGACTGGAATTTTTACATAAGCCCCTCAAGCTCCTTTTTCTATTTTTATGATTCTGTAGATCACATAATCTGTCTTTGTATTCTTTAGTTCTGTTTTTGAAATTCAAGGTTTCTTCACATAAGACTGTTAAAAGTAATACTTCTTTACAAGGTGAATGGGACTTCCACCATTACTTCCAGTAGTATCGGGAGTCACTCTCCTTCTTCTTATTTTGTGAAATCATTTGTAATCTTGAAGGGCCTACACGTAAAGGGATCAGCTGAATAGAAGTGTTGTAATAGGACTGGGGAACTTAATAGGATTTATTGAGGAATATTAGTTAAAAAATGAAGACAACCTGCAGCTGTCTTAATCTGCTATTTTTTTCAAGTGTTCCATGTTCAAAGCAGCTGAAAACAAACAAAACCACTTTTTTTCATACGTGTCCTAAGTAAACAATTAAAAGAATGGCCTCAACGCTTACGTGTTAAGAAGTCTGTTTATCCTTATATATAATAAACAATAAAATTCTAAGATGAAAGGATGTGCAAGGTAAGAATAATCATGCTTACAAAATACAAGATACATATTTCGTTCAGTGATATTCACCTTTACCACTAAGACCTTTCTGAAACATAATTACCTGTTTAGTGTGCAATTATACCAAGTATAAGAATGTTTATATAGCAAAGTACGCCTCTGGAATAGATGTCTCAAAAGCAGAGAAACATAAAATTCCATTAAAAATGTAAAATCAGTTACTATTTCACAGTAACTATAGATTGTATTTCTTCTAAAATAATGAGTCAGTTAAGTTATTACAACTTTTTGCCTATCATTTTGCTATAGAGTATTTTTAACCACTAATTTCAAGTTTTCATCTTTTACTGTATATAACTGAAACTAAATAAACTTCCCTGATTGGTATGCCATTCTTTCAGATTGACTCAGATGTCTGCCTTTAAATTGCTTTTATCTGCTATCTTCCTGCAAGTATAATCATATTTAGAAAAGCTCCCAAGCTGAATTGCACAAGAAGACATGCGTGAAATAATGACTTCAAAACTCAGAACAGCAATACTTCAGTTTACATAAATACAGCTAATCTAATACTAATTTAAAATGCTATGTTTTAAGATTATGTGTTGGTTTGAGACTCATTCTACTAGCAATAGTTTTAAAATGAATCTGTTCACACTCGTGCAATTTGTTCCTTTTGGGTTAAAGGTCAGTAATTTCAGTTATGTGACTGCACAGTTAAAATAGTAGTGGAACTTGTGTTAATGTTTTAATCTGGAAAGGAAGCTCCTTACAATTTTAAAAAACAGAAAAGTAAATCAACAGAAAGTGCAACTATTCTTACCCAAGATTATCAGGTTCAAAAACACGGTTCAGATCACAGTCAATGTATCTAGTGCACTTCTTCACAGCTCTTGGGTTGGTAAGAAATGGTTTCACTTCCACTCCTGTTCTTTGAATCTCAGCTCCGTTCTCTTGCCAGTGCTTGACCAGAAACACCCCTGATAACTCATTGCCATGAGTTCCCCCGAAGATAGCAACCCGTCTTACTGGAGGTTTATCAACAACAGAAGAGGAAGTCATGCTTTTCAGCAGCTCTAAGAATTGCTGAAAGCAAAACAGAAAATAATGAAGTAAACCTTTTGTCTCAAAAAAAATTTAAAAAATGTTATTCTTTTTAATAGGAAAATCTTTAAGCCTGTTCAGGTCAGATGTGACTGAAAGTGAATTAACATTTCTCTAACAGTTTTTAACTCCCGTTGCAAGGCAGGGAGTTGCTAACCCGACACTCCTCCCTCTTGAGGAGCCCTCCCATTCATTTACCATATTTAGTAATACCTCAAAGTCTGTTAATGGTACTGTTACACAGTTCAAAAGTTAACTTCTCCAGACAATCTCTATTAATATATGATATATAGGTAAGGTAAATCTTGTACTAATGATAGTATGAAAAGACTTTTAAAATGTAAACTTCATTTAAATGTAAATGCACTCAAATATTTCTAACATCTTTGCATTGCAAACTAGGTGTAACAAGTATATTCATGTATGTTTTACATTACATAAACATTACAGTATACAAGGGCAGAATGACTTAAAGTGATCAAAAACAGTAAAATATGAATCATATCTTGGCTCTATGTCAACACAATGCTGAAACATCAATTACTTTCATCTAAAAAAATCCAAGAACAGCTGAGTTCCTCAAAGCATGTTGTTGCGTGTATGACTTTTTTGTTTTATAATAGCTGAAGAACAGTGATTAGAAGGAACACTAGCTGAAATTAAAGTGCAATTTATCCATGACTGACTGACCTAGTGTTCCTGGCTCTAGTTCTATCTTGGCATCTGCTAACACAGACCTGTAACACATTGAAACAACTTTGCCAGTGATGACCCTTCTAACTTCTGCAATCTCTTATTAAAAAGGAAACAGATACAGACCACAATGGGAAAATAGTTGTGTTCTCCCCCCAGAAAAACAGACAACAACTTGACTTTTTTCATCTCCAAAGGCATTCAGATAGGCTTCTGAAACTTAAGCCAGAGCAGCCATAACTTCCATCATGAGGATCAAAACATTTAGAATAAAAGGTCTTCATAACAGAAAACAAGTTTTACTGCTGTAAATGACAGAATTACTTGCATTTAGTATCCAACACATAAGTATAAAAAAAATGTTACATTGCAAGGGAATAAAGAATACTTATTGAACAATTCTTTTTTACTAAGATTATAATCTTGTGACAGAGTATTTGGCTAGTGCCTGGGAGACGCTTTATAACCCAGGCTGATAGACTGTAGGTCTATGAAAAGAAAGCTAAACATAGGATTTATCTAGCCCAGTTCTGCCAGGAATATATTTCCTACAAAAATTGCTCTCTATGTTTCAGTTTATGGACACAGATTTGCTGAACCTTATAGCGAGTTAACACAGAGAGACTGTTTACTTAAACATTCAACTGTATTACTGCTGTACTTAGAAGCTGTCAGATATTTAATCACAGTAAGTAATTTATTAAACAAAGCAGTAAAGTCGTATTTTACAGCACTGGACAGTCTGTACTGTCCTTTGACCCCAGTCTCTTTAGCAGTGGTGCCAAAACAGCTATTTACACGCTGCCTGAAAAAGTGACTTGCACTCTGAATCTTGGTTTGCTGAATTTAAACACTGCAGCAGTTTGAAGAGTAAACTGCAAAATGCAAGCGTGCAGTGCCAGTACATATAGTTTATCTTTTATTGCTGATGGTACTGTAATGGTTATAATTCCTTGCAAAATGCTGAATGAAATACAGAGATCGTTTGTGCACTTACCTCATTTAACATGCAAGAAGTTTGTCTCCTAGGAAGAGCCTTCTTAGGACAGATACAGTGCATTTCCAAACATGAATTTAGGAACTAAACCCACGGAGGCTTCTTTTATACCCTTAGAGCAAGTTAACTTCCAAACAGCTTTTAACTCCTGGTCTCCCAGGCCATTACAAGCACCCGTGAATTTGTGGCATAAATGCAGACACTTGGGACTTCTGAATTAAAGACTGGGACCAATCCCTTATTCCTGTGCTTTGCCAATACTTACACCTGCAAAAATTATGTAGGATCATGTTTACTTTATTAAGACTTCAGATTGGTTTTATATACTACATACACAAGTATCTTGTAGTGCATCTGAAAACCTAGAATGTGTGCCATGAGCTGAAAAACATATGCAGTAATAAAACATAAATGAAATTAAGTCTAGCTATCAAAGCTGCAAACGTATACTTAAGAAGTGTAATGTGGCTCGCCAAAGCCTTCCAAAGCTGAAGAAAAAAAGATTACAAAAACAGGTCAGGCTCCAGTCCTGCAGAGCGCTAAGATTTTAAACAGGAACCAGTCAGAAGTTACATGGTTGAAAACAACCATGCGTAAAACCCAGAACAGTGGTTGAAGAGAAAAACAGCATGAAGAATGCAGGTAGTTTTATTTATATCTATGTTTGTGTTCACCCATTTGTGGATATTCAGCTCCTGCCCCGGGTTCTCAAAGTGCTGGACACCACGTGGGCCAGTTCCACGGGTACGGAGATAATTAATTAAATCCTTCAGAGGACCGAGTCCACCGTTCCTGCGAGCTGCCCTTCCTGCCGCCCTCTCCCCAGCCTGGGACCGGCAGTTTCCAACCAGGCCGGGGTCGCTGCTGGCGGCGCCAGCCGCCCCCTCACTGACGGCCTCCCGCCGCCAAGGGCGCCTGCGCCAAGACCCGTAGAGCGAGCGAGGGGAGCGCGCGCAGCCCCTTCCCGCCCTTTTCTCGCTCACTCAGGCGCGAAAGCGTGACCGTTTGGTCCGTTATTTTTGGCGGGCTTCACCTCAGCCCTGTCCTTCAGGCTCCAGCAGGGACTTCAGACTCCTTTACCCTGTGACTGGTACTGCTACAGTGTGAAGTACTGCGGAGGCTTAGCCTGGTAGCTCCTGTTCTTTATTCTTAGCTTACTTTTTTCCTACAGCTTTAGCTATGGGGTTTGATTGCTTATCTCCAAGAGAGGACAGAAGGCAAAACAATACAGTCTAAAATCCTATGCAACACCAAAACTGGCTTCATAAACCAAAATGTCAAGTTTATGTGGCTTTATTTTACAAGTGTGTCCCTTAGTGGTGGCCATTAGGCTTCGTAGTGCTAGCAATACAGTTTAAATTGTGTAACAGCAATGAACTAGAAGCTGCTCTAATGTCACATGTAGTTGATGTATCTCACAAAAATAAAAAGTGGATTGATCTATTAGTCTGGGTGTGGCAGATACTTGCACTTTGTTCTTACCAACAGCTTTAACAGCTGCATACGGTTAACTGCCAGATCAAAATAAATGTAGAGGTAATGTCTGATATTATTTACACACATAAGTATGTGGTATTATTCATATACCATGAAAGGCAATATGCACCAGTAAGTAACTTTGATAGACTAGCAACTAATGCTACAGAACACTCTGTGTAGGACCCTCGATGTATACAGTAATACATAAACTTTTGCTATAGCAGTAGATTAATCAGAAAACAAATATGGCAAACTACCTGTACCTAATATGCTAATCTATACCTTTTGTGTTTATAATACTTTGCTGCTGATAATTTTTTTTTTTACTTGTGAAGTATCTTATGTATGACAAAATTGGCTAAAGGTTTTAGGTCTGTACCATAAAGTACAGGAAAGAAGTTTATTTTTTGAAGCGTGATGCTATTTTTCACAGAATAGTTAGATCAGGTTTTTATTCAAAGCCATGTACCTTGCCATCGCACTTTGCAGTAATGCATAAGTATGTGTTTTCTATTAGTATTCTATTTTCAAGATTTAAAAAATACTCATTGTATTTGAATGTATATGTACTTTTAAATTCAGAAGTGACTTCAGTATTTTTACAGCACTTTTAAAAAGAGTAGCGAATACAACTTTTACTTAAAAAATGCAATCATTTGGGCCCTTAATCTGCAAAGAGCAATTGCATGTTATTTGTGTACCAATGGATCTTCTAAATTCAGTACAACTGCTTGCACATTGTAGGCTTGTGTCTGAAGTGATGCATGTCACCAAGTGTACAGATAGTTAAGAGAAACTGCCATAAAACCACATAAAATTTGGATGTGTTTACAACATGAATTAGTTTACTTTGTCTGCTTATCTAACTTCCATACAGCAAATCTGGGCTAATCCGTACACTGTTGTCTATTAAGATAGAGCAAAGAATGAAAAGGAGTCTAGCTGACACTTCAACTCACAGCACAGCAGGTACCATCCATTCTTTTGTGCTTTACCATTTATACATCATTATGCTTATATACATACACACACACACATGCAGCATTCATACAGGATATACAGTATTCAGTCCCAGTCCCCCATTTCCTGAGTGGACTTGCATGGGTTATCTGTTTTATTGCAGCACAGGGCAAGATTTTGAATGGAGTCAGGGGACAGGTCACTAAGGGAAATGTTTCATTCATGATATTATGTGCAGGACAGAGGGCTGGGAATATAAGTTCTGTGAGGCAATGGCTGATCTGTTATGTATTTATGAAATGTAATTCCTATGGGTGGTGTAAAATAATTGTTAAGTAATTTCATTTACATATTTTAAGTGTAGTTTGTGTATCCTTTTCCTATTGGTATAGTAGTAGTATTTGAATTTTAATTTTAGGTTGTCTGCCTGTACCCCTGTTCAATCAGAAAAAAAGAAATAGACAACCCATCACTTCAAATCCACTTAAAAATGAGCCAAGTACCAGTTCTGGGACTCGTACTTACGACTTTTCTCCCACATCATTTGGTAAATAAGATTTTTTTTTAAGTGGCTCTAAATCCAAATAAACTGTAACTTTATGATTGTATTTTATTAAATTAGACATTGTCTTTATCAAGAACTATGTGCATCCTTTATGTTTATTTCTGAAAAGTTCATTATGTAAAAAATGTCCTTCAGGAAATTTCTTTCTCCTCTATACAATTGAGTTTTTATACTTTGTGCCTAGAGGGAGTTTGACTCTTTGTGTGTTAGAGAATGAAGTAGCACCACCATTTAAATAGTCTCTTGAAACTCTGACCTTTTGTTTTCAGTTGATTTCAATCAACATTCAAGTCCTGTGTTACAAGAAGAAACATTTATAAGATGTCTTTCTTGTAATTCAGAAGAGAACTTCTGTTCTTCAAATTCTGCTTGGAAAGAATGATAAAGAATTCTGCCTTTAGTACTTTCTTTATGGTTTACTTATAATAAAGTGAAAAAGTTTACTTACAATAAAATAAAAGTCACTGTACTAATCAGTCTAATGTCTGTAACTTAACCATTGTCTAGAGAAGCAACCTACTTGTTAGAAGTTGCCTTATAGTTACAGATACCAAAGGATCACATTCCCTTTTCTTTTCCTTCTACTTCCTGTGTGAGACCATTTGTGGAACATTAAGCACATAAAGAGTAGGAGCCCTAAGTAGACCTATTACCTTCTAAGCTTTTCAGTTTGTATCCATATTCAATCCTTTGTCTTTTGAGAATTAGGCTGGGGAACTGCAAACCCAGAAGTGACTGAACTACAGAAAGCAGCAAACAAGGGGTATGTAAAAGCAGATTATTTGTTGCTTATTGATTTTTATTTGGGTACTAATTGTTTCACAAACTGTGATCCATATGTCTGACTTACAATAAAGCTGTTACTATGTCACTGATAGTTTAAACTTGCCTTTGAAAGCCAAACAGAACATCAAATGGCTCTTTCACTTATGAAACCACCAAATGCATCAAAGTCTAATTTAGCAAATGCTGGAAAAAACTTGTATGCCTGCCAGTTGGTGGAGTCTTTAATTTTTATTATCCTTCCTTAACCAAAATTATTCTCCTGTGAAAATATGTCTTACATTTTTCCGTATTCTTTTAGCATTCAGAGACCCTTTTAATTCACAGGTCACTGTAGTCCTAAATAATTACATTGTGCTTATGAGCCAAAACCCACTGAAATGAAGTATTATTCCAGTGTACTCAATGAAGCCTATTAATTAGACTTAATATCTAGCCTTATTATCAGGCCTAAAATTCAGTCTCACCATAAAAGTGGATTGAATTTTGCTGGTCTTAGATGTAATCTTTTTGAGATTCCCCTTTACTGTAAGTTTTGCTCACTTCCAAATCAAATTTATCAATAGGGTCAAATAAGCTTCTCTAAGTGTACACTAGGTCAATTGTATTTCAAAACTGAATATAATTGTGAACTCTGTGCTTTTATAAACCAAGAAAAAACTTACAGAATCAGATGCCTAGAGCTGGCAGGAAAACTCCCAGCAATGTTATAATTGTCCTTTTTCTCTCTTCCCTTCCTTCTGTTCCTTTCCAACGGCAAGAAGAGAGTGAATGTTTGAAACAAGTGCCTTCAAAGGCAAAATGGAATGGAGGTGGAAGGAATTTCTGAGACGCCTTTATAAAATGAAGGGTGTTAGAAATAATACAGTCAGCACTAGAGTTTGTCGTAAAATGACTTCTTCAGTGATGGTGCTAGAAGAATTTGAAAATATCACTGTCAGAAGAAACTTTGCTTATTTTATTTTAGAGTTGTGGAAAAGATGTGAATCTTAGGTCAGGAAGGATACCTGATACAGGGCAGGACAATAATTAAGCGAGCTTTTAAGGCCTATTGAATTCAGCTGGATTTAAGCAGAGGTGTGATCACTGCCCTGTATATGGATACATTTAAGTGTATACTCAAGTGCTTTGAGTCTGAATATTTAACAGATGTTTTTAAAGCTAAAAAACAATACATAGATTGCTTTTATATAGTTTAATTACATATCTGAGTATTCAGAATAGATATTTTTATACTGAACTATGTCTAACATTGTACTGCAGGGCAGAAGAGAAGGCTCCCAGTACTAAAGTTTGGAACAGAAATGAGTATACTCCTTTAAGTAACACAACAGATTCAAGATCTGATAGCGGAATTATTCGAAAGTTTGAGAACTTTTCAAATATTTTGAAAACTGTTCAGCAGCAAAAAACCCTTGATAACCATAATTCATCTCAGCATATCAAACCAACAGAAACCAGCCAAACATATACATCTAAAGGACAATGGCCAGTGAAACCTAACACTGTTTCAGGAAGTCTGCAGGATCATAGTCTGGCATATAAATTTAACCACAATATTCAGCAAAATAAAATTAATGAAACCCAATATGGTTGTGTTCCAGAAGGCAAAAGTCAGGTAAACTTATTGGAGAGAGTTAATAGGCAGATACAATGAAAAAAACAGTAAAGAAAAAGAAAATTGAGGAAGGATGAGGCTTTCATCAGTCCTAGCTGCCTTAGTAAATAAACCCTTAAGTTTCTGAAAATTTAGAACTGAGATTTTCATACTATAATAACCTACAATCCTCAGCATGATCATATAAATTGGTAGGGAGTTGTTTGTTTAGTCTGAACAAATACTCTAATTTTAATGTAAATATTGGATATTTAACATAATATATAAATGTCTATGTGCCTTTTTAAATCATGTGTGTATTTCTGACTTGAGTTTTCATCTTACTCTGAAAGGAAGTTTCATCATCTCAATTAAAAATTAAAGAAAAAAAGAATTCTTTGCGAATCATATCTGCAGTCATTGAAAGTATGAGGCACTGGAGTCAATACGCTTATAAAACTGCACTATTATTTGAAGTTTTAGGTAAGCATGGTAGATTGTACTATAAGTGATAATAATGGTAGGACAACAGCAAAGAGAAAATGTTATTAACCGTAGGAACAATAGCTGAAATACTTAAAACCACAAAATAACTGGTGTGAGCACCATCTAATTTTCCTGCTGGGAGATCCATTCAGCTATCAAAGGGGACTAAAATAGCTACAAAATTAATAATACAGTCATCCTCCAACATTTAAGCTCTTTCTATCCTGTTTCTTTGCTTTCCTTGTTTTTAGAATGTGTTACAATAAAATTTCCTGTTTAATAGGAACCTTCTGTGGAGAGGTACAGTTTTACAATAATTTTTAATACAATTAATCTAGGAATAAATTCAAGTCTGGAGTACTTCTAAACACAGATGACTTTTAGTGTGTTTCACTTTGCATTTTAATTGATGTTATCTGAGAAATTAACATTACGAAAGACTGAAATGACTAAACTTTAAATTAAGGTGAATAAGAACATACAATGTAATGGCATCTCAGAAAACTATTTTGACAAGGCTGCAAGTATTTAAAGTTGGTTTGCATATGAAGATCAATAAAGAGAATTGTGTTGTGCTCTGCTTAACAAGGGAATAACCTCTTTACAGTGACAGTTATGAAAACCACATGTGGTCACTCAGTTGAGAGAGACATCATTTACAATTGTACTATTCAAAGACTGTGTAAAGCCCATAATTTGTATTGGAACTTCCAGTGCTCTCAGCACAAGTTCTCACATAAAGCTGATACTGACTTTATATATTTTAGCGCTTTTGTGTAGTAAATGTTGTCATGGTACCTTTGTATATCATATTTAGTACTGCTCTGATGATGACATCATGATTTATTTTTGCCAAATGGTATAGGTACACTTGATTCTGCAGTCACACCTGGAGCATATGGGGCAAAGAGTTTTATCCTGAGAGATGGAAAGGAGAGTCTGCCTTGTGTATTTTATGAAATTGTAAGTATTCTGTGTCTGTACATAACACAGACTCTGCTACCTATTATCCCTTTTATGAAGCTAATAATATGTTGTTCTGATAAAACAGAAAACTACTGTGTAAAGGGAAAGCTGAATGCTTATATGATATTGTTCCCAAACTGGACTAGAGCAATAATCCAGTCACTATGTAGGCATCCTTAGACTTCTGTTTCAGAAAAAAAGGTGGGACTTTCAGTTCAGCTTGTAAGTAGTTGATAATGGCAAAAAAGCTGATATAAATTCCTTCTGCAATTTATGTAGTCTTCAGAAACCAGACATTTCGAAAGCTTTCATGTTAGGTGATATAATTTTTTTTATTTGTTTATTGTGCTTTTGATGAAGGACCGGGAGCTTCCAAGACTAATTAGAGGTCGAGTGCACAGGTGCATGGGAAATTATGATGCAAAAAGGAACATTTTCAAGTGTGTCTCTGTAAGACCAGCAACTATTCAAGAACAAAACACTTTCCAAGAATTTGTTAAAATTGCAGATGTTGAGATGACAGCATATGTAAAAGCAATCAATGAAATTTAAAATGGTTGAAATGGTTGTCCAAAACTGGTTTTCACTCATCCTTACACATAAAGGCTGGACATCGTAAAGCATTTACCAAAACTAATACTGAAAATCTGATTAAATAATTGAAAATATCACTATGCTGTGTTATCCAACAAATGTTAGTAACAATGTTTTGTTTCTATTATTACTTTTCATAGCCTATCTTTCCTAGTTATATATGCAATAACAGGGCTTTGTTACATAGTAGATTAGATTTTACTGGAGAAATTCTGAATTGAAACCTTGAAGTTTTGCAGTAGTGCAAGTGTCTTTGAAAAAGATCATCAGTACTAATTCAGATCGCCATTGCTTTTCATTATCTTCAATTTTTAGAAATTCCTTCAATACCTGTTTCAAAATGTTGACTATATACTTATTTTGAGGAGTATTTTGTCAAAGTTTAATAGTGAACAAACATCAACAAAGTTCTCTTTAGCTCTGCATATTGCATTAAAACTGCTCTTTGGTAGAAGTAAGAGGGTACTCTTTATTCCATTTCAGTTCCAACTAACAAGTTCCCTTTCCTTTGCTGGATTACAAGAACAAGTATAAAAGCTTTTTTAGAAATGAACATAATAGATACTAGAGAAAGATTTCACAGGATGCAGCTGTATGTATTAGGTATTCATATGGTTCCCGTTGATATGTTACCTGATTCATGTTTTTTTAAAAAATAAATAATCAGTATGACACCTGTATAAAATAGCAACAGACCCTGAAGCTGTAGGAAGATTGCCAAGGACACAGAGGAAGTTGGAAAGAAATAATTATTTGAACACAGAACTTCCTCGCCTTTGCCACAGAAACATCTTTCATGAAGGATGGACCACGTATATGTTTGTATCTTTGCCTTCAAACATTAACTTTCATAGATTATTCCTGCTGTTTCTATTTCCTTTTCCCCTTAGCTAGTTCCCCTACTTCAAAAGCTTTGTACAGGGTCTGTTGGGAATTGTAAAACAAGAGTTGTCAAGAAAACAGTGAACAGTGTGATATTTTTTTTAAATTTTATTATACAGTGTTGGCAATTGGAAATTTCACATTTAAAATAATTGAAATATTGTATCCAACAAGTCAAATACAGAAAACAGTTAATATTCTAAAAAGGAGCCAGCTAGTCAATGCAGAAACACATTAATGGAAAATACAGCTTTTAGTTACACTTAAAAAATTATATATTTAGAATAAAACTTGAACCTGGTCCAGTAAATTGTTTGACTTGTAACAGGAAAACGCTTTTACACAGTTTAACGCGCAGACAGTCTATATTTAAAAAAGTGATCTGTCAGTGTTAGCACATGTATTTTTAGCAACACCCCCCTTAATGATCCAGTTGAGGATCTAAAGTATATGCTTTACTAACTGTTGTAAGGATCACTTGTATTATCATCTCTACCTTCTGTGCTAAGCTGGGTCTGAGCTTGGATGTTTCAAGGAGAGTTCAGTCTATCCAGTTGTATAGAGGTCATATACATATATTTGATTTCCTTTATATATTTTAAAATATTAAAGAAAGTTCCAAATGGAAGCATTAGCTTAACTCATAAAAGGTGCAGAATATTACAGGACATAGAGCTTGATGATGCTCACAACAGAAGAAGTTGAGTTTTAAGAAGTAAAGGATTTGGTACAGCAGTGTTGTAAATTGTAAGACTCCATTGTAACAGCAAGTTAAAACTACAAAGGAAGCTTGAACTATGGAACCAGACCTGCAAGCATCTGTGTGTGTAATCCACATCACACAAATGTTGTAGTCCTGATTTCAGTTGAATGATCGATGGTTCCAGTTCTGCACATGTGAAAGTTACATTAATAAGTAATGACAGGAATAGGTCATTTGCGTCTGCTAGGTATGTTATGGCTGTTAATAAAAAACAAAAATAATTTTTTTCCAGTAAGTGTTTAGATCTTTCCAAAAAAAGTTTTCTACTTTACACTAACAAATCACTTTTTCTAGTGAAACATTAAGTGAACAGTCGTAAACATTACACAAAACAGAAAAAAACCCCTACATAATACAGTTTATACACATTACTCAACATTTTTCAGTTGTTGCTTATTTTGTTGGTTTTTTTTTTAAACCATATTGATCCTGTCTTGTATAATGGTTCTAGTGTAAAGGCACAGGTTGGTTAGGAAAGAAAAGCCTGCATCTCTGTCTTTCTACTTCGCGGTGATGATTTTGTTTTTACATGTTGTTTGTTATTCCTCACTTTCCTGACTCTTATATGAAAATTATCAGTTTCAGCCATTCATTAACAAAAGCGTAAGACATTACTGAAAAGTACATTACTGTACAGAAGTGACTGAAATTTTACTTTAGAGGCATTCCTTCAACCTATTTTGTTAAATATTTGTAAGATTTATTTCCTTAGTCACTGAGCAAAAACACATAGCATGTGCTCTCTCTCTTTTTCTCAGTGTACTTAATTCTACATTGAAATCTGTATTTTCAAAGATTAGTAATGGAACTTGCTAAATTTATGTGCAGAATTTGGGTTTTGAGTGCATGAAGATGTAACAACAGACAATTATTTTGGAAAACAATGCAATGTCCCATTGAAGTTTAGAAGGGTGAGGAATGTAAACAAGACTGCAGAAGTCTTTGAAATTTAATAAAATAACACAGTGATTGTTCTATCTGTTTGCATTTTCTTATACATCCTCAACATGTCTCTGTCTGTCCCTTCATATACACTTTCCATTAAAAAAAAAATAAAATTCAGGAATCAGTGGGACTCAGCTAAGTGAAGAATAATAAATTTGATCACTTGGTTTGTGCCAAAATACAAAACTAAGAAGTACAGCTCTGAATTAAATATAATCTATGTGATTATTTCTTTTTAAATAAATAATAGAAAATAAAAGATGATAATAGAATTAGAATTCAATTTTTATTTTAAATGAAAAACAACAGTGGGGTGAGATTCGAACCCAATGTTTCTTTTGCTTTAAGGCAATCAAGTGCACTTACTTCAATGCTTGATGGTAATGAATTCAGTGCTATTGTGGAAGTCAGACTTCACAAATTTCACATACAAACCCATGAAATATGGCCATTTGCTAGTTCTGACATGGCATCAGATTCTTTTTAGTTGTGTTCAGTAGCGTTTCACTTTTTTTTTTACACAATAATGGGCTCTTACCAGTAATGGAAATACTAAAATCTAGTTCATTCTGGCTTATATTATCACTACATACAAGGGCCATCGGGCACATACATTTTTGTAAACAGAGATTTTTCTTTTTGGCCTTAAAAAAACAAACAACAAACCCCAAAATCTACAGTTGTAATATTTCAAATAATTTTGCAAAAGTCCACCTAAAATTATAATTTAAGAAATACCGAAAACAAATTCTTAGCATATTTTTTCCTGTTGTTAAACTCTTAAATGATCATGAAGCCTTTGGAAGTAGTTAGATTGATCTCTCTCTGAAAAAAAAGTAATCTAAACTTTATGCAAGTCTTCCTGAAGATGACTCTAAATCTTGAAGATTAGATCAGTATTAAAAAGTGTGCCGACAATTTACAATATGCAGGTACTCCTAATATGTATAGATTAAAAAGAAACTTTCTTCTTGTATACAATTCTTTTTAGATATCAAGCTTAACTTTAGGCCGTGGCTACTAGTAGGTGCTTTTTTCACTAATCAAAATAATTGTAACAAAATATCATTATTGATTTTAAAATTATTGGGTTCATAAAAGTTTTGACATCTAACAATATATAAAAAGTGAATTGAAGCTTTTAGAAGACTTAAAATTTTGAGACACAAAAGAAATTGGGAGGTAGACAGATGTTTTGAGGATAAACAGATTTTTTTTTGTCTAAGGCATTATGCCACTATGTGTTTAGAGCAGTATAAAGGCTGCTGATTGATCTTATTTCAATTCCAGAGTGTTTGCTGCTCATACTTACGGAAGACTATCAATGCACTTTTGGTCTTTGTGAATCTGACCTTCTCTTCCCCATCTCCTTTTTTCTCTTTAGCAAAACAGCTAAATGGAAGTGCTATAATAATTTCTGCCCATTGCCTGTAGACAGGAATGTTCTGTTCTTAAACAGTAATAAAATACTATAAAATAGTAGGTATTGGAGTTGGAGATATGTGCTCTTTTGGTGCATATTTTGCAAAGAATGGTAAAAAGACAGACAACATGACCCCAACAATTGCCAGCATATACCCCCATCCAATCTGGCAGTCTCCTGCATAGTAGATGTCTGAATTCTCACAGAATCTCTTCACAGTAGCAGAGTTGAAACCAAAAGGATAAACCAAAAGCCCAGAAGCCATTATGAACACTAGAGAGGAGAAAAAAACACAACAATTATTATCAAACACTTAATTCCTTTGAAAAAAATTCCTTCTTTTAGAAAGGTAAATATATATTATATTAAAATCAATGGAAAAAGTCATAGCTTAAAATTTATGATTGTCAGATTATCTTCCTTTTCATAATTACCTCTTATGGACAGCAGTGTCATAACATGGTAGCAAGTTGGCATTGGGATTTTTTTCATGAGAACTCTTGCCCATTATGTCACTTCAGAAACGTTGTGATCCAAATTATGTAGCCATTTAAAAAGTAAGATGATTCAGACACAATGGAATCCAGGGGAGAAGAATTCCTAAGTTTGCAGATTCCAAACCAACTTGATTTTCTTCTCAATAGCATTTTTGTACTTGAGATAAAAAATTACTTTGTTCTGCCAAATAAAAGCTTTCAATGAAAGAGTGTAAATGTAGTGTAAATGTAGTTTTTCAGATTCTGCTGATTAGCTTCTGATAATGCAAGCACTTTCTCATTATTCTCATCATTACCAACCCAATTTTTTAAAAAAATCCTTCATTTGACCCAAAGATTGTGAGATGAACAACAACACAATCTGTCTTCTTTTTATTTAGCTCTTAGCATTGGAGTCTTCGAATACATTTTTTTTTATTTTCTCTGTAAACTTAAGGATCAGAAAAATTTTCAGCCTAAGGTTGAGACCTAAATTGTTAAGACCTGAAGTTCCCATGATGCCTAGTGTTGACAGCTTGGGCTCCAAACCCACAAAATAAATATAACAGAACGTGCTGTAGAAATCTAAAGGTTCAGTATGTAAAGGCACAGAGTTGAAGTAGCAGGAAATGTCTCCCAGTGAGTTGTCTTTTACTCCTTCTAGCAGATACACTAGCAGATTAATCCAGCGCATAATGAAGAAATACGTCTAAAATACAAGCAAAACTTAAGCCACCTCTTGATGTTGGAAAGCCGGACTTGCCTCCTGCAATTACCCTATCTGTATAATCTGTTAGCTTTTAATAGAACTTCACAGATTTTACAGTCTTTAATGAATACTTGTTATATTTAAATATAATGGCTTATGCAATTAATTTAATGAACAGCAGAACCACTTTTCCAGCTTTGAAAATAAGACTGCCCAAGGTATAAATCATGCCTATGATAAAGATGCATTAAAATACTCCAGGTACAGTTCTCAGAGCCTGTTCCTGCCCTGTTCTTGGAAGCCGAGCGAGGCTCATGCGAAGGGTTATGCCATCCCAGCCATTGTGTATACACCCTTTTTGAGAGAACACCAAGAAACCATTTTTCTAGCCTTTCTGCTAATGAAAAACCGCTGTATTTAAAATCTATAGTGTATTTTAAAACACTTTATTTTATGTACCAAGAAAATAGCACAAAGCAGTCCCTTTTCCTACCTTCCCATTCTTCCAGGATAGTGTTTTGTTCAAATTCACAGGGTGGATTGTTAGTGATTTGAGAATAATGGTAATCAGCATTAACTGTTATGTTTGAGCTGATAGATAATTCATAACCAGCAAACATCGAATAAAACATCAAGATTATAAAACAAACACTACGTGCTGGTCTCTGTATTTGTAATTGCCTTTCAGTTAGGGCATGTGCATATTACTCCAATTATAATATTGGAGAGGCTTAATCTTTAAAGTATCCAGTAAAAAAGGGCAATCACTCATTAATCTTTTTTAATTAAAAAAAACCACTTTAATAAGCTTGAGGGCTAGATGAAATAAAAAAGTTTAACACACTCAGCCTGTGAAGTCCCTGAATAATTTGAATGAAAACTTTCCTTTTAGTCTAAAAGGAACTACGAAGTTAATCCCTTGTAAAAACCAATAAAAACCAAGAAAAAGGAAATTAAAAGGAGAGAAACTGGAACAGAAGTAAACTTGCCAGCCTGTTTCCCTCTAGGGTAACTGATGTATGGGTACAAAGAGAAACTGCCTGCCAGCAAGCGGAGCTTTCTGAGAGCAAGGTGCTTTTACATGCCCTTGCTCGCACAGCCACTCTCCTTTCCTTTCAGCCTTTATGAATGATAAGTTTTCAGTGGTTCCCAAGGAAAGGACACTGTGGCCTTCCCCTCTTCCCAGGCTCAAGGTGTGTGAAGGTGATGCTGCAGGAGCCAGTTAAGGGAAAGGTCCTCCCCAGTACAGGCAACATCCTGAGCATGTCTTGCACTCCCTGATGCTCAACCAACTGCACCTGCTGTGGGTGCCCAGGGCAGGAGGGAGCTCACAAAGCTCAGCACTGAGCTCTTAGCAGCTGTGCTTGTGCATTTAGGCTCCAACATTAAACAAACATACAAAAGCTGAAGCTAATTACAAAGGAGTAAGTTGTATTTATGCAGATCTCCCTTAACTACACACATATGACACCACTAAAAACAATACAAAGTGAAAATACAATAAAAATGAAGCTAAACTAGACACACACACATACAGCTCGTCTAGCAAAGGTCACTGAGCTTTCCCAAGAGAAGGAAAGAGCCAAGGGCCAGCACACTTCCTTTGTTCAGTATCACACTCTGAAAGTTGTGTGACTCTTGCACACCCAGGAAAATTCCCTGAGCACCGCTTCTGTAGGCAGAAACAGAGGAAGCAACCTTGGAGGACAACCAGAAAAAAGGGTGACTTTTCCTACTGCTATGGTAAACTGAGAGTGTTAAACTGCTAAGCTGATGATCAACAAACTAAACCATATTAATCCATAGACTTATGTAGGTTGTAGCATTCACTCATGGGCTAATACAGCTAGGAAGTGGGACAATGTACTACCTAAGAGGCTGGAATGTAAAGTGGATATACAGCATAGCCCCACTCAAAACCCAGGTTGCTCAACTGCATGAAGAATCTTGAAACAGCCCCATGGAACAAAACCTTCTGTAAAATGTTGGGCTCATTTGCAAAGGAAAGCAAACCAGTTTTAAGACAAACAGCAACTGCTGTAAGGAAGAAGCAGATCTAAAATTAAAATTTCAGTTTCCTTATCTTTTTAAAGCCAAAATAGTCCATGCATCTCATCTGGCAAAAGAAAACATTATGCAGAATCGGAAGTAATCTTTTTATCGTAAAATCCCTTTAAACTTTCCTAACTGATAAAAGTTGCTGGTTTTCTAACACTATCTTCATGTATCTGTCCATATATATGTTTTCTTTTTGACTGGGTTACACAGAATTATTTTGAAGGATGTGCTTTACATTGACACTAGTGTTTTGATTATCACTTTGTGCTGATGTTGTATGGTGTGATTTAATGGAAGAAGCTTTTTTTTTTGAAGGCTAGAAATAACCTGTCACAGTCGAGTGTAACATGTTCACATATCAAACGGGCTGAAAAGTTACCCATGGTTTCATATCCTTAGGCATGTCATAGAATGACCTCATTATTCTCATTTAGGTGCCCTCTTTCTTACAAAAGCTCAAAATATTGAATAGCCTGTTATTATCAGCAGAAGCCAAGCTTTCAGACATGGTGCTAATGACTGCTTAATAGTGCTGTCTGTCAGCAGTGCAGTTAGCTGGGAGACCACACAAAGAAACAGTGGGGCTCCATTTAGGCTCCTCATATAACACTTATGCCTCTGCACGGTTTCCCAACAATAAACATCACTTTAAGATGTGTCAGAATACAGTAGTGAGTGCACCTTATCATTATGTGTAGTGTAATCCTACTGTCGTACAAGATGATGAGAAGGCTAGACAATGTATTTGGGTCTGCTCTATAACATGAAGCATATGGAACGTAGAGGGGACTTGCTGGTAAAATGAGTCGTTGGAGTTCTTTTTGTAACGTGGCTTGGCTGATCATTTGATTCATCTCCCATCAGCTATTGGGTCCTGTTAAAAACATGCTTTTTTTTTTTGCTTTAATATCTGACACACGGTGTTTGTTGTTGCTAGGTCCTCATCACCCGAGTTCTCACCACTAAGTCACAGCCACTACTGACTACAAGGTGGTTTAAAGTCAAGTCTACATGCATTGGTTCAACCGTAAGTCACTTTTTATTTCTACTTTCTATTCTTCTGCCCAGTTACAGTCTCACCCTGGTGCTCTCTTATCCTCTTTACTTCACGGGTGTCCTACAGCCAGACAGTAAATGGCAGTTTCTCCTCTGAAGGGTTTGCTAGCCAAGGCAGGACCTCTGCACTGTGCTCTTGCTCCCTGTGCAGGCTCAAGGCTTAAAAAATATGGTTTACCTATTATTTTTTTTAAAGTAGATTCCTGAATTTGTCAATTTCTAAATAAAATAACTTTGATTAACTGGAATAAGATACTATTAGAAAGGAGGACACTTCTTTTTAGGGTAAGCATGGCATTATGTAGAAAAAGTAATAAATTGTTGGTGATAATGCTGAATCAATGACACTTCTACTCAGGGAAAATAGCATTTTCTGCTATTTTAAAATAATAAACTATAACTCTTTGTCATTGCAATGGTGCATTCATTTCATTAAGCTCCTGAAATATGCTTTAATTATTTAAATCTATCACATAACCATTTTCAAGTTTATTTTAAACCAAACCAAAGTAATGCAGTTCTCTAGAGTTTATGTAGAGGGCACCAATGTACAACTCTCTTAAATACCATGCACAAAAAATGGCTATTTCCATTTCCTCTTCTTTTGGCAAGACTGATGGAGTTTTCAACATGTGAAACAATAATTCAATAGTTTTCTCTGTTGTGAAGCAGGAATGTGAAAACTTGGCTAAGCTTATGTGTATCCTTCCATACTAATATTGAAATGGATGGAAATCCAGAGGTGGACCGCAAACACAGAGATCAGAAAAAGCTGTTTTCTTTTACTGTATTTGTTAACATGTTTAGATGATGTGTAGTGGTAATACTGATCACCAGTAGTAAAATGGGCTGTGTGCATGAATTATCTTCCTGAAATTACCTGCTGTAAGAAGATTAGTTTTTCTTAGAAGTTTAATTTGCTTATGTTAGCAGTATATTATATTCCTGATACTTGTGACAATGACTGATTAATTGCAAGATTGTGGGACATATCAGACAATCATTAGAATTAGGGCTGAATCGCAGGCGAGCAAGAGTAGTATTCCAGCCCTATTACAGATTATCACAGTCTTATCCCTTCTTGGAACACTTTTATTGACCGAGCTTAATCTACGAAAGCAGTTTTCACTCATCTCATCAAGAAGTTTTCTCTCACATATAATCCATAACTTCCCTTCTTAAAGCTGGCAATTCTTCTTATGCACAATCAGTTGACTTTGAATAACACATTTCCTCTCAGGTTTACACATTTCATTAATCTAATAATTTTATTAGTTCCTCTTAAGCTTTTCTTTATGTTTATGTGATTTTACTTACTTTACTTATGTCATTTCACATGAGAAAGTGGATGCTGATCCAAAGCCACAGATATCCTAACACAAAGCCAGAAATACAGCTAACATCTGAGCAGCAATGAGAAAACCTTTCAACCAGTAATAGAGCCAGACATCTTCAAAAAACATCATCTCTTGTCCTACTGCACTGGCTAGCCTACACTCAAGACTTTCCAGCATGCTCCCCAAGCAAATATTTTTGTAGCATGGCTGAAGAATTACTACATTTAGGATATTTTGGACATAGGTGGTACAAGTTCCATTGTACAAAAACCGAGATACCTATGTGTTGCTTCCAACTGGAAACCTAAAGACAATGCTAAATAAGATCGAAGGTCACAGCTATTATTGGTAATAGCTGCACATGAGTGTACAAACAAAAATAAGATGGAATTTTGGGCTGTCCACAAATTAGTGATTTCTTTTTGGCTACTTCAGAAAAGGAAGAATTACCTAGAGTAATTTTGGCAAGAGCTGAAATACACCTAAAATCAGCAGGCATGCCAATTAAGTATAAAAAAAATAAACAGGAAAGTGACCTGTCAAAGATAAAACAAACCAGACAAAATCCTACTGTTATGGAAGCAAAACTTCTGAGGGGCAAGGCAAACAGGAACCACTGTTAAATGCCATTCTACTCTGCTGAACTCCTGGCAGGTGCATGTCAGGTACCTATAGTTCAAATTCTTGAAAGCAGCCCTAGCAATTATTCCCTCCAAGGAAAGCAAAATGGAGAGCGGGGAAAAGGGATAATAACACCCATATACTTGGTATCAAAATGTAGAGCTCTTCCTTTGTAAGTGAACAAAGAGCTGGGACTCATAATAATGATACAGCCATTTCTAACATACCACAGTTTAGCTCTTCTCCTTTGTAAAGAATTCCATTGGCTTCATTTCAGTCAAACATGTTGTGATTTGAAAAGCATGTATCAGTGCTGGACTGTTGCCAAATAAGTAGATTATACCAGTTCCTTTTCTAGCTTTTCTAAATGGTGCAACTCACAAGTTAGCACTTAGCAGCTATAATAGAAATGTGGTTATAACGAAAGCTATGTAGCTTGTCAATCCCCTTTGTTAGCTCACAAAGGAAATGTATTAGTTTGTACAATGTCTCCAAACTATGTTTAAATAAATGCTGAGTATGTGACTACAGCTCACAAGCTAAGGAACTGCATCAGATATAATAACTTACAGTATTTTAATATATATGTATATACATTTGCAAAAGTACTGGGAAATATATGTATATAACAATATGGACAATGTTTTTCATTTAAGTTTATTTGGATTTAGCTGAGGTGGAATAGGGATAGGTTATTTTAAATAAAACCAGCACTGAAATAAGAGTGCCTATGCACCTTTTTTGCACACATCTTTTTAATACCACTTAAATACCCCATTCAAGTTCTGTTGGCACAACTTCCTCATTCAGATGGGCCCTTATTGCACAAATAGCCTGCTTCAGAAATGGCCAACAGTTGTACAAATAGATGAAGCTACTTCACTTATTAGCTGAAGGGAGTGGAATGTAACTATCCAGACTTTGGAAAAGAAATACTCTGAAGCCAGCACACAGGTAGTTGGGCCTGGTAATTGCTGCATTAGCTGTAAGTTTATTAAGGGCTACAAAAGGAAATGCCATCTCGGCGACCTTTGAGGTTGCATTTCACAGCGTGTTTTCTACATGAGAACAAATGATGAAACTTCACTATTTCTGCCAAGTGAGTGGTAGCTATGGTAAAGATTTATAGAGGTAGTCTGGTAATCTATGGGCCTAATCATGCAGTTATAGAGTTGCGTGTCATTTACTCAAAAAGGCTGAAATGATCTAGCACTGTGTGGACTATGGTGAAGGAGTGTATTTTGTCATCTGCAAGGTTAGAAGATATACAGCCTATTTAGCAGACTGTAAAAGGGAGAGACAAGAGCTAATGTTTCTCAAAATAGCAGCCTGTTACACAAAATTTTACAAGACTCAGAGAGCTAAGAGATGGGGACTGTCAGATGCACTCCAATTTGGAAGCCATTATGATTTTCCTTTTTTGTATTGCTTAAATAATTATATAGATTTTCTATTTAATTTTTTTATTATTATTTAAGTCATGCTCACTTCATCTCTTTCAGAACAGCAAACACAGAAGCAGACTAATAATATTGACATATTTAAGTATTGGGTTGTTTAGATGAGAGCAGCATGTTCAGAATGTATTGTGCCTGTAATGCGCCTGTATTCCCTTATCTCTGTGTTACATTTTATTCAACAGTTAAGAAGTGCTAATAAGAAGTGCATATTTCAGTCATTCTATTTTAGATAAACATAATATGAGACACATTTTCTAAGCCATGCACATATTGGTTAACTGCTCATCTCCATTTCTACAAATAGAAATAAAGGTGGCAAATGCTTTGTTTCTTAATTAACCTATCTATGCCAAAACCAGTATGTTCTCCAGCAAAAACATGGAATGAAATTGATGACTGAAAATTTAAATTAATACTTCTTCTTGTGATCTTTTGGCTAAGAACAAGTGCAGCTTCAGCTCACCATCTGATGCATTCCTTAGCAAGGAACAGTATCAGCCTGGGTCCATATGCAGCTGGAAGTAGCGAGGGAGCGGACACATTTCCTTGCAGCATATTGTCTCTCCTTTGGAGCCAGCTCAGCTGGGAAGGGGAGATGCTGCCCAGCCTACAGCAGGTCTTGGCTCCTGCTCTGGCTGTCAATTCCAAGTTCTTAAATAGCTATTTAGAGCAGGGGCTGAGGTCCAAAAGATGGGCAGTGATGTGTAGATCACCTGAAATGTCATGATTTGACATGACACATTTGCTCCCTTCTCTTCCCCACCTGCTCACCTCACGGGTCTGTTTTAAATCAATCTATTCACCTCTCCCAAGACTCACAATTTAAGAGCAGAGACTCATGAAAACAGATTTATAATGAAGCTGGTGGGCATTAAATACTAGCCTTACATCAGAGGTGACCTTATTGTAAAGTGTTGTACAGTGAATTTATTTTGACTTTGCACATTCTCTACTTTGTCTCCCACATCACAGAGACACACGATGTGGCAGCCGAGTAGTGGTGGAAAAAGGCCTGATGCCTGAGAATAATGCCCGCATCTCACTTTGTTACAGTTGCACTTCACATCCCAGCAGTCTTCAAGCCTCAGGGATATCGCATTCATTACCTCTTTCAGAGACATGTCTTTTACATAAATGGCTGAAAGGTGATTAGAATCCCTGACAGAACAGCATTTTATCTGGAATGCAACCATGAAAAATATGTGCCTAAAACAAAAAAAGGCAACCTACATCCTTCTCCTAATTGATTTAAGCTACAAAGACCAGCTTCAGTTTTCCCAGGGCACAGGAACTACCAGGAAGACACAAATTGCATGTTTTCATATCTTCTAATAAAAACTCCTTGACAGGGAGTTGAAACCAGTTGAATCACATGTCCTAGTCCTGTGAATGTCATCACTCAGCAGAAGCACACATACTGCCGCCTGATCATAAAAAACGGTTTGTAACAACCCTCATTTCACGCTGCTGATTCCAGCCCACCGTAAATCAGCAACACCACAAGTAACGTTGGAAATAATTGTCTGTTCCCGAGCTCCCCTCTTTTTACGGCCCAGGTGCCATACAGCTGTAGCCATATGGTAGACTACATCCTACTGCAGTGGGTTGTCACAGCACCTCCAACAGTAATACTACCTGAGTACTTGGAAGCTTTTTAATGCTGCAAACTGGAAAAATGCAGCTTGTACTTATGCAGTGGTTTTCCTAACCTTTAAAAACGTTATAAAAGGAATCAGCTCTGGCTTAAACCAGATGCTCTGCAGATAGGGAATGGGATAGCAACTGCTAATTCACTGAAAGCTGCCTGGAAATGCAGCAGGTGATCCCACGGCTGATCCTCAGACAAGTCTGCCGGTGTGCTGCTCTCTGACCTGTCTTCACTTGGTCACTTCCCCCTCTTTCTACCATCTAGCTTTTTTTTTTTTTATTCCTGAGGAGAGGTTGCTCATACTGATTGCTGTCTGTGCAAATGAATTAGTGCAGCACAACTAACATTTTGACTTCAGCCATGTTTGACCTCTGTGTTCCTTAGCCAAGTCTTACACAGCAACTTTAAGGAATGTGTCCTGTTAGACCATGTAGTCAAAGCAGTACCAGGCTGGGTCATTCTGGTCAAGCCACACACTCAGTTAGCAGCAGACAGGTCTACTTTCGAGAGCCACCAGCCAGGTCTCACACAACATGTTGAGTTAGTCCAAGGCTGCAGGAAGAAAAGAGCAAAAATTCACCTGGCATTTTACAGCTAAGCACACCGTCAAGCCTGCTAGCAGGAAGGACCAAGTGTGCACCTCACCTCCCACTGCAGACACTGTTTATAGGTCCCTGAGAGAGTCATTGCTTGCAATGGCCCCTGTCAACTGCAACAGTTTGCCATTCTAGTGCACTCCAAAAGGCTTATGTCCCTTCTCCACTGCATAGGGCAAGAAACTCATCACTGACTGATACGTGCTTCAATTCCCAACTCGTAAGCATACAAATGTAACTTCAGGCCATAGTAAACCAGAAGAAGTAGTTGAGTTCTGAGGCAGAGCTACCTATATTAGAAAAATAATGTAGAAATCCGGAGTAGTGATAGAAATGCCCAAAATTACTAGCTAAATAGAAGTGATTTGGGCTATCTGATCATTTTTATCAGGTTGGCCCAGCTGCACAATTTCCCATCTCCAATTATACCAAAGGCCCACGCTTCCTCCTTCATTAATGCATTTGAAGGATTTAATGAGTTACTTCATCAGGTTAATAAATCCCTTCAATAACTTTATTACACTTTGATACAGTTATTCAAGTGGTGCAGCTAACAAATGATCATCATTTATATTTCTTGACAGAATAACTTAGTTAATATATTTGGACCGTGAAATACAAAATCCATAAAAAAACTATGGGGACGATTGAATGTCTTTGTGGGGGAGGGGTTTTTTTCTCCAGTTAAGGTAGCATTGGGAACCCTCTGTCTCTTGTGCAAGTAACTTCAGGCAACTGCGAAGGAGAACTGCAGCAATGTTCTGTTTCCCACTGAGTGCTTAGGAAGGAGGCGAGCTGCTGCAGGACATGTACCACTGCCTATAGGGAGATGTCTTAAAATGCATCAGAAGGGACATAACCCATATTTATTTGTTCCAGCACTTTATCAGGTTTAAAATCCAGCTTCATAAAGGCTGTTCCATTTCTTGAGGTTAAGATCTTTGGCTACTTTTGACAAGGTGCAGTGACACCATCAGAAAATAACATTATATTCTGGAAATTATTTTAAAACTAAATTGAATTGGTTGCCATGCCATTTGTTTTTCCTGTGGCATCATAGTAAATGACATCATCAACAGAATAACCTTGGGGGCAAGGGTGTTTTCAGAATCTTAACCTTCGAATGGCCAGCAGTATTACAGCTTCTTATTACCAGAGTAATAATATTTATGGTAGGTAGACTGCAAGAATGGAACCATACCATTTATTTACTTATACTTGATAGCCACCTCTGGCAAGAACAAATTTCCCATTAATCACCATCTTATCTCTGTAAGAAACAGTTACTCTCAAGGACATCTGTATTATTCCCTTTGTTTTATTAATACAGAGAATAGCACTGCTATGGATCTTTTGACACTGAACTTTATTTATTTTCTAGATTTTCTTTTTTAAGGGAGCTGAAATGCTTAGCATTGCTCTTTCTTAATACACAAACTACTTAAGACCCTAACCATAGCGAGGGACATGTGCATTGGAAATTTCTCTGAATATATTTTTATGTAAAGAAACTGCAAATCACTCTCTCTTTCTTCTCTTTTTTATCTGTTGAAACTTCAGTTATGAATTCTGAGTTTCTCCTGGGAGTGCAGATGACCTTGTTAACACATGAGAGTGCCAGAAAAGCAGTGCCCTCCAGTCCAGGGGGTCAGGGAAGTGAAACCAGTTTCTAAACTCAGATCTTGTAATAAAAAATGCATATTTCTCTTGCCTTTTGCATAGTCTTTAGCTAGCATTTTAAAAATTACATATTAGATTGAGCTCCAGGCTGATTTGTTTTTCTAATTTTTCAAGAGCACTGCATCATATATTCATCTTCAAAAAAGAAATCAATATAGGCCCAGGAGGGGACAATATCAGACAGCCAAACTCTCTTTCACGTGAGAAAGCATTAGTGGAAAGACTTGCACAAGCTGAAATTTTTGGAATTTTCTCCCAGCCAGTGAGTTTGGTTCTATTCAGTATCCTAAACCAAAAGATGGTCACAGATAAGCACAGGTCTCAGGTCAGCTCGGAAGGACCAGGGCTCTTCCTGCTAGCAGCTGACTAACTTCTGTGCAATCTGCTTTGAAATAATGGAGCCGCAGTTTCCCATTTCCTTTCATTTTGGCTCCAAGCACCACGCAGAGCTCAGGGCGGCAGGGCCACTCAAGCCCTGTGATTGCAGAGGAGATGCAAGCAGCATTTAATGGCTGCTTTCCTGTGCAGCCGCCTCTCAGCTCTGTCTCAGTGAGTGATAACTGTTGGTGACAGCGGAAAACTGGTGATGCTCCTGTGTTTTAGATAGAGCAAAGCAAAAGGCTCTGCCACCAACCAGCCCTGTACTCCCTCTCACTCCATCTCTCTCAGCCCAGGACACAGAAGACACATTGGTTGCCCTGATCCACCCTGCAGGCCTGAGTGTCCTTTCCATGGAAACCAGAGCCTGAAGATGGAGGAAAGAAAAGAAAGAAGAGGCTCGGTCCATGCCCTCTATGGCACGATGGCCCCACTTCAGAAGTGGCCAAGTGCTTGGCAGGAAGGGGATATGCCCTGTTGCCTGAAAGCAAATAATTTATTGTGCAGTAGGACGAGCCTTATGCTGTACCAGAATTAGGTGGTTATGCTAGTGGAAGGAGGACCTATTCATTTTCATTTGCTGTTTAATTAGGTGTCCAATACCAAACAATGGTGAGACGCTTGCTTGGATAGGATGAGCCACCTAATTGTCAGGTGAACATGCAGTCACACCTGCCTCCTAAACTCAAGCACTGCTTACCCAGCAATTACTCTGGAGTCTGTCGAATGTGATTTAACCAGTAATTTGCTTGCAAAGTGAAAGCTGCACTTTCAAAGGTAGTAAAGGACTCTATCCTGCTCCTGTGCAACTGCTGGGTCCAAGCTATGCTGGTCCTGCCAAGGATGCTGCCCAGCACAACTGTCCCGTGTGAGACATCAGGTGTAAGTAGGGTTTGCTGAACCAGGAGAGCAGAGGCAGCCCGGCAAACCCTCCAGTGAATCTGTGCTGGTTTGGCAGGTTACCACGACCCAGTGAATCAGAGTGTGTCAGTGGGGGGTGTAAGGATTTTGTTGGGATGAATGCCAGCCATGCAGCTGGGTTTCTGACTCTAGCGGGTGAGCAGAGCCCAGCCTCAGGCATCCCTGCTCAGCTGTGCCTGCCCAGCTCCCCACCACCCTGCTGAGAGCTGGGACACCCCCTTTGCCGCAGGCACCGGCATCAAGACTGCCAGCCCCACAACACAGCAGCGAGAAACACCCCAGGCATGTGCTGCATTAGGGCTGGTTAGTCCATGACAGGGGCTTCCTTCAGGGATGACAAAAATAATGCCACAGCATTTCTATCTTCCTGCATTTAAATGCTTGAGTTAATAACATTTATAGGGCAGCACAGAAAAATGAACTTAAATACATCATCTGTCATCTCAGGATACCAAATTACACCATTACTGAAAGAGATACAGAGAAATGTGTCTAATAAACATAGTGTATTTTGCACAATTTACTTTGCATTTTCCATATCCTGCAACAAGCACAGGATAGCAAGGCTTCTTAATGATCATAATATATGTGCAGAAAGAGCAGTTCCCTGAGGACTACAGATTAATCAGGGAAATACTCATTTGTTCTGGCAGAAGTGATGTACATCTAGGCAGGGCAGATGATGAACCCTAAGTGCATACAGCAGCCATCAGGGGCCAAAAGTTTCCATTCATTTAACTAATTTTGCCTCTAAGAAAAGAGCACGTTTCAGCACAGCACCAGGACATAACAGCACTTGTTTTCTGTCCTAATTCCTTTAGGGTTTTGTCTGAAAAAGGTATAAAGAGGCCCCGCATTCATTTTAGAGACTATAAATGCTAAGAGTCAGCTTCCAAACTGACATCCCTGCTGCTTGCTTAGATACACTGTTCAGGGGAGGATATAAAGTCTTGGCTGCAGCATCTGATCGCTGTGTGATGGACTTGGGAACAAGTTAGAAGATTTAAAGGATTTTTCATCAGCTGATCTAAATCCCTGCCTGGGTTTTTAGTACCCAAGAAACACTGCATATCCAGTGATTGCAGTCCTTCCTACACTCCATCATAGTCATATTAATTTTGTGGTTTGGCATAGTTGTTGCCACCTAGAAGTTTGCAACCTGGTGTTTGCTAATAAGTAACAATGTGCAACCTCTGTGCTTTACACATATTTCTCTAGTGTTCATTTTCAAATTAGCAACAGAAAGGACAAACTAAAAGCAGATGTGTTGTTCTCTTCTCTGTACATTTGGAAGCTCAGTCATGGAAATATCTTTGTCAGATAAATGAATTCCAGGTCACTAGGATAAATAGATGCAATAAAATACTTGTATGTAGAAAAAACCCATACAAAAATGTGATCCAACAACTCTTGAAGGAAATTGCCGTGTAAGAGATCCAACTTTGAGGCTTACCTCAGGCTTTTGCATAACATGATAGTTAGTACTTTAAATTGGAGAAAATGTGATGGGATCTTCTGATTTTTTTCCACTTGCTTTTTCAATTTCATGGGATCAGCAGAAAGTGAAGGGAACCAAAGCTGAACTAATGCTGCGCTTTTGACTCCACCACTGCCTGAACACACAGCAGAGATCATTTGGTGGAGAAAGGAGTATGTGTTAGCCCTCTTATGGGCATCCCAAAATTGCCAGAAAATGTGGATTTTTGACCTGTTTTCAACATCACATGAGAAAGGAAAAACAGAAAGAAATGGGAAGGCTGAAACTAATCAGAAAACAGTAGTTATTTAGTTTGGCTACCGATTTATTAATGCATTATAGTTATGCACTCAGGAATAAACCCTCACTTAAAAAATGTTCTTCAACTCTAGCCGGGATTATTTACAGGAAATAAAAACAGTTGAAGAATTAGAATGAAATCCTGCCTGTACTGAGTCAACAGAAATGTTGCCACTGATCTCATTAGGCTGGGTTTTGCCCCCAGATATCTACAAAGAACCACAATTCTCTTGCAGTATGTCTAGCAGATTAATATTTGACAACACCAATTTATCTTTCCCTACAGAATCCTTCATTTTTATGCAGCTGGCCTAAAAACTTTGCTCCACAAGTTTGTGCTTCAGTGCAAGACAGACAATGATCCATGCTCCTTTTTAGGCTGTTTGCCCAACATTGCCATTCCCATTTGGCTTAAGCACCTTCTGAAATTATTATTTTGCCTCCGTGTCCCTTATAAGATTTTTTTTCCTCTGAGGTATCTGCTTTCTCAGCAGCAATTTTAAGGCATTTCAGGCTACAGAAGAACTATAAAATTAACACTGTGCTCCTGTATATCATAAAGAACATACTCCTTTAACCCTGTCCTTCATAAACCCATAAGAATTCACTGTACTTCAGCAGTTCGCCGTATGCTTTTGCAAGGAACATTTTGCACCTGCCACCATAATACAGGAAAAATGCCAGCTTTGCAGGAGAAAACATTAACTAATTTACACAAAGCCTTAGGTGGTCTATTAGCCCTGCATAAAAACAAGAACATGTAATTACTGGATCTACAGACAGAATTAAATCTGATTGACTACAAAGAAGCAATGAGTGGAGCAATTAACAACAAAGCCCAAGTAAACTCCTCTGATGGGGAACCCATGGCCTGGCTGAATGAGGCTGACAGCACAGTATCTACCTCTACTGTCCTGAGAGACATGTCCACACCAAACCTTTAACTCAATGCAACCAGTTAAGCTTCTGTCAACAGCACTGTTCAGCTATCTGCTGAACTACTGTCGATTGTGTAAGATACAAACCAATAACCATATAACCAATTCAGCACAGTAGTAGTCTTCTAGCATCATTCATTTTGTCAAATCATTCTTTCTCCTGCGTTTCTTGACGCGGATAGCAGCCACCCCAGGTGGTTGCTCCTCTGTGGCTGATGCCATTTTGGGTGGATACAGCATCACTCACTGGAGCACCATATGCCCAACCGGGCAGATGCTGTCCTGCAAACATGATGGAATAGTTGCTCCGTAGGCTTAAGCTCATTAAGATAATTGCAACTGGTCAGACTCACAGGTGCACAGTTAAATTTGGGATGGCAAAACCCATCCAAAAGAAAAGCATTTCACTTTCCAGCTCCCCAGCCACGCAGGTTAATTGCAAGTATTTTGCGAGTGCCTGTGGTAAGGCAGGAACCTGGGGTGTTTCTGTCGCCGCTTCCGTCCATGATTTGATTTAATGCCCTCTATGAGTGATTGCACCTCAGTGCTTGCAATAAGAAAATGTCATAAAGGTACCTGCTGCCTGGTCCAACATCTTTTGGCTTTGACAGTTCAAATTTACAGCTTTAATTCAGGAGTCTGGAAGCCTGGTATTCTATATACACTTAGTGAAGGGCTGAAGGAACAATATTTTACAAAATGTTCACCTGTGTTCAGTGACCCATGGAGGATATAACCCCTCAGACCTTGTGAAATGACTTGCAGACAAATTCATAGTCCAGATTGTCCAGTGGCAAATTAAAAAGTTCTAGCTGAACCCCTGTGTGCCTGGATGTACTGACATGAATGTTTTGCCTCCATACAATAAAGAGCTGAACTTTCAGCAGCTTAATTGAACAGGTGCTCATCTGGGTTGTCTCAGCCTTTAGGAAGATTCTCACAAGCTTGATTTCTTGATTATGTATACAACAAGCTGCACTTCAAAATTGTCTCCCGTTCTTACATTTCTATAACCTTTTTCCTAGCAGAATTATTTTGCTGAGGAATGGAGTAGCTGAAATACACAACAAATTATCAACGAATCCACCACCACCACCTGAATTGCTCTTGCTGCAACTGACTGAGCACATGAACCACTGAGGCTCCTTCCACGGCCACGAGATGTGGGTGGTGCAGAGGGCAGCTGCACCTATGCCATGTGCTTGTGTGCCATGGGCTGAGGGTCTGCCACAACTCACAGTGTATTTGGCATCCTCATTGAAGCCTCAACCTGCCACAGAGTCAGAAAAATTAGCTTCTTCTCTCCAGACTAAAATCAGTAGGATTTAGGGGATTAAATTCTGACCTCTCTTTACTGGTGCCCCTTGCACCATTTCCCTTATCAGCACTGGGACAAGCCCTTTTTCCAGGGGATTCTGCCTCTTTCAGTGAGTCAGAATATGGGCAGCTCTGGGGCCAGGGCCGGGACAGCTTGCATGCTGACAGCAGGTCAGATTCAGTGTGCAAGAAAGACAGCTGGTTTTATCAAGCAGATTCTGTAGAATGGTGATTTGACTTTCCAGGTGTTTGTTTGTATTCATTGAAATCTTTTATAAAATACTGTGGAGGTGTTACTGCACTGAGCACTGTCATAGATATATACGGCTGGCGCAGTAAGCCTAACACAGCCCTGGGTTTCTAAAGACTGAAAGAGACTGTTGAGGAGAAATACATATATAATTTCACCAATTTCAGGAAAGATCAGATCCTTTCTCTCAGTTCTGCATCAATCTACAAAGTCTCAGGACATAACATTTAGAGAGTAGCATCGATCAAGACACGATGTGCCCTGAGTCTATTGGCACAAGACTGCCTCAGACGCACTGGTGAGTGTGGGGCGAGCCAGAGAGGTCACAGCTCAGCCCGCACACCTTGACCAGTGAGGAAGAAGCCAGGAAGGAGACATGCTGTAAGCATCCATAGCAGGAGGAGGAAAGTGCCCTTCAGAGCAAGTGTGATCTTCCTAGTCCTGATAACCAGATGAACCAGGCAGTTCATTACATGGACGCAGCGAAGGCAGACATGGAGTGCATCTTTGCAGGCAGGCTTGCTTTCTGCAGGAGTCATGACATATTTCATAAAAACAGCACAACTGAAACACAGAGCTAAGTGCACCTGTATGAAAGGCGCTGACACACAACCACCACTTGGGAGACTGGACAAAACAGCTATGGGATTTCCTTTAGGAAAAGATCAGCTGTGCGTGTGGCTGTCATGCACAGGACAATGTCACCCTGCTGAGCACAGCGGGTTGGCAGGAACTGAATAACGAAGCGTTAAGCAGAGGTGAAGGGAGGCAGCACCCCAGCCATTGCCTGGACTGCTCCCCCCGTCGTGGGGAGGAGGCCAACTTTGACACTCCTGCTCCTTTTGCAATCCAATTTAAGTCCCACATCTCTGTTACTGCTGTGTTCCCAGGGGTCACGTTTGGGGCTGTTATAAAATGCAGGCACACTAGTATTGCAAACGTCCCCAGTCTGTGCCATATATGCAGCTGTTTAATGAGGCTTGCTGTCATTACGGCAAAATGACTCAAGGACTTTCTTAAAAAAGCCTCTTATTTATAGTATCATAGATTACCTTAGTGTCGTTTTACTGGGAGGTGCTTTGAAATACTGCGCAAACATTACAAGATGGTCCTGAAATAATGCGAGTTTAAACAGAATCTAACAAGGAAAACATAAATATCAGATGGAAGAGAAAGCATTTGTTGAAATTTGCTGAAATCTCCAGCAAAGGAGTACTTTTATGACAAGCGTTCACTTCTGAGCTGGAGTTTTACAGCGTATCTTGTACATGGAAGTCAGTGCAAGTATGTACTCTGGCACAAATTCCTGATGGAGAGATCTATGTGCCAAGTGTAAAGATTAGTAAGAATTTTATCCTACCAGGAAAACTACCTAAAAAACAACATGACCAAGCAATGCTGTTATTCAGCCACAATATTCAGAAAGCAAGAGTTACTTTTTCCAGGCAGTGTCTCAGTTTTCAAAGAGAATGTAAAAACCTGTATTGATGTCCAGTCTTCTTCAAACTACAATTTAATCTTTCACCTATGCCACCTCAGTCTGAAGTTTTCCTTCTTGCTGAGTTTCATGTGTTTTCTCTCTGCTGTCAGTTTTATACCTGCTTCTGTCCCACAAGTTACTCAGAATTACCTCTGACTTCTACTGGCACATCAAACTCCTTCCATCCTTTCCATCACACTTCAATGACATCCTCACTTTTTTGGAAAATATAGACTAAACTTTTGTACTGTGTCCGCTTTTTATTTTATGGCATTAGTTTTAGTTTGTGCTTTAATCTGTAGTAGAGATAAAAAATTTGATTTGCACAAGCTGTGTATATGTTAGTGCAGGCTTTCTCTTGCCAGATAAACATAGCCTAGATGAGCCCTCCATGAACTATAGCTATGCATCCCTGTTTGAACAAGAAAAATATTTGAAGTACCTGTCTGGTGAATAAAGGAGGTATCCAGGGCACGCTGATTTAAACCTGGCCAGGTCCTCATGTTCCTACAGTGGATAATTACAGGTGGAATCTTAAACGGAAATGTATTAATCAGAGGGGGATCTGCTGCCAGTGCCCTTCCTGTCAAAACTCAAACAGCAGCAAGGAAATGAAGTGGTAATGACAGGGCTTCTATTTAGCCTCAAAATCTTTTTTTCGTAGGTATCCATATTTTAATGAAATTTATATGCTTTTTAATGTAGGAGACATTTTGATGACCTTAAATAAAGTCTCTAATTAAACATTCTGTAATTAAACTTCTTGGTTTATTTATGTAAAATGTTGAGGAATTAGAACAAGCCTTATTCCTCCAGGTTAAGCCCTACTTAGCCTCAAAGACATGCAGGGAAGACAGAGTCTAACACCAGGGTTTTTAAAGCAGTCATGGGAGCAGAAGGATGTTCCTATACCAGAGAGCCCCCATGGAGCAGAGCAAAGGAAAGCCCGTCCTATTTGTGCTGTGTCAAGGCCGGTGGGCTGGGTGGGCTCCAAGCCCAGCAGCCTGCGTGCCTCTTGGCCTGGCTTGGTTGGAAACTCTCACTTCTCTTGACTATTTACTCATTCACTTTTTCCCCAACCTTTGATGAGATTCCCACATGGCATGTGGAATTTCTGAGCCACAGATTACTTTAATCTGAAAAGAACATTTTGTAAAACATGCAGAAGACACAAGCGTACTGCGTTTTGAATGTCTTCATTCTCACATGCCAATGTATAACATTGCATGCCAGAAAAATATATTTGAAATAATAATTTTAATTAATTTGTGGAGGGTCTGGCTGCTGTCTTACAGACAGATCTATGCCATATTCGCCTTTGTTTGCTACATCTGTGAAACATCCATTATTTTTCCATGGTGTAAATGATCTCGTTTCAGTTGCTTTCCCTGTGACACAGTGGCATGTTCATTCCTCCTTCAAAAATTTCAGAAAGAGGAGCAATTTGTAAGAATGACAAGAAAATGGCTTCTCATTTGTGTACACCACAGCAATCTCAAACACAGAAAGAGACTCTCGTGAGATTCACAAATCCTAATTCCCACTGACTTTCAAGCAGTCCAGATTAAAAAAAACCACACATCGACCAATTTGATCATAAAGATTCTAATTCAGCACAGGTTAATTGAGAAGTCAGATTTTCTGCTATCACTTCTGGAGAGGAGGGAGATAAGCGAACACAATGACTCTTTATCAACAATATGGGAACTTCATTTAAAGTGAGAGCATTAGGTTACAGGCTAGAAGATTAGTAGCAATCAGACTGCTCTCAGAAAAGAAAATGCACTGGGTAATAAAGATAGAAGGCATGAAGCTGGATGCATAAAAATGAGGTTTGATGCCAAATATTACAGGTCAAATCTGAGCTATCTGTCAAGTTGGCAGTGATCACTGCTGATGCACAATTATTATTATTCACCTGTGATCAGGTCATTTACCACTATCAAGTCAATAGCTCCTCCCACCCATTCCATTTGTTAATGGCATTTTAATCAAAAAAAAGTCCATCTATTATCTCTTTGAGATCACTTACCATTGTATAATAGGACATAATAGTATATGAAATACACTTACTTTTTCCCAATCACCCATACAAAGATATCAGCTGTTATTCTGTTCCTTAGCCACAACCCCATAAATCTGAGTGCAGTTCTGCATTTAAAGGTGGCAGGCTTATTTTTCCTTTTTCTTTGTGTGCCATGTGTTTTCCATACCAAAAAGTGCCTGTTTTGTTGCAAGTGACAGAAGGAGAATTTAAAGGGATGCTAGAGGATCATAAAGACTCCCCTCTACCCAATCCCAAGCATGCATTCGCCTTATTGTTCTGCTGACTAAAGAATTAGAAACTATTAATATTGTCTCTGCTGGCAGGTCAGAAAAATACTTATTCTGTAGTCGAGCAGATTAATCCGAAGGGGGAAATAACCCTGCAAAGCCCTGCAAAAGCTGGCTGTCTAACCAATCCATTTTATAAACCCAGATGTTTTCAATCTGTTTAAGTGTTAATCTCATGATACTTCTTTTTATGCCTAGTGAAATGATTTCAACATGTATTGAACTATTAGAGAATTCATATAATTAGTGCATTTATTACTTTTTATGAAGGAGCCTTTTGAACAAAACCCTGTCGGTGAGTTTGTCAGTCATATGCTCACATTAATTATTGGGGCACATTAGGACCTCTTGCTATTAGCTTTTTTGGTAGGCTCTGGATAGTGCCCAACTTTGGCTACTCATTTCAAAGAAACTTATAGTGAAATCAGAGGCAGTATAATACTAGGTAAGTTATAAATTAAATGCTGGCATTCTTCTGACGAGAGCCTGAATAAACTGAGTTTTAGGCTTCAAAGAAGATGATTGAAGGGTTTGGTCTAGGGGAAACACGGAGCACTTGTCCTGTCTGCACAAGGGCAGGGAATTTCTGACTCTCGGCGCGCTCCCTTGAGAGGTCTTCTGAGCGAAACAGTTAAACTTCAAAGCAGTTATCACAACATTACACCCGATGACTAATTGAGGTTCCTGGACAGACCAGGAGGAGTGGGCAGAGGTTGAGGTCGGAGGTACTGTTTTGCAGAGCCCGTCATGGGTATGTAGAATAGGTTTGCAAATTAAACCACGGGAATCCAGTCTCTGGGATTTACTCCAGTAAAAACTGGGTAACTATGAAAAGTAGTTAGCCATTTTTCCTGAAAACTGGAGAGATTTTTTTCCTTCTTACACACACCCCTCTTAAGTCTTTTCTCAGCATGACTTTGGTGTCCTCTGATAAAGAGCCGATTTGAAATATGACAGCTAGACTGTGAGTTTTAAGCCAAGACTTCTTCTGTGACAGGTGCTGATGGGCTCGGCTATCTGGGATCACTGTGTGAAGAATAATGGCTTGTGAAAGGAAGGTTACAAATAAGGTCATGAAGCAGCTCAGGAAGCCTTGCGTTTCATGTCAAGGATCTTAAAGGTTATAGGAGGCCTGCAAAAACTTTCCTCTGGGGCTGCTGACTGACAGATCAGTGTTGTGATTATAACCAGATTTTGATAAATCACGTTGATCTACCATTTGCAAAAGGCTTTAAGGGCGCTGTTGGCGAGTCATGCATTCCTGTGAAATACTAGATCAAATCCATAGGAAAAAAAGCAGCTTATGCCTTCCTATATGTCCCACTGGCATACCTACTGCATGGTAGCTGGCCCGTGCCATCCAAGACCAGGACCTCCACCCCAGGGAGCTGCCCAGCCTTAAAGTGCCGCACTCAGGTGAAGCATCTTCCAGTTTTGTGAATCTGCATAGACATCACAGTTCCCTAAGGGCCATTTAGCCCCTGAATCCTTAAGCAAAGCCCCTTTGCCTAACGAGCAGGCAGTAGATTTTGTCTGTGGGAACTGGCTGGCAGAGAATACGTGCAGTTGCAGACGGCTGTGCTTACCCACACAGGGTGAGGGGTTTATCATGGGGCTTAAGGATGCTTCTTTTAGAAGTTTGGTATGAGATGAGGGAAAGGAATCAGTTTAAAATTAAAATGAGGATTTTTCAACTCGTTCTTAATATTTATAAGGCTCCTTTTGCTTTACAGGCAAATCCTCAAAGAGAAGATGGAAAGCTGCTCATCCTTATTTCTTGTGCCTTTAGTTCAGCTTCTCATTGTTTATACTACTCTAAGCAAAATAACTGTTCTGGAAATGCAGTCATTTACAAAATCCAGTCTACTAAGCCTTAAACAGCAGAGACGTGTCCTGCTATGTTTGTTCCTTTGTTGTTGCTATGGCATTACCACACATTTTTCCATGTAGGAAAGGAAATCCCATGGAGACCAGATAATAAAGGCTTGAATTTCCAGGGCACAGTGTCCGTCTCGCCTCTTGACCTGTTTGACACCCTCTTTCACCAAACCTGCATTCACTGAATCCAAATAAACAGCCAGCCATCAAAGGAAATATTTTAAAAGGATTGCTCATGGTTAGCCTAGATGAAATATACATTGGAAAACCTGCATTTTAATCACATTTGGAGCTCCGCATTTCAAAAATGGTTTTGTTTAACTACATCAGACTTGTCATTCAGGGAAGTTTCCTTCCGTAGGATGCCTGCATTTAAAAGTCAAGTTAACCAAACCCAAACAAATTTCCCAGGAGGCTGTAACAAACCAGACAAGCATCTCATATGCTCGGTGTCTGACCTCTGCACTGTACCAGGTGTATCTGCCAGCTATCTGCAGGAGTCCAAGATGCTGCATGCTTACACAACATCACCAATTCACAACAGGGTGTCATGAGGTTTCATCAAAATATCATCACTGCATGTTGCTTGTTGGGACAACCTTGGCTTAGACCCTCCACTCAGCTTAACAGTAGTTTACAAAGATTAATCCTATGCCTAAGGCCCCTGATCATTCTGGGTTGCACAGAATTGTTGTGCCTTGTTTTATCTTAGAAATAACTATTTCATGGTGTTACCTGAAATTACCCTTTGCACATATGTTAAAATTGATGTGTTAATACAAGTTTGTAAAATAATCTGGGACATTAATCCTATGTGATTTTTCATTCAGGCCAATATACAAGGTACTTGTCATACTCAGTACCATTAATCAGCAACTTCTTCAACTTATTCTAATGTATATCTAGTTATAATTTAAGTAAGCGTCACCTTTGACGTAGTTATTAGGCAAGAATGTATGGTTCACAGCTGACTAAAGAGCAAATGTCTCAGACTCAGAATTGTTCTGATGCAAAATGGCATGGTGTATTTTGGGCCCGACTTCTTGGGCATCATTTGTTGTCTGTCTTCCACTGCTGTCATTTTTGTGCAACATAATTCAAAGGCAGTGGCCTAGCCATCCAGGCATATTAAAAGTGCCCTGTATCCTCTCATCTTTCAAAACCATATATCCATATTGTGTACAGGGTATTGCAGCCAGAAGACAGAGCCAGCCAGCGCAGGATATAATCTGCCACAGGCAACATACAGCTTGTGGCCTTCCAAATTCTTCAGACAACACAGGAAAACAAACAGCAGCCTTACAGACTTAATGGACTTTTAATGGATTTGATGGATTCTGCATCAGCAGTTTCTAATGGAATATCTAAAGAGGAAAAATTTTCTTCCCATAGAGATTCCTAGGAGAACATGAACTGACAGTGCAAAGGCTCCTATTTGCAATGCTTTGTTGCTGTACAAGCGAACTCAATGGCAAGACTCAAAGTCTTCATCCCTTCTGAAAAGTCATTGAGTTTTTAGGGGATAGTAACTGAGCCGTGTCCGTGCCATAGGCTTGTCACATACCACAGCAGTCAACAGTGGCAAAAGGCACCAGTAAACCCCATGAAGTCCGTGACCCCCTTGGTCAGGGCCATTTAACTCAACTCCCCAGAGCTGGTGAAGAGGAGGCGCAGAAACTAAGGCTCGAAGTCTGCTCCCATGTCCAGAGGGAGGCTGTGATTTTAGATGGGGAGTTGTTCGGCAGTGATCAAAAAGAAGACAAAGCCTAAAATTCCTTTGTCAAATTCAGATAGGCAGCAGTAGCAATACATTCCTCCTAGTCACATATTCTTGACTTTGTTATTTTTGCATAATCTTTTAACTTCAACTATTGATAAATAAATTGGTTTACAAACCAGAGGGTAAATCACCATTCACTGCTGAGCTAGTACTGTGCCTCTCATTTGTAAGGCAGCTTTCAAGCTTGTTTTTTAATCAGTTTGGCTTGACATTTTGTTTTCCTACCATTATTTATGAGCTGTATCTTATGAATGGATTATGTAAAATAGTTTAATTCCCGTTTTTGCAATTTCTCAGATGCCATCACACAAAAGCTCGCTTTGAGTAGAACACTCAGGTCCAGATTTTGTTCCCAGTTGTGCTGATACAAATTAGACCATCATCCACTGAGATCAAAAGGGCTTTCCTCAGATTTACAACTGTTATGAGCATTTAGGAAAGAAATCTGAGCAATGCTCTTCTCAGAGTAAGCAAAGGCACATCACTGCCTCTCAGCAGCACATTTCGCAGATGGGGTTAACCCACTTATCCAGTGTCCTCAGCTCAGCAACTGAACCTCCTGATTCTTGTTGCAAGGAATTATCAACTGCATTCAGCTGTGACTTGACTGCTTTTGTTAGAATATGTCAGAAATGTGGATGGGTGGATTTTATAATGTTTGCTTTCTAAGATTTTGGATGCGCTCAGTCACTTTCAAGCAACTAAAACCTCAGTGGCTAATTAAAGCAAGTGCATTAGCCCCCTTTTGATGGCAGGTGTTAGCTCTTTTCTGTGAGACAGCAGGCTACTGCTGTAGCAAACCAACATCTCTTAAACCTTTGCATGTAAAAACTATCTCCAAATGCCAAAAATCTTGCCAATTATTACTCTCCATTTCACAGGTTTCTCTGATCTCTCAGCATCTGACTTCACACCTGAGTGTGGAACAGAGAATGTGCGAAAACAAGAGCTTTGTTGCTAAGGAGCATTTGGTATGTGTTTTTGCTATTTATTTCCCTGTACTAAATGATAGTTCATTTCTCAGGATGAAGCATGAGATGTGGCCTGCAGCAGTTGTAGATAAGGTGCAGTATCACACAAAGGAGAGAGAAAGAACAGCAACTACAAATTTCTGCTTTGTGTTGGCTTGCTCAGGTCATTGTTCTGTGGTTGCCTGGACTTGGTTCACTGGGTCAAGTGCCCAGTTCCTGCACTCACCCAGTGCTTTGCTGGAGCCCAGCCTGGTGTCAGAGCAGCAGCTGGCCTGTGGGAAGCCTCACAAGGAGGCAGCCTGTGCTCTGCCACTTGTAAGCCAAACTGGTTACATTTTTCATCTCAGCACAGGGAAATAGGTATGGTTAATTTGTATGACATCGTTGTGACAACACAGACCCGTGAAGATGATGGATGCCACAAAAGCCATTACAGGGCAGTTTTTCAAAGATGACTGCAAACACAGTACAAGGCAAAAGGCACACAGTTTTGTGCGTGTAAATGAGGCAATTACAACCAGAGGCATGCAGACTGCATCTTTGCAAAACTATAGCTCCCTTGTTTGAAGAAGTGCCTCTCAGCTGAGTTATGCAGGGCTTTCCAGGCTTGCCTGGCTTTGCCTTCAGTCAGGGAGAGCAGGTGGGACCTGCATGGCCCAAACTGATGCCCGAGGCCTCACGCTGCATGACCAACGAGTTTTCCTGGTACTCTGCTGGACCCAGCACAACTCCTCCCTGTTTGAACTACAAAGGTCCCAAAGACCAGCCTTTCCAGGGAGCAGAGAGTAATCCTGCACAAGGCCTTCAAGAATAATTTATCCTTATTTAGAAAGGCATGTTATTCTAATGGCATACCATGCTAGGCATGATACAGTCTAAATGTTCTTCACTGGTTACAAATGTGACCTTCATTAACTTATCTTTGTGCGTCTAGATCTACAGGAACAGCTCATTGCATTTTCAATTTAATTTAATTTGAATGATAATTTAAAAGTTGTTTGATGCAAATGTGACCATCTGCATCCTCGCAGCTGA
>JANZLQ010000089.1:4564781-4602947 GCA_026212715.1 Elanus axillaris | reverse complement strand
CCCCCACCCCCCAAAGCAAACTTTCTAGCACTGAGTGCACAGAATGCCCTTTTGTCCCCAGTCAGGTGTCAGCTGGGAGACCTGACATCTCTGTCCAGGTTTGTCACTGGATTCAATGACAGGAATAAAAGCTTCTTTAATACCAGGTATGTGACAGGTGTCAAAAAATGAATCGGAGATTTACTTCCAGTTTTGCTCAAACATGCACAATTCAAAACAGATCAACACTGAGCAAAAATCATTTTGTCCTGCAAAAGCAGTTCTAAAATAATCAACAGCAACTGTGGCACTGGCAACAATTGACATCAAATTTGGGATAACCTGGGTTGTTCAGGACAAACTTAAGAAAATGCTTAGGTCTTGTCAGAGAAACAAGTTTCCAAATAATATGAACAACCTGATGTTTCAGGCTCTCTGGATATGCTGAATGAGGTATACATCTTCACCCAACCACCCCACCCCCAGTTTATCAATACCCAAATGATGTACCTGGATTTTAAAAAGGTTGATTAACTTAGCAGCCACTGGAATAGATAATGTGAGCTAAGCTCGAGAAACTAATATCACTTCATATATCAAGCCTTGATCCTGATGCCTGTGTGGCAAAAAAGAGAATCCCCAAAACACCTGTCAGGTTTTTACGCCTTCTTCCAAAACATTGTGCATTTACCACTGCCAAAGACTGCATCCCTAAACGAGAGGAATGAATGTGTGAGTCAGTCCAGTGGTTTCCATGTCCCTGTGCAATACTCCATCAACACAGGTGTCAGGTAACCTTCCTTTACACGCCTTCACTGTCAGTGAAACCAGGTTTGAAAGAAAGTGAAAAATAAGATTATCTTTCTCTGACAATCACAGGGAGGAAAACGGTAATAAAAGAAACTTGCTGGGAAAAAAACGTGGTTTGAAATACAGAGTGTGAAATATCTGGAAATGAAGCTGGTGTATGGTCAAGCTGCCGTTACCATTGCCATTCTCCGACTGCGCAAGGATATACTGTAGATGTATTTGGAAAGTCACACTCCCACCCCAAACTTTATACAATTATTGGCTTGGTTATAAAGATACGTTTCACTGAACCCCAGCACAATACTTTCTTCGAGAGTTCTCCCAACCTCCAACTGCTCTGAGCTCAGAGATTTTCTGAAAGTGAAGTGGCTTATTGGTTTAGGACAGTTTAGTTCTATTTAGCACTTTCCCAAACATTTGCTCCATCTGCCCTCAAATTCACATGAAATTCTGCACCCAGAACATTCTTTGGCAAGAAGCCCCATAAAGCTACACTCACACTTGGAGAAACCCCCCTCTGTCTGGGTGTTCTGAACCAGGTTCCTTCATCTGATGCTCCCTTCCAAGTTCTCCTGTTGGAAGCTGAACAGACAGTCCCTATTCACACTCTCCATGTCATTCACTTTATCATATCTGCCCACACCTTACCCATTTCTAACTGGGACTGTCTATTCAAACCATGCTTTCTATAGAAACTATTCCATATTTCTGACTTAATTCCCAGGATACCTGCTCCACTGGATGTAATGTAGCTCAAGAATATAAAATATAGGAAATGAAACTATACCGCAGTAATCACTCAGAAAAAACCCCTCTGTTTATTTCAATGTTCTTCCTTGAAAGTAGCTTTCAATAAGGAACTGTACTTCTCCTCCACTGCCCTAAAGATACCTGGGTAAAAACTACAAAACTATACTTGGGGCTCTCGCCTGAAAAATGAGGGAAAACAAAGGAAAATACCCAGCCTTTGAGTCAGCCTTTGCTGGTTCAGCTGACCCATGCACCTAATGAGAAACAGCAGAAATACACGCACCAAACAATTTTTTGGTTAGTTCACAGGCAGAAAGTTTGTCAGGACTAAACCGATGCATTCCTCCCTTAAACTTGCAGTGGAATATAATTTATGGAGCCATTGTACTTCTGTGGGACAAACGTTTGTGAGAGACTGCTCCTTGAGATCTGAGGAGGGTTGTTATTACTCTGCCTTGCTTAATAAAGTGTATGTGGCAGAGAAGAGAAGGAAATGGTGTCGGTGTGACCCCCCATCAACTAAAAAAAAAAAAAAAGTTGCCCGATGCAAAATGGAGGGACCCAAAATTATTGATTTCTTTTTTTTTTTTTTTTTCCTTAACGAGTTTCAGCATCTACATGGGAATTAAAAAAAAAGAAAAAAAAAAAAGAACACAAATTCCCAGTGGAAACTAATTAAATATTCTCTCCACCTCCTTCTCCTTATTCATTCGCTCCGTTTCTTTCAATTGGCAGGGTCCCATGGCGACCATCGTGGAAGAAAAAGCATCCGCCTCAGCAGCCGCACCTCGCCATAGCAACCGGGACGTCAGCGCCGGCAGCCGAGCCCGGCGGCAGGCCGGGGGGGGGGGGGAGCTTGCTGGAGAATAAGAGCCAGGGGCTTTGCAAGGTGGTTTCCTGGGGGGTGTGGAGCACCCCAGAAGCAAGCTGTGAGTGCTTGGGGGCTGAGTGGGGATGAGGAGAGGAGCCAAGCCAAGCATTTGCTTGTTACCAAAGTTGTATGTGACTATTTAAGTATGGAGCAGTGATTGCAAGTCATCAAGCCAGCCCAGCTCATGGTACTGTTTGTCATCTGAGCCACAGTAACTGCCCTATGCATGTGCTAGCCGGACCTGCTGTGGCACAAAACACGTGGGAGCTTAAACTGCCAGGAGGGGCTGAGCTGGGTTCTCTGCTGCCTTGTGCATGGCACTTCAGTGCCTAGCAAAGACACTGCTGTGGCTCTTGTTATGGTTTTTATTTCTGTTAGTAACAGCACTGTCCTCAAATGAAGAACTCACAGTGACTTTGATAAGGGTGCGGGGAGATGTAGAAAAACTCTCTTGTTTTCCTATGACTAAATCTAAGCTGTAGGTTTCTGGGAACAAGTGCCTGCCTATTCTTTCCTTCTGCTGTGCACCATGCAGTCCTGGATGCTTGAGGACAGTAAATAATGGTAATAGTGCTAATGGCTGTTTGTTCACAATCACTACTTGGCTGCCAAACTTTGAATAACTTGATAAAATTGAGAGCCTGAAATGTTGCACTGACTTCTCTAGAACTTGGTCTGGGTTGACTACTGACTTCTTCCTAAAGTAATATAATAAAATGGGCTCTGTATCCAATTCAAGCTCTTGAAAAGGAGCCAGAGGAACCATTTTGCCCCTAATGCTTCCCTGCTGGCAGCCTTGGTCAGGTAGGAAGGAAGGGGAGCTCTTTGCTGAGCCCTCACTCTGCAGGGACAGTGCTTCTACCCGCACCCCAGGGAGTCATGCTTGGAGGCCAGCATCTCATGTGGCTCCAACAATATCTATGTGAACTCTACTGGAAGGGCTAGAAAGGGAAGGGAGCTGGGGAAGGAATTAAAACCAATCATTTTCTGTCCTGTACCCTGAAATCTTCTGTATTTCGAATAATGCTTTTTTTGGCACCTGTGTGCAACAGCCATTGCACTGGTGCTCATAGGAATGTAGTTGAAAGCTTTTAGCTAAATTTGCAAGCATCATCTCCCTTGCCATTGCAAATCTGGATGAGGGAAACGAGAAAAATGACCCTTTCTAATAAGGGGGAGTGGTTGGGTTACCATTGTCTGTGGCTCAGGAGACCTGGTTTTAATTCTTAGTACAACCCTGTGTTCCTGAGAGGCTGAATTCTCTCTTCTGTTTTCTAGTGAAACTCAAGCATTACCACTCCCACAAAAGCAGACCATACCCATCTCTGCTCTATTTTGGGGGTAGCACCGTGTGCTGCTGTCTTCCCAAAAGCAAAAAATAAGCATGTGCTACTTCAGCACGGTGGAGCTGTAAGTGTGGTCTATGCCAAAGCACTACTGAGGAAGACAGACCCCTTATTAAAATGAGCATGCATGTTACCAGCTGTAGTATTTATTGTCTTAAACCTAGGAACTGGATGAAATATTGTTGTAAAAACATCACAGCAGCTTTCTGTTGCAGAGACTTAACTACTGATGCATTTATCTAACATTTTTCTTGCACTTCATTTAAAACCATGTTGCCTGCTATTTCTCGTGCTCTCTAAATTGGGACAGGAGAGATCACAACATCTTTGACAGCAAGAACAATTGCCTAGAACTCCCCATACAGCTCAGTTGTTGTACTGCGTCATGTTTCAGGTGCCTCTGAGAGCTGCATTAGCAGTCACTCAGGAATATCAAAGCTCGGAGATACTTGTGTGGCTGTATCTTAGGTAGATGACTTTGTTAAAACTTGGTCCCATTTGAAGTTCCCCTTCCAAGCAATCTGTTAGTGTCCCCGGCACTCTATTTGACAGTAGAAAACGGAATTTCTGATGGATGGCTCTTACTCTGCAAATTATATTTTAACTGTATTTATGGGCATCAAAAAATGTTATTTAAGTCAGCTTTTGGAAACAAGCAAGAGAGGTCTCTGGTGTTCTTATGAGAGATCAGACTGAGTTAATAAGGTGAACAGAAAAGCTGAGAACGTGGTTGGGAACAGAAACTTTGAATTGCAACTGTAAGGCTGATTTCTGACCCTTCTGCTGCTACGTGTCAGTACTGCTTCTCACCAAACCCATTAGAGAAACACTTAACAGAAAAAGGCAACACCCCCTGGGAGAGCCTTCCACCTCCTATAGAGATTTGGAAGAAAGCTTACATCTACCCATTAGAAAAAAGTACTTTTAGCTTTTAAGTTCAAATTATGGATCCAAACAACATATGCCAGAACTGAACACAGTCTTGCTGGGAGGAGATTTGCCAAATCTAAGGCTGCTCTAGCAATAAATAATAAACCTAATTAGGCTCCTTCCCTCTGGAGCACCCAATTTTGTGATAGTTATACAACAGGGCATCAGAGCCTCTCCACTTAACAGATATTCAGAACACCACTGAAGTGTTTAAAAAAAAACATAAACACTTTTCTTGAGAACAAGCAGTTATAGACAGTCATGTTATTTGTGGTTGTATTTTCCTACCACTGTACATCAGCTGCTTCTGAAAAAAATAAAGGAAAAAAAATTTAAACAGCAGCTGGTCTGACTACGATGCACTGCTATGCAATACAGGGAAAGCAACTATTTTATATGAATACTAACTGCTATGTGAGAAAACTATGGACACTCTTTATTTTTCTCACAATACTTAGTTTCCTGGTATCAAACATGTCTTTGATAGAAACCTTATAATTTGGCTTTCAAGAGGCAAAATCATTTTAACTGGTGCGTTAGAAGGACTGCAGATTTCATCTGTCACTGAAAATCCTTCTGTGCTTTCTCTACAAACACACAAACATCAAATGGTGGAACTCTTCCAAGGCTGTCAGCTCAGATATACTTTTCTGGCCTGGAAGATGCTTCAAATGGAAGTTTCAGAAACAGAGATGAGAAGACTCCTGTTTCACCTTCTTCATGCTTGCTGCAAAAACTCCCACTACATGCATTGCCCCTTGCTGGTAGTTCAGCTACAAGGCTGGGAATTCATCTATTTTTTCCCTCTGGATCTCTAAGCTTTGGCTCTTCCCTCTGCATAAACCTTGAAACTAGCCAGAGGAAATGAATGGTGCTTTTCCACCGGCAGTTCTGCCAAGCCCAGCTGGCAAGCCGTGTCTGACGTGCCATTTAGTCCCATGAACAGCCAGCAATACTGGTGCAAGGGGGGCTGTTAGTGCCTTTGTTGTAGGAGAATTTTTGCACTGCTGGGGTAGGAACCCCCCAGCAGCTTGGTAGCTGAGCCCTTTCCCCCTCGTGTCCTCATAAATTAAACATAACTGCTGCCGCCTGTTCCTGCAGACAGCCGTATTCTAATAAATCATGTAAATAGAGTCTCAGATATTCACTGCCCTTTATTTCACTTGAGTCCCGTAACTCAGCTGTTAATTGGCTGCAAGATAAAATCTATTTTACCGCATGTTCCCTAAGCAGGATTCTGTAAAGTCCTCTCCAGAATAATAACCTATAGCATTGCCCTCCTTGTTTTGCTTCTCTCCGGCACTGAGGAGGACAGCGAGTGGTAAGGCAGCATGGCCAAGCTCAAGAGAAATTTCCTTCCTTGTGGCTCTCCCAGGCTGCTCCTGTTTGGCCAGCAGCTCTGAGCCGCTGGCCTCCTGGTGAAGATTCATGCTGGTTTTTGCAACGGCAGCACAACTGCCAACGCCAGGCTGCTTCTGCTTCCAGTCCCAAAGCAGTGGTTTCCAAGGGGCCTGGTAAAGCATAACCCCTTTGGAGCAATTAAGCAAGGCTGTTCTAACCAGTAAATATTTTATCCTAACAGTAAGCTTGTTTTTGAGAAAGATCTTAGAAAATTCTTGTGGTTTAATTGGTGTAATGCACCTTTTCAGCTGGGAATTTCATCGATGAAACGGATGTGGGACGTACAACCAAAAAGGCATTTGGAGAGGTTTTTTCCTTGGGGAAGGTGAACCCCAAATCTCCTGTTTGATTCTTGCTTTACACTAATAGCAACACAGAAGAAATTTCAGGGTAGCTGTTTAAAGAGGTGAATAAAACCTGCACCTATGGAATGCAGGAAAGGCAAACTTTTTTTCAGTATTTTCTCTCAAAACCAAAATCCTAAAAATTTTAGCAAGAAGATTTGCTGTGAGGTCTCTTGTCTAGAAGTTGTCACCTCCCTGGTCCTTTCCTGTGCAGAGTGGGCAGCATCAGCTCAGGATGTAGCCCTTCTTGCCTGCAAAGCACCTGGCCTGTGCCTTACTGCGCACAGAAAGTATCAAGAGCAGAGAGATGCCTTCAGCCAGCGCCATACAGAGCCGCAGCCTTGCACAGGTCACATAGCAGCTAAGCTACAGCAGTTTGGCTACTGTTTTTATTGTTTATAGACCTAACCTGAACCAGTATCTAGGAGCAACAGCAACATAATTAGCTTTGGCAATTAACAGTGCTTAACTGAAGCTGCTGCAGGACCAAAGGCACTTTTTTAGGCTGCTGAAGCAGCAATTAGCATTTCATTAAAGTAACAAGCCTAGCTAGACTTCTGAGCCTGCTGGGGGCTGCTGATCTAATTTTGGGATCCATCAATAAACCCTAGGGGCATTAAAGTGACATGCATCGAGTCTTTCACCACCATGTTTGAAAAGCCTGACTGGAAAGTGACAGGAAGATTCTGTCTTTTCTTGGTTAGTTAATGGTCATCTCAGTGTACATCTGAGGTATCACTGGGCAGCACTAACCGCAAAAAAAGCAGATGGGTGCAATTGGGTGTGTACACCCCAAAGATTGAAACTGGCGCCTTGTGGGACCCTGGGAGGCAGAGGTAGTTCAGGGAGGCTCTTCTCTCTCCGGCTTTCAGGTTCTACCTCCAATCTAGTAGTAAAGAAAGTAGGAATAATTTACTGTCTTATCTGTACCCCCAAGTGAACATCCTTTTTGTTAGTTTTCTGATGAAGAATGTATTTCTGTGCCAGTGTCACATTCAGTTCTTTGGTTTCTGTTTGAAAAATAATGTACGTGTTGGGAAACATACATTTTTATTTTTAATATTTTTTTTAAGTCTTGCCTGCAGCTGTGGCTTGGTGGTTCATTCACCTTAAATCTGAGGTCAGCTCTGCCTTCAGGGGAAGGGGCTGATACCACACAGCCAGGTGCTAGCACTCAGGGTCAGAGTGACCAGGTTTAGACACTGCTCTACCACTGTTGGGCATCAGAGAGTTAGGATGGTAGAGTTGCATTACATGCACATACAGTTTTAAGCGCCAGGTTTCAAAAACCATTAGCTGTAATATAGCGCACATCCCTCCCTACCATCATTCGTGCATATTGAACTCCATCTAACATACCAAACAGTATTTAGTGGTTTTGCTAGGAAAGACCACTATAGAATCAGCAGAACATACCTTTTTTCTGACTGTTCTTTGGCATAATGCAGGGGAAGAAAACCCATCCTGCTATGAAGCTTTCTGATATCCTACGGGTCATTAGCCAATGCAGCTGTTAATATAGCCTCTTTTCCTTGCAACCTGCTTTGCTGTTTTCTGTCCTTTACTGTAACTAGTAATTTCCAGTAACCTGGAAGCTTGCTAAAAAAATAAGCACAGAGCCGTACTTCTGTGAAAGAGACTGATATGAAAGTCAGGAACTTTCTCTATAGCAGTTTTATTGCAGTGTTTCTGTTGCAGCCAACAACAAGGAGGGCTTTGGCATCTCTCTCCTGAATCAATGCTGTTGGGGTTTGAAGAAACATTCCTCTGGGATACACGCTTTGCATTTTCGTAAGGGCTTTCTCAAAAGAGCCTGTTTCTGGAAATGCCGGAAAAATAGGAATGCTTTCCTGTTTCCTGAAAATGAAAAGTTATTAGTGTTCTCCCCTTCACTGTTTACTTTGATTCCATTAGAAGTTTTTATTTATGGCTGTATATTAGGCTTGGGATTTTTGAAAGGGAAAAACAAGACAAAAGTCTCTAATCTGGTTGCCATGAAGTTTCTGCCACTGACCTGTGTGGAGGGGAAGGAGCATGGCAATGGGACACCCATTCACAAGCTCGGAACAGGCTCCCCCGTCCCCCAGTGTTGGTGTTCAACACCCACTAAAACTCTTTGACCCCAGCACTGGTCACCATCAGCAGCGTTTGTCACAGCTCATTACACAGCAGGAATGTGGAAGCCCAGTGACCTTTCCCAGAGGGAGAGGCAGAAAAGCAACAACACAAAAGAGGGAAGAAAATGTTGTACACTTTAGAAGAGAAATAATTGAATGTTATTGTGATGGAAAACACTGGGCTGACAACAGGCAGGGACAAAGACTTTCCTTTTAGGGTGTTGGTTGTGGGACATGTGGGATTTGGACATCTATTCGTTTGGCTGGGTTCAGCTTCCCTTCCTGCCCCCCCTTGGCTACCTTGAATTTTGGCAGGCTGGGAAACGGCTCTCAGGTCCCAGTGACACTGGGGCATGGGGGACCTGGGCACTTTTCTGATGCACTGGAGCAAGGATCAGAGGTGGGAGAGCTGGAGGCACCTTGCGTGGCCTCCTTCTGCCACGCAAAGGAAGAAAGAGGCCTAAATGTGACAGTTCTAAACCTATTAAAGAAGCCAAGGCAAACTTTCAGCCTTTCTCCCCAAAGCTTGCCAGCTTCTGTAGTGGGGGACTAGAGCCCCTGGGCCTGCTCCCAGCTGTGACTCCAGAGTTTCTCCTTCAAACAGGTCCAGGTTTCCAACCACCTTGTTCATCCCTTCATTTCACTTCCAGTTTTTATTTAATCTGACTTCTCCAGTCTCCTGAGACAAACTGATTAATTCTTTTCCCCTTCGTAGTCCCCCGAGTCCCTTGTTCAATCTTTCCCGCCTCAGTGAGATCTTAATAAATGCTGCCTGTGGCTGGAAGTGGGATTGGGTCTCAGAACTGTAATTAATTCTTTACTTCCTCCATTGCTTCAATATGCTATTTACAGCCGTCAGCCCGTGCAGAAGCAGAGGTTTGCAGACTGCCTCCAACTTTTGCCTCTGATTAATGTGTTGTATCCACCTTGCTTTCTCCTTGCTCTCTTGCATTTCTTGGTTTGCCTTATATCCAGTTTTCTATCAACGTATGAAAACAGTGATGGACTTCCAGTTAAAATGTAGTCTCAGATACAACAATTGCCAGGCTTTTCTCTTTGCTCATGCTCTGTTATTTGAAAGCCTCTTAGTCCAGTCTGGCTGCTCGTGACAGAACATCCAGACCTACTGCAGCAGCATGACCGTGGTCTGACTATAATCTCCCTAATTGCTTTCTATAGTCTTCTTTCCAGTAGCAGCTTGCAGGATTTTAACTCCAGCACACTGACTGTCAGCCCAGAGTGTTCTTTGGAGGCATTGCACAGGAGGAGGAGGATGTAAGCAACTTGGAGGGAGGTGGGTGAGACACAGCAGAAATTACTAGGAGGATCAGAAGGTCTGAATGAGAAAAAGCTATTAAAAGGGTTTGTGGTTGCTGGCAGATCAGAAGAGGGGAGCACAGTGAATGCTTGAAGCCTGCAAACACTACAGAATTATGTAGGCTGACACCATGGAATATAAATAGGTGTGGATTGAAATTAATCTAGGGGTAATTGGGCTGACTGGGGGAGCTGCTCCTTGCTGGCCGTGGGAGCCTCCTCTGGCAGGGATGGAAGACCCCGGTGCTGGCCCTGTTTTATACTGAGCAAAGTGCCTCAGCCTCCTGCCTGGGACCTGCTCAGGGTTTTAGCAGCGAACTGGGAAGCTGCATTCAATATGCCAGCGAGGGAGAGAATGCAAATTTTCTCCTTCTCTCTCTTTTGGGTGAGATTTATGCCACCTCCACATGCGCAGCCTCCTGGCAGCAATAAATCATAGAGGGGGAGGGAATGCTGCAAGGAAACAGTTACCCTGCAGTTTCTGTGTGAGGGGCAGGGAGATGGATGTGCAGGGATCCGTGAGCCGCTTCCAGGCACATAGCCCCAGCATTGCAAACGTTCCCACCGCTACATCAGAGACCACCCTCCCATGGCCTGGGGAGACAAAGATTTGCTTTTTAGTCATCCACCTTCCCTTCCCTCCTGTGCCAGTGTTGTATGTGTGCCCAGGTACCAGAGGCTAGGATGGAGCTGTCAACCTCATCTTGGCAGACGGGTTTATTACAAAGATGAGTGCTTTGCCTGCTCTGTGCCAAAATTCTCCCCAGTGTGTGATGAGCTGGGCACCCCCAGGCATGGGCTGCATTGCAGATTTACAGCTAGTGCATCAGTGCATCAGCAGTCACCTCACCCGTTGGGACCCGTCAAAAATACACTTGGGATGGAAGGTCTGGTTCAGCCCGAATCGTGGCTGAGCACAGCTCTGCCAGTAACTGGTACAGGTGGGAAGCACTCTGCTTTGCCCCAGTGGGCATTAACTCTGCTCACCCTGCAGGTCTGGCACAGCCTCCTTGACTTCTCTTTCATCTGACAGAGGTGTCTGGGTTCAGCCCAGGGAAAGCAGAAGAGCCACGGGGAGGAGCAGGGGCATGAAGCAAAATAAGCAATTGCGCTCTAAGTGTCTTCTCATCTGGGGACTGGAAAAGCTAGAGCAGACCCCTCTCCGTGGGCACTATCAATATTGCTGTCAGGTGTCTTCACCTCTGTACGGCAAAGCAGAAACGGAGGCAGAGCAAGGCCATGGACAGGCACTGCAGGAAAGCTCTTGGTACTCCTACCAACCCTGCGAGGCACCAGCTCAGCGCTCTGCTCCATTTTGCAACTCCCTGGCAAAAATGCCCAGCTGATCTGATAAAACCTTCTTGTCTTTCCCCAGTAGCCTCAGCCACCTCCTAGCCTTACCTCGCAGCCCCACTGCTCCTGGGACTCTGGCTGGGCAGCTGTCAGGACTGGAGGCACAGGAGATGATGAGTCCCCTTCACGCTGGCCACAAGCAGCAAGCACAAGGAGACACAAAGGGGACAAGTTCCCTCCAGGGCATCATGTTGAGCCCAACACACTCTGCTCCCCACTGCCCCCGCAGCTTGGCAGGGCTTGGCCAGGGGAATGAGCCCTGCTCCAGAGGACCTGGGTTCAACCTCCGGGAAAGGCATTTGGCTGCTGTCTGTAAGCACCTGACTGCAGTTTAATCCACTTTCAGTGCAGAGCTCTGACAAGCCCCCAGCAGAACTAGGACAGCTAAAAATACTCAGTGCACAAAGAAAGTAGCAATTTGGGTAGGACTGAAACGAAGTGATTTATCTCAACTCAAAAGGTTCAAAAGGTGCAAAATGTGGTCTCATTGGGTCAAGTATCAGAAAAGGAGCAAAGATGTCGCAGGGCTTAAGAAAAGCAGCAAAATCTAAAGATTCTGCTAAACTTCACAGCAAGAGCAGCACAGCCTGTACCAGCAACGCAGGGAGGTGCCTGCTGATTTCCCCACCATACGCTGACTTTACCTTTACTGTCAGTCTAAATTCTGCCAATTATTAAATTATCCAACTTGCAGCAGGAACGCAGTTAGATGTGATCCAAATGGTGTCACTACAATTATGGTAATTATCTGAAAACAAGCCAATTACTTCCCTCCTCTTCATGCCAGTTGGTACCAAGATAGCAGCTGTTCGAGGGAAATTTGTTATTGCGTTACTGTACATTTGTTAAAGGTTGAGGTTATAGATTCTAGCCTTCTTTTAAATATTAAAAGTGCTATAAAGTCATGGAGTGTATAACTTATTAGGATTTTTTTTAAATGTCAGGAAGGGAGAAATTTCTTTTATATGCCAAGATAACCGGTGGGAAAGTGATTTACTAATGATTGCTGGCTGGAAATGTGTACTTTGCAATCAGCATACAACTGAGCTATAAATTAACCTGTGTCAGCTTGTTACCTCTACCCATGTAAAATGAACCAAATGCAGAAGCTTTCTGGGGATCTTTCACATTTCTCCTTCCTTAGTTTTGGCATTCGGGACGCTCAATGCATTCAGAGGCATCTTGCAGGATTGGCCCCTCCACTGGATTCACTTTCAGCAGCTCATTCAGTTTGTCAAGTGCTTTGGCTCATTTAATCCTGCGAGAAGCAGCAACACTCTCTTATGGAAAGTGAATGCAAAGGATGGCTCAGCTCTGCCTGCAGCCCTGTGAGCACTGCCCCAGGCAAAGCAAGTTGGGCCAACACTGGGCAGAGCCGTGGGAAATTCTTCACCCACGTGGAGAGGGTCCTGAGAAGTCATGTATCAAGCCATCTTTTACATTTAAACCTGTTCATATTAAGGACAGCCTTACTTAAATTGCTGAAGGTGTCACAACATACAAAGCCCACCACTTGCAGCTACTGTCAGAGGTTCAAATGAAGCACCCTTGGACACAAATCAGTGTGACCTCTTGTTTTGCACAGACCTTCCTTGTAGAAACTACAGTCTTTCATCTCATGTTTGCTACCATATCCTCCCTTGGACTGAACTTAATTTTTTTTTTTCATGTGATGTTTTGAAATCTTTGTCTTTGATGTGCATACAACACTTCTTTCAATAAATGTCATGAGCAGATTAAAGAAAATTAAACAGCAAAAAGAAGAGATACTACCTTTTGGCTTGAACAGCATTTTCATGACAACTGAATGAATCACCTATGAAGAATGTGTGTTTTCCTCTCCATGCTCAAGGTACATGCCAGTAGGATCTGTTTATAACTGTGGGCTTAACATACACCCCCACGTATCCATAGTTCCCTGCAGCTTGTGTGCAGCTACAGAGCCAAGGCACAGGGCAAAGCTCAGTTCCCGGGAGCAGGTTAGTGGCATTAGCCTGCTGCTTTGCTTGAAAAAATTAGCCTTGCTCACAGATGACCTTCACAGCAAGCCCTAAAGGCTGACAGATTTGGGTTATATTGGAGCAACAGAAAGAAGCACGTTTTGGAGAGCTCCTCCTGGAGAAATCCCTGCTGCTCACTCCACTGTCAGCCCCCAGGAACTGGAGCTGGGAATCATGGCACCCAGACATCCGCAGCAAGGGGGTTTCTCACTCCCACAGACCACAGGGAACAGATGCAGCCACTGGGCTCCACCACCTTCCTGGAGATCCCTGGTACCTTCCTGCTATTCTTAACTGATACCATCTGCTTTCCATTTTCCTTTCCCAGAAAGTCCCTGCTGCTGTCAGAGCGACATGCCAGGAGTCTCTCCTTTCTGCATTTGGGTTTGTGTCCGGTTCCTTCTAACTTGGCAATATGTGAAATACCACCTCACACAGAAGAGTGTAGGTATGCTATTTGCTACTGATCGCCACTCAATTCTTCTTTATTATCATTTAAGATTTACTTACTACCTTTATCCTTTGGCTTCACATGAAGTTATTTTCACATTTGTTACCCATTAAAACTGTCCAGTTCGGATTTCTCCCTGTTAAGCAGCAACAAGACTTTCAGCCACAAGGATTATATTTGACAGTGTTAACAAAAAAAAAAAAAATATATCCAGGCAGTCCCCTGCCCAATTGTAGCATTCGATATGAGTGAGTGTGTAAACAGGTTTCTGCTTATCAGTCCCACTGCTATCTGCTGCACACAAACTGCTTAGCCCTACAAAATCCAATTTCCAAGAGGTTAGAGGAGGGAACTGTTTGCAGAAACACAGCAATACCAATCTCCAAAGCCACAGCCCTCATTACATTGACGATGAAGAGAGAAATGCCACTTGACTCCTCCTGGCACCCAAAGGTAACATTTACTTTTGTGACTTTGATTAGAATCAGCCCAGCTTTGCCATGGGATTGTTTCCTCCTATTTTCCCCTCCTTGTGTGGTAGGTCGGCAAAAGCGGCTGAGCCCCCTCTGCGGCCACTGTGCCTGGAGCAGGCACTGTGTGTGCATGGGGGGTCTGCAGGGCACCCTGGCCCTGCAGCATGACCATCCCCTTCTGTTTCACCCTAAACAGCTTGGAAACTTGGAAAGACCAGTCACACACTGACAGGAGAGATAGGAACACAGCCTGCTGCCTCCCGTGGAGTGCCCTGCACTGGGCATCGAGCGAGAGGACAAGGTCCTGCATTCAAGGCTACGCCATTTTGAGCTTTTGCCCAAGGCCTGGATGTAGACAGATGCTGCAACTCAGGACTGGAGGAGCTGGGCCCTCCAAGTGCCCTCTTGCACCGGAGAGGAAGGAACACAGCACTGGGGATGCCATGGGCTGGGCCCTCTGACATGGCTGCTGTAGGCAACAGCAGGAAGGATACGGCAGCATCCAGTGGCAGCAGAGCTGTGAGGTACAAAAGGCAAATGTGCCTCAGCCCCTGACACAGGCAAGAGCTCTTTGTTTATTCCCAGATAGAGTGATCAAGCAGCAGGCAACCCACCGCCATTCCTGACACCTCCGCTCCCGACGCCTCCTGTAAAGGGCTGTTGCCCAGAAGTTCACAGCATCAGTAAAAATGCAAACTGTAAGCTGATTAGATATTCATAGATACTCTTTGTTGATTAGCTCGCCATTAATATTTCAATGTCAGAACTGGATGCATACTGCCTCTCTGCTCTCTTCCTTCCTGCTTAATTAATTTTGACCATCACCAACAACAGTCTCCGACAGATAGCAGAAATTAAAGTGGGCTGTTCCGTGACTTTGCTTGCCATAAACAGCTATTTGCAATTCATTTTCATACATCACCCACCCGCGACAAAGAGATCACAGTAGCAGAAAATGAGTCTCCCTCGTAAGGACTTCAGAGATCCAAAGGAACATTTGCTTATTTGATAAAAATAACCAAAAAGACAATGCAGTAGGCACAACTCAGCAAACAAGATTTGTGTCTTACCTAGTAATCAGCTGGCTGTTATGCCATTAAAAAAAAAAAAAAGAAAGGGAGAGAATTGTTAATTTATCTTTAAAAAGAGAGGGCCTTTGATTTAGGGTAGCTCATAAAAGCCGTAGTATCACCCAGCTGTGAGGGGATGTGATAATCACTGCAACCCCAGCAGTGGTATGAGCAGCTCACTTCATAAAATGCAGGCTGCATGGCTGCCTAATGCACAGCACACACATCCATGGCTGATAACACGACATACTGCTAATAGTCTGTTTGATTTTATTGATGTGCTCAAGATATATGGGGGGAGGAGGAGCAGCGAGGCAGAAATCATATGGCAGTGTGAGGGACGGGGAGCTCTCCTGTATGACTGGAGGGCAGCTGCCACCTCCCAGGGTCCTGACACAACACACACTGGGATTGTTATTACAATGTGCTTACCTGGGACGGAAGCAGCACTGGGTTTGCAGAAACAAAATTTTTGCCTTTCTTTGCTGCCACCTGAGCTGCATGTCGCTGCTGCAAAACAAACCCTCTGCTACTGGACATGGTCCACATCTCCATCCATTCCTGCAAACCATCCTGCCCCATCCTCCAGCCTCTCCTTTCCCAAGGAATACACCATGATGGTGACCCAAGTCAAGCAGAAAGGCAGGAGCGGCATGTTGCAGCCTTGCTCAGCTCCATCCCCTCCATGCAGTAACTCAGGCTGTTAAATGCCTGGCCAGAGCTCACCATCTGCTTCCAGTCTTCTAGGAATACCGCTGTGTAATTCAATCAAAAAGAAGACCCTTGTTTCACTGAATCGTAAGTCACTCTTCAAGTAATTATATTTTTATACCCCTATCAGGAGCAACAGGGGCTGTTCATTTTATGGGCTTTAGCAGCCAGAGCTGTGCTTCTGCCAAGGTTACAGCTGGGAGGGGAACACAATTTAACATTTCCTCAGCCATCCAAGGCTTATCCATGTTTTTAGCCTTTCAGTTAGGCAAGTGAATAAAGCCGTGCAGGACCAAGGCCTTTGTCCAGCAGTGCTCTTATTGTTAGGAGCATAGAAAATGTGCCGGCTTGGACCAGAAGAGCTGACCAAACCATCAGCATGAAGCTGATTCCCAGTGGTGTGAACACACCAGGTCTGCCCTTCCAGGGCAATGCACAGAGCAGCTTCTGCAGCACAGTGATTGCTGCCTAACCAGGGAGCAAAATCATACTTATCTCAGCAACTGGAGGAGACATGGGGCTGCATCCCTCGCGTGCTGCCTTAGAAAGGTCAGATGAGATTAGTTCAGAGGAAAAGCCTACCAACTTGCTCCATCTAAAGTGCCTGGGATACAACTCACAGGACTCAAAAAAAGATCCAAAAGGTAACCTTTCTGGAGCCTTCTCTTGCTCTTTGGGATAATTTCCCCACTTTAGACACTTCCACTCTCCTACAGTTTGTGCCCTCTCTCCAGACAGCCACCCCTTAGCATGACTGTCCTTTCCTGGGTTAGTTCTCCACCTGCTCTTTCACTGCCCCAGATGTTCAGTCTTTTAAACAGATTTATTCCCTTGATTTTGAAAAGGGCTTCATCATGTTTCCATCTGTGTTTACAGTCAGTGCAGGGTAAATTGCTCCTCCTAGCAGATCTGTTCCTTACCAGCAAAGAAATTCGACTCAGCATAGATTCAGACAGCAAGGCAGAGCAAAACATTTCTGAACCAGCACTCACTTGGGAGCTGTGCTGTGTGCCCACACAAGGACGGAGACCTCCACCAGACCACCTGCATTATCAGACTGTGCAAAAAGGAAGCGGGATCTGGCCCAGAGCCACTGCTCACAGGTCCACTCTCAGAGCTGGCTCCCCAGCTCACTCAGTACCGCCTGGCAGTTATTCAGGATACTGAAGCCAAATGCCCATCTAAAGCAAGCAAAGCAGGACCGAAATGCCCTGCATCCCACCAAAGGGTCTGACCCAGGCAGCCGGGACCCTGCTGGTTGGGTGTTGGAAAGACCCATTTTGTCAGATCTTCAGAGCTCCTTTCTCAGGCAAATCCTATGTCTGTGCATGCCTTCTCTTAAAGCAGGACCAGGTAATGCATGAACACAACCGTTTTTAACTGCCTGGGCAATTTGCCACTCAAAGGACAATAAGCAGCTGCAGCCCAGATTTATCACCTTGCTCACCAAGGCTAGGCCAACACATCTCTGCTGTACAGCAACAGCAAGGCCCTGTAATGACTTCCCAGGTGGATCTACAGAGAGCATGAGCTTCCTCTAATCACAGAAAAACAGATTTTGAGGCTTTTGGGGGCTCACTGCTTCACCCTAAACTGATAATCAACCTTCAGGTTTCAGGGCAGCATGTTGCTGCTGGCAGATGGGTGTACATTCTGCTCTCATTGCTATATACTGCCCTGCTCTGTATCCTGACAGATCTTGGGGTCCTTGTCCCCACGTTCAGATGCCTATTAAATTACAGCCAGGATCCAAACAGCCCAATAAACATTTGTGTCTGACACCAAGGCCAGAGACTGCCTTCTGTGCTGCTAATATTGGTTTAGTACATCATAACAGGCCAAAAACTTCCAACACTGACAGACAGAGAGGGCTGGACACTGGGGTTCACCAAAGCTCCCTAAAATGCATATATCCTTCTCTTGAGCAGACTGAACTGCAAACTGCCCCTGACAGTCCTGAGCTCCCTATTAGCATCAGAGAGGATGGGGAGGGTTGGTTTTTTTCTCTGCATTACGCTATACACTCAGTTCAGACGGATGAGTTAATAAAGATGATGTGACCTCTACACAATTGCTTCAGGATGCATGAAATTCAGCTAGGAGCTCCATTCCCCACAGCAAGGGAGGACAGTCAGGTGGCCCTGGAGAGGGTTTGCAAGGGTCTGTCTCCATCTTCCCAGCAACAGCAGATACAAACATGAGCCAAGCCAAGGGGAAAAAAGGGAAAAGTCAAACTGTTTATGATGAGAAACATCAGCCAAAGCACATAATCACATAGCAAGGAGATGAGGGGACATGCTTCTTCCCAGCACTATGGGCATGCAACAAGCAGGCTGGGCAGCCACTAATGACAGCTATTAAATGATAAATGCTCTGAAGCTTTGCAGGGTCAGGTTTATGATGTCCTGGCTGTGGCACAGGCAACCTGAACTTGCAAGGGAAGAAGGCCCTCTCATGCAGTGGTTCTGTCCTGCAACGATGAACAAGCATGGTTAAGCTCCATGAAAGGTGAACCAAAGCCCCCCCCCCCAAATCTCATGTGAGGGAGCCTGCTTGGAAAGTTATGGCTTGAAGAGCCCTCCAGTGACACCCCTGAGCTCCACACTGGTTCCTTGAAAATGTTAGAATGAGAGTAATTGTCCTGTATTGTAGAAGAAGGAACAACTGCCTGTAAACTGAGAGTCACAGGCAAAGGGAAGCAAATTCCCTCTAAAACTGAAGTATGGGTATTCCCATCTGAAACACATGGCTCTGGCACAGTGCTGGGTCCTTGGGGCTGGCTCGTATTTCCTCAGGGGCAGCAGCTTTAGAGCCTCAGTGGCACTTGTTATTTGTTGTTCCCATTTATTACAAACCACTGTTGTTATTTACAAAATATACTTTTTATGGACTGTTACTGCATCCAAGTGCAATAACTGGTCTAAACTCAAATCCCTAGGAGAACTGTTGAAAGAGTAGCAATTTGGCCACATATTAATAGGACAAGGATTTCCCCAGGTTTAAGGGAACAGAAAATATGCTTTGTACAAGTGAACTAGTTCTTTCTTGCAGTATAAAACTGCTCTTTTCCAATGATAGCAATGAAAGGATATTGCTTCTGTCACTGATGCCACTGGAAATGTATTGCCCCTCTCCAAGAAACCAATGAAAGGACATGGCTGGTTTATTCTCTAAATGAGGCTACTGAGAAACACACTGCTCCCAGCATTAGCCCAGGCATGCTGCTACTGCCATGTCCCTGGCCCTGATGGGAGGGAAAAGGCACCAAGTCAGGAGGTTTGTGCCAAATGGCAAAACCATACCTGGAGAAAAACAAAGCATCGTTTGAGAACTAAGCAGAAGAAAGAAAACTGTCTAAATGTCAGATGGAAATGAATCCCTAGCTTCTCTCACTGAGGGTGAAGCGGGGCTCAGCTGCTGTACAGTGCAGCCAGGGTCTGGCCCCTTCTCCTTCAGCAGCTCTGCACCTTGTATGAAATGAGCTTAAACCCTGGGGAAGGCTAATCTGCGCCTAATCTGTGGCAGGGAGCCTGGCCATTAGGAAAGCTGCCAGCCCGTCTCCCTTTTACTGCTAAGTTTAATGGTCTGGCTCTCCACTGAAGGTTTTAGGTTTTGGAAGTAAAATCTCGAAATGGCTGTCGAACCAAGATGATCTGTCACTCGAATGTATGCACTGAACTGAGCACGGAGAAATTACTGTTTCAGCAGAAGTGAGAATTTCCTTCAGTGAAAGGCTGAAGTTGAGTCTATGTTTGTGGTTCCACTTTCATGCTTGTCGATCTGCAGATCTGGCAAATTCATTTTGCTTCCCTGCAACATCCTCCCAGGTGACACCTCCCAGTTGGAAGGTAGACAGAAAAAAAAGTCAATTGTTGTTTTTAACATGGGAGTTCATCAGATTCTTAAACATGCAGAGATTGGCAGAATAACATCATCTGGGCTTTGGCACTGGTGCCCAGCATCTCCACAAGGTTTGGAGCAGTTCCTCTCCAGGACACACCAGCCCAAGGCCCAGGATGTTGACAGCTTATATTGAGCTGAATTCTGGAGCAAATTGGCAAAAAATGGAGCAAAAGAGGATTTACATCAGTGCGAGTGAAAAAAATGAGAGCACACCAAAGTCAGGCATAAGCAATATTGACACCGGAGCAAAGCACCTCTCGGGCTGCGCTGTGACAGAGCCCCCTCTCCAGTGCCCTGGCAGCAGGCTCCTACTATCAGATATTTATTAGTTGTGTCAGGAATTAGTGAGAGTTCACTGACTGAATAATAATGCGCCAAAGGCAGTTTTTCGACTTTGCTAATGTAATTAAAGAAAGCAGGGGGAAAAAGCCTTGCACCAGGGAAGGAACCAGGGCTTCCAACGTCGTTGGTCACTGTCTCTGTTGCAAGGATGAGATACGAAATGTGGAAGGGAGAGGGTGAAGATGACAACGAGGACCTGAGCAGTGACAAGGATGTGATGGGAGCATTGCTCTTTCCAGAGAAAGACAAGGAAAAAACAGAAGAGCTGCCCTTGTGACTCAGGAGCTGGATCCATCTCCGGGTTCAGCTTTTATGCTGCTGTTTTTCACTTTCATGCCCAAACACCTTGCATCAAGGCTAGACTTTATTTTTGGCACTTCTCCTCTTCCTTAGCCAAATCTTGCAGTTTTGGAGGACCTTTTGTAAATGACTGGAAACAGCTTTATGACAGCAATTTGTTAATGCTGCTCTGCTGATCGAACAGAGGCAGCGGTGCCACTGCATCAGGCCTGAACACATTTTTCAAGCCCCACAAGAAGAGGGACCACATGGGCTCTGTGATAAAAGCCAAGATGCTACTTTTAAAACAGGGATGGGGGAAGCTTTGGGTGATTTTAAATCAAATCAATGCCTGGACAACAGGGTTCTGCTCCCCTGCTGCCTCCGCTGCCAAGTTCCTCTTCTAAATCCCAGGGCTGTCTTCTGAGAAACAACCCTCAGCATCAACAGGTTGGGGCTCCCAGGCACTGCACCCACAAAAATGCCCATCAGGAAACTGGCTGCAGGTCAGCCCCCAGCCTGGACTGCGTGGGAGGGGGTGGGAAAGGCTGCACTGTGGGAAAGGTCTGGAATCAGCTCAGACCCTCATCTCCTCAGCCATTCCTGAATGTTTTTAATGTTGGTTGCAGTGTTGGCCACCCAACCCCAAACTGTCCCCTGCCTTGAGCAGATGTCTGCTTCATTTATGTCTCTTCCTGCTATGCTGTGACACTGCCTGCACCCCTGGAGCAGTGGGCATGTCCCCACTGACCAGTGGCTCCTGCAACATCCTTGGACATCGCTCTCCAGCATCCCCAACAGCTGATGGTGCCATAAGTCCTTTAGTGCATTGGAAGGTGATATTTGGCAGGGTGCCTTCCCCAGGCCATTATTTCAATCATGATTTCTTGGTGAGGGGCAGGACAGGAGGGATCTGAGACCTTGCAAGCAACTCCTGCGGGTGCAGACTGGCCACGTGGACTGATGTAAGTGAAGCTCTGTCACCTCAAAGCATCTTTTGGCCCTAAAAATGCAGCACTTGAGCTACAGAGCAAAACACAGCGAGGCAAGCAGAGCTGCACTTTCCTGAGTCATGGCAACAGCTCCACTGGTGCCCAGTCATCAGAGACCCCGTCAGGCAGCACTCCAAAACCACCTTGCACGGTAGTGATGGCAGCAGGGAAGGGGAGACTTTCATGGTGCTTTTAATAGCAGGCCAGCAATTACCAGGCAGCCATGACCCCTCTATTTGCTGCCACCAAGGAGATGCTAGCAAAGGTCAGAGTACCCAGGCAGCTTGGTTGTACACCCTCCTGGTGCTATTTTTATCTAAGTCACTAATTACACATTACCTATATGTCACCAGGCTAATCAATATTAGTATGAGGAATTAATATGGACATGGATGACAGTGCTGTTTGCCATTCAGAGCCAGCACAAGCTGGGAAAAACAGAGCACCATCGATCCCAAAGGTGGGCTGAGATGTAGGGTGGAATGGGAGGCACAACGGGGGCAGTGACCACATGCTGCCTTCCTAAATAACACTGTGACACGGGCACTGGACCAGCCTCCTGTCCAGGGACCTGCCCTCTCTGTGCTGCTCCCCAGCACATCCCTGCATCCCAAGGCGGGGGCAAACCTCCCAGCTATCCTGCAGCACTCCCCTGAGAATGGCACAAGCCATTTTAATCTGGTTTGCTTTTCAGTCCTTTGGACTCGATGCATTTAAAAGATTCACAGTGATCTGAAAATGAACAATTCTCCCTCTTTATGTGTTCTCACCTGATGATCGATGTCTTAAGTAATCACAGGCTACTTCAAAAAGCACAAGGTCTCCTACATTTTGCTTTGCTGCTTAACTAATCAAAAGCTGAAGCTGTCTCTGTAATGCTATCGTGCTTCTGCCAGCAAGAGGGATCTTGGCTGCAGAATGCAATCAAATTTTGCAGGAAGAAGCTCTTGGGACTACCATGAAATTTGGGATTAAAGTGCAGCTAAGTAAGGGAATTGCAGAACTGGGGGTTTCTGCCTGTCTTGCTGGAGTCTTATGACTGTTCTGATTCTGTCATAGCGATGCTGGGAAATTGCTCTTTGAAACCAAAAGAGCCTTAGAAAGGCACAGGCAGGTCAGGATCATTTGCCCTCAGCACCAGATTTGTCTTCAGCAGTTGAGTTGATGGTGGTAGGATTAGACAGAGAGCAGCGTGGGGTGCAAGCAAACCTTTCCCTGAAGGCTTCCCTCATGCTCAACTGGGCCTGTGCCCTCAACGAGGTGCAAAGCTCTGCAGCCTCCTCCTGTCAGGCTGCTTCACAGGTATGTCATGAAGATCAGGGAAAGCATCAGCAGCCGTGGGGCAGCTGGGGGTGCATCCAGTTACTAACCACTGACGGATCGAGTACCGCTCACCAGCAAAGCAAGAGCCCTTTGCCTGAAAAGCACATGGTGAAAAGCTTCCAAAAAGCAACAAAATCCTGGCTTTTATTGAGGCTTTTAGGGTAGCAAAAGGAGCTGTGGAGGGAGGCTGCTAGTCCCTGCTGCCTGCCTGTGAAAACTTGTTGCTTTTCCTAAGCAGCAGATGCAATCTGCTTTGGTGCCAGAGCCTAGTTGCCAGCAGCTTAATCCAACAGCAGACCCGTAATCCTTCCCTCAGTCCCCCAAACCCCAAAAGCAGAAAGCTGCCCAGATTTGCTGTTTGATGGGGTTTACCCAGCCTTGGTTGCAATCTCAGTTTCCACTGGTAGTGAGCCTTCCTCCCCTGGAAAGGCTATTCCCATGGGAGCACAGATGCTCCTGGGCTGGGGAGCAGACACGGTCCACGCTGGAAACCCAGCAGAGGCTGCTTTGGCTATTGGCAACCCCCAGCCTTCAAGACACTCCTCTAATGCAGCGATGCTGCTGGGGACTGTGTGGGCTGTGACAGCTCAGAGTGAGGCCTTGGGGCTCCCCAGGACATCACCGACCAGTGCCCGTAGGTGAAGCCAGTGCCTGAGACACTGATGGTCCCACGCTCCTTCCAGCAGCTTCGCCAATGGCAGTCGCTCAAAAACTGGTCTGACAGCTTTGCAGAGATAAACTCTAATGTCCAGCTATAAACCGCAAGCCCCTGGCACAGCACCTGGAAGCCACTAGAGAGGTTGTACAGGCACAACCAGCCCCACAGAACATCCCCTGCCCTTCCCTTACAGTCCCACACAGCAGGAGACATTTCTCCCTGGAATTAACTCCTATTTTTAAAATGCCAGCAAAGAGGCTTTTGCTGAAAAATGACTGGCAGGATTTCAGCTGTGCACCCGTTTGCACTCTCTGTCCCTGGGGTTAGTCCTGGGGCCCCTCTCCATCAGCAGCGATGGGCTGCAGCTGCGGGTTGGGGCTGCCCCACAGACCCACACATAAATGGGGCCAGCTTTGCCATGCCCCTCTCTCTGGAGGTGCTGCTATGCAGGTTTGGGAGGAGGTATAGCAGAAATTAAATTTTAATAAGCTGGCACCTCATTTAGGAAGTGAGCCTCATCTCTAACTTCCAAGGGGCAGCTTTGACTTTGCTTGTAGGGTGTAAGAGCTGAGTGAATGTTATGTCTTTTATCCTTCCCCTTCTCCCTGCTGCTCATTTACTCTTTTATTAGGGATCATCCTCTTGTCATTTCTGTGGATATGTTGGGGTTTTTTGTAAGGGGTGGATGCCAGGCATCAGGAATCATGTGTTCAATGCGTGCTGGCAATTAGCCCAGCTCTGAACCCTGATGGTATGTCTGTGTCTGCAATTAATGCTCTGCTCTATCTGCACGAGGTTTCTGTCTTCCTTCTGGGGTTGGAAAAGGCACAAATTGGATCTTTAAAAAAATAGCAGGAAAGTGTTAAAGACAGCTTGACCTTGACTGCCCCTTGCTGTGGGACTGATCTCAGGATTGGGTCTTTTTTTGGTTCAGCTTGGCCTCTGCATGTGGATTTATGCGAGTGTGGCTTGGGGCATCTGTCTGATACACTGCGGAGCCTGTGGGGACTGATTCTGGCTCTGCTGGTGCCTCTGCTCATGCACTTTATGGCATGTTTCATGGTCCTGGCTGAATGCACCTGGCTCTTTACTAGGAAATTAAATTGCCTGATTCAATGTTTTATAGTATTAAGCTTATTTACTTGTGTCCTTGGTGCTCCACAAAATATATGGAGTTGTTTCTGTGGGGTGGGAACATGAGAGCAAAATTTGGATTGGGGGGGGGGATATCAGGACAGACAGAGGGAAGGTGCCTGTGGGACCTCCTGTGCTTCAAGGAAACCTGGAGTTTCAGAGAAATGTGGCCTTCTCCCTCCCACTGCTCTGCTGTCATCTCACGGTGGCTTTATAGTTTTATAGGGGGTTCCCTGCCCCTACCATCAGAAAGCTGCTTTACAAAACCTCAGGGGCTTGCTCTGCTTTCCTTCTCTCCTGTATAAATTCATCTACCCTAAAATCCCTGCTTTTCTTTGAGATAATGTGATTTTGGAGGAGGAGTTTCTCTCACTGTCACCTGGCTGCAGCTGATTTCTAATGAAGAGCTTACTCCTGGGGCAGAGGAGGAACAGGAAGAGAAATTGGGGGGGGGACACGACACATGACATGGCACTTCTAAATCTAAATACATTAAACCATTTAATTCTGTTGACTCAGGGCTGCCTGGCTCTGAATGGGAATTAATCCACAGCAAACCAAAATTAAAAAGCGCAATACAAAATGCTTAGCAAGGCACCGCCAGGGTTTAAAACAACCCATTAGCTTGCTTGAACGTACCCAGTAAATTTTCATTTGTCAATAACGCTTAGAGCCTACAGTTTATTTACAGCCTGTTCAATATTACCAAAAGCCCTCAGAGCACCTCATTTGTATTTATCTACCGTGGTGGGTTTCCTTTCCAGGGATTCTTCCTAATCCCTTACTTTGTACCTGCTTGTCTCTCCTCACAGAGCCAGACCAGCAGGGATGTGCTACCCTCATCCCCGGGTGAAGGTAATGCAAGGTTAACCCCTTCCATCCCATTGATCCCCTGCATGGGAGACCCCCTGTGAGGGCACCCTGAGCCACCTCGCAGTGACCCACGCTACCCCTGGGCTGGAGCTGAGACCTGCTGGCATGGGGCTCCTCCAGCCCCTGCCCTGCACCCAGGGGACCTGTTGACCACAGTCACCAGGAGTGAGGGGAATCCCCAAATTGTGGCTTCCAAGGGATGCATCAGTCACTAGTGATGGGACACCAGCATGAGCAGCTGCCTCTATGGACCCACAGCCTGGCTGAGCTGGAGCAGCTGTGGCTAACAGGCCAGGCCCTCCATCTGTTCCCAAATCGGCTCCTGTGGGATGAGCCCTGGTGAGGAGAGTGCATAACAGGATTTCCCCAAAAAGCTGCTTGAAGGCTGCCAGGCAGATAACGAAGCCTGGCTGGCCCTAAGGATTTCTCTAAGGAAAGGAGTTTATTCTCAGGCACTGACGTGAACGGGTGGTTTAATCTGTCGTGGCTCGTGTCCAGTTGGGGTTGTTTAGTCCAACACTTCAGCTTCTGGAGATGTGGCTCCCCACAGTGGAGACTGGTCTCAGGTGGGCTTTGTTCCTCCAAAGGGAGCACAGGATGGGGATGGACCTTCCCCAACTGCCTGCCTCCTCCCCTCTGCATTAGCACTTCTCAGAGGCAGAAGTATAAGCAATTGAAATGGAAATATAAGAGTATGCAGCATCAAGTGGGCTGCCCAGGAAGGCCAAGGGGGAGATGTGGGACAGGGTGGGCAACAGCCTGTCTCGGGTGTAAAGCTCAGAGAGGGAAAATGCTCTCCAGGGGTTTAATTGCAAAGATGGCCCAAATGGGACTGCAAACTTCACAGAAGCTATCCGCTAGAACCCAGGAGGTGCAGCAGCACCCTGCCAGCAGACAGCCTGGTCTCCACTGCTTGCCACAGCCCCCTGCCCTATGTAACACCCAGAGCAGGGGGTAGTGAGTGGGACCTGCAGCCCAGGCTCTCTGCCACAGACCTGCATGTTTGGGTGGAGGTGATTTTCAATAGACTTTATAAGCATGGATGCAGGAGGCAATCACTAAAGCAAAGGGCCGCTCTCTTTTCTCCTAGTGTTGGTTAGGGTTTACAAGCACCTCTCGCTGCTGAGATCCAGGATGCTGTGAATAGCGGGCAGCATGCTGGGGAAACCCCATCTTTCCACCCCAAAGAGCAAAGTCCCCATCACTTGCCTGCTGCTGTCTGCATGTAGCCAGCCAGGGTGCAGACTCGCCTCTCACAGGCTCCACCGGGCAGCAGGACGGCGACGATGGCCAGCAGCGAGCTGAGAGCCAGCAGGGCACAGCCACCCGCACACAGCACGGCGCTCGTCTGAAAGGACACGCAGGGCTGTCAGTGAGGTGATCCCCCACCACTGTCCCCGTGACACCTCCCAACAAATTCTCCCTCTTGAAGTGAGGAGTGGAGTGCCATCGTGGGCAGCTTCTCCCACCTTTTCCCTTCTGTCGCTTAAGTTCACTGTTAAGTCTTGAGCCCATGGTTCACCCATCGCCTGGTCCCAGGGGTTATTAGCATTCAGGCTATGGTGATAATAGCAAATGTATTACATGCATGAAGGGCTTCGTCACTAATATGAGTGCCATTAGATATGTGATGTGTGTCAGCGCCTCCACTGAGAGCTGAAACATATCTCATGACGGTGCCTACCCCTGCAAGCCTGGCAATTGGAAGGTATTTTCCCAATGATGCTCCACAGCAGGGAACCTGCTGCTGCACAGGTTTCATTGCAGCCAGCCTCTCCACCTGCTAGCCCAGCTCACCTCCAGCAGCCCCTACAGTGGCCATGTCTTTGATTTAGCCTCTTTTGCAACAAAATCAGGTCGTCTGAGGCTGGTACTCAAAGCCAGCTCATGCTATGGGATGATTCTTTGGGGTGCCGGAGGCTATAGGTGTGCCAGGTGGGCAGTGTTTTCCCCGGGGGCTGGCACAGTGTGGAGGGGCAGTGAAAGGGGAGGCCAGCAGAGCAGCCTGTCCCCCTGCCATCACCTGGCCGGAGTGGAAGCAGTTTTGCTATTTAATATTCTGGCAGTAAGATGCAAACTGTATCGGCATCTAAAACTGGGAAAAGCACTAATTTATGGCAAAACCAGCTTGCCCCTGGGTACAGGTAACCGATTGCTGCGCTGTTGCTGTTTCTGCCCCCATTGCAGGTGACGTTTCCTCCTCTGCCAACAGGATGGCACTGGCAGCGAGGTGGTCCCTGTATGTGTGGGGACATGTGCCAGCCCAGCCAGGGCCATAGTGTGGCCAGGGGCAGTGAGGGGACCCATGATGGGTGCCTCCTCCTCCAGCACGCAGCTCATGGCAGCCTTCAAACAGTGCGAGGGCACCTCAGTCCCAGCCTTGCAGCAGCCATGCCAAGTCCTGTCATTTCACAACATTTCACGGCAAATTCCATTAAATGCTTCTGGCTTTGGTGAGTCACCCTGCAGTAATGGCTGCCTCCTGGCTCCCTAAAGCAGTCCAACTGTAAGACAGGTCTTGTCCCCATTTTCCTAACAAGCCTCATTTTCATAGCCTTGGCGGGGGGGGAGGCTGCCCTAAAGGGCTCAGATCCCAGCTCCACCTGCCCTTGTCTAGCCCTCTTGCCCCAGTGAGATGTTCTGGTTAGAAATGCACAATTTTTCACTTTTTTACTTTTCCCCCTATATTTGAGCTTTTGGGCAACCATGGTTTACTATAGGAACAAACCCAAAACATGTTTCCATTTGGCCCCCCTTCACACAAGAGGTTACAAATGAGGAGTAAATAATCTGCTAAATGCAAGTTATGCTGCAAAAACCACAGGCATGCTGGAGGGGAGGAAGAGGAATTGGGTTTACCCTGTGATGGCTAAGGGCAGTCCAAGCAGCTGAAAAAAACCCTCCAGCACTAATGGTGCTCCCCCACGGGTCTGGCACTGCCCTACATCTACCTGTTATTTATTGCTGAGCTGGTTTTTAGCAGCTGGACTGGTTGGTGCTGTGGTGGCAGAGCCACTGCCTCCGTGGTCCTGCCCCGAAGCTGCGGCCACTCCAAAAAGGGACACACTGGTGCTGGCAAGGGACGGGCCAGGGGAGCATGGGCACCACCCTGACACCCTGGTGTGAGCGCTTCCCCCGGTGCTGTGTAGTGATTAGAAATCAGCATCTTATTTATAGCCTATTTATGCACCGCACAAGCAATGCAAATGCTGTCCTGGCAATAAATTAATTCCTGACATGCAATGTAAAAGGCACGGCTGTGCAAACAGCTACCGAGAGAAATGGAGAGGCTGTTTCGGCAGGAGATGTGGAAGCAGGGGTATCTGCTCCTCTCCGGTGCCTTCCAAGCCACTGAGAACCAGAGACAAGTGCTGCTTCAGGGCAAAAGAGATGAGGGACCAGCAGGGACCAGCCGCTTGCCCCATCAGTACCCCAGGAGGGATCCATGGGGTTTGGGGTGGGACGGGCACAGACACCCTCCCAGCGCAGAACCCCGCGGGGACAGCGGATGCAGCCCTTGCTCCCCACCACTCCCAGGGCAGCAGCACGGCGACAAAATGCGGTCTCATAAAAAGAAGGATTACTCTGCCCAGCATCTGAATTTCACCTTCCACCCAGCAACATGCAAAACCATCCTCCTTTGCAAGGACCATTAATTATTTAGAGTGATGAATTTTTCAGCAGAAAGGGGTCTTGTGAAGCAGGCTGGTTCCTCTTTCGTGTGAAGCATATTATTTTTAATGATCTAGGTTCTTCTTAATTATGGTGGTGGAAATACCCGAAAAACTCACAGCTCCTGCTGGAAACAACTTATGAACTGCTCAGACTACTAATCCCCAAAGAAAGCTGCAAAGATGTTTTTCAGGACATAGCGCCAAGAAAAAGGCACAAATGGGATGGGTGCGGGTAAGCGTTACACTGAAAGAAGAGCTGGGTCTGGTTTGGGTCCTGCCATCAGGGTTCATACAGGTGGCAGCAAGACTGCAGGCTCCCGGGGCTGGCATCATCCTGATGTGCACGGTGGTGGCCAAAAAATGACTAAATCCAGCCAGGCCTTGGCAAAAGAAACTAAGGTCTCATTTTGAATAAATGTGTTAAAACTCACATGGGCAAAAGGTGTAGGTAAATGCTGAGTTTTGTCTTCTACCGTGTGGGCCAGAAATGCTGAGCCACCGGCTGGCTGCCGCGCAGCTGTGGGGGCAGAAGGAGTAATGCAGCTGAGCAGGTTTGCTGTGGGGCACAAGGGATGGCAGTGGCACAGCTGCCCCAAAATAGGTGGCAGTAGGGAAAGGCACGGGGCACTTCAGGGCAGATTGCAAGAGACCTTGCTGCCAGCTGGCAGTCTTAGTCTGGCTCCTATATTACGCTGGCACACCATGGCCAGAGCTGCCTGAACACAAGGCATGAACTTCTTTCCCTAATGCGTTGGCGTTACCTGCCAAAACACTGCATATGCTCTTGTAAACCAGAAATTTTGCTTTTGTCATAACCTTTCCAGGGTCTTTGGCTGGGAATTATCCCAAGTGCTCCTGCCCTGTACTGGAGTCGCACCTGCAGATCAAACAGCCACTTCCAAAGAAAAATAAGGCTCCAGTTTGAAGAAGTCCATGGAGAAAAGGTACCAAACAGTAGCAGCTAAACCCCCACTTTTTCCAACTGCGCAGCACCTCCCTCTCTCCTCCCTGTTTGTGCCTGTTGCATCTTGAGCAGAAAGGAAAGGATGCAGGAAACAGGATGCAAAAGCTGAAACCCAAAAATAGATGGGGGGGAGGAAACAAACGGGATGCATCAAGGCTCAGGCAGGGGCAGGAAAAAGCCCATTCATCACCGCAGAGAGCACAGTTCCCAGTGCGAAACCGGCCACGGAGAAGTGGCACCTCGCTGCCTGGTGGGCTGCCTCTCCCCAGGCATCACAGACCATGGCAGAGGAGACTCCCCGCGGGAGCCCAGCAGCCCAGGGCTGTGAGCTATCCTGCCTCTGCCATGCTGGGAAAAGACATAAAACCGTGTCAGATTTTCTGCTCCCACTCCCAGGGAGATTAATTGTTTATCCCCAAACAAATTAATAGTCCCCTGGTGGGACTGTAAATATGCCTTTATGTAGTGTAGTAAATTCCGATTAACAACAATCCTCTACCCATTATTTTAATATTTTACAGGTCTGACGTGCACCATGGCTATGCCATTCACTATGCAATAAATCTGCTGAAGATGTTGTTTCATTCACCAAAAAAATCAAAATGTCACACAATTACTATCCTGGGAAGAATCACTTAATATCCCTAATGAAAATTCTAAAAAAGTTAACCCATCCTTTGAAGCCAGCATCCATGGTCTCTACAGTTTAAAGTGAAAAGGGCAAAGAGAGAAAAAACTGTCTGGTCCAGTGAGTTAGTGCTGAGAAATGGTACCTGGGGTTTGGCTTGGAGGAGATAAACCAAGCTGGCAAAGCTCCTACCATTGCATCCTGTGCACTGGGTCACACCACGATGCACATTAGTTTATTAATGCAATTTATTAATTGGAACTTGACCACCCTGAACAGCTGCCATCCCGGATGGGCCCCATGGTATCCAGAGCAGTAGGCTGAAGGCAAGGTTACAGACTGCTTGGGTATTTCAGGCCTGCTCAAATGCTTAAGGACCTTTGCAAATGGGGACAGAAAATAAATACCCTAAATAATTAGCAAATAAAGCCACAGGCTAAGTGAGAAAAAGAAAGAATGAAGGTCACAGTATGTCTGGCTTTCTGGGGGTATCTGTTGTGGCAGAAAAGGTCCAAGAAACCTTGAAGGAGCTGGGGAAAAACTGGCTGGAAAAGCAACTGTAAGAGAAGAGGAGGCAAAATTAATCAAACCATTTTCTTTTTTTACATTTGGTCCCTTCCCATCAGAGCTCTGTGTGATTAAATATTCATTTTAGGGAATAAGTTTTGGGGTTAAACTGGATAGTGCTGTACCTGGAGAGGCGGAAACTGAACGGACACCAGGGTTTTTAACCTTGTTAAGAAAACAAATCAGCGCTGGACAGAGGTGCTGAGTGGGGACCTGGGGTTTGGGAATTGCAGCAGTGCTGGCAAGGACCCAGGAGGCCACATGAGGGGCTGATGGCGGGAAGTGGATGCAGATGTTGGCAGCTGGGTCTGGCCCTGCTGTGTGGCTTGAGATGCTCCTGGCCAGGCTCCTGGCAGAGGAAGAGCGGTCGCCACCACCTGCTGGAGGGCAAATAAAGAGGGCTAGAAAGGATCAGTGCAAATACTCAGACTGGTATCTATCTGCAGGGCAGCAGCAGCACTGGAGCAGCAACGCGGCCTTCCCTAAATCCCAGCGCCCCACAGGGTGTCCACTGCACCCCACGAGTCACTGCCACTGGCACCACGTGGCCACCAGGTCCTTCGCTCCTTCCAAGCCTTCCCGTGAGTTTTGCACTGGACTCGTAACCTCTGCTTTCATCCACACCACACTGGGCAAGACTGCCCTGCACCCGAAACAGCAGCGCCTTCTCCTTGGGCAAAGGTGCAAGAGATCTTGGTAAAAAACCAGGAATACCCACCTGGGCACAACAGAGAGGTGCCTGCCTCTGCAGGAGATGCTGCGTGCACAGGGGTGGGTGGATCGAGCCTTGCAGCTTGTTCGTATTTCCCCCACACAAGTCACAGAAACAAACATCCGCCATCTGGTCGGCATTAAAGCGAAGGCCAGGAAGAGGATCCCACACATCCTCGTCTTCTCCTCCCCAGCAATTACCTTCCTTTTGGCACCATCTGAGAGCTTTCTCCTTCCTGTTTGATCTTCCCTCTCCATCCTGCTCCTATGCAGATGCTGTCCCCTGCCCAGCAGCGCTGAGAAGTGCCTGGTGTTATCCGATGGGAATGGCGGGAGCGAGTCCAACCTCCCCAAACCAGCCTGGCACTAACGCAGAGCCCCAGGCATGATGCTCCCGGGGAGGTGGCTGATGTCTCAGAGTCCCCTGAGCTGGGGTGGTTTGGGCTGGGGCACAGGGATGCAGAGGAGGCAATGAGGCTCCAGTCCTCATTTTTTCCCCTCCAAATGAAGGATTTGGTTGATGGGGACCTGCCTGCACCACAGCATGCACAGGGGGGTACTTCTCCCCAGCCCAGATTTAGCAGCTCACACACAAAATTCAGCAAACTGCCCCCCCCCCCAAGGCACAGGCTGGCCAGTCCTGACCTTCCAGGTAACTTTCCCGCTTTCAAGCTAATCAGCATATTCAACACAAACACCAGAGGAGTTAATGACCAAACCGATTCAAGAAAAAAAACAGTGTTTTTTTAATTAGGGAGAAAATAAGAGACACATAATAATGTCTGATGAATTACAGCTGTCCTTCTTCCAGTGCCATTGCATCTGGGGACGCTGGAGAGCCAGCTCCTAATGGCACTGCTTTATCTAAGAAGATGATGGATAGTGGTGAAAGAGAGAAAAAAGGGAAAAAGTAAGACATTAGCACATCAATGGTGTGCCTGTGACCTCCATCAAGGGATTCGAACCAACTTAATGAAATTTTAATTAGGCAGCTAGCAGTGCACAGTCGCTGGGTACCAGATCAGACCTTCTTACCCGCACTCTGTTATTATCCTTCCTTGGGATAAGCCCTTTCCCGGCACTGGCAGCAAAGCTGGGCTCATCGTCCTAGGCCAGGGAACACCCCACAGGTCACAAAGCTCTCCCATCTGGCTTTTCCTTACAAAGCCAGTGGAGAGGAGCCCACAGGGAGCGGGACTTGCAACCTCAAGAGGATGGAGGGAATGTCCCACCATCAAAATGTCCCTGCTGTGTTCCCGCCACCCTGTGCCAGACATTGCTCTGGGCCCTACAAAGAGGAAATGCAACATTCAGCCCAAAATGCCTCTGATGCGTCCAGACGATGCCCTTCCCAAGGCACAGGGTTCAGGACTTGCCGTTTGTCAAGAAGGTTTGTAGGCAGGTGACCCAGTGTGAACTGGTCATCACTGTCGTGAGCAGCCACGTCGCAGCTAAGCCCCGGCTGCTGCCCAGCCCCTGGCCCCGCAGCCCAAGCAGCGATGCCGTGGCTAATACCCACCTCTCTGTGCCTTTGTTTAAGCAAAGCAGCTTCCATCTCCCATTGAGAGCAGAGTTGACAGAATTAATCCCGAGAGCAGCCTGTCTGCATTTTCAATCAACTTGACCTTCTACAGTCCACCCATAAGCTGGTCCTGTCTCAGCACCCATTTCAGACCAGCTCGGCACCCATTTCAGACCAGTGAGCGGTTCACTGGTTAGTGAGTCCTTGTTATGGTTTCCTACTCAGGTGTTGAAGCATGGGGCCAGAGCCCAGGAATTACAGGTTTCCCCAACACTGGGTATTTTCTGTTCTCTTAATGTAGGTCAAAAAACTCTGGGTGGCTAATGAAAGGAGATAAAGTCTACTGCAAGGTAATATGCATAAATAGGAAGACGGTGATTTCAAGAATTGCTGAGCACTTATACCTCTTGCCAAGGCTGTGCAAGTGCAATTAAAAATCAAACTGTCTGGTAGACAGGGTAAGCCGGGAAGGATCTGCTCTCTTAGGAAGTTCTTAGGATGAGGAGCTAAAAGTTGATTTCCTGATAATACCAAATTAACACGCTGGTCTGATACATAGCCCCCAGAGGTAGAGCAGACTCTGCCCAAGAGCCAGTCTCACATGTGGCTCCCTGCTTGGGTCCCATTGCAAGCCAGGGACTCCCAAAACGCTCAGCTCTCCCTTGCGCCAGAGCCTGTGCTAGAAAAGGAGTGACAGGCTTTCCAAATATCCCCATCTCCACGAGCACCCCACGTGCTTTTTCACTGGGAACGGGGCTGCTGCATAGCCCCACAAACCTGACCCCAACAGGCAAACCTCAGATTACATCAGGAACCCCATGCTGAACTGACACGGCAAGAAACTGGCAATGAAGGTTTATGAAACCTTTCAGCATTTTCTAATAAAAGTGTAAGCAGGTTTACTGTGCATTTTCACTAAGGTTCACTGAATCTTTTCAAGTCCTGCTATGGGTAAAAACCCAGGAAAAACCCACCCAGGGAACTCCTGGGGCCATGCAAAGCCTTCTCCCCTGTCCTGAGCAGGTTATTTTGTGCTCTGCCCCAGCTGGGCATCACTGGCTTCGTAGGCAAGTGGTCCATGTGGTTTTAACCTGAATACCATGGGCTGATCAGCTTCTTTGTTATTTTAGATTACATGCTTGGCAAAGCCTGAAAATAAATGGAGACTATCTGGAAAAATAAAAATAGAAACTTGAAATGAAGCAGCACTAGCTTCCGAAGTGCAGCATTGAGACAGGAACCCATGAGCCAAATGCTCCCACTGAAAGAGAAAATAAATTAGCTCAGGATAAAGTGCTATTTTGCACGCACACATACACACACAGCGATCTGGCACCAAAAAAAAAAGAAAAGTAGTGAGATGCGATGAAGCAGCTCAGAGCTGGAAAGCTCACCTGTTTTTCCCAGCTCTACCAGTTGGCCTCCCAAGAGCAATCCCCTCTCCCCACAGTGCCTACACCTCTCGGGATGCCCCTCTCCAGCCTTCACAGCTCCAGGTCCTCCCACTACGGATTCTCCTTTCCACTAATTGTCCATGTGAGGGCCTCACTCATAAATTGGCTGTGGCCCCAGCGCAATATGACCATCACCATCCTCTTTCCTCACCTGGCTCCAGCCAGACCCTCTCCAATTTCCATCAGCTCCTGCAAGGTCTCAGCCTGCACAGGACAGCCTGACCACAACATCTCCAGGCATCAGGGATATTTTATTATATTCCACCCCAACAAATAGCCATCATGATGCTGAGCACGGTGCAAAGCCCCAGCAGCCTGGGCGCTGACAGGGTTAAATTAAAGGTACCCATGATATTAGAGAGCTGCAAAGTAATTATGATAGGAAGCAGAAAAAAGCCAGCAACTCTAAACAGACATGAAGGCCCTCTTAAGAGAAGAAAGGCATGTTAATTAACCTCTAGACATGATTCAAAGCATCATTTGTAGCATGATTAACATAATCCCCCAAGTGAAAACACACAACTGGCATTAACGATCATTTGCAGGGCTGAACGCTCCCCCACCCCTACATCAAATCGGCACATTTGAACAGGGAAACATTTGAAACGGTAACCCATGCACGTTTCAGGAAACAAAAAGAACAACGTTCCCCAGGGATGGACATCCTGGCTGCAGGGTGCTCCCACCCCCTGTGCGCTGCAGGTGGGCAGCCTCCCCAGATGTGCTCTCAGCATCCTCCCCGGGTGTGCCAGCAGCCTCCTCCCCAGATGTGCTCTCAGCATCCCCCCAGATGTGCCAGCAGCTTCACACTAGAAGAGCTCCTGATCCCCATGTCAGCTTTAGCTTCCTTTGCTCCCCATAGCGCTACACAGATTCACACCCTTCTCACCCACCTCAGACTCTTCAGCAAAAAGCTGGTGGCTGTTTTCAAAAGCTCCTAGACTCCCATCCACGTTAGGCTCTTGGCTTTCATTTAAAAAAGAGCTGCCCACAAGGTTGCTTGAACAAGTGGAAATTAATGTCACAAGTTCAGAAAGCAAATAAAAAAGAGCCACAATTTCCCCATCTCTCCAAAAAAGGAGAATCTCCTGTTCGAACTTGCGGCTGGGGCTCACAGCACTCAGCTCCCCCCATCCTGAGCACTGAGGCGTGTGGGTTCAGAGGGCTGCTCATGCACGAAAGCCAAAGCTGTTGCCTGCCTTAGCAAAGCTGTCAGGGATATTTTATTATATTCCACGCCATCAAATAACCATCACAACAGGTATTCTCATCCTCATCATGGCAGAAAGCTGGTAGGGGAGCACTTTCCCCTGAAAGAGACTGCACTGTTTGTTGTTCATCAATTATTTGGGTGGTATTAATAAAAGAGACAAGGATGTGTCACCAAAATCCCCTGTAAACTCCACTCAGCACCGTGACATTATTCATCCCTACCACAGCCCAAGCTCAGGAGCTCAGAGGCTTTGCGTTACATTATATTCTGGATCTAAAGTCTTTTCAGAGGCTATTAGATGGCTGAGGCTGTGTTGTAGCTGCAGCTTGTTCAAATGAGTCACTGCTGAGCTTCATTCTTATCTTTAAAGTTTGTTATTACTTGGAAGTGTTTATCTGAATTATGTTTGCAAAAACATCAGAACAAAGGCCAGCTTACGGAAACAACAGCATTTTTTGCACATTTTTATATATATCGAAAGGATTTTATGCTGCCAGTTCCTTTCTCTGCAATTCACAATATTTCTCTTTCATGACAATTTTAAGGACCATGCTGGGATTTAAGCAATCACATGCAGACCTGGAGTCCTGGGAGAGATAACAGCACAGCTTCACGGCAGGCAGAGAAATTCAACTACTGACACCCACCGTGCCATGTACATCCACGACCTCTCGGGGATTTAGCCCTCGTATTGGAGTTTCTGCAACGTAGCGACCCGGAGCGAGTCAAAGCTCATGTGTTTTGAGCAGTGGTAGTGAAATCACACTCACAACCTCAGGGTAAGAAGCTAAGAATAAAAGGAGAGGAAAGGGGAGCAGGAAGAAAGGGCAGGGGCAAGCAGGCAGCAGGATGCCGGGGCTGGGCTTTGTGTGGTCCCCGTGCACACCCAGCAGGGACAGGCGGCTCTTTGTCACCCCAGGACACCGCAGCAACCCCAGGCCCCACAGGCCTTGGCCTCCTTCCTCCCAAAACCTGGCAAGGGCATCACCCCGGGCTGGCCGGGCAGGGGAATGGCCTCAGTCCCCATGTTCGGGCACGATTTCTGGATCCGTGTGTTCCAGGGGCAGCAGTTTCAGCCACCTCTCCGCTCCCCTACCACTCAGCAAACTCAAGACAGCAGATGATGCTCAACGCCCCGCCGGGGAGCACCAAACCTCTCCTGTTTCTCCCCCAACTCCCTCCCGCACACTCACGCAGGAGCTCGCCTGGGCAGATCGGAGGGATTTGAGGCACCGGCGTCGAGGCATGGCCGGGAGCCCCGGCAGGGCAGGGTGGCCGGGTCAGACCTGTGGCACTGCCAGGGCCATGGCCACGACGCGCACCACGGCCACGCTCAGGCTGCGCTGACGACCACACCGGCACGAAGGCAACCGGGAGGTTTCCATGCAGCACCCCAAGCGCAGCCGAGCATCCCAAAGAGGGATGTGGTCCCACGGGGACCACGGGACACCCAGGGCACGCTGAGGGGATGCTCGGGGACGGGACACGGGGGATGCAGGGGATCAACGAGATACTTGAAAGCAGCATGGAGGGATGCAGAGGATGCTCGCAGGAAGCACGAGGGATGCGGGGGATGCCCGGGATGCTCAGGGCAGGACAGGGATGCTGGGGCAGGTCTGGGGGACAGGATGAGGGGATACTGGGGAACCTGGGTCAGAACGGGGGACGCTGGGGTGACACAGGGAGCTGCTCCCGGGGAGCCCCACGGGGGGGGCACCCAGGGGTGCTCCAGGGGACAGCGGGGGTGTCCCGGGCTGAGGGACCCGGAGCGGGGCAGTGGGTGCTGGGGTGCGGTGCTGAGCACTGCGGTGCGGTGTTGGGGTGCAGTGCTGGGTGCTGGGTGCAGTTTTGGGTGCTGGGGTGCGGTGTTGGGTGCTGGGGTGCGGTTTTGGGTGCTGAGGTGCCGTGCTGAGCACTGGGGTGCGGTGCTGGGGTGCAGTGCTGGGTGCTGGGTGCAGTTTTGGGTGCTGGGGTGCGGTGTTGGGTGCTGGGGTGCGGTTTTGGGT
>JANZLQ010000089.1:4538051-4564174 GCA_026212715.1 Elanus axillaris | reverse complement strand
GGGGGGGGGGGGGGGGGGGCGCAGCGCCCCCCCACCACCACCACCTGCGCACACGTTTTTGGGGTGGTTTACAGCGTTTTCCCTGCCCGGCTGCAGGCTGCGGAGCGGCCCCTAAAGAGTCATTTTATTCCTGGCTTTAGCGTTAGTATTTTTAAACACACGCATCCCTCCCTCCCGCCCCGGCGCCCGCAGAAGGCGATGCTGCGGGTTTCGGGTTTGCGGGGAATTTCTCGCACCCGCCGTGTCACCGTGGAGGCGAGGGGGGGGGATTTTAAAAAGCACGCACAGCCCAGGGAGGTGCTCCGGGGTCCGTGGCCCCTCTCTGGGAGGTTTCTCACTCGGGGTCTGCTCGCTTGAGCGATATTTATTTTATCCTTTAATCCCGTCGGTTCCTCCAAAGTGTTAGAGTGGAGAGCGAGGCAGAACGGCTGCCCGGGAATTTGGGTTTACTTTAGGTATAAAAGCTGCGCCTCCCAGTGCAGATGAATTTTTTATAACCGTCATTCTGAAACTTCACGGATCAGCCAGGTTTTATTCCTGCTAAACCTCCCGGTCGCTTTGCAGCATGAATTGATTATCTTATGCTTGTGTCTCGCAGATCTTACGCGGTTTTCTCCATCACCAGAAGCTCAGCTGTGTCCCGTCCCCCACCCCGAGCGGTACCCACGACCACCAGCCGCAAGCCGAAAGAACCAGATCCTTTGGTAAATACCGCAAAAAAAAAAGTATTTATCCTGCCTTACTGTCCTCAGGCGGGTTTCAGGCGCTTTCCGCCCATACCTCTGAAACAGAGTTAAAGGTATTGGGACAGCTTTTGGTCCAAAAAAAAAGAGCTTTCCCTCCAAATCCGGGGTGCCTTGGCTGGTGTTTTAATCGCAGCCCTCGCAGAGGGATGGCTCAGAGACTGCCGGAGCGGGACTTTCCCGGTGAAATCCGTGCAGAGGCTGGGAAGGCAGAAGCCGGGGGCTTGGCACCCTCTCCTGGTGTGCGCCCAGACTGCTGGCGGGCAGGATTTGGGGTGCTGAGCTCCCCGAGGCTGCCCGAAGAGGGAAGGGATGGGCAAATAATTTGCACTTTACAGCTGAATTCACGGACAAAAACTCCGGAATAAATATAGCAAGTTCTTTCTGGGGACAGTGTTCCTGCTTCGGGAGAGGGGCGTCTTTTCCTTACATTTAAATATATTGTGCATGCTTGTTGTCCTCTAACTTCTAGGAAAGTTGTAACAGGACAAAAATCACACGCAGCCTTGTCTTTTCCCAATATCCCTGCTTTGCAGAAATACCCGACTGCTGCCATGTGCTGCATCACTTCTCGTACTCTTTGAGGCATTTAGGAAAACAAAAGGGGGGGGGGGGGAAGCATAAATGGAGAAATGCAGGAAATAGTTTTAAACTAGATTTTTTTTTAACTTGGTTTTATTCAAGTATTTATGACACCATAAATGGCCAAGAATTGGGGAAAAACACTGTGAATTGGAGAAAGGTCGTCTGAGGTGAGTCCCACACAACGCTGGCAATACCATCTGGACAGACTGCAAGTAGGAACGATTGATCTGGTTTGTTTTCAGTAAATCAGAATAATTGTAGAGTGGCATGAAAGCCCTGCAGAAAAGGTTTCCTTCCTGTGAGGAACAGCCTGCAGAGGGTCAGGGCTGGGAAAAAGCTGCAGAAACTGCTGTGAGGGCTTTTCTGTTCCCCATATCTACGCTCCCGCTCAGTGCTCCTTCCCCAGAGCTCAGATGCCCGCAGATCGTTGGCAGCAGGTCACCGACGCAGCTCTTTCTGCTGGGAATGAGGCTTTTTTTTTTTTCTTTCCCCATTTTGTTCTGTATTGCACTTCAAGATTCCAGTTTTAACCCACGCACTCATCCTCTGAGAGTCAGACAGAAACCCCTCGTCCCTTACTTGTGCCCAGCTGCCAGGCACAGAGGAACAAACCTTCCTCCTTGGGCATGTGATCAGTGGAAGGAGACAAGGAGGGATTGCAGTGTTTTAATAAAATCAGTTAATTTTTGCCAAGGATATGGGATAATTCCCTTCTTTGAAGCCCTCAGCACAGTTAAGCCAGTACCAACCCTCCCAGTCCCATTAAGGCTAATGGACTGAGGTCAGCCACATCCAAATCTGCAATGAATTTTATGTGTGCATGCAGCCACTTGTTTTCCCATTAAAAAAAAAAAGAGAGAAAAGTACAGGTCTGTAATTGAAGCTGCTGCAATTGCAGTTCTGGAGCACCCCTACTGTAATGGTATCAGTTGCATCTTCTCAATTTTACAGCTTCCCCAGCATCCTGCTGGGCACCATTATATACATGTGCTGCATCTTTCCCACTCTCCCCGACCATTAATTCTTGGATTCTTAGTGGTTAGCATTTGTATTGCTTATTTTGCAAGTTCGTCTAAGATGTCTGATTATTTGTTTGAAATAGTATTCTGTCATTTTTTAACAATGCTAATGCCAATATTTAGAATACATGATTTTTAAGGTTGTAGTGTTGTTTCTGTACAAAGGCATCTTTGACTTCTTACACATTTTGGACATTATTATCGATTCCAGAGTAAGATTGAGGCTGTTAAAGCCCATAGTCATATAGGTTTTGTTATTTGTATTCCCAAAGTAGCAAGAAGTCTATATATGAGATAAAATCCCAACATCATGTAAATACGCGTAAATAAATGGACTGTCCCAAAGATGTGAGAAATGGCAATGGCCTGTAACATGATTTGTTATGTTTGTGTTTTTCTGAATGCTGTAATTGAGCAGAGCAGTTCCCCATGATTAATTATCTGAGTCAAAGACACCAAGCTATCTTGTTCTGCTTTATTAATTCCATCCAAACAAGAGCATCCCATTTAGATATTTTTAAATATTAAAGTTGGGTTTTTTTTCTAGCTATGGAGAGGGAAAAAATCACCAGGCAGTGAGGCACCTTTTTTTTTTAATATTTTAACTTAGGGAGGTGTCCCCCAGCTTCTCTGATGTTGGCCAGCCTATGTCCTGAAGTCATATTTCAGCTGATTGCTCAGATAATTAAACTGTCACGTTCTGTTAAAACTCCAGAACCTGATGTTACTCGTGCTTCCAGTTCAGATCTCCGGGGTCCAAGGCTGAGTGACTAACTGTGGATTGGAGCTTCGGCCCTTCTGCACATTCCCCAAAAGGGGAGAAAATTTCAGCACAGGAAATGTAATTCATGCCAAACATACCTGTAGCTTGAGTTTTCATCAATTATCTAGAATCTGATGCAAAGATAATTGAATTATCCCAAAGACTTTGACAGGTTGGATGAGGTTTTTAGAAAAAGAGCTGCTGTTTGAAAATTAATTGCAACATAGAAGGTCTTCCTCATCAAGTGTGACAGGGGATGCCTACAATTTACCCACCCCAAAATCACGTTACCAGCTGGCCAGGTTTCTGACAGCCTCACCTCACTGATGGTAGCGATTGTCACTTTGCAGCTGGTAGGGCAGTCTCGGGAGACTGCGTGTCCCAGCATGAAAGGGTCCACTCTGCTTGAAGCAGATATGCATCGCTAAATAAACCTGTTAGAAAACATGCCTGCTTCTACCACTGCTCAGCCAGAGACGCAACATCAGTTGGGATCTATGGGCTTGGCAGTAGTAAAAAGATCAGTGTATAAGGTCAGAAAGAGGGTCCAGAATACAGACCCCCTTGGGAACTGTACCACAAACTGCAACTTAGACAGCCTGGCAGACCAGCACCCTGTAATACATTGTGTCCTGCTTCAACCCCAACATATAAATTGAAACCTAAAGCTTGATCTGCAAAACAGACCCTTCAAGCACGCACAGTTACATGGAAATCAAGAAAAATCTGTGCGCAGTATGCTGGAGGATCAGACTGGTTGTATTAGGGCTCTCTTTAGACTGTCAGTTACAATGCATGTTTGTAAAGGACTGGGTGCAAACTGTTTTGACAGAAGATGTTAATTTAGTGTTCCCTGAATGATTCATCCCATTCTTTCACATTTGCTCACCTTTTGAATATTTTAGTTTATTAGCAGCCTCTTATGTGTCAATTAAATAATTCAGTTCGTTACACAAAAAACATATATAATAATTCAGTTCATTATCCTCAAACCAGCCTCTGGGCACATGTACAAAAATGTATCAGAGCACCAGTTAACAGAAATAATATCAAAAGAGAAAATGCGGTTGCTGTATGGTGTTGATCAGCTGCAACATCCTGCCCAAGAGATGGCTTCATCTCAGCCCTGAAGACATCCCCATATACCTTTTATGAAATTTACAATTTATGAGTCTTAATTAATGGGTGTTTGTAAAGAGCTCTGGAACACTTGGGTGAAAGATGCTGCAGAAATCTACGTAACTATTATTAATTACATAATTTTCTCATGGCTCAAGCACTGATGGCAGGACAGTTACATCGCAGAGGGATGACACTGCATCAATCTGTCATGACATGGGGTTGTAAGAGGAAGAACTGCAGCTGCCTCCTGCAGTCCCTGCACCACCTGCAGGGTCTGTTTCGGGACCCTCGTGATACCTTGCCCACTGCATGTCATGAGACAAGCTCCTTGGGATCAAGCCCAGAAATGTTGTGGCACAAAGGAACTTGAAGAGGAATTGGGCTGAGAGTTACGCATTTGGAAAGCTAATTCCTTGTCCACTGGTATGGAGTGCCAAAGCCCACAGAAAAGTGAAGGTGGTTTGTGTTTCTTCCATGCTTGCCCTTGCTGGACTTCATTGCTCTCAGCTAGTTCTCCAGCATTCACGGCAATTTCAAAGGTATAAGGTTATATGGTTTGCTGCACGGATTGGGTGTAGCTGTGTGATTTTGGGAGACCTGCTTTCTGGCGCTGTGCCGCAGTTTCCTCATGCATAAACCAGAAGTTATAATAACAGTATTTATAAATTGTTTGTAAAGCATTTGTATCATATACTGCTCTTCAGAAATCATTGTAAGCCATGTGTTGTAACTACAAATGTCCTTTGTAGCTGAGAAAAGAGAGGATTTGCCTCGGGAGGATAATTAAAGAGGATTTTTGTGGCAGGACTTGGGATGCAGACGGAACTGACTTATCAGACGCTGGGCTTTCTAGCCCCCATCCTGTGTCCCCACATCCTGACCGGCACTATGCTGCCTGGCAGGGTTTTCTGGTTACACTGCACCAACGCTGGGTAGCCTGTGATGGAGATGATGTGACGACAGAGCTGCAGGAAGCCCTGCCACATTTCTGGCACCACACGAATGCACCCGACCGATGCCACTGCACAACTCACGCGCAGCCAGGGAATGGACTTTTGCCTTTAGGGACCAGGGCCTTGCTCGGACGGGGACCAGCAGCTTGTGGATGTCTCCATCGGGACTGCAAAGTCCCCACGCCAGCGCTCGGACTCACGCGGGGTCTGTGGGGCGGTCAGTCTCCTCTGCCCCAGCCTCTGTGGCTGAAGGGGCCATTTTGGGCCCACATCTCAGAGGTCTCCAGCGCGCTTCGCACGGCACTTCGGCTCTCGCTGGCCCTGCCATGGCGCTCCCTCCTGTCCCTCGCTCCCCTGTCGCCTGCCCCCGGGGCAGGCTGTCACCCTTCGCCCAGGGGACGTGCCCAAATTGCCACAGGGTCCCCAAAACACCTCCTCAAGGCCTTCCTGCCCTCATCCAAGATGGCCGACCGCGCCTCACTCCGCCCGGCGCCCATAGCCCCGATCGGGGATTGCCAGCCTCCCCCCACCTACCCTCACCGTGGACCCCCGTGAGCTTCTTGCCCTCACCCAAGATGGCCGCTCCGACTCGCGGATTGGCTGGGCTGTCCGACGCCAGGGCGGCCATGTTGAGTGAGGCGGGGGCCGCGGCCGCATCCCGTCATGCTTGGCGGGCTGCCGGCTGCCCGGAAGAGGGAGCGGGGCTGTTGTTGACAACATGGCGGCCGCTGGCGCGTCCGCGGGAGGAAGAGGCGGAGGGAGAGGAGGCGGCGGGCAGAGGAAGGAGTCTCATTCATAGGGAGCCCGGCTCGCTGTCCTCGCCCCCTCCCTCCCCTTCTTCCCCCCCCCTCCCCAGCGGCCGCCTCGCCCCCTCCCCGGCACCATGTCCTTCTTCAGGCGGAAAGGTAGGGGGGCGGCGGGCGGGAGGCCCGGGGCTGAGGGGCGGCTGCCGGCTTCGTCCCCCGCACGGCTTCTGGGCCCCGGCCCTGCCCCTCCGGGGACGGCGACGGGGCCCCGAGAGGAAACTCGGCCCCTGAGGAGCGGGCTCCCCGCAAACGACGGTCAGTCCCGGCATCTCTCGGGGACGGGGCCCTTTTCCTCCCTCAGGGTTCGGGGGGGGAGGGAGCGGGCGGGAGCCGGGGCCGTGCGGGGATCGCTGCTGCGGGGCGTCGGCTGCGATCGGGGCTCCCCCGGTGGCCTCGGGCAGCCCCGGCCGCGGGCGGTAGCGAGCGCCAGGCTGCAGCCTCCGACCTTCCCGGGGCGGCTCGGGGAGCGGCTGTAGTTGCAGCGCTTGTAGGGTTTTTCACCCTCCTTCTGTACGGGAGGAATACAGTTTAGCAGGTCTGAAACAGGTGACTTGTGCGGTTAGGGGGCTGGTGTAAAAGGTCTCATACCTCATGCAATTTTTGAGCCTCTTTAACTGTTTACCGAAGATTTTTTTCACAGTGCTGATATACATGGTTCTGTAAAAACATAATAGGCTACGTGTGTTATGGCAATAGCTAAAAAACCTAGTTGAAAAAGAGACCTCATCGCACTGAGTTCTTCATAAAAGCCAAAGGAGTCATTGACAATTTATTTTGTAATATGTCTGTTGATGTTAGGGAGCACAAGCTAGGATTTGAAATTTCGGACTCCTGAAATGTTTATAATACTCCTATAGCACAAATGGATATAGTCTAAATGTTCTTTGGGAATGAAACATTTTGAAGGCACTTGTGCCACGGCTTGTGATGAAATGCGGTGTAGTGCACTTTCAATCTGCATGATATGTGGTTTGAGTGGTTTTTGTTGAAAGTGGCACCTTTTAGGAGGGGCCTCTTGGGAAAGTAGTTCTGTTATCTTGTAATGCTGTAGTTCAAGCAAAACGACCATTGGTCTCCCAGCAGTGGCTGCTACAACGCTCTCCTGAAGCATTTCTCAGCTGCTGGAGCCCAAAATGCAAATCTTGGGAGGCAAGCCTGCAAGTTTGGAGGAAAGAACATGCTATCTGAGATGATGTTTTTGCTCTTGACGGACGCCTCCTGTTTTAAGCTTGCTCCGCCAAAGTAGCAACATCAAAAATTTCATTCTTTGTGGACTTTAGTGCAGTAGTCCTGGAAGAAATGGGTTTAAACTTCTCTTCGTATTAGTAGTTCTGAAGACTCTAGAAGTCCGCTGAAGGTTTTGCAAGTGCCATAATCCTTTCTGGGGTGTTTACATACTAGTGTTGAGCTGCAGAATAGAACTTTCATACTGTTTATAAACTGCTCACAAATAGCTTCTGCTGCTTCGTTGATGAAGAGAATTGTGGAGCTGATGTTCCATCCTGATGCATGGTCATAGGAACAATGGAAGCTTTAGCAAAAACTTTCTTGGGGAGAAAGCAAAGAAATGTCTAACTGAGTGTGTTACTTTGGTTAAAGAATCTTTGGTCAGAGGAGCACGGTCAGAAAGAACTAAATGCCCAAGAGAGCATTAAGAGCTGTTAAGGAGAGGAGAGAAGTAAGCTTTCATCTGGGTTCTACATAAAGTAATACTGTTTTGTATAATCTTCATTTTAGATACTGGCTTTTAGGGAAGATCTTAAACTGCAGCTGGGAGAAAAGCAACAAATTAAGGCTCATGATAAAACTCTGTAGACTAGATACATGCAGTCCAAAACCTCATAAAAGCATCAGTGTTCTTGGGTTGAGCTATCGTTGTTTAGGGAGGATATCACATTTGGTAAAAATTAAAACAATTTTTAAAAATTAAATCATAGCAAGGATCCTGAAACTACTGTCAAGAACAACGGTGAAATGTTTTGGGTGGGTTTTTTAGCATGGGCCTTAATATTAAGGTCTAGAAGACTGAGGGTGGATAGTAGGTTGAGAAATTAAACTGTAACAGTTGAACTGGCAGCTGGGCACTTGAGGGCAGATTTTGAAATTGTTATCAATGAAACAGCCAGATTGCATGCTCATTCACGAGGGATATCTTGGAAATAATGTACACAGTCCTACTAGTTGGCTGACCTGTGAAGTTTTTTGTTGTTTTTTTTTGTACACATACATACGTGAACAGTTTAGGTTTGTTCGTTCTACTGTAATTCAAGATGTGAATTAAAATTCTCACATGCCACATGGCTGGCTTGCATCAGTTTGATGTGTTACCCCATTGTGAATGGGGTTCGCTACTGGAAATTTTCACAAACTCTTAGTCCTCGGTCATTGTGTACCACATTTATCTCTCTGGCTTCACACAGACACCAAGTGACGTCTGTTTTTTTGAGGAAAGTGAAAGTAAATTCCTTTAGTGAAGCTTCACTCTCTAAAATTTGGTCTTGTCATGTATAGGAGTTTTCTTTTGTCCTCTGCTGTTAACTCCTTCATTTTGTTCTGCTTGAAGCTGATGGGGACAAAAGGAAGCCCATGTATAAAGAGGTTGGGAACACGAACCAGGAGTTTGTATTACCAGGAACAAGTAGGTAACTAGGCAGAGGGGAACTGAGTAGCTGGTAGGAAGGAACAGATGCATTTAAACCAAAAACAGGCTTATGGAGGACTCTTCTGCTGAAACTCAGGAAGTATTGACGATAGTTAGGAATTGGTTTGATGAATCCACTATTGGAATAATTTTGGAAAGGTAAAGGTTAGTAATACTGTGTAGAGGTTGCTTTGTTCCCACTGTACCTTGGTGTTACTTTAGACATGTAGATTTTTTTTTTTTTCAGTGATTTTTCTCCTGCATATCAGCACGCCCTCAGTTATGTAAAAGCTGGTTATTCTCACTGCTCACAGCTGCATATGGCTGTGAGAGTTTGGTTTTAAAAGAATCCATCTCTTTTAACGGAGGCTTAAACCTCTCTGTCAGAGAGGGAATGTGCTAGCTGCTAGCTTAAATCTTAAATGCTGAGTTGCCAGTTCACAGACCTGCAACGTTTATACTTCTCACAGCGAAGGCTGGCAGCACAGCAGTGCTGCAGCCGCCACCGTGCAGGACAATTATGTAACCAGAGATTGAAGTTTCCCTTTAAAATATTTAAAATACTTGGAGTAGGAAAGGTTGGAATGGGTTTTTTGTAATCTGCTTGTGTTTTGTGATGCAAATATTTGATTGTGCTGGGTTATGATTTGTGGTTACTTTTGGAAGGACTCCACAATCAGTATTCAAAGATGACCTATTTGTAGTAATGATCACAGCCTGGAGCAGCTGGAGAAGGTTTCGCTAGTAGATCATGTACTTCAGTATCACCACTTAATTTGTTTCTCATGCCATCCTGTTTATGTACTCCTTTGGTTTCTTTATTTTTGTTTCAAATGGATCTCCTCATTCACTTCCTTTAGGAGCTTCCTTTAAGAAATAATTTTCAAAAATATGGCTTTCCCATCACAGCTTTTTTTAAACTATTATCTTCCCATCAGTTGCTTGCCATAGCTTTGATGATAGTTAAGCAATATTATTTGTGAGAGAATTAACTGTTTGCAGAACATTTCCAGAACGTTTCTGTGGTATCCATCACAGCTGAGGAGTCATAGGCTGGCTCTGGCTTTGTGGAGCTGGTTCCACGTACATCTCTCTGCCTGTGAGTTGTTCCGCTCTTCCTGTAATATGAGGGAGATGTTGGTTTTAGGCGTGTGATTTCTAGTTCATAGAGAGCATCTGCCGGTGCCCTGCACTTAAAACACATCTATCCCATTCTTGTGAGTTAATGCTATTTATTAAAGTAACCTTGAATGTAGCCTTGCTTTAATCATATAGACAGCAAGCGTCTTTCTCAGTGTTTATTTTAACATACTGTATTATATTAAACTTAATTCATGGATGATAAGGTTTTGCTTTTGAAAACAAACCAACACAAGAGCTTTGGAAACCTCTGCCAGTTAATAGGTGTGCAGATTTAAATGAGAGGTCAGTTTTAACAAAATGTTAGTTTACATCTGCCTCTGATACTTGCTGAAGTTGGGAATTTTATGTCTAGTCTATGGTAAATGCCATTAGTCACCCAAAATAGCATTAATGTTTTCCTTTGTATTTTACAGTGAAAGGCAAAGAACAAGAAAAGACCACAGATGTGAAAGCAATTAAAAGTAAGATCAATATTTGTTTTGCCTGTAAATTCAGATATCTAATATTAATCTGCCATGTTTATTTTAACTAGTGGGATAATTTCCTTATGACTGAGAGCAGATGTGACATATGCATTAAAACCAAAACAAATGCAAAACTTAATTCTGTTTCTGAGTATGTATAGTAACTAATCTTTCCTAGTCATCTTGCTGAATCTGTAAGTACAGAAGGTTATTAAATTGTCGGACATGAGCTTTAATTCAAAGTGATCATGCAATTCAGTCACCTTGCAGATAGTGGTTATTCCTTATCTGCAACAAACTGCTTCTGAAGTTTCATGCTTACATGTAATGTACTTTGCAGTTTTGAAAAAGCAGCTTAACTGTGTCTAATTTGCAAAAGAGGCTGCTAATGTCTGATTTAACATTGACTGATGTGGCTTGTGAGACTGAAGATGTGAATCTTGGTCAGAATGAACAGCTATTCTAGTGCTGCTCCATGTGATGCAGAAATTTTGCTGCTAAATCTGTTAGGAGAGAAAAAAAATCTTGATGGGAAGGAAGTTTATAAACAGTGGGAAAACAAGATGATTTATCCTGGCAGTTTTTTATTGCAATACTAAAAAGAGATGAGGTAATTTTCATGAATCTGATCTGTTACTTTTATATCCTCAGACAAAATCCTGTTTCTGTACTTGTTAATGTGTTATCTGGATATCAAGAGAAAATTAAAGGCTTTTTTCACCTTGGTGGTCTGTCTTTCAAATCAAATATAGGAAACAGTAAGTTGCATCCATTTAATAGCACACCCTGTGATTTTTTCAGTGCAACTGCAATTTCTGATGACTAACTGAATGAGTTTACCAGGAAAAGGCTACAGTATGGTTACCCCGTAAATAAAAATAAATTTGAAAATTTATCATATTACATGTTTTGAGCTGCTGCAAACAGAGAGCATCTTTCCAGTTTGGTGAGCAGCTACTCCGTGATCTGTATGATGTTAGGTTAGCGATGTAATGCTGTCTGGAGGTTTTGGAACAGGTGTTTTTGATCCTTAGATTAAGTAGAACATTTTTTTCCTCATGTTCGTGATACAATATTAAATTTTAATCTAATTCACAAAAGCCTAAACTGTTATGAGGAGCGTGACTCTGGTTCTACATGAGTAACCTCCACCAAGTTTTCCCCAGTTACTGTCATCAGCCAAGCGACTGGCTGCCATCCATTGGCCTTGGAAAAAATGTGTTTTCTCTGTTATTGCTGCTATTAAATACCAAAGGCTTTGTAAGAGGTGGAAGGCAGTGTCTTGGTACCAAACGCTGCAGCTGGAGAAACACCTTGCAATACCTTAAGCGTTTTAGCTCACCTTAGGCATAATGGTATAGGAATTTGTTACCGTGACATGCAAGTGTGAAATTGTCGACTTCTGTCATCGTGTGTCATAAAATTGTGAATATAAAGAAAGTTATGCAGCATGAAAGTCATCAAAACCAAGTTGCTTGACACCTTGATGAAACACATCGTTAGGAAGTAGTGTGTTGAGATAACGTGTCATCTGACTTGCTTTATTTTTGAATGAGAGGTGTAAGATGTCCTTGCATGACATCCTAATCAAATGCAGTTTCCTGAGAGCTTTTGAAACTATGAACACGTTTTGGTTTTTTTCAGCTTTGTCATCAATTAACAATTAGTTGATGCTTTTTCACCGGCGGAGTTTTGTGTGAGGAAGTTCTTTGTTCTTTCTGAGCTTAAATAGGGAGCCATGTTCTAAAACAGCTAGAGGAGGTTAAGGCTTATAACCTGGGTTTCATCAGAGATACTTCCTTGTTCCTTTTTCCTCTTAAAACCAAATAGAGGCAAAGGAAAATATTTTTGAAAGATATTAATGTTAAAACTCACAGATAGCTTTGTAGTTCAGGATTTTGTAACACATTTTAGCCTTCAAAAAGGTATGGGAATGGTTTGGCAAAAACATTGCAGGTAAACTAAATTGTTTACAAAGTATTGAGTTGTTACGATAGTGGTTATCAAGGAAGCAGGAAGACTCAGAAATAATATTTCGTATATAAACTTAGAGTTGGCATCTTTTGATTAGCTGCTGAGTAAGTGAAGTGTAAGTGGGTGGGTACCACTGATCTACTGGAAGTGAGTTTATTCTTGCTATAAGAAAAACTTGTTTATTTCTGTGGTCTTTACTCTTACAGACCCTTGAGTGAAGATGAGACACAGTGGTACAATAAGGTTTTTAATAAGATTGAGTCTTGCAAACTCTCTGGCATATCTTGGGGTGCTTAGCATTGGATGCTGAATAGGTCTTAGAATAGGTCTTGGGATCCTTGTCTTTTAATTGTTCCTGCCTTGATTTCAGCTCCAATACCAGTACATTCCCCTCAAAGAAGCACTAGAAATCATGCCTTGCTGGAGGCTGCAGGACCAAGCCATGTGGCTATTAATGCCATCTCTGCCAACATGGACTCTTTTTCTAGCAGTCGGACAGCTGCCCTTAAGAAGCAGCCAAGTCACATGGAAGCCGCTCATTTTGGAGACTTAGGTAAGGCTTCATCAGCTCTATAATAATGTCAGCATTTCTTTTTATTCTATGTATATTACTGGTATGCTCACTATCCTTTGGTTTTCAGGCAAGTAGATTAGATAATTGAAAAATTTGACTGCTGTTATAATAGCATCTGTGTTACCCTAGAAGGCTTTTGGATGGGGACAGTACACTTCTTTGTGAAAAGAGGTTCCTTTACTTTGTGTACCACCACTATGCTGGAATTGTCTCTTCACCAGTTGCATTGCAGGCCATTTTTGTACTGAACACCCATGTCTGGAGTACAATATGGAGTCATTCCCTTTATATTTTTCATCAGGCAGATCGTGTCTGAATTACCAGGCTCAAGAGACCAAATCAAGCCTTTCAAAGACCCTTGAACAAGTTCTGCAGGACAGTGTAGCCCTCCCTTATTTTATCCAGTTTATGGAACTACGCAGAATGGAACACTTGGTTAAGTTTTGGTTAGAGGCTGAAAGCTTCCACTCCACAACATGGTCCCGTATAAGAGCACATAGCCTGAACACAGTTAAGCAGAGTTCGTTGGCAGAACCAGTGTCACCCTCGAAACAGCAGGAAATTGGGTCGTCTTCTCCAACTGGACTGCTTGAAGAGAGACTGGAGGATTCTAGCACAGTCTGTCTGCTCAGGACCAAGCCGGTGGATTTGGACAAGAACAACAGAACTAGCAACAGCCAGAACCATGTGCTCTTGGGTCAGGAGAGTGATAATACCAGTGTTCTTTGTCTAAGAAAATCTGAGACAGGGAGCCATTCTGTTCCAGCTGATGAGCAAGAATCTTCCAAGCTTACAGTATCAAATAGAAACAGCCCCTCCTCTGCACTAAAAGACTTGTCAGGAAAACTCATGAAAAGTAAGTGCCATGTGTTCCCTTTCTTTTAAAAGGTCGGGAGATGGGGAACATACTAGCTGCTGCTTGCTTTGTATGGTGAGATGCCTCGGTTCTCATGTGTTCTTAGTAAGTATGGTATGATGTTGTGAGGAAGAAAATAATTCTGCCTATCAGTAATATTAACTTGCTGTATAAACTCTAATGGTCAGTTTGAGCTATATATTGTTTGACTGTCTGGTTGCTTAAAAATAAGTACGCTGCTGAAGAGACTTCAGAATCATTATACACTCTAATAAGCTTAGGTTACTTCTGTTCTTACATGTGTAATCTTAAGAAATGAAGATGAACATTGCAATGTCCCGTTCTTCCCTCACCCATCTCATCCCAACTTAAAAGAATTGCAGAAAATTTGGATGATGGGGCTGAGAATTGATAATTAACTTTCCACAGAAGGTAAATATCCTGTATCATGTAAAATGACATAAGTAATGGTTACTTGTAGAGATTTTTGTGTGGAATGTACTGTTTTTGTTCTTGGATTTATTTGATAGAGTTCCTCCCCTTGTAACTGATTTGTTCTCACATTTGGATTCCACCTCTTCAGAGGCTACTGGAAGTAAGGATGAAATTAAAATATTTACTTTTGGTAGTAAGCTACTTTGCATCTATTCAGTCCTCTCTCATTTGTGCAAGTCTACAGACAAAAAGGAAATGCTCCTTTCTTCATATTGGTTCCTTTTGTTTGCCCAACTGTTTCCTTGTGTTGCGTCCTTTTCTCTTGCTGTTTGTCCTTCTCATATAGTTATTTATCGTGTACCTCCACAATACGTAACCTCAGCCCCAAAGTAACTTAAATGTAATGATACTTTAGCCATGGAAAGCACCTCTGCTTTCTGATGTCTAAAAATAATTTGAAAGTACTAGGTCCTTTTCAAGAAATCTGAAAAGTCTGGAGTACAATATTTTTTTTCCTGTTCTCCAGAGCAGTGTCCCAACTCTAGAAAGATGACATATAAAGCATACATCTTATTCTGAGGCATCGCATTTTGAGATTTTTCTCTTTTCATTCTTTTACAATGCAAGTATTTTATATTCTCTATCATTAGAACTAGAAATTGGGAACTTCACTGCAGTTCTTGCCAGACAGGCATTACTTCTGGGACTAAGGTGTGCAGCTGAGGAAGAGGGGGTTCTCTTGTCTGGTGGCAGGGAATTCAGAGATATGTTGCTTTATTGCATCTCACTAGTCGGTCATGCTGGGCTTATTGTGACCTGGCTAGAGGTAACACAGTCACTGTAGTTTGTCAGTAGCAAAGTATCCAGTAGTGGACTGAAAGCTTGGTGGGAAGGAAACTTGTCACTGATAATTAGGTGCTTGCTTTTCTGAAGAGCAGGTGTTTGTTATTTGCACCTCATTTTAGACATATGCCAAGGAATTCAAAGTTTGATTCTGTATTTCTTCCTTGTAGGTATAGAACGGGATGCAGTTAGTACTTTTACCAAATATATTTCTCCAGATGCTGCTAAACCAATACCTATTACAGAAGCAATGAGAAATGACATAGTTGGTAAGAATGTATACTGCCTACTCATTCCAGAGCTTCCTCCTTCCCCATAAAAATGTATCTTTAATACCACATACGCTCATATTTCTTTTTATTTTTATGAATTTTAAAGTCACTTGTAAAAAGATAGTAGATCGTGTTACAAGTATCAGTGGATCTGACCTCTCAGGAGTGCTGTGCAGTATCCCCAGAAGAGTTTTGCAGAGACTTTGCTTAAATTAGTGAAACAATTCCTGGTGGTTATGGAGAGAATCCGTATTTGTGTCTCAAGCAAATATTTTAGCCGTCACATTATCATTCAGCTATCTGCAGTACTTTAAAAGCTCTGTTTGCGCAGTCAGAACCAGCTGAGTCTAGTGGCTTTGAACTGCAATTTTTCATTAACTAGTCATCACTTATGTCTTTCAGCTCAATGCATGTTAAAATTAACCTGGTCTTTCTTTGCAGCAAAGATTTGTGGGGAAGATGGACAGGTGGATCCGAACTGTTTTGTTACAGCACAGTCAATAGTGTTTCATGCAATGGAACAAGAGTAAGTTGATTGAATGCTTTGGCTTCTTCTGTCTATTGTCCTCATGCAAAAGGTGGTTCCATTAAAAAAGTTTATGGAGGCATAACTGTATAATCACTTATTTGAAACTGCTCAGATCTCTTCCTCCAAATCCATTCTTGTGATCGCTTGCTGAAGTTGTATGTATTATTTATTGCATTCTTTTTATCTTTCTTGTGTTACTTGTTACCCTGCGCTGTTTCTTGCTTGTTTTGCTTTCATCCGACTAAAAGTATGAGACTTCTGGGGCAAGAACTAATTGGTTCATAATGTGCCTTGAAGCCTGTTGACCCTTAACAACTAATTGTTATTTTATCTGTGTGCAGGCACTTTAGTGAATTTTTGCGAAGTCATCATTTCTGTAAATACCAGATTGAGGTGCTGACTAGTGGGACTGTTTATCTGGCTGACATACTTTTCTGTGAATCGGCCCTGTTCTATTTCTCTGAGGTGAGTGTTGAGAATTTGGGTTTGCTTTTTTTTTTATTCCTTTTTATCAAATGGAAAAAACTCTTCACCCCCTGATGGCTCTAATAAAGACAACTCAGATACAATAAAAAAGATGAGATGTATCTTTTTCTGGGAGAAAATGCATTCAACTTTTTCCTGCCCACATGTAGAACTATTTCAAATGTTCAAACCTGTACACCTTATTGTAGAATGAGTGTTCGTACATATCTTCTCCCGTTAGTGCTTCTAAGTGTCTTTGCTTTGTAGAAACTTTGACGTAGTCGTCTTAATCTTGCGAAGTGAAGTAGTGACTTTGAAAGCATTAAGCATTCTTACAGATAACAATTCATTAGCTGTACATAGAGACGATATGAGGTTGGAATGTGGTGGGTTAAATGTATGATTTTACAGTTGTGGGGCCCTATACCTTTACGGAATCATCTGTTAGTAGTAGAATACTTGTCCTGATAGTCTGACAAGACAATGTGGCTTGAAACAGCGAGCTGGGAAGCTGAGACAATATGCTGAGTTCAATGTAAGCTAAGCATAGCATGAAAATGGCGTTTCCTCTGTCTTTAGTATGATACAAATAAAGAGTTGTTCGGCAACTAAATGTGAAAATCAATACAGAAAAGAAATATCACAAGTTGGGGTTTTTTGTGTTATTTTTAACAGAACTAAATCTGTCTGCAACACTGTATCTGAAAATTCAGAATACTTGTATGTCCTGGTGACAATTCTGTATCATTAATATATAGACTATGTTTCTTGTTTTAAATGGGAAGGAGCAGGTTTGTCTATGCTTATTAAAAGTTTCTTGCTAAAACTTCTTTAATTTCTCCTCTTTCTTAAATTTCTGTTCCAGTACATGGAGAAGGAAGATGCAGTTAACGTATTGCAGTTCTGGTTGGCAGCAGATAACTTCCAGTCTCAACTTGCTGCCAAAAAAGGCCAGTATGATGGGCAAGAAGCACAGAATGATGCCATGATTTTATATGACAAGTGAGGGAGTTCAACAACTATTTGTTTCTGAAGCTCTAATTTTGTGCTTGTAGTTTCGTGTTGCACTGTGCAAAAGGAACTTGTCATTTTCAAACCATAACTGTGTAGTCTTGCACTGTTTTGCTGAAGTGCTTTTCATTAATGTGGCCTTTGATGTGTAAGCACACAAGAACTTTTAAAATTTTCTTTATACATGAGGAGAAAATCCTTATAAGGACTCCATTCTTAAACACAATTCAGAATTTTCAGGACTTGATGGCTTGAGTTGATGTTTGGTCATGAAATATCAAAGCCAGTTGGTTGCCATTTGAAAATGTAAAGGATTTAAACCTAATAGCAGATGCATCACTGTAGAAAGACCTTAAGGTTCAGATAGTGTTATCCATTTCAAGTAGGCTGTAGGAGCCATTTCACACATAGTAAAAGCCAAATAGTGCTTGTTCTTAGCACTTGAAAATATTTTACTTTTTTAAGGAAGCAACCAGATCCCTTTTAATATCAGACTTTCACTCTCAGTAGTGTAACTTTTTTCCTTTATTTTGTGCTTCACTTTAGCAATAATGCAACTCGAAGACGGACGTCAAAACTGCTTCCAGAAAAACTTTGTTCTTAAGCTTAAGTGTGGGACTCATTGCCACAAGCTTGTTGAGTTATTACCCTAGTAGGAAATAATAATTGGAGGGGAAGCAGACAATTCACTCTGACTTTCATCAGTCATGCCCCTGCTCTGTCCACAAACTCATTTTTTAATGGTGTGATTAGTAGAGTAAATGCTGCTGCAGAGTTCTGGGTGTTTCCTGCTTCCCTGCTACCAAGCTGTGTGTGTAAGATTCCAGTCATCGGTAGTTCACGTGATGCTCTGTTTCTTTTATCTGTATCTTCAGGGCAAGGCATTATCAAAAACGTTTCTGTGACTCAGGGACTTTGTTCCCCTGTAGTTGGTGAGGATCAGTTATATGTACGTTTCTGAAGCCAGCACCATCTAGTGGCTGCAGCATGATTAACGGTCTTGGGTGGAAAGGGGGGGTAACTACCCGCCAAGTTTTGCAAATCCTTTTGTGTTGTCTTCTTCCCCTGTCCGGTGCTGCAGGTACTTCTCCCTTCAAGCCACGCATCCGCTTGGGTTTGATGACTCGGTGAGGTTAGAGATTGAATCCAACATCTGCAGGGAAGGTGGGCCTCTCCCTAACTGTTTCACTACTCCCTTACGGCAGGCGTGGACTACCATGGAGACGGTGAGATACCTTCTTCAGAACGGTTTTGACAGTTAGTGAAGGTGGTGTGGAGATTCTGCAGCATGTCAAGTGTCCCCTTCAGCATCTCTGATTAGTCCTGTTCGTTAACTGACTTCCTGTTTACCTAGATAATAGAACAGCTTTAGTAAAATGTGCTAGACTATTTTCCCCAGTCTGATTTGAAAAGATACCACCCTTCTGTCAATTCTCTGTGAAATGTTTTTCTTGGGTGATTACTGAATTTTAATGGAAGTAACAGAATTTCCTCCCATGTGAATTGCTATCAACAGCTTATTATACATCTTTAGAAAATTTTCCTTCCTGCTGGTAGCAGTTGTTTGCAAGTCTAATACCGGTGGTGTGGCTAATAGTGTGTAACTCTGGGGTACCTGGATACTAGAGATTAATGATTTGATTCTGGAACTGCAGGTGATTTTTGAACAGCATAGCAAAATAACTGTAAGCCTATTGGGTTGTCAGGCTTTTCTAGAGGAAAAGAAAAAAAATCTGAACTTCAGTTCCAGTTGCTGGAGAATTTGGTTAATATGCAGTTAATTTTGTTCGTTTTGCAGTAGAATTCAAATTTAAACTAACGCAGTCACTAATATGGAATAATTCCATGTGTGGACACTTTTACTTGTGTACCATCTGCACAAGGACTGAGATGCTTGTGTGTCCCTTCTGTTCTGCAAACAATCCACAGTAATTGTGCAGACCAGCCTTGATTAAAGAGGGCTCCTTCTTCTGTCTCTCAGGTTTTTTTACCTGGTTTCTTGTCCAGCAACCTTTACTACAAATACTTGAATGATCTCATCCATTCAGTACGAGGAGATGAATTTCCAGGAGGGAATATTGCACTGAGTATTCACGGCCCCGGTAGCTCTCCCGATAGTGATTCTATAGGGGGCCCGGATGGCTCTGCCTCCCAGGTATGAGTTTCTTGGTTTGATTCTGTTACAGGAAATGCTGCAGTCATTTTTCTGTATAAATATCAATGTTCATACACTGTAAGGAAACATCTTGTAACTTGAAGCTTCCCATTCCACTTTAACATTAAAGCCTTTGTTATGTTAGATGTGTTTAGTCTACTTATTGCAAAGTTTAAACAAACAATATTGGCACAGAAGGTTATATGTTGTGTTTGTTGTACCCAAAGCCTTGTACTGCTTTTAGTTCTTTGCATCAAAGTTATGTTTTTATTAAGCTGTTAATAGTCACTAAAGACCTGTTTCATAGTGTCATAACATTTAATAATGCTTTTTATTAGAAATAACTTTTCTTAATCAATACCATAGTTGTAACTTCAGGCAAAAATTGACACTTGTGAATATGCTACAGAACTTAATAGGCCAGTTTTGTGTGCTCAGTTCTATTAAAGTGCCAGATCTTCTGTCCTGAAGAGTCCACTCAATTCTAGGGTTTAAGGCATCTATCTCCTCAAACATAGAGCAATGACAGTTAATATCTGACCAGGTGGTGTTCACTAGTTTGTCTCAGCAGACTTTTCCCTACTGTTGTCCTCAAGCTAGCTAGTCATGCTGGTCTGATAGAAAATGGCCACACTCCTGACCTTTCCAAAAGAGAGCTCTGACTCTTGGCTATATTACCACCGAGATGCTCTGAGCTGGGGGGTGATACCTGAATTTTGTTTGCGTGTATATAGTTTGATGTAAAGCTGGGCATAAAAAAAGTCCATTAAAGCTGGGTAAGGAATTCTAATCATTCGTTAAGCATGATTAGAGCTATATGGCTGCTTCTTTGTTGTACTGCATAGAAACGAGAATGCGACCAGGCTCCTTTGGCTCTGTTACCCTTCCAAAGTCATTGAGAAATGTCCATGGTGTATTTGCTTTGCATGGTGCCCTGGTTGCAGGCCAGCATCTTTCTTTTTTTTTTTGCCTTCCATGGTGCCACTTTGAGAGCTGTGTTCCCTTGTAGGCCTAGCCTCAGAAACGGGCAGTGGAGCTCATTACACTCTGAAACCATCCCAATAACGTCAGAGATGTGTTTTTAACTGAGTTATCTGTTCCAAAAATTCTAGCTTTGCTCAACTCAGATGTGAAAGAAGAGAGGCTAAGCAGATTCTAGCTTATCTGTAACCAGGTCAGCTTGCAAACTGCAAGCCCAGCTGAGAGCAGAAAAGCTAAGCGATAACTGCTTCTGCTGAGTTGATTTTATTGAATGCTGCAGTGTTACCGTGAGTTTTAATCCAGTATCTAGATCAACAGTATCGATGTACTGTGTCAAGCAACTTGGAAGCTGTACTACCTGCTTGTAATATTTTTAAACCTAATTTGCAAGGAGGGAATATTCTCCCCCCCTAGTTGCAAAGTGGGGAATAAAATTTGTGTTCTTGAAATATCCTGCTGCTTGATAGTCTGAGCAGGAAGAACTGCTGGTAATTGGCTTGCTTGGACAATTTAGGAAATGAAGTGCTGCATTTTGTGGTGTGCCTTACTGCTTATCTGAATAGGAGAATCTCTGGGTCTCTGCATATTTTTGCATAAAGAACAACGCTTACGCAGAGCAGCAGGAAAGGAGTTTGCAAGGCAGCTGCCCTGAATGTTTCTGTTCTGTGTTAAGGTGCTAATAGATTGCTGTGCATTTGTGCTCTCCCTGCTGTTTCTCTAATGTTTCCTTGGCTTTTTTCATAATCTTATATAAATACTCCAGGCCAAAAGATAAATGTTTGTTCTCTGTGTATGGGGGAAGCACAGCGTGTTTGGGAATTGCTTACCAAGTGCATGAGAGGGATGAGTGAAGCTGCCACGGCTTTTGAGGTAGTTCAGTGTTACATACTCACAAACAAATAATTTGCATGCGCACACAGATCTGTTCAGTTGATAATGCTTAGACAGCAGTCCTTACACGTACGTATGCTGACCTCTACATTGTGTCTTTGGCTCTATTCATCTAACTTTATCATCCTCAGTTTAAAAGCAATGTCATACTGAGTTAGGAATTCATCGCTGTGTAGATGCTCTCTAAATTCTTTTATGCTTGCTTAGAGACTGTATGGAGGTTTATCTAAGTGTACAAGCACTAAAATGGCGGTTTTGTTAAGAAGCTATCAGTTGTCTGCATTGGGCACTAATACTTAGAATTTTTATTTGTAGTCCAATGTCAAAAAGGCTAATGTTAAAATCCTGAAAAATTTTGATGAAGCAATAATTGTAGATGCTGCAAGTCTGGATCCAGAATCTTTGTATCAACGAACATATGCAGGGTAAGGTTCATTCAGTGTATCTCATTCTTTCTAGTTACATGTTTCACCTCTGTTCATTTTTGCTGTGTCCTCCTGCATGGACAGTACACATAAATGCAAGATGTTGCCATCTTCGTACATGTCTTGAAATAAATTTACTTTCAAATATTAACAGCGTGATTTAACACCAGTGTCATAGTGAATGTTTCTCTGGCCAGAACAGCAGCCAGAAAAATGTTTCCAATTGGTTTTTCTCTTTCTCTTAGTTACTATTCCTCTGACTGCAAAATACAGTTAAGTAGTTCCTGTTTGGGGTTGGAACAGAAAGGAATAAACTCAGGTGCCTTTGATATTGTAATAGGCAACTTTGATTTCTCCCTACCCCCATGGTAGATAAGGGCTTATACCTAATTTCTTTAGCAGATTGCACAGGTATTCTTCTGTTTCTTAAGTTGCTCTTTGTTATAAAGCTCTTCTGCTCTGTGGATCTCGTACAGCAATTCTTTGTTTCTATAGCTACGTTGCTTTTCTATTGCATACCAGTGTTCTGTCCTTTTAGGTACTGTAAACCATTTTCTCCTTAATGACATGTTCTTATGGTAGTGTAGAGCACTTGCTAGCACTGCCTGTTGTTATTTTACATGATTGAGTCATTAAAGCATTTGCCTGCTTCTAGTTTCTAGAAGAATTTTTAAAATGCACTTCAAATTCAGATAGGTAAGAAGAGCAGGAGATTTTTTTCCAGTGTATCAGTTTCAGGTGGAAGAGGTGGTAATTGGTAAAATGCCAGTATTCAGACACTAGAGTCTTCATTTTGGTGGCTCTTTTGTTTTCTGGACTGGTAGCTTTCCATAATGCTGACATTCTCTTGGTAACCTGTGTGGTTCTTTCGCTCCTCCTCTCTTCAGGAAGATGACATTTGGACGAGTCAGTGACCTGGGACAGTTTATCAGAGAATCTGAACCAGAGCCTGATGTCAAAAAATCAAAAGGTTTGCCTTCCTCTTTCTCTCCATTTCTGTAAACATCTGCAGAACTGCTCTCTTCCTTACTGCAGTCAAGATAAGCAAGATTCTTGACTCTTTCCAGATCTGTTTTAAGCCAAATAGAGATGCTTAGGGGATCGTCCTGTACTGAGGCAAAACCCATCTCTGGCCCAGTTTCCTCTCCAAATTCAGCTTTTTTGGTCCAGCTGGACTCCTGGGAGCATGAGCAGCCTGTGGGAGTTGGAGCTGTCAATGGAACCTGGCAGGGATGACAGCCGCTAGCAGCTGAGCTGATGATCAAACCTTCAAAGATTTGGTCTTGAGATGAAAAAGAACTTCAGCTCTCCACATGCTTCCCACCCAGTTTGGGATCTGCTGTTAATGCTGCTTTTCAGCTCTGGTAAAGAGGAATGGTTTGGGCTCAGTGTCTAATGAACCATGGCTCCATGTGATCCCTTGTCTTTCATGCCGCTCTTCTGTGTTCCCTAATGCCAGCAGTGCAAACCCTTCAGATAGGTGGAAGCTTTTATAGAGGTGTGACACAGAGCTTGCTAATATACCTTGCTTGCTGTTTTTTATCTCAATTAGGGTCCATGTTTTCACAAGCAATGAAGAAATGGGTTCAAGGAAACACAGATGAGGTGTGTCCTCTTTTATGTTGTCCCTGTGACTTACTTTACAGTGTAGATTAGGGAAATGAAATACTGAAGTTCATAATCCTGGCTGCTTCTCTGAGTATCTTTCTGATGCACCAACAAGAACTGTCAGACTCTGTGTGCTAAATATAATTTGATTGCATGCATGTGTGAAACTAGTTTGACTTTTGCCAGTGCTTGCTGGTTTAACTAATATAATGGTTAACTGTGGGCTTGCAGTCAAGGTTTTCTTATTCTGGTGGTGTAAGATATATCCACAGTTAGGAGTGGAGGTGCTGCTGTTCTTTGTTTTTTACTGTGAAGTGACCGCTGTACATGGATCACAGGCTGCATTTTTTCTCCCTCAGAGGGGCTTGGACAAGTCCCCAACAGATAAGTCTAAAAACTTCACTACCTCTCTTGGAAATTGCATCAAGCCATAAATTCTCATGATAATTGAAACTAATGCTGTACTTGGAAAGCAGGTGCATTTCCATCAAGGGAGGATGCGTTTACTACAAGTCACCAAGTTGTGAAGGTTAACTGCGTCTCCAAGGTTGAGTGTGTGACTTATGTTGAGAGGACTATTTTTATTTTAAGAAGTTGAAGCTATCTGTATTTGGGATGTTTTTTCTATGGCAGGCTCAAGAAGAGATGGCTTGGAGGATAGCGAAGATGATAGTCAATGACGTGATGCAGCAGGCGCAATGTGAACAGCCTTCGGAGAAGGTTACGAAGGTAAGGGGGCAGAAAGGCTGCCTGTCTTTATCTGACTTAAGCCAGACTGTGGGAGGAGCAGAGCTCTTGCTTGCCTTCCTAGTGCATCTGAAACCCACACTGGTAAATGCTCAAACAAGCAGAGTGTGATATGAAGAAGCAAAGGTTGGAAGTCTTTCGGCCTACATGTGATGTTGTAGGAATTTCTTAACAGATGCCTGTACTGGTGCTCCTGTGCAAGCATTAAAATTGTCTTTGTTCATTTTGAGTCTTTACAAACTACCTTATTAGTTGAAAGGGTGATTTGTGTTGCAGGATCAATACCGTAATTCCTTATTTGAGTTCACACTTGCTGTTTCACGTTAATGGATACTGGTATATTTGCCTGAAGTGTCAGTAAAACTCAACAGCTGGGAAGTTGTCTTGTTGGGTGTGCTAATTCACACAGTGCTGTGCCTACACTTTAAAAAACGTGTAGTGGGCCTGTCCATAGGCTGATGGTTTAGTGTTGTATATTGCTGTTCAGTGACTTTGTTGTTGTACAAGTCCACATGTTCTCTGGTTAAAAAAAACAGTTCTGATGCAACAGTTAGATTTTGTGAAATAATGACAACAGCAGTTTACCAAGTTAATAACTGGCACTTCTGGCTTTCAGGCATCTGACTTCTTAAGAATTAACTTGCACTATTCTTAATTATTGAAGATAAATGTGTGCCAAAGCCCGGTTCTTAGACCCAAACAGATGGATCCATAGTTTCACTATGTGACTGTTTTCTTTTTAATAGAGCAGTTATATTTAAGTTACTTGTATATAGTGATTTCGCTTGATAGCTTGGCTGCAAATTATATAACTCTAGTCTGGCTAGATGAAAAGATCACTCAGCACACTATTTAGAAATACCAAGTGGCTGCAGATGCTCTGGATTCAATTAAACAAGTATAGTTACAGTGATCAGAAGGTTGAGTGTGTTGTGGGGTTAGTTTTGGGGTGGGGGTTTATTTCTTTCCCAAAATCATGAGCATACCTGGCTTCAACATTTTTAAACACAAAATGTCTTTCTATTGAGGGATTCCCTTGTATGTTTTAGGGTAAAATGAACTCTAACCCTGTTTTTCCTTTTCTAGCTATGATTTTAGAAATGCCAGAACAGGAAATCTGGTTTTCCGCTTCAAGAGTGAGTGAACTTACCCTTTTGGTGGATTCTTTAACACAGCCAATAAAAACAAAGCACTGTTACTCCAACCGCTGAAATCTCCCTTGTTTATAAGGAAGAATTAAAAAGAAGCAATCCTGTACCTCCACTGTAGAGCGTGAAGAAACACTTTTTCCTGTTGTATGTGGCACTCGCAGTAATGATGGTTTTTAAAGAGAGGAAGACGCAGTTTACGAGTGCGTCACTGAGAAACTGTGATCAGCTTCACAAATACTTGACCCTGTCTCAAAAAGACTTTTAAGCAAAATATCTGGAATGGGACACAAGCCACAACAGAGGGGAAGGTTTTGCTGTAGTTTCTAGTTCTACTACTTGTAATTTTTAAACACATAGTTGGAAAGGCCACGGGGCATGCTCCTGACATTGGCCATTGGAGAAGTGAACCTGAAACAGTGAATTCATTGGCAGTGAATGACCTAAAAAGTTCTAAGTTTTATTTTTCCTTACTTGAAATAGATGCGTATTCAACTGTAAGATAAATGTATTTTACTTCATAACTACATTAACTTTGAAGGCAGCGTAGAATGATCAGGAGCAAAGCCTGGACAGTGTAACTCTTCCTTGTCAAGCTCTTACACCTGCATACACAAATCCCCTGTGTCTAACACAGAGCAGACTCAAAAGCCAGTCTTGCACGTGTGCAACCCTCTGCTCCCGAGCCATGGCTCTGAATGCCGCCCACGTTTTGAGGAGATTGTACCCTGTAGGCTGTTCCATTTTCTTTCCTCTTCATCCCACAAACAAGGAAAAAATAATTGCTGCCATTCTCCATAGCTTGGTGTCCTCCAACCAACATAGTATCTAATTCCAGATGTTTGGTTTACAAAGAAAAACAATTTTTAATGACCTCTGGCCCTTTTCCCTGACCTTGTCAACACTTGCAAGTTGCGAAACCTTTAGTTTAAGTAAAAAAGCCACTGTGTTACACAGCACCTTCCCCCCC
>JANZLQ010000089.1:4521293-4535521 GCA_026212715.1 Elanus axillaris | reverse complement strand
GTGAGACCCCCCCCCCCCCACCGCCTCCAAGCGCCCCCCGTACCCCCCCCCCCCCCCGAGCTCAAGCCGGGTCCGCCCCTCGCTACCTCTCCTGCCGTTTCTTCCCCAGGATGAACCGGTGCCTCTGGCCTTCTTCGTCCACGATGTCGAGATTGTGGCATCGCTGGAGAAGACCCTGGTGGGGCAGAGCGTGGAGACGGAGAAGGTCTTGGACATCATCTACCAGCCGCAGGCGGTGTTCAGGGTGCGGGCGGTGACCCGCTGCACCAGCTCCCTGGAGGGGCACACTGAGGCCGTCATCTCCGTGGCCTTCAGCCCCACGGGAAAGTACGAGGGTCTGGCTGTGCGGTGGGGGGCTCGGAGCGAGGCAGCGGCCGCTGTCTTCCTCCTTCATCCCTGGGAACACTGCACTGAGCCAAGCTCTTGTTCCTCTCCCAGGTACCTGGCGAGCGGCTCTGGAGACACCACCGTCCGCTTCTGGGACCTCAGCACGGAGACGCCACAGTTCACGGCCAAAGGTGGGTGTGGGGGTGTCCCAGGAGGGCAGCTCCTGACCCCCTTCCTCACAGACCCCTTGCATGCTCGGGGGGATGAACAGCAGAGCCTGGGTGCTGCCTGAGCCTTACAGGCCCGGACTGTAGCTCAGGGAGGGAGTAGCTCTCTGGTTAACGAAGCAGAGGAAGAAGGTCTGGCCAGGAGGAATATGGAGGGTTTCTCCCACCTCTGTCCAGTCCTGCCTCGGGATGGCTGCATGCCAGGTCACTGGGGACAGTCACAGCTCTCTCTACTCATGCCCACTCGTACTCTTTCTGTCAGGTCACCGGCACTGGGTGCTCAGCATCGCCTGGTCGCCTGATGGCAAGAAGCTGGCCTCGGGCTGCAAGAACAGCCAGGTACACGTTGGCTCCCCGCTCCCTTGGTGCGGGGCTGGGGAGGTCTGTGGGAGCATGGAGACTCTCCGCTGCCCTGTTCTGAACTGAACTGAAACCTGGTAAAGGAGCTTTGGGGATTAGGGGCAAAGCCTTGTTTTTTTTTCTGGGGTGTGACAGATGTATGCAGTTGTTTTGAGCAGGATTCCCATTCCCCAGAGGAGCTTTGTGCGTGGGTGTGTCGCGGTAGTTGCAAATAGCGTCTTCAAACTCTGTGCTGGGCAGGGCTCTGGCTTTATCACTTTTGTAGACCTCTCGCTGCTGAGCCCCGCTGTCTTGTGGCAGATGCTTTTCCCTCAGCGCAGGAAAGACTCGAGGCTTTGGATGTGGTCCTTGGCAGACAGCTCCATCACGAGGGAGGTGTCTGGAGCGAGAAAGGGTATCACCCGGCCAAGCCACAGCTGCTGTTTTCGTGACCCAGACGTGCAGCGGCAGCCTATTTCACAGTGCTCTCACTCAGACACAGCTAAATTCCCTCTTACAGGAATGTGACAGGGGCCCTGTCCCAGCTCTGGGGCAAAATGTGGGCACTTAAGGGGAAGCAGGAGCACTCATGGGCAATTAAAAGTGAGTCAGCAACTTGCTGAGCTGCAGAGGGGCAATTGCTTGCTCTGACCTTTGGACAGCCCAGGAGCAATGAGAGTGGCCACAGAGCTGCCAAGAGCTGTTGTCCCATGCTCGTTTTCTGAGCGGCCACTCTGTCAGGCCACTGCGATACCAGCCCCAAGGAAACGGGCCAGGCCAGGGTGGCTCATGCCCTGGTTTGGTGCTGGTTTGGCTTTAATCTAACCCAGGGAGCTGCTTGTCCTCTGTTTCCCTGTTTTTCCCAGGTTCTTAAGTAGGAGATGACTAATGCCTTGGCTCTTTGGATGAACATTTATGTAGAGAGAGAAAAAACAAGAGAAAACCAGCATGTGTCCCACCCACGGAATCCGATAATAAGTAGCATTTAGCACGCTCTGGCTTTCATCACACTCTGGCTTTCATCACACTCTGTGAACATTCAAAAACTCTCTGGCACAGGGTGTCAAAGGCTCAGGCTGGCTTTTGGGGGACTTGTATCAGTTTTGAGTTGAGGCAGATATTTTTGTAGTAGCAGCTTTTTAGGCAGAGAGAAGGGCGATCAGGTCTCATTCTCTTAGATGTCAGCTGATTCCTGCAGGGATCTAGAAAGGCCCAATTCAGCCCGCCTGCCCCCCCCCGCTTTCTGCTCCCTGCTTCTGCCAATGTAAATGCGACACCAAGGACACCTATGCTTTCTAAATGGAGCCTGAACGTCTCTGGGATTCACATGATGTGTGTGGCCTGACGCGACCTTCTTGCTTCCTGTCTTGGACAGATATTTCTCTGGGACCCAGCCACCGGCAATCAGATCGGCCGGGTGCTCTCTGGCCACTCGAAATGGATCACATGTCTGTGCTGGGAACCACTCCACATGTAAGTGAAGGGCCAGCCCAGCCCTTCCCCTTTACTCGTACGGAAAAGAGCAGCCCGACCTGAAGGGCACTGCTCCTTTTGCTTTTTTGCCGTTATGGTCCGCAGGGGGGGTGCGTGCAGGAGGGCAGCTTCCAAGGTGGGCTTAGAAAAACGCATCTAGCTCAGAACCAGGAGATCCAGCTGCTGCTCACAGTCCCCATGAGGTTGCTAGGGAAGTCTCTGCCAGGCTGTGCATTTTTTCTCCTGTATAAAAGACACACCTGCCTATGAAAAACAATGTTTTCATGGTGCTGGACAAACATTTGAGATGCTTTTCCCCAGCGTGCTGAGCTGGGACCAGGAAAGCCTGCCCCTGTGGTGCCAAAGCTTAGGCTCTGCAGAGCACTCCCTTTCTGCTCTCCTGCATCCTGGTTTCCTGTGTCATCCTGTTTATGTATCATGAGGGTTGATCAGCTAAAGCTCTGTCTGGGAGAGGTTGGTGCAGGGCATCAGTTGTAGCCAATAATCCAAGACATTATAGAAATAAAAAGAGGCCCTTCAGAGCAGAGTCCTGCAAATTGAATTTGCCAGTAGGAAACTCCAGCTATTTGCAAACAATTAACTGGATTAGCAAAAACTGATTATAAAGGAGGATGAGGAAATGGAGAGGAGGGAGACAACGCTGTCAGGGCTCCACTTCTCTTTCTCCAGCCGGCTGTGCTCCCTGCTCAGTTCCTGCGCAACAGGAAGGGCCACGCTCTTCCTCACTGCTGCTGGTGCCAGGGACCGCTTTCTTTAACATTAAAACTGTTGAGTGGTAAAGATATGCAAAGGACAGAGGTCTGTGGCTCCCCTGTCCTTGCTGGGTTGTGGCCAGCTGTTTCCAGATGTGTAATATTTGGTGAAGCATGGCACAGGCAGGGGAGCATTCAACGTGTTCCTGTTGCTGCCAGTCTGCGCTGCCTGCATAAGGCAGACTGATCCCCCTCCCTGGGGCTCTCCCCAGCCAGTGCCTGGGGAAGGTGCCAGTTTGCGGTCCCCTCATTAGCCAGCGGGTTAAAGCTGCCTCCTGTGAAAATAAGGACATTGCCGAGGGCTCAGGTACCAGGTTTACCCTGGATTGATGTCTCTAGCGTGCAGCCCAGGAGTTGGTTTGGACGGAAGCATTTGTCTGCCTCTCCCCCGCCTTGTGGGATCTTGTTCCCTGTAGGTCAGTGCCTTGCCCCTGCCCGGCCTCTCTCTGATCTTAAGCCAAAAGAGAAGGTTGTCTTTTATTGACTTCCGGACCCTGAAATCCCTTGGGGCTGGGGAGGGAAGAGCTTGATGGAGGAGCTGTGTGTTCTGCACAAATGGATTTGATCTTCTTTTTGCCCAGAAACCCGGAGTGCCGTTACCTGGCCAGTGCCTCCAAGGATGGCAGCATCCGCATCTGGGACACACTGATGGGCAGATGTGACAAAATTCTCACGAGCCACACGCAGTCGGTGACATGTGTGAAGTGGGGGGGTGATGGCTTGCTCTACTCCTCCTCCCAGGACAGGACCATCAAAGTCTGGAGGAGCCAGGATGTAAGTGAGGCAGGCAGCCCTGGGGCTGCTGGTGAAGGGGGCTGGACACGCAGTTTGTGCCCTGGAAAATTGAGGTGCAGAGTGGGTGCTGTATCCTCTTAACCTGTCAGAGCCTGTTGCTTGACACCATTTGGCAGGGGTAGCTGTTGTGCAATGTTTTCATCCCTAAAAGTGTAAAATGGGGCTAAAAGCTGGAAACATCCCTGGAGCAACCTGTGCTGGTGGGCTCCTTGCAAGGCACTGCAGGAAACTGATTCCTCAACAGTGTTGTTTCTTCCCTGCTAAGCCTGGCTACAGTCCTGCTTGCAGCTTGGGCAAGAGGGTTTGGAAAGCTTAGGGTTGGTCCTTGCAGCCCAATGGGTCAGGTGGGTCCTGTGCAGTCTGGCTCTGTCCTTCCCATCCCTCTCTAAGCAGGTGGTTTTGTTTCCAGGGGGTCCTCTGCCGCACGTTGCAGGGCCACGCTCACTGGGTGAACACCATGGCCCTTAGCACTGACTACGTTCTCCGCACTGGTGCCTTTGAACCTGCTGAAGCCACCATCAATCCACAGGATGTAAGCGGCTCCTGTAAGTGCAGCACCCGTGTTGTAGGCTGGGGCAGGCAGTGGGGAGGATAGTGAGGAGACCTGATGTCTCTTCTTAATGCTGCTGTGAGCCAAAGCAATCTCAAGAGCTGGGAGCAGGTCCAGTGCTGGTGTCGGTCATGCTGGCAGCCATGATCTTCCTTGCCCATGCACAGGGTCAAGCAATCTAGGGGATGGAAAGGCCACTGTTTTCAAGGGATTTTGCTCCCTGTATTGCCCTTAGCAAAGAGAAAGGTGGTGAGCAGTCACAAATGCATCTGCTTGGCCCATGGATTCAGGATTGGAATTGGCATCACAGGATCATAAAGTTTCCTTTCACCTAAGGATTGCAAATCTCTCTTTCCCTCTTTTAGTGGCAGAACTGAAGGACAAGGCACAGCAGAGGTATGACCAAGTCAGGGTAAGTCCCTTTTGTCCCTACTGTCATTTCTAAGACTATTACCAGTGCAAGCAGTAAACATGTACAGGTGGCTGCTGACCCCAACACTGGTGGGCTTCCAGGCTCTCCACACCTGGCTTGTACAAGACTTGGGCTCTTTCATCCCTTTTTCAGGGCCAGGAACCAGAAAGGCTTGTCTCAGGGTCAGATGATTTCACACTGTTTCTTTGGAGACCAGCAGAAGACAAGAAGCCACTGGAGAGAATGACAGGCCACCAGGCATTGATTAACCAAGTCCTCTTCTCGCCAGACACGCGGATAATAGCTAGTGCTTCCTTTGACAAGTCCATAAAGCTCTGGGATGGTAGGACAGGAAAGTGAGTTGGTTTGTTCTGTTACAGAGGTGTTGCTTGTATGGGGTCTGCATGTAGTGCACAGGTTACACAGAGATGGGCCCCAACATTATTGCCAGCAACTCCCTGGTGTGTTCGGCATCTCTGTAGCCTGAACTCATGCAAAGTAATTCTGCTGCCTCTGTCTGTCTCTGCCCTTGCAAAGTCCCTTGTCCAGCTCTTCTTGTGGTATGGGGTCTGCACTGGGCTGGTTGTGTGCAACCCTGCTGTCACCCAGCCACAGCACTGCCTAGCCCCCATGCGGCACATGCAGCCTGCTGCAGGGTCAGTTCTCTGAGACAGGTGTAGCTGCAGTGGGATGGGATGTTCCACTCAGCTGATCTCCTGAAGACATATGCATTGCATACTGTAGACTGACCCAGTTTAAATGGTTCCTGCGCCAGAGAACAGCTTGCTCTGGACAATGCAAATTCTTGTAGTTACAAGTGGTGCTGTTGGTGTTTGGATGCTCCTGTAGTCTGGCTTTTAACCTTCAGCTAGAATATTGCTGAGCTCTCTGGGCTAGCAGTCCCTCCCTATAAATCAGCCTTTATACTGATGAGCTTGGGTTTCATGTCAGTAATTTTAATGGTCCTTCTAAATCCAGGCTGCTCAGCCAGAGAGAAGGAGGACACATCTGTACAGTAAGCCTCTATGTTGTTTGCTGGGTAAGGGTTTCTTGGGAGAGGAGTTGAGATGAAGATCCATCCTCTAGAAGGCTCTTGGCCCGCCTTGAGAGGGTTTTTAGACAGACTGAACCACCTATGGACTCTGTATAGCGATTGACTGCCTTGTGTGTGCTGTCTTGGGGTGTGCGGGGCATCTCATGACTGTGCTTGCTTGCTCACAGATGAAGAACCATGAAAGCTGGGCAAGGGCAGGTTTGGCACAAACCCAGCTGCATGCTTCTCTAACAGCTTCTTCGTGCCTCCTCTGCACCAGGTACCTGACATCGCTGAGAGGGCACGTCTCAGCTGTGTATCAGATCGCCTGGTCAGCTGACAGCCGCTTGCTGGTGAGCGGGAGCAGTGACAGCACGCTGAAGGTCTGGGATGCCAAGACGAAGAAACTGGCAATTGATCTTCCTGGCCATGCAGACGAGGTGAGGTGTCTGGTTCAGCCAAGGTGTTTGAGAGAAGCAGGAATGACCCCTCCTAGCAGAGATAACTGTCTCTCCCTAATACTAGGTGTATGCAACGGACTGGAGCCCGGACGGACAGAGGGTGGCAAGTGGAGGGAAGGATAAGTGTTTGCGGATGTAAGTAACCTGTTGTCTGTCCATAGAGGATGTTGGAGCTCCTTCAAAGCTGCAGTCTCCTTGCAGAGGCCTGCATAGTTAGGGCATGATCTCTCCTTGCAGAGAGCACAGCACCGGGCCAAATTCCAGCCTGGTGACCTAACCTCCCTCAGGGCAGGAACTGCTGCTGTCCCCTGGGAGATAACTTGAAAGCAGAGTCCCTCCAACTGAGCAGTCAGTGGTCAAATTTGTCTCCTGGAGTGGCGAAGGAACAGGTTGTACCAGTCAGTCAGACCCTTCCTTTCTCACCTTCCTCTGTTTCCCGGTTATGGAGACAAATGCCTGTGAGCTGGTTGCCATTTGACCATGGCTGATGACCTTCTTCACTATGAGGGTGGTGAGGCACTCTTAACAGGTTGCCCAGAGAAGTTGTGGATGCCCCATCCCTGGAAGTGTTCAAGAACAGGCTGAACAGCACTTTGAGCAACCTGCTCTAATGGAAGGTGTTCCTGCCCATGGCAGGGGGGTTGGAACTGGATGATCTTTAAGGTCCTTTCCAACCCAACCCATTCTATGATTGTATGATTAGGAACCCAGACCCCAGGCCCCTGCTGTGCTGCTCTGACACAGTACCTGTTGGGCCGTGTGGCAATGCTGATGCCAGACCACAGAGATACAGCAGCTCTTTCCATTTGTAGATGGCGTCGATAGGAGCAGTGACACGAAGGTGCCGTCCTGTCCTAAGATTGCCTGCCCTCTGCGCAACCTGCCTGGGAGGTCTGCAAGGTGATGGACAAGGTGATGGAGGCTGACCCAAGCACGACTCCCTGTTCCTGTTGGCTGCTCTCATGGACTCTTTCCTTATATTTATTTAAGGAAATTTTAATTATAGTTCTTATTAAGAGCTGTGCTTTGCAGGATGATCTCCTCTGAACATTACAGGAGGGTTATCTTGTCTGCCTCCATCTCAACTGGCTTTTTATTGAAATTTTAGCCTTACAGTAGCCTGCCACCTTGAAAGGGGCAAGCGAAGGGTGGGGATGGCTCATGCCCTTTCTCACTGTGTGAAGAATCCTGCAGAGAAGAGGCTGTTAGTGGGAACAGAAAGGGTTGTCCTTGTGTGACCTTCAGAGAGGTTGAGAGGAAGGGGAAAATACAGCACATCATTGCATTGCAGACTTGTGTTCGGCTGCATGCCTGGGACAAAGATCTGCTGAGAGTAAGGTCTTGGGGCCGCTTGTTATTCCAGTAAGGTTTTGCCTTTCCACTCAGCCCATTTCCCTGTGGGCTGTGCCAAGCAGTATCTGTTAGTGATCCTCCACATCAACAGCAGATAACTCATTCACTTATCCATTCAGGGTGTAACAGGAATGGACTTCAAATGACTGCTAGAGCTGTGCTGAGTTTTCAGGTCTCAATGGCTCTTGGAAGTGGGGAAATGAGGCACTTGTTCCTCTGAGCAGGGGAGAGAGTGTCTGTTTCCAGTCCACTGCCAGCTCAGGGGAAGGAAGGAAAGGGTGGGGAAGGGGAAGAATAGAGCAGGCGTTATGGGTGGTGGTTGTCCCTTGCCCTGGATGCGTGCTGACAGCAGGGCTGGGACTGTCACAGTAAATGGCAAAACTTCCATTGCATAGAGTTGGCTCCTTCTGGAATTTCTCGAGTGCATTTACTTGCCCAGTGGGTGAGAGGGATTCGCACTTCCAGTCATATATCTGTAAGCTTGCTTCCGAGCCTTTTTGTAAGTCAATTCAGGTTTCCAGCAGTCATGAGGTGAATAGAACTGGATTTAGTGTTTATTTCCAGGATGCTTAAGGAACAGTAAAAATCCAGATGTGATTATTAAGGAATAGAAAATACATTGTCAGATTTAGTTGCAGCAAGTTAGCACAAAGGCTAAAACATTCTCTGTAGCCCTCATACTGCGGTTGCTACTCAGTGATCACTACAACTTGGAACAGGAATTTGGGTCTCAGATGCTTCCCAGCTGCAGAAGATGCATTTTAGGACTTTATTTCTGTTGTCAGAGTTGCTTTGGAGAATTAAGGGGGGATGGTGCAGTAGTGGCCATTTGCTTGTCTGCAAGTGTTTGGGTGAGCAAAAGACTGGAACAAAGGGTTAAATCTTTAATATGACTGAGAACACAAATTGCGGTTCCTGTTGTTAGTGTCTCTTTCTGCCAGGCAAGTCAGCAGGCTCTATCTTCATGGGATCTTTTGAGAAGAACTCAGTATCCTGTACCTGCTCTTTGATTAATGTGCTTCCTCCAGCTGGTTCTTGCTGACGGTGAAGGCCATGTTGTATCCATCTGCATAAACAAAAGCTTTCATAATTCATTAAGGTAAACGTTGTAGGATAGGGTGATTTAAAACTAGCTGATAATTTTGCCTCCCCAGACTGCTGTGCCCTTGGGAAGGAGAGGAGCACATGTGCAGCTGATGTATTTCTGGTAACAGTTGAGAAGCCTGCCCGTTTTTACAAGTTGGGCTGCCTGTGCTAAAGGAAACAATCCACCCTTGGGAGTTCAGCTCTGTGTCCCTGGGTCTGACTTGCTGAAAGCGGCAGCTTCTGCAGCTCCTGGTAGTTTGTGGCTCTTTCTGAGGGAAGAAGCATTGTTCTCTGCTTCATCTCCCAAAGTGCTGCATGGGGTCACCGTGTCCTATTAATCCACAGTGTGTTTTGTGTTAGAAGTGGAGATGTATCGGAGCTGGGGGAAGTGATCCTGCCTGCGGGGACTGGCTTGGCCATGCGTGTGTGTACGTGTACCTAAAGATCGCTTCCCTGTCGACTTGATTTCCAAACCAAAGCAATTGCTGTGCTTTCTGGCTGTGCTCCTAACATAGGCTAGCTTCTGCCATCCCTTCAGACTCTGCTGCTGTGATATTAGGCACTGAACAGAGCCTGATTAAAACCTACCTTCCTAATGCTGGAGCAGAAAGGTTTTCCAAAGCAAAGTGAGACCTCTTGAAGAAAGAGAGCCTTGCAACTAAATTTATACCAAAATAAGCTATCTCAGCTTTAATCTTTCTTTGACCTGATAGCAGGTAGATTCTGACCCCCACTGTGTGATGAGTTTGCACGTAGACCAAATCGTATTTTCCTATCTAAGCAGCTGCTACTATTTTTATCATTCATACAGTACCAGTCTTCATGCATACTAAGTGCTGGCCCCATTCCAGCTGTATTCCTAAGCAATCCTGTAACACTCCTCCCAGTTTTATTTGAATGCGGCATTTCCCGGGCCTCACTCTGCAGTCTCCTGCCTGCTTTCGTTCACTAGGGAAGAACCACTGCCTTTCACTTCAGAGGTGGCTCCTTTTTGGCAGGAGATGAAGCAAGCGCGTGACCTCCCTCACTCTGCTGGTAATGGTGATGTGAGCTTTAATTAGCTAATTTTTAAGAACTGCAGATGCAGATTTGGGTTGATGGTGTTATTAATGGGGAAGACATTACTTTTTGTTAAAGGGCAAATCTAGAAGGTAGGCTGGAGTTTTCTGATTGCTTTTCTGGGAACCACATCGCTAACCCTACAAAAAACCTGCTGAAACACCTGAGCTTTTCCAATGCTGTGTGATAGGAATCTCAGTATCTGCTGCTGTGTTTCAATCCAGTTTCTCCCAAGTTACTTGTTAAGCATACCACACAGGTATGCCTACAATGGAGGTGTTGTTTTTCACTGGTAATTTTAAGCATATCCAGAAACTGTTTGTGCTGCAGAGCCCTCTGACACTTTCTCCTTTAAAAGCTGTGATATCTCACTCAGGTGATGCCACCATTAATTTTGTTACAAATCCCCAATGGGAGGACAGTGACAGTAAGGATTGGGAAGCATGCCAGTCCTCCAAGAAAGGTTTAGCTGTCTAATAAATTCCTGGGTATGATGGAGGGAGGGAAGGAAGGAGAGAAGAAAATGGTAAGAATGGCGGGAGTGAAGTAGATCATTTGGGATAGTGCTGAGATGAGCAGGACAGTGCCAGACTCCTGCCTTTGGGGGTTTAGATTAAGTGAGGCCTTAGCATCCTTGTGAAAACTGTTCTTGGGTCTGTGTGTTCTGCTTATCCATGCAGGAGGGCTGGCCAAGTGGCATTTGCATTGTGCTCCTCAGGTCCTTGGAGCTACATGTTCATGTTCTGCTCAATTCAGCTGATCTCTTGATTATTTTCCCAGATCAGTAATTTAACTTCCATGTCCATGTTTGTAGCCTGGTGAGAGATACAAGAAAAATCATTCAATGAACAGGAAGAAAATAATCATTCATTGTTCTGCATGAACATTCAGGAAAGCAGTCTTTCTGCTTTTCTTTGGGTCAACCCAGGCACTGCTCAAGTGATGTTTCTATCTCGGAAAGGGCTGCATTTTGGTGGTATGACAGAAAAGTGCTTGCTGTGAAGACCGTTAGCACTTTTGAGGATGAAAGGTGTTGCGGAAAGTCAGGACAGTGATGTCTGTATTCTGGGGAGCTGCTGCCAGATGAAGGTGTACTTTGGTGTACTCAGACAAGCAACCTGGAAGGTGCCAGTTCCTTCCTAGATCTGTTGCTGTTCTGATCATGAGTCCTGGCTCACATCTGAGGGACTAATTTGGCTGAACAGATGTAGTGCAGCTGGGAGAGAGACACAAATCCAGCTCTAGTGCTGTTACTCTCTGCTTTCTTCATTCTGACCCTGTAAATACAGGTCCTTGCGGAGCTCTAAGTTGCTGGTGGTCTCTGTCGGTGGGCTGCAGCTCTTGCACAGTATGACGTTAAAAATAAACTCGGGATACAGTACTCTGCTTTTGAAAGATCACTGTGGTCGATTAGACCTGATACTGGTGCCTGCTGCCCAGTCATGCTTTTTGAACACACTGTGTATTTTTTTGTCCTGCTGCGTGGCTAGTCGGAGCAGTGCATCCTTCTGAATGCTGCAGGGCTGCTGCCGCCTGCCAGTGCTAAATTGCAAGTATCTGTGTATATTCCTTGGGTGAGGGAGGAGCAGCGTGAGCCCCATGGGGTTATCCTGCATCGCTCTCCCCAAAACTCTAGTAATGAGGCTCCCTTTGGGAAAGGTGGGTGAATTCAGCCTGCTCTGTCTCCGAGGTCTTTCAACAGTGAAAGCAAGTGAAGGTGCTGTTTGCAAATAGGTTTATTGTAGTCCACTGATGCTGGAAATACTGACACCTAGAAACTATCCCAGACGCTAATCAAGAACCCAGCTCAAATGAGTGACCTGCATGCAAATCCCGCAGCCCTTCATTGAGCAGTTTTTCAGACCTCATCCCCTTCAGATCCCATTCGAATCCCAGTGCGACGGCAATGTGTTTAGTTATTCTGGTCAAACCTCCCCGCCGCTCCTGGCTGTTTTGTCCTTGCTGTGCTGAAATAAACCTGCTTGAGGGCTCCAGCCCTATTACGAGGACAAAAGGACATGTGCTGCTACTGAAAGGAAATGTGTCTTGGTTTTGAAGTGTAATGCAGAATGGGTGACTTAGAAATTCCTGAAGTGGCTTTCTCTGTTCAAAAGGCACTTTCTGGATTATTTCTATTTCTGTCTTTTTTTTTTTTTTTTAACTTCCCTAAAATGTAGCTTGTGGCATTGACTTTGGGGTGAGGATACATGCTGATGCTGAGAGGATTGATACTGAATGTGAGAATTGGTGAATGGCAATAAACAGCCAGTTCTCAGGGAAATTACTTTCTAAATCAGAATATTTAACACATTGAGACTTGTGGGCTTTTTCCTGGTTTTAAAGGGGCACTGTGAATACATACTAGAAAGTGTCTGTGTTACTACCAACACTTTAATTTATGATTAACTTGGAATATTTTTACATCTCATTTATTCCTTCCACGGGGGTGTTCTGAGCTGCTGAAATTACTTGGTCAGCTTCACTTTCTCAGTTTTGTTTGTTAGGGTAGTGCCATGAGTGGATTCTGGGTGGGAGCTCAGGACTTCAGAAAATAAAGGGGGGATTCAGTCTCGAGGGGTTTTAAAGCCCTTTTGTTCTCTTTGGCACAAAACAGATGTCTTAGCATTCCTCTGATGTCACTGTATAATGTCTAGAGCTTAAAATGTCCTTCCTAAAGCTATCACTATTCCCTTAAGAATATTTTGCTGAATATTTTTTTAATCTAAGTGCATTGTCTTTGGACAAGACTAGCAGTGGAGGTTTTGACATGCCACACACTTCCAGTAGTGCTTGGTTTTGAGTGCCAGAAAGCAGAGGGAGGTAAGTGAAAAATAGGGAGAAGACCAACTGCGTAACTCTGCTCAGTCTCTGTTTTCATCTGGTCATGCTGAAAGCAGACCCTGTATCACATGAAAGAAGGTGCAGCACAGCTATGTGGGGTCGGAGCTCTGCCCTGCGTGATCCTGATGTGCACCTTGTGTCGACTGTAACTTCAGTGGAGGGTTAATCGCTGCTGCTGTGGTGTCAGAGTGCCGAGGGTGTCTGGGGCAGATATCGGGGAGGCCTGAAACAGCTCCAGGATGTGGAGGTGGTGTGGTGGAGAACACGGACAGAGAGGAAGGGGAAGAGGGCAGTGAGGAATGGAAAGCAAAGGAAAGGAGTGTAATTATGTAGATCTGGAGGTGAAGGTCAAAGGCTCGATGTGACTGGTGTGCAGTGGCTGGTTGGGGTTTTTTTATGTTTGTACACGTTGCTGTAAACAGCACCAGGCTGATCTAAAAGTGCTGAGGGGCAGAGGCTGTAAATTACAGCCGTTGCTCTCCTTATAAAGAGAGCGAGCAACTTGGAAGTGTCTTTGGCTTACAGCATTTTGCATGCTTCTTCCTCCATTGCTTCTCCATTCATTTAAGTTCCTTGTAGAGTCTTGCTGACTAATGGAGCCAGGAGTTACCTGCCTTCCCGCCGCTGGCTGCTGTGTGACTGTCCCGGCGCTTGCCCTCCCTCGCTCAGTGCTGTGAGGGCAGCTGGCTCGTGGGACACCTCTGGCCTGCCTTCCTCTCATGGTGACCCCTCAGCTTTGTCCTCACCGGCAGGTGGGCCTGAGGCAGCCAAGAAGACGGCTGAAGTGAAATACAGTGAGAGTTAGAAGCGATAGCTGGGGGGCCGGGGGGGGTCTTAACTTGAGTTTGGCCTCTCAGTCCCAGCTCTGGGGTGAGGACAGGGGGTGATTCTGGAGGCCTGGGACGCATTTCTCCCTGAGGGGACGCACGGACCCCCAGAAGGAGCCATGGCGGGGCCCGGGGCAGGGCGCACTTCTGAGGAGATGGCGGCGGAGGGACCCTGCCTCGTGCTCCCGCCGGGTTAAACGGGGTGAGGCACTCTTTGGCCGCCGGCGGAGGCAGCCGAGCGCTGGGGCCTGCGCGATGCGGCCTATAAAAGGCGTGGGGTGGCGCGGAGGTCTGGGCAGTCGGAGCCGGGGCTGGCTGCGTGCGCATCTCTAGGGAAGCATTGGCGGAGCGGCGGGAGGCCCCCAGGAGGCGGTGGCGGCTTGAGAGACCCCCGTCTGCACACTCACTGCTTCCTCCCTTCCCGCGAGGGGGGGGTGCGGCAGCGACAGCCACCCCCGGAGCTGCGGGCCGCGCCTCCTCCCGCCTTGCTGGATGCTTTGGGGCTCGGTCCCTGAGGGGAGCCGCGGCGCCGGCAGCCCCCGCTGTGGCGGGGCCATGGGGGCGGGCAGCGGCCGGGCGCGGAGCCCCCTTCCCCGCTGAGAAAGCCCCTCGTCCCGGCGCCGATGCCGCGCCGTCCCCTCTCACCCTGCCCCTGAGAGACTTCCCCCCCCC
>JANZLQ010000089.1:4475958-4520690 GCA_026212715.1 Elanus axillaris | reverse complement strand
GGTGGGCTGAGGTACCGGGGCGGGGGCGGCGGGGCCTGCGCCCGGAGCAGCCCCGACGGCCGGCCTGCCGCTGCTGCAGCCCGCGGCGGCCTCCATAACCCCCTTTTTATTTTTATTTTTTTTTCCTCCTTCCCCCCCCATCCGCTAAAAAAAGCCCAACAACCTCTCTGCGTTCCCACCTCTCCTCTCTGCTGTTTGGTAGCTCCCGAACATAACGGCGAGTGGAGAGTCGCGGCTGTAAGGGAGGCTGAGCCCTTTGTTTGTCGGGAGGGTCATGTTTATGTCGCTGGATAACGAGGGATCTAATGGAAAATTGTCTCCTTTGGGATTGGCTGAAGACTTCTTAAATTCAGAGGTGTCTGGTTTCCTGGCATGGCTTGCTAATCAACCCGGATATTCACAGTTACGTTATGGTTTCTTGATGCTGTGGGAGTTTATTCTGGTGTTGGTGCCTAAAGTGCTCTGTTTACCAGAAAACAACTCTTCAGATTTGTCATCTTGGAGCATTAGGGCAGTACTTGCAACTTGCAGAGGCACAGTGCAGTGATTTTGGGGTTTAAAAAAAAAAAAAGAAAGAAAGGAAAACAGAAACTTTAAAGGCCAATGGAGGTGCTCCCAACTTACAAATAAATAGGCAATTTACTTTTAGATAATATATAAATAGACGATACGTAAGTTTATTTAAAGAAACAGATGTTTTCTTTTGCAGTTTTCAGCTGTAGAGCATAAGAAGCCTGAAAATGGGAAGTCCTTAAAGGAGAGAGAGTAAAAGTAACTTGATCATTGGGAGGGGAGTAAAAAGCAGATACATAGCACCACTACCAAAAAATAAATGGGATATGATTGCTTGCTTCTTTTGGGTTTTAAATGCTTTTGAATCCATGAAAATACAGTGTAGCTGCAGCTGGATTTTAGTAGCTAAGCAATTGTGGAATGAAATAGTTCTTGATGGTGTCATGTGATGTAGTAATCACTGGTGGGTAGAGTAGGGGTGATCTCGCAACTTTTTTTCCAGTGCTTTACTAGCTAGTTGTTAGTGGATAAAGTTAAAAAAATATAAAACTCACAATACTTTTTGTTTGTTTGTTTGTTTCCAGAAGACTGATTGGGAAGTAGCCATAAAGAGTATTAACAAAAAGAACTTGTCAAAGTCACAAATCCTACTTGGAAAAGAAATAAAAATCTTAAAGGTATGTTAATTTGCAGTGATTTTTAAAGCTGCTTTAATTGAAAAGGAGAAGAGACTTTTGACCTAGTTTATTCCAGGTCATGGGTAGTATCACAGTAATTTCTATTCTCCCTTTCGTTTCTTTGTTAGTTTCAGGAGAATTCCAGAACTAAAATAAAAAAACAAAAGAAAAACCAAGACAAAGAGAAAAATATACTTTTTTAGTTCTGGAAATTGTCTCAGAACAGGTTATGGGCATGCTTTTGTAGTTAAAAGTGGAAAATTATTGTAGAACCGGTTTCTGTGCTTTGCTTATTGCACCTGTAGAAACCTTTGTCATTCAGGATGGCTAATGTGGCACCTTTCTCAAGCAGTGCATACAACAGAAGTCATAGCTGAGGGTAAAACATCAGTCTTTGATCTTTCTTCATCTTCTTTGCTCAAAGATGCCTTGAAAGCTAAAATCAGCATGCTGAATTTGATTCCTGAAGCAGTCTTCCCACTTCTGAGTTGTGTTAATTGACTTAAAATGGGTAGTGTGGCTCTAATGAAGGAAATAAACCAGAGCATCATTTAGTTTTTCAATGTTCTTTTACAGAAACATCTCCTAGCATTCTCCTCTCTCTGAACTTCACCACATCTCATTTTACATAGCTTTGCAGTAATAATTAGTGCTGCTTTCTTTCCATGTTTCCAAGCTTCTTGAGATACGTTACTATTTTATATACTATATATATACACTATACATATTATATTCTACTATATTTATTATATACCAGAAATTGTACTGTTGGGTATATTAGTGTGCTGTGAGTACTTAGCAAAGACAGATTTTTTTTTGAGCAGTTGCAAATAATTGCATAAGCTGTCCTGTGAGTTTTATTTGGTGTCATTCTGTTTGACTTCCTTTTTATTGTAAAATGGTACGGTTGACTTGAACATAGTATAGTTGGTTACTCCGCTAAGCAAGAAATTGTGTGAGACTATAAAATTAAATTTAGTCAGTTTTCAGTACTCATTAAAGGATCTTGTGCTGTAGTACTTTCTGTAGCAAGACATGGAAAATAAGTTCTGGAACCAAATGTTTTTATGACCTCTGAAGATACTGCCTAATTTCCTATTCCTGTAAATATTGTCTAAATAGTTGGGATTTCCTCCAAATTCCATCAGGTGATCTAAGAGAGATGCTACCTTTCTTTGTAAAATTTGGTTCTCTTTCAGTATCACCTAGCATATTAAATTTAAAATAATAACAGTAACAGGCTATTTCCATAACACAAATATTTTGTTTTACAGGAACTTCAGCATGAGAACATTGTAGCTCTCTATGATGTCCAGGTAAAATACATTTTGATGCCTTTTTCTTCATTAAAATTTATTTATGAAAATATAATGCATATATATGTATACTGAGTAGAAGATTTTGAATGGCTGTGTATTTTGTTGCTATAATCAGTTTGGCATTTAGAAAAAGAAATGCAGTTCCCTAGCAGTGGCAGAGGAGTTCTCTCATCTTCAAAACACTATGCACTTACTTTGTATTGGCTCTTCCTGATAAGCAGGATGCACAGTTGAGATAGAGAGCTTTGAGGAGTACTGTTTACTTCCAGGCAGCAGTGGCAAGTGGCAGCCTGAGAACCCCTGCAGAGGCTGTTTGTGTAGTTTGGTTCTGTCTCCAGAGAAAAAGCATCAGCTGGCTGGGCTGGGAGCTCTATCAGTGGCAGTAGCTATTTTCCTGAATTAGCCTTGTTTCCTTGGCCCTATAATTTAATTGAAAAGTGAGTGGTTTTTGGATAAAGACTGAATACACCTGAAGGAAAATGTACTAGTAGGAGTTGATCTGAATGAATGAAGCAAGTGACATTAAGAAGTCAACATAACTTAAAATACTGTGTTGCAGAAAAGGAGCAGCATCTTTGAGACCTCTGTAACAAAGAAATGTATTGTATAGCCCTGTGTCGTGGTGAGGAAGAACTGAAGGAAGTAGACCATGATCACACATGTATATATTGCTGTTGCCTGTGTTCAAAAGGGTAGGATAAAGTATAAAAGCCAAGCAGACATCTGGATCTTTTCAAGTAGGAGAAATAAGTATTAAATTGCTTCAAATTGCCTTCCTCTTTTTGTTCCCAGAATCCTGCCTGATAGGGTAAAGGAGTCGGTTTTCTAGCCTCTCTAGGGTAGTGTATCCTACTTAGTAGGAAGTACATTTTTTGTATCCTAAGGCCTGCAAGTGTTGAGTAAAGCTGAATATGATGTGATGTAGGTTATACAGCCATTTGTTCTGCTTGAATAAGAACTGTACATTTATTTCCTGGGCTCAATTCTAATCTTAAATAGAGTTACATTTATGAAAAAATTAAGAACCACCTTTGGGGCACTGCATAATTAAAGCAATGCAAAATAGACATTTTGATATTCTTCAGTGTTCTGTGTGTCTTTACACATTTGTATCCTAAAAGGTTTTCAGCTTGTGTGTAGATGTGTATCTCTGTAGCTATAGAAATCTGTGTTCACGTGATCAATGCTAGGCAGGCTCAGGTTTTATTCTGTGCAGCATTTCAGGACAAGTACTAACTTTTGTTGACTTTTGGTACAAAGTGATGATGTTCATGTAGTAACAGATTGTGCGCCAGAACTTCCCATTTGGATGTATAGACTCTTTTCCATCTTGGATCTTGACTTCAGAAGTCTGCATTTTGACTCTGAGAAGGAAAGTATAGTCTCTTGTGCCTCTTGAAGAGACCAGGTTTTTCCCGAGTGTTGCTAAGTGGAAGTAATCTCTCAGCATCCTAAATTTAGTATATCCAGACATCTTAAAACAAATTGGAATTGTTGACTGAGGGTGTTGGTGTGTGAGTAAGCTGCTGAATTTCAGATTTATCAGTTGTTTGTATGTCAATATTACTTATTAAGCTTTGCAGCTCAACCTCAGAGTAGTTGATTAGATATGTATTTTGATGATTTAACATTGTGGATCTTCCAAGCCTTGGAAAGGCTGTTGCTTCTTTCGATTTATGCACAGAACATCCACAAGGTAAGAGAGGACAGAACCATACACTTGTCTATGGGTTCTTTACTTAAAGGTTATTTAAAAACATAACTTTTATGCTTTTCTGCCACAGGAAAGGGTGCCCTTAGAGTGGCAGGACTTCTTGAATGATCGGTCCTGTACTCTCCATCTGAGAAGGGGATGTTGCTGCTTATCACTGACAATTGCGTTTAAATAAAAATGAACAGTTAAAGCGAAGAGAAGGGAAAACCTGTGTCTCATACATTGGATGCATTTCAAATACATTCATGGGAAACAAAGCTTGGCAGTATGATGCTACTTCTGTAGAAGAAATTGCTTTGCAAAATATGGTCTAAAGAATGTGACACTTGCACAAATAAGCTTTTCCCTTTCTGTACAGGGCAATGTTTGTGAAATATTATACATGATTAACTTGTATGGTTACATTAATTTATAACCCGACAAGAACGAACACTATGCAAGGCATTCACATGTCTAGTAGGCTGTTACACCTACTAATTTTCTTTAGCATTTCACGTTCTAGCACGTACTGCCCTTTTTATTTGCCATAGCATAGTGATATAGTACAGCAGATAAGACTTTAGGATTTCAAGCAATTTTTAAGTTACAGAAGCTTTTTTTTTTCCCCTCAGTGCTTGAGCCAGTGGAGTCTGTGTCACAGTAGGAAGCTCTCAGTGTGACTGGGAGTCTGTTTTATTTTTACAGTTCTGTTGCTGTGAAGTTTTTCTTAACCTGAGACAGTTTGAAATAAGAAAACACTCATGTTTCAGAGGCACTGACAGACCATTTAGCTGAATAATCCAAGAACCAATTGTTGTACCAAGTTTTCTGATCGAAAAGATGGTGTGCAATGTAAGTGGCAAAACTAAGTGAAAAAAGTGTAAATTACTTGCAATGAAGAATAGGTATTTTTGCATGTCATAATATTAAATGAAATTATTTATACTTAATGGCGATACTTTTGAGAATAAAGCTGTATCCCTGCATAGCAATTTGGAATATATCCTTTAAGTTTGAGAATGAAAGGGTAGTTATTATTTTACATATTGCAAATGGCTTAATTTGGAATTGTTCTCACAGGAGGTAGTTAGATTTCCTTCTCTTTCATCTCTGTTCATTTATGGTTGTGTTCCTGTTGCATGATCTGTGACCAGTCGCACAAGTCGGTATAATAAAGATACATACACCATTAAGGTTTTAATTCAATCCAAGGAGAACTTCTGAGCCATTCTGCTGATAGTTTATGTACATTTTAAAACCTTCTACATTGCTGTTGCTTCAGCTTCTATGAACACCATTTTGACATGTTACTTAGTATGGATAGGGTCTGCTGAGTTAAATTACTCGAAATGCCCATTCATCTGGAGACACACCCAAATGAATTGGTGTGCCGTTAATGTTGTATGTGCATCAGTTGACATGAAAATCTTTTGTTCTGGTGCCAGCACGATAATTGCCCTTGATTTCTGTAAGGTGGTTACACACGGCACTGGCAGGTTTGATCTGCAGTTAAGCATTTTATGTAAGCAGAGCCTACTGGTGGTGTTTGTGCCATCTCGGAAGGCTGGGGATCTGCACACACCAGGGTGTGGAGACCACTGGTTCTAAGACTGAAGGCATTTGTGGAGATACTTAAATATGAATGGTCCATCTGTGAGAGGCAAATGTTTTGCAGTAGTAGGGCTCTGAAAAATAAACATATGCAGCTACCTCTGAATGTGAAATTAATTTTTCATTAAGTGAAATGTTTAAAAAGACCCCAGAACATGGATAGCAAGACATAACCTGTTGAGATGCTTTTTACTTATCTTGTTGAGCAAGAGTTTGGCAGTCTTTCATTCAAGAATAAAAAAACTCCTAAATATCTGAAGTGGTATAAGAATGCATCTCTTTTCCCATGGTGGTGCTATGGGATGTCATTCATCCTGCAAAAGGAGATTAATCTTGGATCCCGTTAATTGGGGAAGTGGAGCCCACTGTTTCTCAAAAGCAAAAGGAGTTTAAAATAACCTCTAACTCACCAGCATAAAGTACACTGAGGTCCTTGGATAAAGTATTATTGTACTGAAGCATGAAGGTATCAGTAAGTTATTTGGCATGTGCTATATTTAAGACGTGAATTTACAGTTTTGTGCAGTTCATGATCCCAAGTGTGCGCTGAATAGAACTAATCTCTTGCACAGTGCCAGACAGTGCCTGTTTTAGCAAATAATTTAATTCAAAACCTCTTTAGAATGTCAGCCATCAGAATGAAAGCCTGTAATGTATCTTGGAGATAGCATTTTAAAATGAATTAATGTCTTCACTGTATGGAGTCTGAAGTTTGCTATTTGAACAGTAGTTTAGGGAGAACTAATTTCCAATGTGTTATTGGAGAAACAGTGTCTGAACAGAATTGTTTCTTGTCTTAGCTTGTCGTACACAGCAAACAAAGTAACTGCAGCTGCTTCTGCTGTCCTTGAAAGCAGTGAAAGCTAGTGGGAACAAAGCCAGTGGTTCTTCTGGTACCTATACCTCAGCCCTTATACACAAGTGCCCGTGAATTCTTACTAGGGATGCTTATGGAAGGAACCGTATTTATCCATAACTGCTGTTTTACCAGTGGGAATTAAATATTGCTGTTTGGTTTATCCAAGGACTCCAGTTGCTCTGGTAGTATTGCTTATGTGTTTTGAGGCATTTGCTTCAAGCATTTTGGTGTGTGCTCTCGATCTTGGTGTGTCTCACAGCTTTGATTGCCTCCGTACTCTCATCATAGCTGTTTCTGAACTCTTGTCTGTTGAATGAGGATGTCTCAATATCTTTATTTTTTTCCCCTCAGCTCCTTTATTAAGGCCTTTGTGTTTGTCAGTATCCATCCTCACTGTGTGTGGAAATAGTCATATGAAAACATGCCGTTCAGGCAAGTTTGCAGATAAAAAGAAAAATCCTGCCCTGTAGAAATCATAAAGGTTTTGAAATACTACCTGGCAGCTGGTGCTAACTGGTAGGTTGGTTACAACAATATTGGACTGCAAGGAATGATGTCAGTGTAGGTGTTGAAGCCTAGGGACAACCAGTTAGAATTTGTTTTGGCCCACAGAACCAAAGAGTTTGGAGTTACTACACAGTCCTTAGCTTACCTGCTGTGCCTAGATGCTATAATTTGTATTTCAGAACTGTTTCAGAAGATCTTCTAGTATGTGAGCATGTTAAATGTTCCGTGTGCTGTGAACAGTTTTGCCTTTCTTTTGTGCAGTGCAGCAGGCCAGTCTCTTTCACTGCCTCCCATATATATTAAAGCACAGCATTTCACATAACAGAAAATGAGTGATACGGCTATTGTGGTACATTTCTCCATGGCTGATTGCTCTTTTATGTGAATAATTGGCAGCATGCACGCTACTTGAATCCTACAGGCACATGTCAAGTGACATTTAATCTGAGACTTAACATATAGTCAGTACTAACAAAATGTTCAGTCTTTTAGATGATAGAAGCTGAACATGTTAGAAGCTGCTGCTGTGGTGTAATCGCAAAGCAAAATGAATAGCTGTAATACAGTGAGAAACAGCCTTAAAAAGATCTGGACCAGTTCTTTCTCACTAAATCATTAGAAATTTTGCCAAATATATTTAATGCTCAAAACAAAAAAAAGTGTATTCCTGGCCAAAAAAGATTAAAGCAAATATAGCCCAAATTAACATATAAGAAAATTAATCAGATAATAGCAGTGCACAAGCTGTCAGGTTAACAACTCTCATGCGCTTGGGACTGGATCATAAGCTGCAGCTAAACAGAATCTACTGGCTTGGAGCAAAAACATAGTAACTATTTATTTGCCACAGTTTCCGCTTTGGCAACTCACTAAGAGCTTCTTGCAGACTTTCAGCTTGTTCTAAAGGAGGGCTTCCTAACCAAAAAGAAATCTACGGTATGTTTCTGCCAATACTCTAGAGCTCTAGCAACAGCTGTCAGAAGTAACCATGGATGTTTTGACTTCTTTTTCAATTAATGTCTTTTAAATGGAACTACTGTGCTAAGCCTGTGATTTGGGCTGGAACTTCACATCCCCTGAGACAACTGTTGGAAGTCTGGGATTAAAACACAGCAAATACGTATTTGGCAAATACGTTGCCTCTTAATCTTTTTCTATTAGGTTTATCTGTTAGCTTTCAGAATTGTAAAATGGTTTCCTATTAACCTTTGCTATCTTTTACTTCAACTTGCAAGTGATGCCTAGATTCAGAATAAGAAGGAGCAAAAGTAGGTTTTTGTCAAGAAAACTTTAAGCAGCAAAGCAAGGGCATGCTGGGCAAAATTGTTCTGTAATTGTTGCAACTCAACATACATTTGTATTGCTTGATTATTTTTCTAGGTAGAAGTGTAGGCCACAACAACTCTAGCTGCAGTAATTTCATGATCTATATATCAATAGATTTTAGAAAGCTTTGTTCTCTGTTTCAAGAAGCAGTTTAAAATAGCTTGCTAGGTCAGCTTTGTTCCTGAATGTTAGATCTGAAACATGCTGGTTTACTAATCTTTTCATTTTTGAGCACTTTGCTCTGCTTAGCAAGTCAACAGAAATCACAAGTCTAGGGAATGATGATAGGGAGAGCTTTATTTTTCAGCAAACTAATTTAGAAGGGAAAAATGTGTCTATGGATTGACTTGTGTTTTCTGAATAGATTCCCAAAATGGAGATCACATTCCCAGCCAGGGTACTCAAGAACTGTAATGCAAAATTTGAGCAACTGTGAAGGGATGAACAACTTCAGCTGTTTTGAACTAAAGCTTGCATTGGTAGGATATTATTGCAAAGTGTTTGGTTATGAGTTAAACTTGGGATGAGATGTGGCTAGGGACCTTGGTACCAGTACTGTGCAAAATATTACTTCTGCAATATGAATTAGATAGGACTTTTGACCAGTCTGGGAAAATCTCTTCGTGAAACCTCTAATCTGCTCTGCTGATTTAATAAAAAAGGATTATCTAAGCTACAATAGGGAAGCATGCTCTACTTCTTGCTATGACTTTAACCCAGTGACTCATTTGATTATTTTTAATCAAGAATATCGGTCAAAAAAAGATGAGTAATGCTATTTGAGGGACATCTAGTGTAGTCTGATAGGAATGACTTTCTTTAAACAGGTGAGATTAGTACAACAGGACAAATCATCAGCTCTGTTTTCCTGAAGAGAGCAGTTTCATTTGAAAGGACTTAGTTTCCAAGGGAATCCAGAAAACACATTCTCTTAGTTCTGTGATGAATAAATGTCTGTCATGAGCTGAGCATTACATACTGCCCTAAGCTGCTGTTTTTGTACAGAGTGTGTTGTGTAGTGGAGGCACTGACGCTGTGGAACAGCTATTTCTGATTCATGGGATTGCTATGCTCGGGTGGAAATCCACTAGCTGAGCTTCTTTCTTGTCACTGGAGAACGGACAGTTTCCATGCTTCTTAGCTGTGTTATTCTTTTACACATCACAGTTGCCCTTTAAGTGAAGTGATCCTCAGTTGGCAGGATTTTCAGTTTCATAAATTGGGATCTCAGAGTTGCTGTTTGGCATCCTTGAGGTTCCTGAAAGAAAGTGAGTTTCTGTCTTGGAAGATGATGTTGCAAAGGAACAATGTAGAAAGAAACAACATTTATCGTTATGTATTTTCAGTGATTTGCTAAGCAAGTAATTACTTATCTTTTTTTGCTTTAATATATGCACTTAGGTTTTGAGGCGTTTATAAGATTGCAAATTATGGTTCAGGTTGGCCACAGCTGTTACAGAAACACTGAACAATTGGGACTTCCTGAAATGTGATCTATTGCTGCTTTAATGTTCTGTATTGGTTGGAGTTTGCCTTTCATTCCCAACAGATTTGACTAATGTTCCTAGGAACTTGCTTTCTTTGAAGCTAATTTCCAAATGTAAACAAATCTGTAATGTGCTTGATCTTCTGAGCTGGAAAGAACCTCAAATGCATTTCTGTAACACAGACAAGAGTGGCTAAACTAAATGCTTCCAGAAAGTGAAGTAGCCTAGTAAAGTCTTGAAATAACCTTAAAATATCCGGTTCATCTCGAACTGTACTACTACAGTTATCTGTAGTGGGTATCTGTATCTGATGGATTGGTAGAAAACTGCTTTAATGGGTTGTGCCATCCACGTGCTCTGTGCTGTGTGTGATACTCAGGGTAGTTGTTTTCCCTAGCCTGGGCCCATGGGCCCATTTTTACTTTATTTTTCTTTTTAAAGCTTTGTAGTCTGGCCTGTTAGTGAGCCCTTGAAAATGGCACTCTTGTGGTAGTTCTTGACAGTATAGGCAAATTGACCATGTGCTGAGGTTTTAATACAAGCACTGAGAAAGGTGGCTGAGTTCACAACTTTTGTTTTGCCATGCAATGTCCCTTTTGAGGTTTGGTTGGGGTTTTTTTCACACTAGTTAGCAGAATACAGTCAGACTGTCTACAGTTCCACTTCCATCTGGGGCATATGCCTGGCCTTGGCTGGTGTGCCATCTCACTCTTTTCCTTCAGCTGTCTTAAAAACACATTTTCCCACAAACTGTCAACCTTTGTTTATTTTTAAAGTGGAATGGAGGTAACATACTATATAATTAAAAACATCATCCGGTTTATTGTATACTTGCCTTATGTTTTCTTCTAGTTCTCTTTGTGTTCTTTCCTTTCAGTCTTACTCAGTCAGCTCAGAGGGAAAAAATACTTTCACTTTATAAAAGATCTCTGAGTGTCTTCAACTTTGTAGGCACAACAAAACTATTTTATGCAGGAGAATGTAGAAAACAATGTTGATTATTGGCATAGACAGGTAGGCTCTTTCTTCCCTCACACAAAATAAATATTTGTAAAAAAAGTGAAAGTTCTTGTTACAGACTGGTTTAAGCACAGACATTTCTACTGCATTTTTGTGCAGCGTGTAGATATTTTACAGCAGAAGTTAGCTAAACTGTATTTTGGTAACTTTTATGCAGTTACAAGAGAGGGGATTCAGCTTGCAGGTAGGTCAAAGGAGGTCAGTGCTTTGGAGTATCTCAGTAGGACTGCCATAACAAATCACACCTTTGCCATAAGGCATTTAGGTCCATGCAGGGGGACATGCTTCTGCCAGTGACTCGCTGAGGGAGATACTTTACAGAAGTGTGCATGAGTCTTGAATTAATTGTTCTACAAAATAGTGTTTGGGAATCAGTTTATTTTAGGCAGTTAACTGTGCTGTCATTTGTGACTGACCTTCAGCTTGGCAGATGACAGAACCAAAACTTGTTTTACCCAGAAGCAGGGGACATAACTTCGGGTTTCCTCCTTAGAAAACTGGTTGTCATAGTCAACTTGTCTTTCTTACACTTTGTAATTCTGTTCAGTATATTTGTGACTAAATATTACTGTCCCATTAATGACTGATTTCAGTGATGTCTGATAGCTGAAGTTTGTTTATTTGTAAGGGCTCTTAATATAGAATTTGTGTTGATAGAGCAGTCCAAGGCAGTTGAAAGCTAAGGGAGCAACATACTGTGGAAACTGATGTTATTTACTGTATGATACTCTTTCAAATAATAGCATTAGTCCTCAGGATATTGCCTGGTGATTTTTCTACATATGCTAATGCTTTTAAAAATGTGAAATATTTAATGGTGGGGAATGTATATATTTGCTGCCCTCTAAAACAGTGACTTTAACATAATGTGTCTCAGCTGACTGAAAAATAAAAAAAACAACTCATGTTAACTTGTTTAATCCAGGTGCTGAAGGTTTTGTCTTGCCACATTCTTAAATGGGATTTGTTCTCCTTTTCTTTTAGGAAATGCCCAATTCTGTCTTTTTGGTAATGGAGGTATGTGTTATCATATATGTTTCTTTCTGGCTGATTTTAAAGATGATTTTTAGACAAAACTTCTTTGCACAGCTGCAAAATAACCATGACTTGTTAAAGCAAGGAATTCTGAAAACTAGATTATTAATTTCCTATGAACTACTAAATTTGCCAGCAGTGTTTGTTCCATAAATTATTCAGCTTCATTTTATGATACTCATAAGCATTGATGAAGTGTTACACTTCAAATTATTAATTACAAATAATTGACAAAACAATTTAAAGGCAAACAGCTGAAAAGGATCTTCTAATTTTCATGAAAAGAGTACCAAGTAAAAATTATATAGCAAGTATTTCAGTGCATGTTTTGAATTAAAACCTTTCTTTTTAACAGTACTGCAATGGTGGGGATTTGGCAGATTATTTACAAGGTAATTGATTACTGTAATTCCCTATTAAGAAGCTATTGCATTACATGTTTATATTCTGTATTCCTGTAATCCATTGGTGTTTCTCTGACATTGTGGTTCAAATATTTTTCTGTTCATGGAATGGCTGTAATTCCATAATCCATGTTCACCCTGTTGTGATTTTAGAGTACGCTCTTTATAAGAGTAATTGAATTCACCAAGAATCCATTTAGTGTTGTATTCTGTGTCCAGTCAAGGTCAGCAGCAGAGTGCTGTTTGTTATGTGTTTGTATGCCACCCTGGGAACTTGGAAAACTAAATTTTGAAGCTGCAGGAAGACATGAGGTTTTGCATTTGTTTGAAAATATTTCCCAGTGTTTTTAAATGTCACTCATAATTGAAAGTATAACCCACAAAGTAGCAATGAAAGAGAATAAAATAATGCACAGACAGGAAATGCTTTTTGCCACTGCTTTCAAAACTGTTGAATGTAACATTCCCTTATTTGTAAATGAGGGAGAAGATGTAGCTAACAGTTAAGTAGCATGCTAACAAATGTGTGGGTTTCTCTTTCTAAAGCTGTATTTTGGGGCTGCTCCCAGTGTTTTGATTCCACCTGCTTTCTTTTTCAAGATATGAACTTAAAAATACTGAATTACGTACATAATAATGCTTTCTACAAAGAGACAGTTCTGGCTTAGGAGATATTTTACCCTTCAATATGGCTCTGCCCAAAGTGAAGACAAAAGTTACAGAATCATGACAGCTGGATTCTTATTACAAACAAAATTTTGAGCAGAGATGTTAATATTCATATTTTTCTTGATGAAAATATTCTTCTACTTGCCTTTGTATCTCAGTATGTTGAAGGAATCTTTTTGTGAACAGCTATTGTTATGGTAACTGTGTATATTAAAAGCCTAATTCACTTCCCATTAAAATCCTTGGAAAGACTCATACAGTATAATCCCGCTCCTGTGTTCAGTACTTTTTCAGACTGCAGAATAAGCTAATAGCTTCTGAGGAGACTTTCAAAAGTATATCTTATTTTTTCCCTTCAAAATAAATTTTATCATGGATGAAATTTTTGAGCAGAGTGGTTACCTGCATCCTCATAATAATTTGTTTAAAGAACAGGTTTTACAGCTCCAGGTTGTAACATGATTGTAGATACATTTAATGTTCTAAACTGTGAAGTTTTTTTATTTTCCTGGCTCTTTTGCCTCTTCAGCAAGTTTAGGATTTAATGGTCATTGAGAAGGTTTACCATTATTATGCTACCAAGTTGAATAAACTACTGTAAAAACAGATAATTCAGATTACTGTAGCTAGTGTAAAAGTAGAGATGTGTATGTTGTTGAGAGTATATACGCTTGTAGAAAAATAGTGGAGATTGGATTGCTCTGAATGTAATTCACTATATGATTGTCTTCATTGTTTTCATGGTTGATCACTGTGAAGTTTATTGCTTTTTGCCCAAAGATAATATTTATTTTCTCATCTGCTAATGTGTATGTTATTTCTAGCTAAAGGAACTCTTAGTGAAGATACCATCCGAGTGTTCCTCCAGCAGATTGCAGCAGCTATGCGTATTCTGCACAGTAAAGGAATCATTCATAGGGATCTTAAACCACAGAATATTTTGTTGTCTTACGCCAGTCGTAGGAAGTCAAGTGTCAGTGGCATACGCATCAAAATAGGTAAATATGCTTGTTCTCTGATCTAAAGGTAAATCATCGCTGTTGGATTTTTTTTCACTACTCAGAAGTGTCTTTGTTGTTAAAGTGCAGAGGGTGTACTGGATATGGTGTGTATTAAAATGATGCAAATCAGTAAGTCTAGAATGTTGAGCTTTATGCTGCAGTGCAGATTCTTGGAATAAAAAAGATTGAGTCATAAATACCTTTTTGATTAAATCTGCAGGAAAAAAGAAATCTATTTAGCTGATGTTTCTAGTATTAAACTATTTTAATTAGACATAAATCTGTAACCTTTGAAACTTCAGGTAGCCTTTAGCCCATTTCAAAACCGTGTCCATGTGAGACTACAGTTCCAGCTGGGTTCTAGAGCACAGTTCCAGCTGGGTTTTTGTGGTAGACCCTCCTAAGCGTTATTTGAGAAAGTTTAGAAATGTAGGTTATGACCTATTTTCGGCAGAAGGAGGTTTGGCATTGTAACTGGAGAGAGATGTCAACTGTTCAGGATACTTCAAGAGTTTTAATCTCTTGTTGTCTATTAAGTGTCCATTTAAAAATGCCTTGTTTTTAACAAGTTTCTTTTCTATGCTTTTCCTCAACCAAAATCTGAGATCTGTTTCAACTCACTCTATGTTCTAAACAGCACAGAGGAGATAAAGCTTCTCTTGCTGTCCTTACTTGATAGTTTCAGATGCTTTTGCCTATGTGGAAAATTCAGGCATCTGAAACTTGACTTCTTAAACTTCTACCTGATGTTATTTCACTGAAGCAGATTGTATATTCATCACTCTTAATGGACCATTTATATTTAGCCACTGACTTTAATCCTTTCCTGCTGACGCCAGACAGCATGCTCTGCAGCTGGGGAGATGGCTGAACAGCAGTTTGTGCAAATGATGCCACTGCTGTTTCTTGGCTTGCTATTTGGAAGATAATGTATTATTCTGTCAGTGTTACATAGATTTTGCTATTCCATGTAGCTGACTATATATTATACCTGTCTTTTTCTCTCTAACTTGTAATTGTAGCAGATTTCAATAAGAGACAGATAATTTCTAGACATTAAAAAATCTGGAAATTATATTTCTTTTCATTGACAAATGTGTTTCTTTACATAGCTGACTTTGGTTTTGCTCGTTATCTGCATAGCAACATGATGGCTGCAACTCTGTGTGGTTCCCCTATGTATATGGTAAGTGACAGAATGTTTCAGATTATGTTGCTTGTCTCAAACATTCTCCTACCAGAACAAAATAATTTACTGCTTGCAGATTGGCAAGCAAATACAGAGTTATTAGGGGCAGCATGCGGTTTGCTTTTCCTTAGTTCTACTAGCTCCTTTTTTTCTTGTGATTTGGAGATCACGATTGTTAAAAGCAGAGAGACATTGAACATTTCTTAGCGCTGTGGGGAGGAAAAGTCTCAGAGAATTAAAAGAGAATGCATCTTAGCATTAATTTTTTGGCAAAGTAGTTTCATTCCTACTTAGGTACTTCTTTTTCGTGAAATAGGGCATTATCTCCTTCCCAGTTTCTAAGAAAATAAAAAGTGATCAAATACAGGCTAGAAGAGCTTTACACTAGTAGTTAAAAAAACTGCTTGATGTTTTCATTCTAGTTATTTAATGTATTCTCTCACATGTGGGGTTTTTTTGTTTAAAAAAAACAATTTTCAGTTAATTCCCATTAATTTTGACTAAGTAGTGTGGTAGTCAGTTGAGCACTGAACTGTCTGACTTTGGCACTACCACTGCTGTACTGGCAAGATCATTTTGCTTTCTCTTGTCTTGTTTTTTATATGTCAAATGGTGATAATGATATTCCTTATGAAATGCTTGGTTATTTATCTAAAGGAGGACTGCATAAACCAAGTAAATAACACATCTTATTCCTATACATGCTGATTGCTAGAAGCTTTCTTTGGAATATCAACTTCTCTGGTTTTCTGTTTTTGAAACGTAACTTTCATTTTAGCTAGACCTGTTACCTTTCAAGTCATAATGCAGATTAAAATGTTAATTTTGTCTTGTCTCTGTTAATACTGCTCTGACAGAAGAACTGTAGAATTTGTATTACTGTGGTCTTGCTTTTTTCCTTTTCCTTCTGAGATTTCGCTGTTCTTTCCAGGCCCCTGAAGTGATTATGTCTCAACACTATGATGCTAAAGCAGACTTGTGGAGCATAGGAACTGTGATTTATCAGTGTCTTGTTGGAAAACCACCTTTTCAGGTAACACTTTATTTCCTTTTCCATCTTTTTAGTCTCATGAAAATTGCTAGGGCTTTTCTGCCCAGGCATGAAAACAGAAGTAGTGATGTCTGAGTGCAGTGTCAATGCTTCAAAGACTAGATCGCTTGAGGATACCAAGGGAGAAGTTGCTCATACTTAGTCTATGAGATCAATGTGTTCAATCCAGAGGAAATACATAAAGATTGGGGTTTTCACCTTTAATGCCCATATGCAAAAGCCTCCTTTTTGTGTATGTATGCATAGGTACGAAAGGTATTTTCTCCATGAAACTGAGCTTTAATTAATGTACATTTTTATTTGACAGGCCAATAGTCCTCAAGATTTGAGAATGTTTTATGAAAAGAACAGGAATTTGATTCCTAGGTATGTCACCATGGCCTTTCCTGTCACTTACATTTGCTGATTGAACACTTTTTCATCTTTGGGAATGCCTGGGATTCATAAAAATATTCGCTGTTGCTATCTTTACAAGGGTGTAGTACAATACCAGTGACTCATGTTGCATCTTGCCTTCATTGTACTTTGCCGAGTTGAAAGGGTCATGTACTAAGACTTTAGAGCATGTATAGTGAAGACTTAGGGACATGGCAGAATGCTGACCTCCTGAAATTTAATGTGCTATGCATTATTTAATGCATGAATTAAATTTAATGCATGTTTTACTTCCTCTTGTGTGCAGTATTCCTAGGGAAACATCAGCTTATCTGGCTGACCTGCTGTTGGGTTTGCTTCAGAGAAATCAAAAAGATAGAATGGACTTCGGTATGTAACTTTTCATTTTGCTCTCTAGACTTCCCTTGTTGTATTCATGTGACCAGAATAACTGTCTTGACCTTTTGTCTACAGCCAATTACATGAAAAGTGAAGTATTTTTTTCCTCTTGGTTATCATAAAGAAGACAGAGTAGCCAAAATAAATCATATGGGTAACTACTGTCAAACAGTATTAAGCGATGCACATGAATTACGACTTTGTTGTTGAGTAGTGAAATATAAATTAGTTTAATTCTTTCAGTTGTGGCCTTTTTTTACCCCCACAGTGTTAACTGACATACCTTAAATTTCATGTCACAGTCTTATGTCTGTTACTTTAACTGGTGTTTTGGCTTCAGACCGGGAGCAGACATCTCTGATCTCCATGTGGTGTTGGTTGCAGAAATGTAACAAAATACTGGAACACCCCCATTTGGAAGCAAAGTTGCTTTAAATATGTTTCCTCCCTGTTCTCTTGTAGGCCGCAAATATCATAACAGTATTAATGGGGGTACAAACTGTGTACATTTGATTTGACCTGGAAAGCTATATATGTGTATATCTGAGGGCAATAAGATATGTTACATTACATCAAAATTGTTTATATTTGCAAAGATGAGTTCCTAGTATTGCACTTATGTATTGCTAGCTGTAGAGACTTGTTTATTTTAGTGAAAATTTTCACTGTTTTTTTTTAAGTAGTAGAAAGTAGTTGTATCTTTGTATTTCATTAAGTCCTCAGATTTTTAAATTGTGCAGTGAATGAAGTTTGCATACTGTTAGACATTACTGCAATGTCTGTTTAGGACTGTGTTTTGCATTAGTTGGGAAGTTAAACCTAGTACAAACTAGATGGATACCCTCTTAACAAAAGTAAACTTGTTTGGCTTCAGTTTACTGCTGTGTTTGGCTTTTTCTCTTCAGCTGGAGATCTTTGGTTGCAGAACATTGTTCTAACTACTTAAGATTTCAAGGCCTCAAATCAGTACTATTGAGTCATTCAGACTGGCTACAACTGTTGCCTTTTCAAAATTAGTCAGGAGTAGAGTTTAGATTTGTGTGTGCTTTGTACCGGCTTGATGGTCCATTCCCCACTTCAGTTCCAAAAAGCCTTCCTATTGCTGGGTTTTTGGTTACCTATTACTGCAAAGTAGTAATGCTTTTTTTCTTCTTTTTTTTAATGCAAACTCAGGCAGCATTTTTAAAAGACTACCACTGAAAAGTTAAATCTTGATTAGTTTTTCTTAGCTGTGCATCTTTGTCGTGTTATTCATGCTGGTTGTTTAAATTTTATAGTGCTATTTGTCATTGCGATTTTATCATAGCTGCCGGGAAATGTTAAGCTTAAATTTTTAGTTAATTGAAGCTAACTTAGCTAAATACAATTATCTTTTTCATTATTATTATTTTCTAGCAATAGCAATGTGTTTTATTACTGAGATTTTGGTTTAGCAACAAGATAAGTGACTCATCAAGTTTAACCTATGGTGTGGTAAGAAAGAGCCTAGACCTTAAAGTCTCTTCATGCTCTTTGTAGATAAAACCTAGTTCTTTCCTTACAATAAGCTACTAGCTCTTGTGATGCTGAGATCCTAGGGTGAGTTGCAACGCAAAGAAAGACACGCTCAGTTTTGTTATGTGTGCAAGCTTGGTTTTGATACAGTACTGAAATACACAAATTGACTCATTCATCATATGTGGTCCTTGTGTATTTGTGGTAAGATGACTATATTTGTTAGGCTGTGGAGAGAGGAGGATTCAAAAGGCATTTTAGTTCTTTACTTGAAGCTCAAGACTCTCCTAGCTACGGTGGTTTTTTTTTTTCCTTTTCAATTCCTGCTATGTTTTTCTCCAAGAAATATCAACCTTTTCTTTAGTGATCTGGAATTTAAAACATCAGTACTTATACAACTATGATTAAGGTGTTGGTCTTCTGAGAACCAGGCATGGGGGTTTTTATGTGTAGATGTGACTGACATAACTGCTCTACATAGAAACTTAAGTAGAAGTCAGATCCAGAAAAAAATATGATAATTGGGTAAAATGTTCCAAATGATAGTGACAGTACACAGAGGTTGATATATAAATCTGTATGTGTAGAAGAATTAATACATCACAAACATGGACTTTGAGTAATTGATTCCACTTTGCACTCTGGGTGTGTTGATCTCTACAGTTTCTTCAAACATGGGAAATTCACTGTATCATTTGTGGTAGTGGGAGAAAGCATTTGTGCTTAGAAAGAAAAATAGAAAGCAGAATGGTAGTGATGAAAGTCATGTTTTCCTTGGCTGAGCCACTTAAAGGGCCTCAAAGGGGCTGCTCTGGAATGTGCTTAGCAAAGGGAGTGAAAGGGAGAGTGTATAACTGAGCCCAATTGCCTGTTGTTAAAGTAAAAATAGCATTGGAAATCTTGTTGATCTTCCAGCAATGTGAAGTAGAACAGCAGGTGTTGTACAAAAGCTCAGGAACACCTGATCTTCGTGTTAAAGTTAATCATTATATTGTTCTTGCGTTAACAGCTAGCCTCCCTTCCTTATCGGGTCATGGAAGAAAGTGTTGTTGAAGGGAGATACTGCAGGCCTCAGATTCTTTCTTTTATTTTTTTTCCTTGTTATTTGCTTAGGTCTGATGAACAGCATTTTTTTTTCCTCAACTGTTAGAACATTAAAGTTGACAAAGCTCAGCAACTAGCTTCCACCAACCCTCAATTTCCTCTAACTAGCTGAAAGTTGCTTCTTGTAGGATAAAGTTTTCCATGTAAACTGCTAGCCAGCTGGTTATGCTAAGTCAGTTAAATGCATCTCAGCATATTCATTTACAACAAAAGCAAAATGTTTCAAAAAAAATTAACAATAACAAATAACAAGTTAACTGAGGAAATTGTTAAAGAAATTGTGTATAATTCTGCATTATGCTATATGAACTGGCTGCACAGGTCATGTTCTGCTGTTGGGAAGTGGGAAGGAGAATGGCTGCTGCTCTGTTGTGGTTTTTGGCCACCAAAGGAGTAGCATTAATGGGCTCAAAAATAAGCGTCAATCCTTAGGAAAGGCAGAAGTGAAAATACTTCCAGTGTCTGATGCGAGATGCTCATCATTTTGAAAAGCGAATTAAAACTTGGTACCATACTGAACAGAGAACATAATTTCATGAGGAGTATAGGAAGGCTTCTTGTGTATGCGATCCTTAAGTGCAGTCATAAAATGTTGTCCAGTAATTCGGTCTGATTTGCCTTGCTGGCTGTTGTTTGAAGTTATTCAATTGATTTTTGTTTCCTTTCCAAATACTATAGCAACATATAACATAGAAGGCTTTAATCTTTTATAAGCTCTTCGCCCTCTGGCTCTGAAATATTGATTCTGGGAAGGCAACCATTTATCACCATCTGCAATATAGTCTGTAAATTCTATGTCATTTGTACATTTACTCACAATGGTGGTTGTTTCTTGTTCTACAGAAGCATTTTTCAACCACCCTTTCCTGGATCAGATTTCAACAGTTAAAAAATGTAAGTAGTTTTGTTTTTCCAGTTATTTGTGTAAATGATGAATGTTGGGGGCTGGAAGGGAGAACGATCTGCCAAATATCACACTAAGTGTTTATGAGATATTTTCCTCAGTCTGACGACTTGTTGTGCTCTATTGTGAGGCTAAGTGTTGAATCCTTTTTTGTATTATGCTAGACTGAAATGTGATACTTACTTACTAGTTCTTTGACATTTCAACTGAACTTAAATACCCTTGTGTGTTTGAGGATGTGCTGTGCTTATAAGCTGTATAAGTGTTTGTGAATGAAAAGCAGTGAGGAAATGAGTTTGAAATTCAGCCTTTCAAAATCTTAGTCCCCTTTCCCCCCCACCCTGGCTTTTCTTCTTCTAGCTTGTCCTGTACCAGTGCCCACATATGCAGGCTCAGTCTCTGGCAGTTCCTGTGGTAGCTCTCCTTCATGCCGTTTTGCTTCTCCTCCAGTAAGTTCTCTGTTTTACAGAACAATCTCTGGAAAATATTTTCTGTAACATTTAGCCAAGAGTTATTGAATTTTAGATCTTTCAATTCTTGAACAGTGTAAACTGTTGTGTTTAAGAGCACAGAGCAAGGAATACCCCTGTCTTTTGCTAGAAGAATGGCGTTAACATTTTGGTTCTCTTGCTCCTTGTATTGTACTTTGTGGGGTTTTTGTTGTTCTTTTTTGTTAAAGAAAAAATACATATACATATCAAATACTAGAGTAGTAAATCTTTAGATATGCTAACATGGTTTGCAACACAATGCATGTTACAGTTAGTTTTTTATTTGGTCTTTTTGGCTAAGGCCCATTATAATGATATGAACTGGTGACTTCAATTTTAGAGGTGCATCTGTATCAGGAATGATTGAATAAATTGCAGTTGTTTAAATTCACTGCCTATTTAGTACAGAGCTGTCTAAACTGACACTACAGGGTTATCCAGTATTTGAAATTTCCAAATTCAAATATATTTGATATTTCTAAATACCTAAATTTTGGGACTTTTTTTGGTTGGGTGGGGGGTGTTTGGTCAAAGCTGGTGATGATTCTTACTTTAGAAGCTTCATAGTTAAAAGAGCAACTCTACATTCTGAGTTACTGGATTTACAGTGGGCTTTTTTTTACTTTCTTTTTTCCACTCCTCGCATCCAGTCTCTGCCAGACATGCAGCACATTCAAGAAGAAAATTTGTCTTCCCCTCCATTGGGTCCTCCTAACTATCTTCAAGTCTCTAAAGACTCCGCCAGTACCAGTAGCAAGAACTCCTCTTGTGACACAGATGACTTTGTTCTTGTCCCACACAATATCTCTTCAGACCACTCATGTAAGAACCTTCCTTATTTCTACATTTTAAAACAATTTCGCCTTGTAACTTTTATGTCCTGTTATTCTTTGGCTCCCTTTTCTCTAAATGTGTCTCAATTCACATTGGGACTCATTTCTGTAGTTTGATTGCTCTTTGCAGGGAGGCTGGTACACCTGCATGTCCATCTGGGACATTTTCACCTTCAATTGAGTAGCCAGATATGCCAAAGATGCCAAGGTCATTTAAAGTCATGGAAAATATTGGGGTTTGGCAGTAGAAGAAAAGACTCGGTTGTAAACAACTGCTGATAAGAAGCCCAAGGATTCTCTTAGTGGAGGCAGGCACATTGTTACCTCCAGACTAACTGAACATTTATAGTCCATGCTGTAGAGCTGTAGATATTAAGTGTAGGTGAAAACATAAAAAATGTTTAATATTAAAGGTAAGGCATCAGACTGGGCTTATACAACAGAAAGACTTGGATGTAGCACATTGCCATTTTACGACATCATCCAAACCTGAATTGCTACTAAGAAGCTAGTCAGCTGATTTCTATACAATGCCACCAACTTGTGTTAAGTATTTGACTAAATTAGTCCCTGATCTCTGAAGGGTTTCTGTAATCCGTTATTATAAATTTTCCAATGCTGATATCTTGTACCCTTAAACAATGGATTTTATTTCAAAATTATTATGATTAGTATAGCAAAAAAGCCTCCAAGAAAAACAACAAAAAAACTTGTTAAAGAACTGCCTTCCCCAGTTACATTTTTGTTGGTGGTCACATCTGAGGTATTTTCATACAAAAAAAGGTTTGTGTAAAACTTTTTTATGTCCACAGAAGTTTGTCAGAAGTGGTTATTTCTAAAACAGTAATATTGGAGATTTTTATTTTTTTTAAAGATTCTGCTTCGTGATGTGGGTTTTCAATGTGTTCTTCTGCTTACTGTAGATGATATGCCATTGGGAGCAGCTGGCAGGCGGGCTTCAAGCGAGTTCTTGATGTGTGGAGGGTAGGTGTGCTGAGCTTTATCCAAAAGAAGTCTCATGTTCTAAAATTGATACTGCAGCTGTAGAAGGGGTTGCTGGGGTTTTGGTAGTGATGCGTCTACATAGCTGTGTGAACTTTCTTAAAGATTACTATGCCAAGGTGAATTTAATATGAATATTTAAACAGCTTGAATTCAGAAAGTTTTGCTGCAAAGTAGATAGCTTCTCTGAAGACCTGTCCTTTGACAGTGGTTTTTGTTTTCACAGGCAGTCGCCATTAACTATTTCTGGAAGCTCAGGAACTGTACAGAAACCATCCTCAGCCTCTTCTCGAAGTACTGCTTCTGGTACAGCTAACAGGTGTGTGATGTATTTAGTATTTCCTTTCTTTTTGAAAGGTTCTCTGCTACTATCTGTTAGTTTTGTTTGGTTTGGTTTTTTGTTTTTGTTTTTTTTTTTAATTGTGGATGGCTACTGGAAACTGAACTGAAATAGAAGCTAGGCGTGTTTTTTTCCAAGCTCTCTACACTTAATGCATTCTAATGGCTAACTTCTGGCTCTGATGCATCCCCAAAAGATTTCCTTAAGGAAAGGTAGCATTTTTTTGTGTTTAGATTTTGAGCTGGTTGAAAGCAGAAACTTCCTAGTCCTTTTTGGTGTTGTGAAGCACAGCACAGTCTTCATTTAGTGAGTCAAGATGTTGAATGCAGTAATACATTTTAAGTAGTTGTGAGAAAAGAGGAACTTACAAAGCCCAGATTGCTATGATTGTGTCTCGTGACTGGATTGTCTTGTGTCTGGCGACTGGGTGTGGCATCTGTGCAAGTGATTACTGTGAATTTCAAGTTCGTGTCTCACAGGATACCAAAGAAGCCACATGAAAGTGCTAAACATGTAGTGCAGCTTTTCCATCAGCAGGACTGTTAATAAGTCCTCTTTCTTCCACATGGTTGTAGGCTAGGTTTCTGCTAGTTTGAAATAGAACTGATATTCATCAGCGGTGCCCGAAATCTTCACTGGATTATATTGGAAAATGTAAAGCTTAATCATGCTGTTTAACTAGTCATGTAATAATCTAAACAGATTTGTCGTTTGACCAAGTAATGAATTTCATAACATTTTCGGTACAAACAAAGAGGATGAGTGGCTAAATGGGGAATAAAGCTATTATGTTAGGTGTATTTTTGGCTTATGCTCATACTACAGGCCTGCGAGTCAGCATTATTTGTTTAGAAATGCTTGTCACAAGAAAAGTTTGCTACTTTGTGCTGATCTTTGTGCAGTTGGTGAAATCTGCTGACGTGGGCTATCAATACAGCTTTAGTCTTACCATTTATGTTTAAGGGCAGATAATGGGGATGGTTGTCTGTAAAGATACATTTGGTCTGGATTGGCTGGGTACAACATATTATAAATACATTGTAAAGTCCTATTTTAAATTGTGTCAGGTGTCACAGTTTTTAGAGTACAGGTTTTATGAAAATACACCAGTTATTTTATCTGTATATTACCAAGTTAAGAGCTAAACAGTGGTGTGATTAGAAACAGGTGCCTACTGTTCACGCTTTCAGTGTTTGTACTATAATAGTTTGATTTAATTCTTGATTGAGTAAATTTGGTAACTAACTGGCTGCTAGGGGCATGGTCTGAAGGAAGCAGAGTGTGTGTCTGATACTCTACAAGATGCGGCTTTTGGTTTTGTTTTTTATTTCCTGAGAAATGTTCTTTCATAGTTTGTGGGATTTATTTTTGTTTTTTACAGAGGTTATGCCCTATGAAACAGTGAGTTTTTCCAATTAGCTGATCAAACCAAATGAATTGTACCCATAGGTATGCTGCTTTATGTCAAGCAGAAGCAGCTGTAACACTTCTCAGACTCTATCCAGAATGGGCAGAATAGGTAGAGGCAGTTCATTCTCCTGTGATTAATTGCTAATTTTATTCTCTGAATCTCAGAAAAACAAGATTTGCATGGAACTCAGCACACACATCTGTATTGTGTCTTCTCTAACCAGTAACAAATCACATCAGACTTGAGGATGCCTAATGAGACCTTAGCTTTGGGCCTGAGCTGGGGAGCCCTGATGGAAGGCCAAGTACTGTACCATGCCTCTCCACTGTGTTACCACAGCATTGCTGCCTCCAGTTAGCTCATGGCTCACAGGGCTTGTCTGGGTATACCTGCAAGGCTGTGTGAGAGCGGGGGAGGGCATTTTCCGTGCCAAGTGCTTCAAAAGTTGAAGTGTCTTCATGGCCTCCTCAGTGTCACTGCAACAGTTTAAATCTGCTTCCCATTGCCTGGAGGCTGGACGTAGGGAAGCCTCCCTATGCTACCTCAGCGTGCTGTGTTAGTCATAGCAGACTGCCCACTGCCTTTGTGTGGCTTCCACTTGTGAGACCTTCTCCTCACGTGGAAGTTTTCAGGCCTTCTGTTGACTGTGTGCTCACAACTGACTTCCAGATTACTCTGTAGTATCTAGAAACTGGGTGGCAATAAAAGGACAAACTTCTTTTGTTAAGGAAGTTCTATGCATGTTAGGAAGTAGTATTTTATACTCAGGGGTAGCAAAGAGAACAGGACAAATACAGTCAGAAACCCAGCTGTATCTGTGCAGTGAGTGCTGTAACTGCTTGTTTTCTAGAGCTTGTGGTACAACTTTTTTACATTTCCTCTAAGAATTTCTAATCTTTCTCTGAAGAGGTGGTCAATAAAGGACCAGATACTAAACTGATTATCTTCCAAAAAGCCCATTCCTTTGAAATTCTTTCTGTTGAATTCTGTCTTCCTTTAAAAGTGTTGGTAACTGATTACGTCGCAGTGGTTTGATTCCCTCACCAGATAGTACACTGAGGTAAGCCAGGTCACTGACACTTCAGTTGAACTTGGGTAATGCTAATCTGTAGTTTGAGCCTGTGGATTAATGTTCAGGTGTGTGGTTTTGGTCATTTTGTCAGGGGTTGGTTACATAACATGTTTTCCTTTTGCAAGTTCACAGTGTCTCTTGGGATATCTCTGACTGTGCTTTAATGGCTTTTGTACACATTCCAGCCCTGCTGGTGAACTTCCTGTTCTTAGCGCAGTAGGTTTTCCTAGAACACTATTTTGAAGCGTGGTAAACAGAGTGGGCTGATTGGCAGGAAGTCGGAGGGATCTGTAGATCGCTGTGAAGTGTGACAAAGTGCTTCAGCTAATACTGCACTCTCAGCTCGATCTGATACTAGCCAGTATAAGAGAGGTAGTTAGTAACGAACAGTTCCTGATCTTGCTCTGTGAAGTGTTAGAACTAGATTAGGACAAGCTAAGATTGTATTGGATGCAGGGAGTGCAGGAGTGGCTTATTTGCCTGTTTCCTAGATTTTGTTGAAAATTCAACAATGGTACTATTCAGAGAGAGACCTGTCGACCTCTATTCATCTCCTATCTTCATACCTTCCAACTTCAGGCATTGTCAGCCTTCGGTATCCCCCCGCAGCGAAACGGCACCTATCCCGGTTCCCACTCAGCTACGTAATTACCAGCGCATAGAACAGAACCTCTCCTCTACTGCCAGCCCTGTGTCAAACCCCCACGGATCACCAAGGTGAGGGTTTTGGGGGTTTTTTTAACTCCTTTTTCTTGGTTTTAGTTTGTTCTTGTACCCTGACAGATGTCTATGCTTTCTTGCTGATGTCTTTTTTTTTTTTTTTTTTTTTACTGCACAAAAACATACTGAAGAGACATTTTAATGATAATAAGTAATAGTGCTCCACAATCTCAAGATTGTTGGATGGGTACTTGAAATTTTTCACAAAACCAAAATGAGCTTGTTCTTTCACTCCAGTGAAACGCAAGAAGGTGAAAAGATTAAGTTTTGACTTTTTAATTCTTTCTTGTGTATTATTCGGCATTACATCATAAACTAGAAAGTCAGTAATAAGTTATGTTTTGTTTTCACACATATAGTGATGAGATGAATGCATTGTTCTGTAGAATATTGAGGAAACAATTTTTGGCATGCTGGTTAACCAGCTTGTCTTATTACAGAGCTCTAGTGTGCCAGAGTTATTCTGTGCCTTGTGGTCTACAGGATCAGGAAGGTCAAACACTCAGAAGCAGACTACTTGGAACTCTGGAGGTCTTTACAAAAACAAAACCCACGGTTCCTTGCAATTTTTTCAGGATCTCCGATTTTGTAGTAGTTGCTACACTTGAGGAAGTGCCTTTCTCTTAAATTATTAGTTTTCAGTTATCTGACCTGTATACCAGACCCAATATGGAAACTTTGTCATAATCTGTGTTGACATAAAAATGAGTATTTTTAGCAATACATGTCACTTGATCGTCAAATTAAAAATTGGATGATCAAGTTGTTTGAAGATTAGGAATCCATGTACTAAGAGATATCTTGTTTTAACTTTCTCCAGTTAACAGACTATTATGGAATTGAAAGTTAAACAGTCAGTGTGAACAAAGGGAATTAAATATTGCTTCTTTTCAGTATGGGAAGCTTAGCTTAAGTTATTGGCTTAATAAGCTTCAATGTCATAGCTTTCTCTTTAAATATCAGTATTTTCTTTAACAGATCATTATACTCCTTAAGGGATTCTTACCTCCTTATCCACAGGATCCACAGTTACTATGGTGTGTGTAACCATTCTTTTCACCTTGTTAGAGCTGGAGTTGTGAGACGCTCAAATACTAGCCCAATGGGCTTCATGAAGATGGGCTCCTGTTCTCCAGTACCAGCTGACACTGCACAGGGTGTTGGGCGCAGGCTATCCACAGGATCTTCTAGACCATATTCTCCCTCACCACTAGGTAAGCCTGTAAATTCTTAGCAATTAGTGAAGGTTTATCTGGAACAGTATTTCAGAATACTAATTCTTCCTTGAAATTTTCTTAAACCAAACTCTGCCCAACTAGGTCACATTTGCAGAAATAATTTCTGTTAAATGACCCACCGAAGTAAACTAACTAGGTTTTATTTTGCTTTACCTTCATTTGTAGGTGAAGTATAAATTCACATTTTGATTTTGTTTGCTTAGTTGGAACCATACCTGAGCAGCTTGGACACTGTTGTTGTGGACAGCTTCAAGGACATGAATCAAGGAGTAGAAACTTCTCAGGTGAGTGACTTTGGACAATGCCACCAGTAATATATTGATAGAGCTTGTACAGCATTTTGTGAAGGAGGCAGCAAGCCAGCGCTACATTAGCATGGGTTAATAGGAGACACTGGATAAGTGGTGCACTGAGTTTCTGTAGAAAAGTAGCCCAATTGCAGCTGTACCAAGACATCTTTCCCCATAACTAAGTCCCTCCACAAGACGAGAGCAACTGAAGTTTCTTTTTCTCAAGGTGAAAAAGCAACTCTGATAATGCCTGTCTTTTTAAACAGGCATGGAAGTGGATGGATTATAATGAATGGTAGTAACATGCTTCCTGGAATCTGGTTTTGATAGAGCAGGTCTGTCATGCCAGTCCTCAGAAAAGGAAGAACTGCCAGTGTACAGTGTGGAGCATGCTTTCGTCATTCCCTTAGGAAATTGACTGGGATCTGATGTTAGTCTCCCTAAGCATTCAGTAAGCTTTGCAAGTCATAAATTATTATGGCATGCCAGCAGAAAAAGATCAGGGAGAAACAGGACTTGAAGATGTTCTGAGACTGTTAAAGATGGAATCGTACTGTAATGCCAAAAGGACTGAGCATAAGAATATGCAATTCAGCAGCACATTCTTTTGCTCTGTGCATGTTTTGGGTGCATTTTCTTCTTTATCTGAAATACTAGTTATGCTCTTTATTTTGACTTTCTAAGAGGTGGTGTTGAAGCTGCATTGTGGGTTTTTTCCCTATTTAAGCACTCTCTAAAATCATCTGGAGATGATAGAACCTTCATTTCTTGGAGTAGCCATATTTCAAATATTTGGGAATGGTTTCATCCATATGAAATAAGTTCTATGAAATGTCTCAAAAATTGTCTTCATAATTGTTATGCCATTGGCAGTCTCAGCAAAAGATAACAAATGAGTGAATTCTCAGATTTTAAATACTCTTCTCTAAAAAAAAAAATGGGGGAGCATGTGAAGAGAATAAATAGAATACAAAGCACTGTGTATGCTTTTCTTGTTGCATCTTGTTGGGGGCTGTTGTTTTAGTGCCTTTTGCCAGCGTCAAACTGACTTGTACTTGTAATGTACCACAGCGCTGGTTTTATGGCTGTAAGGGTTTTTAATCTCATTTCTAAATCTGTTTCTTGCATTCTTTTCCTACTTGACTTTATTTCTTAATTTCAAATGAATGCAGTGGTATTTCTATTTATAGAATACCACAAATTGCAGCAAGTCTCTTTCTCAGTGTTTAAACGAGTATGGGAAGCTGCCTCTTGCTTCTGGGTGAAGTGAGGTCATCTGTACTGAGATTTTCTAAGGACTGAAGATGTCTGTCAAAATGTAGCTTCTGAACTAATTGAGTTGCTCTTGCTGCCAGTGACAGCAGAGGACAAACTTTTAATTCAGAAGCCTTCCCTGTGGTGGCAGTGACACTAGAACAGTAACCAGTGAGCTTTAAGACTGGTTTCTGAAATGACAGGTGAGGACTTTCAATGCTATGAGACAAGCAGAGAGATTTCAAACAAGCAAGTTCTTGGCTGGGAAGTTAATGAGAAATAGACTTCATCCTCTGCTGGAGCTGCAGGCAGAAAGGCTATTCTAAAACATACTGTTTAATAGAGTGGAATGAAATCAAGATGAAGTAGCTCATATTCAAAATCTAACTAGCAAAAGCATAGGCTTAAGAAGGTTGAAAGTTGTGTCTTAACAGCTGGGCACTTTATTGGGCAAACTGCAAGAAGTTTGTGCTATTTCTCTGAGCATACATTTATGAAACAGAGCCTATCTCAGAAGATCATCTTGGCTAGCTCTTAAAAATCTTAACTAGTTGGTATGGTCATTTTCAGTTTTGCGCCCCCCCTTTTTTTTTCCTCTTTTAAAAAAAGTGAGTGAAATTGTCACTGCAGTATCAGTTCTTTGAGGTTACAAAGATAGGTATTTTATCTGGGAAGCTGTGGCTATAAAGCTGAAGTCTTATGTACTGTTTGTAACTTTGCACCGTTCCTCATCATGAGACATAAACATATCACAAGGAAGAGACCATTTCATCAAATTTCAGGTTCCTTATTTTTAAAGAGGAAGGGCACCTTTGAGTAGGTGAGATGTTCATAAGATATATTTCCCCAAAGCCCTGTTTCAATGACTGCCTGTAGCTCTTCCATTTCCATTTGCTTTAGGAGAAACTTTGCACTTGCACTTAAGTGTGGACTTCCTTTGTACATAGTAAGCTTTTGAAAAAGATTTAGTCTGACAGAGTACGATGTAAATGACAGCCCGAAGTAGTTATCCCAAACTGTTCCATCTGAATAATTTGGTTCTTTTTAGTACCTAGTTTTCTTGCAGGAGCCATGAGATGGGCTGCCTTTTCTGTCTGCAAATGAAGTCATTATGTACAAAACAAGTCATTAACATGCAATGTCACATTCACACACTTGTTTGCAAGAATATAATTCCAGTTCTTGAGAACCTCTATTCAACCTAGAGTCTTGGCGGCTGCACTTGAAATTTCAGTATTGGTTATGCCATTCCTGTTGAATCCAGCCACTTTATTTGTCTTGATGCAGGTTGCCAGAGGTACTGCAGCTGCCAGTACAGCTGTCACCCTGAAATCTTGCCTATTTGGCAGCTTGAACATCTCGTCAGTGTAATGTAGCTTTAGTCCAAATATCCAACAGGCTAAATCCATTCTCCTTGCCCTCTAGTTAGTTGATGATCAAACATATCTCATGATATTTGCAGTCCCATCTCCTTTCAGTTTCATGTTGATCTCTGACATTTTGATGTTTTCCAAGCACTGCAAGTAGAATTTTTCTTCATTGTTTTTCATCCCCACAGGTTCTCCAATACCACCATCTCAGTCTCCACAGTCGCTTTTGATGGGAGCAAGGTTGCAGAGTGCTCCTACTCTCACAGATATTTACCAAAACAAGCAGAAACTCAGAAAGCAGCATTCAGACCCAGTATGCCCATCCTATGCTGGGTATGGATACAGTCATTCTCCACAACCAAGTAGGCCAGGTAGCCTGGGAACATCACCTACCAAACATATGGGATCGTCACCTAGGAGTTCAGACTGGCTGTTCAAAACTCCATTACCAACAATCATTGGCTCTCCTACTAAGGTTTGTAAAGTTTGCCACCGTCAGTAAAATGTGAAGTGGTAATACATTGCCTGAAACCATTCCCAATAATGTTTTGGGATTCTAACTTTGGGTTTTTGTGTTCTTGGTCTTGATTCTTAAAGGCAACAGCTCCTTTCAAAATACCTAAAACTCAAGCGTCCTCAAACTTGCTGGCCCTGGCTAATCGCCAGGGCTCGGCAGATACCCCGTTGCAGCCTAAAGACATCATTGACCCAAGGGATTTCACACACTTCCACTTGACCCAAGGAGGTGAAAAGCAGGGAGGAGAACAGCACAGTAAAACTACATTTGGCAGGTAGGCATTGTAGTATTTATAACCTGTAAAGCTGGGTAGGTAACTTGGCGGAAGAAGGTACATTGTACACAGCAGCTTGGAGGGGAAGAGCATGCAAAAAGTGAGCTGTGAGGAGATGCTGAGGTTTGGTATATCCAACAGAAACATTTTGTGCTGTGTATAAATATAGCATGGACTTCCTGGAGCGCTTTGTGTTGCTGTCTAGTTCCCTTTTGATTATCTGAATACAGAATTTCATTGCTTCTGTGAAGCCTCTTCAGGTTTTGCTTTAAAATTTATATGAAAAAATATGCAATATGAATTTTTAAGAGAAAAAGGTCTTTTTATTTTTATGGTAAGCTCTATTTCAGTAGGTCCATGTTGAACAGCAAGATTTCAAGACTTTCTGTACTTTTGTTGAAGAATTCTCTATAATAAATACCAAGAATCTGGAAGTTGTCCTTAGTTGCAAGTTAGGTAGGAAGATCTGACTGAAGATCTTTGTTGTGAATTCATATGTTTTTCTGTCTAGGTCTGTTAGTACTGGGAAGCTATCAGATCAACAGGTAAAGACTACCCTTGGTGGCCAGTTATACCAAGGCAGTACAGACAGCCTCAATACAGAGCGACCAATGGATACAGGTAAGGAAAAGGTCGATACATCCAAGTTGTCTTTATATGCTAGGTATTTTATGGAGTGCTAACTAGATACAGTTCTGCTTCCAACTTCGATAATTGGTTCTGACAATTTTTAGCCTCAGTACAGAAAGCTTTTTTAATCTTTAAGGGGAGATGCTCCATTTCTTTAGCATAGCTTTAAAAATAACCAAGACAGGAAAATATCTATTTCTTTTCTAAACACAGAAATATCTCAACTGCCTATGCTGGCTAGAGGGGTTTGGTTTTTTTTGTTTTCCTTTATTATTATTTTTAATACAAAATTTGTGGGTGTTTCATTTCCTAATTCCTCCTTGTTTTCATATGAAAGCCAGTTTATGTAGTTCTGGGTCATTTTTTTTTTCCTCCTCTCTCCCCTAGCTTGTCCCTTGCCACAAGTGGCCACCAGACGTTCTCCCCTCATTTTTGAGCAGATGGAAGGAGTTCTGCAGACAGGGCTAGTCTTTAGTCTCCAGACCTGTCATGGTCTGCCTTTACAATTTTTCTGTTGTATCTTTTGCTGCAGGACTGGTGGTTTCTTCAGGCTCTCAGTGAGAGTCTCTGTTGCTCTTTTCTAGGTGAGAGTAGAGCAGAGAGAGACTGAAAGTAAAAAGATATATGTAGACCGCATCTTGACTCTTTTTGTGTCCACTCAGCTTGGTTTATTTGCTGGCAGAACTTCTAACTAGTCCAAGCCATAGATCTACATCAAAGCATGTTGTTTTGCAGTGCTCCAATTTGCTGCATATAATTACTTACTGGTATGATTATATGTAATAAGGACTAGCTTGCTGAAATTTTCTCTTCTAGCTCCAGCAGGGGCCTATGGAATTGCAATAGCACCTCCTTCCATGGGAAGCGGGGCAAGTTCTCGGGCTGTCATGTTTACCGTTGGGTCCCCTCCAAGCAGCGCCACCCCTCCTACCTGCACCCATATGGTCCTCAGAACAAGAACCACCTCAGGTAAGACTTTCTTGGCAACTGCAGACTGTTCTCAAACACAGTATTTAGGCTTGCTCACTTCTTGGGCCAGTAACCTGATTATTGCCTTGCACAGTAGGTCTTCTAGGCCATACGGTAAAAGTGCTCTGTAAAGTAGAAATTAGTATCAGATGGCTTCTGCCTTTTCTCTCCTAAAGAGCAGGCCAGAGGCATGCATTTACAATACAACAGTGTGTAACCTCCTGTGTACGCAGCTTTACTCCAACACACGGAGTATAATAGACCTATAACAAAGGTGCAGAGGAAAAGTTAGATTTCTGATTCTGCATTTTTGCCTCCTGCTGTGCATTGTACCAGAAACAACACACAAGGGGTGTGAGCTGACTGCATTTTGGCATGTGTCAGCTATGTTGCCAAGTATCAAAGATCTCAAGGTAAAGGCCTCCATCTGCTCAGGATGAGCAGGAGTCTGCAGCAGTGTGCTTTTGTGAACTATAGCACAACCTTTGGTCTGTACTGTTGGACTCTCTGCCTTGGAATCCTTGTCAGCCATTTCCCAGAATCTGTGTTATGATCGCCACTGTTCATTACGGTGTAGCCTTTGCATTCTCTACAGAGTGATGCAAAGAACAATGAGGAGAGCCTCCCAAGAGTGAATCTGTGATGACTACTGATTTGTCATTTGCTATCATCTGCAGCCCCAGTGCTGCGAGATGGAACAACCTATTAGACTGAATGTGTGTGTTATTTTTCTTGTAGTTGGATCAAACAGTTCTGGAGGGTCTCTCTGCTCTACTAGTGGCCGTGTATATATGGGCTCTCCTCCTGGTATTTATATGGGTTCTTCTCCTCCGGGAGCCGAGGCAGCTCCGAGTCTGAAGTACATGCCTTATGGTACTTCGCCTCCCAGCTTAGAGGGCTTTATCACTTTTGAAGCTCCTGAATTGCCTGAGGAAACTTTAATGGAGGTATAAAAAAAAATAATTTAATGTTTTATAATGTATAATGCTGCTAAAACAGAGACGTGGTAAAAACAGGACTGCTCAGTGCACTTCATAGTTTCCTCTTACTATGTCACATATTCCTTTTCAAGATCTTGAAAATATTCCTGTATCAATTGTGGCCAATTTCTCTTTGGTAGTTATTCCTGGCATTTCATGTATTTGAATAGGTAACCAAAGGAACATGACTGCTTTTGTTCACCAGAGCCTTCCGAAAAGGCCTCTGTTTTAATGCCAAGTCTCTGGATGTGGATGCTGACAGTAGCAATATCCCTCTGGGCATTGTTTGTAACTGCTTCTTCAGTCAGTGGATGACATTAAATCCTACTTGTGGGAAGAGTGTCCTATATTTTTAAAGTGTGTGGAGGAGTGACACTTTAAAAACACAAATTGGGGTGGTCTTTCACTGGAATGCTTTCCTGGAACTGTATAATTCTCAAGACAGATTGCTGTTCTGTTTTCTCATTCGCATCTTGCTGGAAGGTGTTTCGATCCTATTAAATCTATATGTTATAACATGGATGTTTGACAGTACACTGTATTCTTCCCACAGATAGAGTTTAAAATATATTTAGACCTGCATTACTAATGAAAATATTACAAATATTGCTAAGATACATGTTTCATTACTTTTGAAGGCTTTTTTCGTTTTGAGCAGAGACTCTGCATGTAGTATCTATCTTAGTCACCGAGAAGCAGTGAGTTGTTAGCTCCAATTGAAGTTTTTTTTAGTTTAAATTGTAAACTTTGGCTACAGCTACCTTTTAACACAATATAATTCTAGATCTAAGTGTAAATTAGAGTGAAGCAGATAAGCACAAAGCTTTAGATCGGTTCTTTTGTAGGTATCAAGTCTGTTATGTAATAAAAGCCAAATGTTCCTCCTGGCTTCTCATACAAGTGCCGAGCATACTTTTAGGTTGCTGATAATGTAACAACAAGTAATACATCCCACTTGTGATTCCTTTAGTTGCTCAGGTTTCAACAAACATAGAACTTTATGTCCCAATTCCTTTGGCTTTGTTAAAGACTCTTAAGTATAAGCTACAACATCTTGAAATCATTAATGAAGAGAGAACAAGTTAATATCCATTGATCTGTTTGGACCTATTTGGTTCTGTAGTTCCTAGTGCTGTCTCTACTACAATGTGATTTCTGCATAGAATTGACATACCAAGAAATCCTCAAATGATTAGCAAGAGTTTTTAAGTGTACTTGTTTGCCTTATGGCTTTTAATGATTAAATTGTTGTTGTCTTTCCCTCTGACAGAGAGAACATACAGATACACTGCGTCATCTAAACATGATGCTGACATTTACAGAATGTGTTCTGGATCTGACAGCAGTACGAGGAGGAAACCCAGACCTGTGTACTTCTGCAGTATCACTGTACCAAATCCAAGAGAGCATAGTTGTTGATCAGATCAGCCAGCTAAGCAAAGAGTGGGGGTAAGTATGCGGTCAAATAGTATCAAGAGAATTAGTGAATATTGAATGCATCAAAAATGTATTCAAACTATGCCCTTTTTGTTGGGATGGATTGTTTTACTGTATAGAATCTTTTCTAGGAATAAGTTTTTAACAACTGAAGACAGATCAGAAAGAGCAAAGGATACAGACACATTTGCTAGCAGACAAATAAAAGGACAGTGTTTTTCTGGCCTGCCACATAAGTTGGGGAAAGCGGTGAGGGGTTCAGGCTTGAGGTGCAGCAGTGCATTTCTAAGCTTGGAAATTTGTGTACCAGCTTCTGGTGGACTTGAGCCCTCATCTGTTCCTGTTGACCAGGCTGAAGCAGCACTGAGGTGGAGGTTGGGTAGGGGTGGAAGGAGTACCCAAATTTGACCTTTTTTCAGTGGAACCAATCAGCCCTAATACAAAATCAAAAGCAAGGAGAACTATGAGAAATTTGGAGTGGTGGGAAAGGGCAGTTCCACTTCCTGCCTTCTTCCTGAAAAAAAACCCCACCAAGAAAAAAAAACCTGCTAAGTGTTTGCTTTTCACAACTGAGAATTCCAGGGGCATAGGAAGTGACACTGTGAGAAAAGTACACCCAGTTGCTTGTGGTAAGACATTGACCTCGGACAGTTAGTCCCCACAAATAAGTGTTCCTTTTTAAAATGTCTGCATTAAAGCAGTTTGTATTTGCTGCTGCAGCTACTAGATGAGCAGATGTACTCTCAACCCGTGACAGAGTGTTTGTGAAAGGAAGGGAGGGGTGGTGTTGCATTTTAAACATCTGTCTTCCTTTGCTGCTGCTGCTGGGTCCTGTGTAGGGTTGTGATTAAAAAGTGGTGCCTGCCCATGGCTTGAATGTGTTCAGGAAAGGTGTTTTGATATATAATTACTTTTTTTCCCCCCCACTTCCTAGACAAGTAGAGCAGCTGGTGCTGTATATGAAAGCCGCCCAGTTACTAGCATCATCTCTGCATCTTGCCAAAGCACAGGTCAAATCGGGGAAACTGAACCCATCCACTGCTGTTAAGCAAGGTAGATGCCACATTATCTAATTTGCGTTGCTTGTGAATTTTCTTTGCTGATGCATGACTCAAAAAGCTTAAGTTGCAACATTTGTTTGTTTTCTTCTGTAAAGGAGAATTGCAGATATGTACAGTTGCACAATTCTGATTGTAAACAAAGGTACAGCTAGAAACTGTTAAGAAACGGGCAGTTATTAACTTGAAATGGAAATTACTTGATATTTAATTCATAGAAGTGGCAGAGTAAATAAACATTAAAAGCACAAGTTTAAACAGATTGATTTTGCTAGTGCTGGGAAAAACTGAACTTGGGCTATGTGGTTTGGTTGGGATTTGGTTTGTTTTTTGGGTTTTTTTTTTTTTTAATTTTTTTCTTGCCTTTCTTCCAGTTGTGAAAAGCCTCAATGAGAGATACAAATTCTGTATCGGCATGTGCAAGAAATTGACAGAAAAGTTGAATCGTTTCTTTTCAGACAAGCAAAGGTTCATTGATGAAATCAACAGTGTAACTGCAGAGAAACTCATTTACAGCTGTGCTGTAGAAATGGTAAGTCACTGCTTTTATCTAAATGATAGGACATTGAGATGAATTGTTTCCTTCTCTCACATACCTCTTCTACATAGCCAGAAAATAGAATGTATATTTCCAAAATTCTGTTCATGGTAATTTTTGTTAGTCACTCACTCTCTTTCCTGCCCTGCCTTAACTGTGGCTAAAGTTCCTGGCAGATACTGTTCCTCAGGGACATTTCCCCTACATCAGCACATTTGGTACATAAACACTAGGAAATGAACTCCTAAGCCACACAGCCCTGGGTGTGGAAGTCTCATCCAGTAAGGCTTACTAAAGCATAGAAGCTACAGAAGTAGCTTCATCAATCTACCAGGTCAGTTAGAAGAACATCAGCCTCTCCATACAGAGCAAAAACTGTAGCAAACATGGAAGCTTTTCATGTAATTGATAAAATATCTATCTGCTGTGGAGCAGCTGCGGTAACCATACAGGAAACTGAACAGCTTTTTTGATGAGAGGGAAGTCTTTTTAACATCGGTGTCACACAAAAAACACTGGCAAATATTGTGCTTAACCCTGATAATGGTGCAGTCACGCACAATAAATTTGTCCTCTTTACAAGAGGACATAGGTATAAGAACAAGCATATTTATTCATATGTTGTTGTAACACATGTAATCACCAAAGATTAAAAAGTGCTTTTATACCTTGTATGTGCACAATATCCTTAGTTAATACAGCACAGGCACTATATTTTCTCAGACTGTTTTGTCTTAGTTATTAAAACAGATCAGCTAAATTAAGGCTCAAAAATAGTTTCTTAATGACACTTTCATATCATTAATTTTGAATTTTTCATTTCATTACTTACCTAATGCAGTTTACATAACTGAATCTCCTGAATGATTGCAGGTTCAGTCGGCAGCTCTGGATGAGATGTTTCAGCAAACTGAAGATATTACATATCGATACCACAAAGCAGCCTTGCTGCTGGAAGGACTGACTAAAATACTGCAAGACCCTGCAGATATAGAAAATGTACACAAGTGTAAGTTTATGTTGAATAATATAATAAAAATATTGGAAACTACATGGAATTAATGCATTGTAAAATTAACACTGAAGTCATCACCTATTTTTTACCTCTCTCTGTTTGCAGATAAATCTAGCATTGAGCGAAGGCTTTCCGCACTTTGCTATAGCACAGTGGCTGTATATGAGCAGTAGGAATATCCCAAGGACCAGATGGTGTGAACATAAGGGACCACATCAGTGATACTGCACTTTTTTCACTACAGCTTAATTGTTGTCCTTGTTCTGCCCCACGTGGAAGATGATTCTTACATTTCTGTGGTGACTACCAAAGAAACAGCAGCATATTCAAAGAGGAGAAATTCCAAAAGTACACTTGCCTTACCGATCCAGCAGCTCCTTTTTCTTCCTAGCAACAGAATTTAAAAGAATCTCTCTTCACATTTCAAACTGATCCTTGTATGTGTGCTTTGAACTTGAATGATCAAGGTTTGGTATTTTTTTCCTCATGAGGTTTATAGAGAGTGGATCCTTCTGCATCAGGTACAAAAAGACATTTCCCTCAGAAGATTCCCTCAAAAGTTTGTGAAAAATATTTTTAAGTTGTCAGTAAAATGTGGCAGAGTGAATCTGGGAAATCCTAACCATGTGCAAGTGCTGTTGGAAGCTTTCAGGGCTAAGCTGGCTTGTGTTGGAGCTCACATGTTGTAAACATGGCTCAGCTTGTCATATGAAGGGATGGTGAGAAAGCGTTCTTTTACACGGGGGAAAGATGGCAATGGAAGAAATTGCACTCCATCTGTGCAAAATCCCCAGTGGGTTTTCAGCTGATGTGGATACAATTTGATGATCTTCTTCCAAAATATTTTGTTTTGCACTAATTTACTAAAGCAACTGTATATTCATTTTTGAAGAACTATATATAAAAAAAATGAGAGAAAGAAGGCACAATGGACTTGGCTGAATTTCATTTCAGTGTACATAAAATTCTTTTCAGAATTTCAAATGTAGCTTCAAGAAGACTTTCAAACAAACTGTAAAAACTTGTATTCATGTGACCCTTCCCATTTTATACCTATTTGTCTAATACTTGAGTAACTACTGCTCTGGACTTTCTCAGTAATAGCAATGTTGAGTTGCTGGTTGTTTGCTTTTTATATAGATTTTGTTGCATCTTCTGTTGTGCATGCGATACGTGCATTAATGCCTGCAGTCTCTAGGGGTGTAATGACAGTTCTCTGTAGTTTGTTTCTTGGGCAGTATTACAATAAATACTGTAAACCGAAAGGTTCTGCAAGGAACCATGCAAAACCAGAAAATAATGTCGGGGTTTGAGATGCTGATAAATTGATGTAGAATATCTACATACAGTGTGTGAAAAATCAGGAATATTTTGTGTGCATTTTGGGGGAGAGGTGGGAAGCTTCATTTAGCCTTATAGGCATTATCATTTCAAGCATCCCATGAGATCATCAGGACAGCGATTTGCGAAGTATTTAGGCAGATCAGCTTCTCTGGAAATGGTTCCTATACTTTATTTTTGGGACTTTTTTTTGTTACTCAACTGCTTGAATACTTGAATAAACCATTCTCCAGGACAAAATCATTTTAATCCTCTTAAACACAGTGGTCTGAACTATTTGACAAAGTTGTACAGGGCTTACACATCAAAATACTGTTTCAGTGTTCGGATAACCATGTGTTTCCTTTACTTTGACAGAGTAATGTACTTTTTACCTTATTTATCTGTATGAAATTCCAACAGTTAATTTGAAAGTGTTTGTTTATATAATGTTTGTATTTTTAGGTCTTTAATACGGTGTTTCTACCTCTCCTTTGTAATTGCATGCATTATTCTTGAAACTAGGTAATAACTCACTGAACTGTTGCGTAATAGCCTTTTTATTATGGCCTGTATAAATGTATATTAAGGTAAAAATAAATACTGACACTAGAAGTGTTTCTATGGTAAAACTGAGTTTTTGTGTCTTTGTAACCAACGGCCAATGGTGGTAACTTCAAAAAAAACCAGGTCTGTACTTGGATGGTTAAACCAGTTGCTGAATGTTCCCCTCAGCAGTTGGACATGCCACCAGGGCAGGATGGGGCGACTTGCTTAAGCGAGCTCCTTATCTCTGGATAGCTCTGGCACAAAGTGTCCTTGAGTTTGTTTTCCCTTGCTTTAGGAAAACAATTTACCCTGCCTTATTTTTTTTTAAACTTGGATTTGAAAACAAGTATGTGAAGTAAGGTTCCTGGGTATCAGCTGTATGTTCTTTCAACAAGGTGCTTATTTGTTGCCTCTAGCAAAGAGGGGCTGTCTGGGCTGCCAAAACAGCATATACAGAGCTAATTGAATTAAAAATTGACAGTTAAATTACAATTTCTATCCTAACTTTACAAAAACCAGGCTTTGTCCACCGTGTAGCTAATATCCTCTCTCGCATCTGAGGTGTGCTGTGGTAGCTGGTATGTGGCTGCTGTACTTCTGTTGTACTACGAAATCTTTCCCAATTTATCATTTAAAAACCCCTTATGCTTGTGACTGGCACATAAAGAGGATGAGGAAGGAGTGAGCAGGGAATGCTAATGATACGTCTGAACACGAATGTAGGAACAAAGCAAAAGCCTTAATGTACAAGTCTAGGAGATAGGGTGCTTTTCCCAGGAACTCACTGTTTTTTGTTGGTTTTCTTTTTTTTCCTCAGGATTCAAGCTCATTCTCCTTCCACTCTTGCCAGCAAGACTACAGCTGCACAAACAGGAGGAGAAGAAAAGGGCTATTCTTTTTTCCTGTTTTCAGGAGGAGGAGGAGACCAGTGTTCATGGCCTGTCTTTCTGCATAAACTCATTCCACAAAGATCCTGAAGCTGTCCTCTGTCTTCAGCTTGCCTCACTGAACAGCAGGTGCTTGTTTCTACCAAATACTTTTTTTTTTCAGCCTTTGAAAGATAGAACTTGAAAGGAGGTATTTGATGTGCTGCTTTTCTAGTTTTGCCCTCTAGCATCTACTCAAGATCTCTATGTTCCGTACTTGTTCCACTCTCTCCATAGTTTATAATGTCAACTGATGAATCTAAAACACATTTCAATTCTGACATTTGCTGCTTTTTATAAGCAAGAAGTTGAACTCTCAGCCCTTCTGATACAGAGAATGAGATCTAGTTAATTTAACTTGTAACTAAGATACTACAAATTATTCTGAGAAGCATTTTTCAGTTGAGAGGTGTGAGTTGTTCCTGGGACTCGCTAGGTTCTGCATAGTTCTTGTGACTTTCTCGTACAGTGACGTCAAAGTATTACTGTCATCACCTCTGGGTTCAGAGGCAATAACTGTAGTGATCCACTGGTGGGTCAGCACTCTGCAGCGCATAGCCCAGCTGCACCAAAGAGGAAAGTTTTCTTTTTCTTCTAGAGCAAGTATAGCTGGATACTGTGGCTCTCAGAGCTTGTTGAGGCTTTGAAATTCAGATAAGCTGGCTTGTGACCTGACTTGTGACCTGCCTCCTTTTTGACTCCTGCTTCCTCTCCTAGTTTTTTGTGTGGTGGTTGTTTTTTGGTTTTTTTTAATTTTGATACTTTGACTTCCTTGTCTGCTCTGAACTTTGCTTGCTACTATCTTTTCCGACTGTCCAGGATGCCATTAAGCAAATCTCCTTTTATCCTGAACTTCCCTGTCCAACCTGAGCAGTAGCCCTGGCTGTGGCTTTTTAAAAAGTGCCCACGTAGCTCCTCCTTTCTGTAGATCAGTGATGTGTATCTCAGTAACCCCTCTCTTGAGGTCTTTAAGTCAGCTGGAGCCCAGTCTAACTAAGTCTTGGCACTGCTTCTTCGGGCAAACACCTTTTCAATAGGCTTTTGTATGTGGCAGGCTCCCCCTCCTCTTTGGCTGAAAGCAAACTAAGTGCCAGTGGTGCTGTTGAGTCTTGTTGCGGTCTTTGTGCCAATCATTTTCATTGTTTCTTTGTGTGGCTTTCACATTTTCCACGGCCCCTGCTATGTCTACAATGCAGCCCACAGACCATGGCTCTGTACTACAGTATCTTGTTCTTGCAAATGTGAGATCAGCCACAGCTTTCAAAACAAGTGATGCCATAAATGAACTGAGCTGTATTTATTCATGTGGGTTCCTTAAAACCTCTCTGTTGTTAATCTTCTGTACCCACTTTTATGATTGAGTGCTGTACAGGCTTCTGTATCTGCCCATTGTTTTGGGCCACTGGCCAGATTGTGTGACTTTTAGAAAACACTTGGAACTCGAGACTAGGTAGACATTTAAGCAGAAATTGAGGATTGTCAACCTAGCTAAAAACTTGGAAGTTCTGTGAGCATGGTGTGTGAGCTAAAAAAAAACATTTATTGATTAGCTGTGTTATTTGGTGGACTCTTGAAACCAAATACTGCACAGCTTATCTTCTAAACCAAAGTCCCCCTTCCCCAGGCTCTGCTAGATACTTTTGGGAGCAGGGCAAGGAACAGCATGAAGGCATGCTCCCCAAGCCCAGTGCAGGGCAGGAGCCTGTCTCACCGCAGTGCCTTGCTATAATTGACTCCAAGAGGGGAGCGAGAGCAAGGGGCTGCAAGGAGCAGAGGGGAGAGGAGAGTCTCAAGCTCAGCTTCTCAATAAACCATCTCTTGCTGCTGTTAAGTATAGCCCTGGGGATTAGAGCATCCCCAGCACTGCTTACCTCCCGATTCCTCTGGAGTTCAATTACTTTCCCATAAATAGTTCCCTTCTTTATTGTCTCTTAGTGACTGAATAAAAATAGAAAACACTGTCAGCTCCTAGGCGTGGGGAGCACACTGCAGACCATGTGTTTCAGCGGGTGCTGTCTGAGGTATTCCATCTCACGCAAGATCCCACACTTCCCTGAAATCCTTGTCTCACCCAGCCGCTCCGGAGAGACTCAACTGATATTTTGCAACACTTAAAATGCTATCAATCTTGTTTTCTGTTTATAACTGGCTAAAAGATGTCCCTGACAAGGACCAAAAAGGACCGTCTCCCAGGATGCAGCATGCTGCTGCTCTCTCATTTCTGCAATTACAGAGGAGCCTTAAAACCAGGTTTCTGCAAAAGCATGGTGCAGTACCAGCCTGCTGGCCACCGGGTTGAACTGGGACATTTGCCTCCTGTGTGTGACGCAAAGCACAAGAAGCACTGCTGTGGCGTGAAGACCCACAGGGTTAAAGCGTGAGAATTTTATAGGCTCTGGAGAATGGCTACTCTGGAAAACATTGGTAAATAACCATCTCTCTGCTCCTCCAGCTTTCTCTTGGTGGGTGTGCTGCCCGCAGAGGATTCATTGCAGCACTGTTTCCCCAGGCCCAGTGTAATACTCTACGCCGAGAGCTCAAAGACTTTTACTCTGGCTGCAGTAGCATTAATTCCTTCTCTAATTTTCCTTGGACCTCCAGACAGTGTGGTGCCTGGACAGAGCTCTAACCTGCCCTGCCTGCAAGGATGCCAACAGGATCAAGGAGAGCATGTTTGCGTCAGGTAATGCTCCTGCAAGGAATGTTCCCACTTCTCCTGCCTGTGTCTTCTGGAATGCAAACCCAACTCCTTTTCATATACCACAGTGCAAGGGCCCTGTCAAGCCCAGCGTGTTTTTCTCTCACGTTGCCTCCTGCATACAAGTATTGGCAGTTGCTCTTGTCGTTCTTTCCATGGCAGACTGTTTACTGCTGAGATTTGTGCAATAGCTTGTGAAATGTTCATGTGCTGGCTGAGCCACAGCCCAGGAGTTGCCAACAAAGCCAACTGACTTCACGAAAGCCAAGCTTTGTGTCTGGGGGCAGTCGTGGTTCAGGCACGGTCTCCTGAGCTAAAGGGCACCCCCCAGCCTCAGCCAGCCATGCTCATCTGGGAAAAGTCATGGAATTCTGGCGGGGTGAAGCATGTGCTCCATGCTAGCCCCATCTCCTGGGCATGAGCACCCAGCTGCTGGCCTGGTGGGCATAGTTTCAGCTGAGGAGCATTAGCAATAAACGGCTTGTGTAAGACCCTGTTGGAAGTGGTAGCACAGAACAACCTGAGAGACATTTTCAAATAATCCCCTTGCATTTCTTAGAACAAGTTGTGGCAGGACTATTTTTAACTGGAATGAGCCCAGCCTTGTCTCGGCTCCTTTCCCTGGGTTTGTTTTTTGTTTGATTTTTTTTTTTTTGGCTTGTTTCCCCTATGAGTGCTGTATCAAGGTTAATTCCACTGTCCTGGCCAGGCTATTCCTGTTGATTGCTTCGCCTCCTACAAACCACCACCTGCAGTTTCAGTGCTTGCTGGCCAGTTTTCCTCGTTGGGGCCCATCTCTTGCTCCTACCCATGCAGGAGGTAATAATTCCCAAAGACGAGGCGCTTGCTGAGTTTGCCACAGCATTTGCTCTGCAGGGAAAAACCGAGGGATAAAGCTGCCCTAGATAAGGGAACCCCGAGGAGGACTTTGACCCCCCCCCGACTTCTCCATCAGCTTCACAACCTGCTGGGCCCCAGTCTGTGTCAGACCCGGTTCCCACCCCCAGCTCGGGGGGAACCCACGGTGGGGGGGGGAATTGGCAGCCTTTTTGCCTGCAGCTGGCACTCCTGCAAGGCATCCCACAGAAACGGAGGCGCTTGGAGGAGGGGAAGGAGCATTCCTGACGGTAGGAATCAAGGTACTGGCGGTGCTGCCGGTTCCC
>JANZLQ010000089.1:4437817-4458076 GCA_026212715.1 Elanus axillaris | reverse complement strand
TGTCATCTCCTCTTTGGTTGTGAATCGCAGCGTTTGGCTCACGGGGGCCGCCAGTGTCCCTAGAGCAGCTGGAGGCTCCCAGCCTCCTGCTGAAGGACTCTGCACAGCTCCCGGTGTGCCTCAGCCGGCCAGCCCATGCTGGTCGATGCTGGTTCCTTGCATGTCTCCTGCCCCTGCTCCAGGCTTTGTTGTGCCAGCTCAGGAATTTAGGTCAGAGCTTTGCTCTGACACAACAGCCCCAGGCGTTTCAGGTGGGAGGGCTGAGGAGCATCCCAGGCTCCTGCAGATGTACCACCATCTCTGACCCATCCTGCTGAGATGGAGCCTTTTCATTCCATTTCTGTTGCAGCTGGGCAGATCTTGTGCTTAAGTAATGTAAAGTCAGCCACTCTCAAGGAAAAATGCACAGCCTGTCCCCCTCCGTCAAGGAGGATGCAAGCGTCACCCTGACACCCACCTGCTCTGGTGAATGCCATGGTGTGTGCGGCCTGTCTTTATTTCCCTCTGTTCTGTGCCATTTCTCATTCTGAGTAGCTGGTCAGACAGGTGATATGAGAGACCTCCAGCAGTGGCGTGACAGCCAACGATGTCTTCATGCGCTCTGGTTCCGGATCTACCCTTGGGTGGTGTGGGTAAGTCCCTGCTCCATCCCGTATGCCTGGTTTCAGTGTCCCAGAGGCAGCCTCTGACCCAGCTGCTGTCACATCTGTTTGGCAATTCAGGAACTTTCAGCTGCATTTTCCCATTAATATAATTTTCACTGGTGGGTTCCTTTGTAAAAAGGCTCATTAGTGGTTGGAGCAGTGTTGGTACCAGTGGGAGAGGAAAACCCTCTGGCACATCTGTCTATAGCTCCAGTTCGCCCATGCTGGGGCGTGGCATGAAGTTGCCTGTGGCCGAGCGGCTGTTTGAGTTTCCGCGGTCACTGTCAGGCTCATGGCTTTGTGGCAGAGACAACCTAGCAGTGGGTACAGGGCTGAGGTCCTGAGTGTTTCTGATGGCAGGTTGCTGAACATCCTTCTTATGCCCCACTGCTTAAAATAATAGACTATGTTCCTCCTGTCTTCGACCCCAGTGTAAATTTTGTGGGAGAAGCAGGACTGGCCCTGGGGAGGAGAGGACTGCTGCCGTTAACATTGCAAGGGTGATTGCACACAACCAGCCTGAGCAGCACCAGTCAAAGGAAGTGAGCAGGTCCTCACTTATTTCTGGGTGGTTGTTAAAACTGCTCTTTGCTTCTGCACCCTTGGGGAGCAGAGCAGCTGCTCCAGGTGTGAGAAGCACCGTGACCAAGCTTTCCCACTGTCCTGGGGGCTGCCAAACAGAATTTAAGAAATGCAACTGTCACTGTGCATGGTGTGACCTGCCTGGGTTGTGTCCCTCAGGTAACAGTGGGATGGGCGCCTACCACGGCAAGCACAGCTTTGAGACCTTCTCCCACTGCCGTGCCTGCTTGATTAAGGACCTGAAGATGGAGGGTACGAACAAACTCCAGTACCTGCCTGGCAGCCAGAAGAAGGTGGACTGGGCCAAGTTCTTCCTCTTGAAGCGATTTAAGAAGGGCTGAGTGGGACTGGTCATCTTGGCCCTGCTGGGGATTGTGGCAGCGGTGGTGATAAAGGTGAGCTTTGGGTCTCTGCATGAGTGTGTGTTCCCAGCTCTGTCCTCTGAGCCCTACCTGGTCCCAGCCTCCATTGCCTCAGGCTCTGCTCCCTCCCCGTGGGACTCAGCCTTGTTTCTGTGCCTCTCCAAATGGTGTACCCTGGGTGAGAGGGATGAGCAGCAGTCAGCAGCACACCGCACCTGTAAGCCACCACTCACTCCCTGCAGTCCTAGTGCTGAACAGTTTTTTACTGCAATTTCTTTTCTTCTAAGGCAGCCAATGCACTGAAGAGATAGAAGCAAATGAAATGTACCTAAAGCAGAGAAGTCCCAAGCTGGCGGCTCTAGCTCCTGCTGAAGCAGAGGAATTGATTCAGACCTACACCATTGGTCATGCCTCAGCAGTGAGTGGTGGCAGATGGAAGGGAAGCAGCATCTGCCCTGCTTTGCACATGGGAGCATATCTAAAAGCTCTTGGGAATGGGGGAATCATTTGTCACAAGGGTATCAAAACAAAGCCAGCTGTTAGCCTGTTAGCTACATAAAACATCATGTGATCCCCGCAGAAAGCTGTCTCATACCAGCAATAAGCCTAACAAAATGTGGGTTTTACAGATGGGGACAGTCCAGGCTGGTTGTCCCCAGCAGCCTGCCCAGAGCAGAGGGAAAGAGCCTCTAAGAATATGCAGCATCCCATCCTTGAAAGGACTCACGACCAAACGGATGATGTCTCATTGCAGGGGAAAACACCTTTAGCCATCCAAGGTGTGCAAAGGCTACCTGAGGTGACAGCAGAGGTTTTCTGAGCTGTGGCCACGCTCTGCCCCCAGGACTCAAGGAGTGCCAGAGACCATCGCACTGCTGGTGCACTGCATGTGGGGCTGCGTGCCAAGAAGGACATTGCTGTGACCAGAGTCCTAGGTCTGGGGAAGTCCTTGGCCAGAGTGGCTGAGCAGCCAACCGTCTCATCTGTAACTGAACTTCCATTTTTTTATTGGTTTACTGGTAGTCTTTTACCTTCAGACTTGTAACTGGAAGCTGACCTTGCACCTTGTTGAATAAAACCTTTGTTTTACTGTGAAGGCCACCTGGGGCAGGGCAAGACCCATGTGTGCCAGGCTCCTGCAGGGGCTGCAGCCCCCAGAATCAGATGTTCCCCTGCTCCGGCCTGAGCCCTGCTTTCAGCCTCTGCCCGAAGGAGCCAGCCCGAGTCCATCTGGGTTTATTTATTTGGCATTTGTCACAGAGCAGCAATGTGAGCTAGGCTGTGCTTGGCTCCAGTTGGCAGGTGATAGCTGGCAGCGCAGGCTGGAGCGTGTTTCCACATGCTTGCTGTGCATCGGGCAGCCCAGAGCAGCGTTTTGGGTGTTGGAGCAGCCGCAGGGCCTGTTCCCAAGCGATGTCTGAGTGGATGCTGCCAAATGCTGATGGGGACCCTTTGGCTCCTGTGGGACAGGCACATGCTGGATTCTGTCGCTGGCCTGTCTGTGCTTTGTCCGTCCCGTCCATCAGGAGGGGCTTTTGCCCCCCCTAAAGTCCCCACAGTCCCTGGTACGAGTCAGTGTCTGCTGGTCATCAGCTTTATGACAATGCCAAGTGCAAGTATTGCAACAGCCGCAGCCACCGCCAGCCCACGCCGGATGATCAGCTCCTTGGTGGCCATGGCGGTGGCCGGAGGGGACGTGGCAGGCATGGCTTCCTGGGGCTCCACCTCGTATGTTGGTCCCTCCATCCTGGTGATGCCTGTGAGCATGACGCTGTTCTGTGCATCCACTCCCGCTGCAAGGAGAACAGGGCAGCGTCACTGAGGGCATTGGGGGGGGGATTGAGGGGTTTCTTGGGAGGGTTTTGTCTGAGGTCTGAAAGCACATTACAAACAGCCCAGAGCATGGAGATTTCCAGCCCTCGACAGAGCTTCAGTGGGAGCTGGTGTCTGCAAGGTGAGAACTGCTCAGGGTGCCCCATCCGTCCATCACCTCCTGAGTACCCTTGTAATTAGTATTTTCCCAGTAACTGAGGGCATCACCAGCGCTACACTGCACCCCCATTTTGTGAGCTTGTTCTTGGCTTATGTGAATCCTTGGGGACCCTTCCCGCACCCAAACCCACTGCTGTAGACAGTGCCCAGATCCCCCCATCCTGCCATGCCCAGCTCCTGGCCGTACCTACGCACCCCCGCACTGCCACGGCGGGGGGATAAGCGTGGGGCGGTGGGGCTGGCCCCACACCAGAGGGAAGTGCCTTGCAGCTGGGTTCAGGGCCTGGGTTCAGCTCCTCCGGTGGTGGCTGGGTCACTCCTGCGCGGCGCTGAGCCTGGGGGAGGGAACGTGCTGGGTTTAGCTGGTGGCACATGATGTGGGAAATCCCCGCTAAGCAAAACCAACGTGTCACCTCTTGCAGGGTTCGTCTGGCTGGAAATGACACTGTGTAGCTGAAAGATGCCCAAAATGAGTGGTTGTGGCTGGTGGAAACCCTGGAGCTACTAGGGCACAAGGTGATGCTCAGGGCTGCAGGGTTGAGGTAACCTCAGTCACCTCATCTTTGTGCTTTATTCTCCCAGCCAAGGGTGGCACAAGGTGCAGAGGGAAAACTTGAGGCCATTGAGTGCATGTGTGTGGGAGGGAACTGAATACAGGCATGTGGCTGCGGTCATGGGAGCACTGGGTTTTGCTGGGGGCACTGGAGGACAGCCCTGGGCAGCGCTGGCCTGAGGGCTCAAGCCCATGATACTGTCTAATCCCACTGCAAATCCCATCAAGGCACTGAGGACCTTCCCGCTGGCAGTGCATGATGCTGTGGGCGCACGGGTTACCTCCTCGGCTGCCTTCCTCCAGTCCATGCGGGAGATGTAGGCAATGAAGCAGGTGCAGAGGATGGAGACGCAGACGAGCATGCTTAGCCACAGGCCTGCGGAGGGCATGCCAGCATCAGCCAGGTGCCGCGGCTGGAGCAAACCCAACCGAGACGGCATCTCGGGACAGCGAGTCAAGAAAGGGGATGTCACCAAGTTCAGCAGGGACATGGGGATGGGACAGCCATGGGTGCCTGCTGTGGGGCTGCCCAGCAGTGGTTGCTTTTTCCCAGTACAATTAAAAACTCTCTGTAGTTGCAGGGGCCATCGCAGCCCACCCCAGTGTCCCCAGCCAGGTAAGGAGGGCAGAACCAGGCAGGAGGGTTGTGGTGAGCCATCGGTGGAGCTGGGGGGAGCTTGCATCTACCCGCAGGGGATTTGGGGGCATGCAGAGCTGGGGTTGGTACCTATGACGCCAATTCTGGCCACGAAGAGCAGCACGGCTCCCAGGGGCAGGCCCACACCATAGTAGCTCACGGCGTTGAGGATGGCACCGAATTTCTGCTTGCCTATGCCTCTGAGCACCCCGCTGCAGGCACCCTGCAGGGGAGAGAGGGAGAGGGGCTGGGACCACCACCTTGGCCAAATTCAGGGCTCTGCTGCTGCCCGGGGGCTGGTGAACCGTCCAGTGATGAACCAGCTTCCTGCCTCTGTCTTGTTATTTCTGTGTCCCTGCCCAGTCCTGTGGATCATCATCTTTTTACACACTCTATGTTTTCTAAGGGGTAATCCCAGAAGCCCTGCAGGGTCCCAGTGCGTGTGCTGGTGCTCAACCACAGCCTAAGAGACCCTCGACTGACTGACCTGCGATGCTGCCGCTCAGCACCGAGGTCCCCTACTGAAAGCAGCAGCATCCCCAGGAACTTACACACACAGCTTCAAACAAGTGGAAGACAACGTAGACAGGTATGACCCGGGCCACCAAGTCAACAATCTCCCTGGGGACAAAGAAGAGCCAATGATTGCTTTTGGGAACCAACCTCCGCACACCAAGGCTGGGAGCCAGGGGCACTCACTTGTCACTGGTGAAGATGTATCCCAGCACATCCTTCGTGGCAGCTAAAATAGCCCCCATCGCTATGCAAAACCCTCCTGAAAAACAGAGCAAAGCGCTGAGCCCAGCCCGGCCATGACGGGGAGCTCAGAGCAGCCAGAGGGAGAGAGCAGGGTGTGTGCCACAGGCAGAGGACTACAAACGCTCCCTGCTCCTGCTGTGCCTGGAAGGAGCCCTGGTAAAGGCTTCCCGGCACGTAGGTGGCCTGACCTGTGCAGAGTAGGCTGGTGGAGGAGGATCTCTTGGCTGTCTCGGCGTCACCAGCACCCAACGCGTTCCCCACCTGCACACCAGCAGCCGTGCCAAGCCCCAGGGGGATCTGTAACCACAGGGCTGAGACTCACACATGCATCTGGGTAATGGGCCATCACAGCGACAGCAGAATAAACACCCAGCAGTGAGGGGGATGCCGTTCAGGAGTTAATTTAAAATGTCTCCATAGGAGGGATAGGCAGGAGCAGGGAGAGGCTTAAGTGCAAGGTGGGGAGACTGAAATTTGCTGGAGCTGTTTTTTTGCTGGGTGTCTGTCCTGGGACTGTCCCTAGGGAGCCCTGGCCTGAAATAATAAACCCCAGCCCTTACCATGAAAGCGACAACGGACACTTCATAGATGATGGACTGGACGGAGAGCTCTATGACGCTCAGCAGGCCTGGGGAAGAGGAGAGGGTCAGCACTGGATGTGGGTGCCCGGTGGAGAGCCACTCTCGGCCCCTGTGACTGCTGCAGACACCACTCCAGGTCACAGCCTGTCCACCTCCTTGCAGCTCCCTCTCTCCACTCACCTATCAAGAAGCTCCCAATTTCATAGGTCCACCACTCAATGCATATCATGAGCATGCTGGGGATGGCCAGGGAGATGAAACTGTCCCACTCCAGCAAGCACTCGCTGGACCATCCTGTAGAGAGGAGAAACGTCAACTGATGGATGACCAGGCTGGCCACGTATTACATCCTCAAGAGCACCCGAGGCAGCTGGAGGTGCCGTTCCTGTTTGCAGAGCCACCATGGAAATGCTCCTCAGCTCCGTAGGACCTCCAGCAGCACAGTGTGCATGTACACACTCCACGGATGCGGTCCTGTGGGCCACAGAGCGGTGCAACCCTCAGCTTATCACTCCCGGATCAGAGTGTCTAAGGACAACCTTGTGCTTACGTCTGTGCTCATCTGGCTTTGGGGCTGAACTCTACAAAGCCTCAGCAGAAAGTTTCATTTCTCCAGAATTAATGTTTACCACCCGGCATGGTGGTCTGCCAAAGCTCGCGCATGACGTGCTACCACCGAAGCAGCACTGCGTTCCTGGGGTGTACCAGGCTGAGGTTAATATTTCACCATCAGGACTAACAGAATTCACTTGATATAGAAGTGGTGGAAGATTCATGAATGCTCGTGTAAAGTGGGAACTGGAGGGAGCTGGGGAGATGCCCTTACCTCCCCAGGTCTTCACATGGAGTTTCTTGCCTATAATATACAGGATCAAGAAAATGGTTTGTGAGTATTGCGCAACGGTGTTGGCCCAGGCAGAGCCCCTGCAAAGGAAATGAAAAAGGTCACTGGCATCCTCTTCATGCCTCCCCAGCCTCGGGGTGCCAAAGCGTAACATCCTGCTGTGCCCCTGCTGAATGCTCGGCCACACCTGGTGGTGCTGACGTCCCTGAAAAGTCCCTTGCTGTTGCCAGGTGTTGTGTTTTCCCCTCCATGGGACACGGGCACTACTCACACAATGCCCAAGTGGAGAACATAGAGGAAGATGCAGTTTGCGATCACGTTGATGATGTTGCCGAAGATCCCGCTCAGCACCAGTGGCCACATGATCATCTGCAAAGAGGGGGAGATGGGGGCTACAGCACCTTCACAAAAGCTTCAGGAGAGAGATTGTGAAGGTCTGCGCCAGCCCCATGCTCAGCAGCTTTCCCAGCCAAAAATTAAATTTCTGATGATGTCGCCTGCTTAGAAAATGAGTGTGTTGGAGGTGAATCCCTGATGTGGGGAAGTATGAAAGGAGGTCCATCAAGCAGATGTATACAACTGGCTGTGGTGATGTCCAGCATCAGAGCTGCTCCAGGGCACCCAGGTAGCGGTGGGGAAAAATGCCGCCTTGCCACCAGGAACAGCGAGCATGAAAACCCTGGGTGCATGGGTGAAGGGAGCCCAGAGCTGGGGCTGACCCTCCGTGGGTGCAAGGGCTGCAGGACCCACCTGGTTCTGCAGGTATCTTGTCTCCAGGTTATACAGAAAAACAGCCTGAAAAGGAAATAGGTGGATGAGATGAGGCCAGCACTGAGCAGGAGCTCTGCTGCTGCAGTGGAAAATAGGAGCAGGATTGCCAGTCCCTGTGTCTAGCCAGCACTCAGGGTGTCCACAGGGACTCACCGGGAGAGCAGGGACAAACGCCATCACGTAGCGTTGGGTTAACCTGGGGGGGACACGAGAGGTATGGTTAGTGAGGAGCCATGGCCGTAGCTACCCTCCTTGCAGCCCCACCATGCTGGGGAGGGACAAGGCAGTTGTCTCTGGTCCATGGAACCACCAGACCTGGAGACCTCAGGGTCCTGGCGGATGAGGAGCAGGAGCTGCTCGATGTTGATAAGGATGGCACAGCAGGGGAAGCAGCAGAGCAGGAGGATGAGGGTGGCACGCTGCAGGATCACCCCCACGCGCAACAGATTCTTGCTGCCATAAGTCTGCAAGGCAAAAGGGCAGCAGTGAGCTCTGCTGCACTGGCAGCATGCTGGTGCTGGTGGGATGGGGACTCCATGGAGGACGGAGCAGCTCTGACCACCCAGGAACAATTTGGTATTTCAAAGGGAGCACGGAGCTCCCTGTTATGGGATTGCCACTCAGGGACAAGCTTCCCCAGCTTGCAGGTGCAGCCAGGGCTCCATGCAGTGCCTGGGCAGCATCAGCCAATGCTGGAAAACCCCATGTCTCCAGGACAAGTGCCAGGATCTCCTACCCACCTGTGATATCAAGGTGTCACATGCCGAAGACAAACCATAACCTACAGAGATGGCGGTAACATTTATAACCTGGAAGCAGGAGTTAAAAAAACAAAAAAGAGCAAATGTGAGCATTTAAGACTTTTGGTAAGGAGAAGTACTAAAAGGAAAAGCAGGAGTCTGAAATCTCCTCTGTCCTTGTCCGCCTCCATTCCCGTATCCCATCCCAGTGTCAGCAGGTGAGAATTAGTGCCTGGTGCTGGGGCAGCCCCTGGGAATGCTTACAGCAATGGCCAGTGTGACAGAGGCCAGCTCGACCTTGCCCAGGTGGCCACAGAATATGGAGCTGACAAGGTGTATCAGGAAGATCAGCAGCTGGATCAGGATCTAAGTGCAGAGAAGAAGAGAGGTGAAGGTCAGAGATGGAGGTGAGCAGGGGCAGCCATGCTGGGGAGGGGGGGAAGCACTTGCCTCCTGGGGTCCTTACCACTGGCCCCGCCAGCACCAGCAGCTTCTTTGCGTCTTCCCAGAAAGTGTCCGGGACCAAGCGCTGAAGCCAGCGGCGTTTCTTCCCACAGTTACTGGGTGTGAGATCGTGCTGGCCAGCGGCCATTGCCTCACTGAAGCCGTTCTCCTCAGGGAGGTTCGCCTCCTTCATGCTGCCGCTCTGCTAAGGGAGTGAAAAAAACCCTCTCGCTCCGTGCTCTGTTAAAACCACCTTGCTAGGGTGAGCAATGTGTAACCACGGTGGGGTGAACTTCAGCCGGGGCCGGGCGAGCTGACCGCGCGCTCCCTGCTGCCGGTAGCTGGGTCGGCAATGGGAAGTGCTGGTGACGGGTCACGGCAGGGCATGGAGCTGGGGAGCCCAGTGAGGGTCCTGTGCACTGCTGTGGGCAGCGCAGAGGAGCCCAGATGTGCAGTGCAAGGCGCTCGCTGCCTGCCCTAAGCCAGCATAGGGGCTGAGCCTTCCCAAATCACTCCCACGAACCCTCGTACCTCTCTCCTGCTTTGCTGTGGCTCCACTGGCCAGTGGGCTGGAGTGTTGTCCTCCTCTTCCAGCAACGATGGAGGATTCATGGGTCTCTTTGCGGTCTCTTTGTGGTCTCCCGTGAGCTGCTCCCGGCAGTGGTGGAGCCACTGCCTGTCTCGGCCCCTCTCATCACAGCGTGGTGGTGGCCAAGACAAGCTGGCCCCATTGGCTCCAGCTGTCGGCCTTGCACAACATGGCAGCATCAGGTTTCACCGGCACTGCTCCGCCAGACCAAATATAGCATCCTGCCCTGGCCCACTGCAGGGCAGGGGAGGCTGAGGGGAGCCACGGTGCAGACCCTCTCCTGCACAGAGCAGGAGCTGGGCTCTGGTGGGCTGAAGAAGCCTCTGGGGCAAAACACAGCAGGTTTCCTCTTCTCCCCAGGCTCCCATCCCAAAACTACCGCAATTCTGAGCAGTGCAGTCTTGCCACATCCTCCTCAAATCTGGGACAAAGGCTGCTGAGGTTGGGGTTGATGGCTGTTTCAAGCTCCTTTTTGTCATCTCTTTTCATTCCCAGCACCATGTGCCATGCACCAGCTTTATGTGGTATTTGCCTCCAACAGCTGAGCACATGCCACACCACAGAGATAGCAGCCTTGCTGCTGTCACACAGCTGCAGGTAAGAGCCTGGGACAGGTTGCAAGGGGCTCGGTGCTGAGGGCAGGAGCGGGCAGACCATGCTGGGGCATTTGCATTAAGACATACAGCAGTTCCCTGTTAGGGTTGTGCAGTACACCATCCTCTCCCATGCAGCTCAGCCATGGTCTCAGAGCTTTCATACCTGACGGGAGTAGTGTGCTCTGTACACCCAGCTAAAACAAGCCCCTGGCTGCTGCTGCACCCAGAGCCAGCCCCAAACTGCAGGGCCAGGAGGCTATGCCCTGTGCAAGCCCATCAGGCTGCACAAACCAGGCACACACCTCTAACAGCTTAGTCATAGTGATGACCAGGGTCATGCTCACACCACATTAACAGGCCAACATTTACTGAGAAAACTTTATTGTATCAAAATCCCACCTTACAAAAGTGCAAAGAAGAGTTGCTTTAGGCCCCGTGCCTGCCACACAGCAGGGAGAGCAGGGCCAGCAGCCAGCACCCAACGCCCCGGCAGCAAAGTCAGCCATCTTCTGAACAAAATCAGCCTTGCTCTGCGCTGCTGCAGCAGAAGCAAGTGGGCTTTGCCACATTAAGATAGTGTCACAGACTGGTACGAGAGGAAACGTGCTGTGGGCAGCAAGAGCCTCTGCCATTAGCATATGACATGGACAAATGTCCCCAGGGAGTAGGAAGCAGGACAGCAGCACAAGGTCCCTGTCTCCTTCCTGGGCCAGGCCCAGGATACACTCCCACATATCTTGAGTGACATCCCAGTGCAGGACAAGACAGGGCAAGCCCTTTCTTCCCAGGTGCCACATCCTCACCCCCTTTAAGAACTCTGCATGTGGGATAAAACAGTGTGAGTTAACCAGAAACTGAGCAAAGTGACTCTTTACAAGGAACTGAGAGGGAATTCCTTTCCCGGCATCGTCCTTCTGGGACATTACCATGTGCCCTCCTGCTCTGTGCACAGTTCCCCAGGGTCACTGGTTCTAGCCATTGCCAGTCAGGAGCCGAACCAGTATGCCCACCAGCAAGACAGCAATGGCAGCAGCAGCAGCCAGCACACGACGGATGATCAGAGCCCTCCATATCACAGCAGGAGGAGCAGAGACAACAGCAGGTACCTCCTGTGTGATGAGCTGGTGGTCAGGTTGCCTCTCACCTGCCACAATGCTGTCAGGCAGGACCATAGTGTCCACGGTGTCTGTGTCAACAGAGACGTAATCTGCGTAACAGAAAGGTGAGTGCTGCAGGGAAGCCAAGCTGCAAGGTCAAGCACTACTGACAGTCCTGAGGGTCCTTTCCCAAGTCTCAGGGACACTGGGACATGCTGCAGCAAAGTGGCAGGTGTTCTCAGGTAAGGCAGACACTGGCTGGCAGTCCAGGCTCTTCCGTGGAGCAACCACGGTGGTGACAGTAGTAACGGGGTACCAGACACCCCATTACTAAGTACAGAAGTGCCACTGGCCTGGGACCAGCACCAGACACTGTGCTCTTCCCAGCCTTCTGGGCCTGCCTGCAGGACAGACACAGCTGCTATGACTATGAAGGAAAGGAAGGGTTGGGTGGAGAATTCAGGCTCCCTCCCTGTTGTCAGGCCCAGTTACATACCCACAGCAGATGTTTTGTTAGCGACTGTGCCATTGGAGTTCATATCTTCCAGTTGTTTTTTCGGTCCAGCTCGAACTTGAGCCTAAAAACACACAGAAAGAGTTGCTCTTCTCAGAGCAAGGGTGTCCTGCCCAGCCAAGCAAACCTGAGCCTCCTCGCTCCACTCTCCCAAAACAAGCATGCTCAGCATGAAATTGCTCCTCTCCTGCAGGAGAGGGACAGATCCCGTTTCACTTTTGCCTCCCCCCAGAGAGCTGTGGCATTGTACTGGGACAGGAACTCACTTGGCACCTTTTAAGAGTTACTAGTGAGAAGCACAAGTCTCACCTCTTCTGCAGCTTTCTTCCAATCCATGCGCATGACAAAAGCCGAGAAGGAAAGGGCTTGCAAAGAGATGCAAATGATCATCCCCACCCACAGACCTGCAGCAATGGAGAGTTACTTCAGGGAGGGCTAGAGGAAAGCCTGCTTTTGCCACCCACTGCCAAAATGCCCAAGGACTTCAGTGGAGTCAGATTATTGCCCCATGTCTAACCCAGTCTTGATGGGAGAGCTGCCCCAAGGAGCAGCAAGAGGAAACAACTCTGGGTGGGGGTCCTATACTGAGAACAAGCCTGGGTTTACTGGGATGTCTCAGCCCCCATTTGGCAGAGGCTACTCAGAGCCTGCATGAGCTAAACACTTGGGTGTGCAATCCAGCCCCACTGAGCTGAAGCAGGATCTGAGCACAACTTCCAGGGCTGAGCCTTTGCTCAAGGCACAGGGTTTGGCCTAACAGCAGTACTGGCAGCTCAAAGCCAGACTCTCAATGCCAAATGGAGGACACGTGTACCTAACACCCCCATCTTAGCTGCAAACATCAGTGAGATGCCGATGGGCAGGCCGATGGTGTAATAGCCGATGGCATTGGCGATAGCACCCATCTTCTGCTTTCCTGTGCCCCGCAGCACACCGCCACAGGTTGCCTAAGGAAAGCAGGCAGAGAAATCAATATATACGACAGCACATCATGCTATGGAAGATACCACCACAGGAGCTCTGGGGTATGGCACAGCCCCATGAATAAGGGAACCCACAGCACTGTCTTGCAGAGTCAAGAGAACCCAAAGCCACACAGAGCACATGGCACAGGGCTCCTCTCATTCCAGCTGCCAACCCAGGTGCACAATATCGAGCTGTCTGCAGACAACGAGAGGCATGCCAGCAGACCCCATACAGTTTTCCACATTGCCTGGGTCCCTCTCCCAGGGACAAAACAGGAGGCAACAGGCTGAAATTAAAATCTAACTACCTAACAAGTTGTATGAGCACTGCCACTATGCTGGGAGTACCTGGTACCTCTGAAGATCCAGCTCATCACTTGTGTTGCTCTGACAAGCTAGTAGAAAGCTGAAGCCTTGCCAGGCAAAAAGAGGGAGAAACTGGGCTGCTCTGCAGCAATGCCAATGGGCAACTACAAGCACAGGGGATGCTGAGGTGCTATAGGTAATGCAAGCAGCTGCTTTGACAGTTTATCAGTTTGTTTCTCTCTATCATTTTAACAGATCAAGAGTGAGCCAGAGGCAGCTTTGCACTCTCCATTGCACCCCCATCTGCAGAGAGGAATTGCTCCACATGCTGGAATACTCACTGCTGCTGCATCAAACAAGTGGAACGGAGCAAAGATGATCATCACTTTGGACACCAAGATAACGATCTCCCTGTTGGGAAGATGCACGTACTGATCAGGGAAAGCAGCACAGCCTGGTCTCAAGGGACTGGACTCATCCAGCTGCAAAGCCTGATCCCAACCCTTAAGACTTGAGGGGGTGTGTGCAACTTTGGTACCACCATGGTAGTGTCCCAGTGTCAGAAGCATCTGTGCTGCCCAGTGACACCAGCCAGTTGGGAGGAACCTTTGGGGAACATGTTTGCCAGGAGGATGTTTATGAACTCTGTCAGCTGCTTCTGAGCGGCTCCTGGGATATAAATCATACCCTCCAAGAAGGTAATAATATTCAAAAGAAAACTGTTAACCCACTTGTCACTGGTGAAGACGTATCCCACCACATCCTTTAAGGTTTCCAGTAATGTTGCAACCACCACAGCAAAAACTCCTGAAAGAAAGAGAAATAGTCAGACTGCTTGCCTCAAGAGCAGCATGTCCCACTCCTGACCCAGGTCCAGACTTGAGGGACTTCATGTGATGGGGACTGGATTTGGCTGACCTCCAAGTGATACTGCAGTAGAGGACAAGTCTGTTTTCCTCACTTTCTCCCCAGATACTCCCTCTACCTTCTGGAGGTGGAGGATAGAATGCTAAATTGTGTTTTTAACTACCAAAGCCTTTGCAGCAGGTTTCTAACAGAAGAGAGGAGTCAGGATCTCACCTTCCCCAAACAGAGGGTCCAAACAAGTGGGTCTGGGTTCCTAAAGGGGGGGGTCACCAGCCCTGTAAGAGGGGAACCAAACCATTTGCTGATAATTGCCCTTTATTGCACTCTGCAGGACCTGGACTGACCTGTGCACAGCAGGGCAGTGATGCAGGAGGCCTTGGCTTGCACCACATCCCCTGATCCCAAGGCATTGCCCACTCTGACACTCACAGCCACGCTGAAGCCCAGAGGCACCTGAGTAGCAGGAGACAAGGAAGAGGTGAGTGACAACAGAGCCTGTAGCAATTTTCTTCCTCAGTAGGGAATTTGGGGCAAATTGGCATTGCTGCACATTTTCCACCTGCAGCACACCCCTGGCTGTGCAGCTGCACAGCAGGCCTGAGAGTCATCACCTACCTCGCACCAACTTCTGCTTCCCACCCCAGCCCTGACCTGCAGGGCCATCATTTGGGGGCTCCTTCCAGGCTGATCTTGATTAAACACACTCAGCCCTTACCATGTAGGCCGCAGAGGAGAGCTCATAGATGACAGACTGTGCCCCCAGCTCCACCACACTGAGCAGCCCTGGAAAAGATTCATCACTTCATGAGGTCAGAATTAAACTCCTCCTTTGCTGACAAGGAGGTAGTGACTAGACAGTTCCCATCTAATAGATGCAGCATCCTGCAGAACCAGCCCTGCAGGTGAGGAGGTGCTCTGGGGACATACTCAAGAGGCAGCCATCAGAGCAGGCATGACTGGAAGATGTCCTGTTGAACCAGAGGAAAAAGAAGATTTGGACTCACCTGCCAAGAAGCTCCCAATCTCAAAGGTCCACCATTCAATACACATCATGAGCATGCCAGGCACTGCCAGCTGGATAAAGGAGCCCCAGTCCAGGAGGCAGTCCCTGGTCCAACCTGCAATGAGGACGTGAAGCAAAGTGAATGCATGTTCTCCCTCTCCTCCCCTAAAGGGGAGCCATATGCTCTTCTGGACACTGTCTGAGGACAATCACCACCGCAGCTCACAGGGCATCAGCCTAGTCTTACTGCTGTACCATAACGCATTCCTGAGACAGGATGATCAACAAGAATGTACTTGGAGCTACAGTGTAGGCCCTGAGGACATAGCTACAGCATCTTCCTGCTGTGAGGGGATGGTAATCCCTTTGGCAGGTGCTGATGACAGTGCCAAATCCCCAGGGCCAGACACTAGTATTTTGAAGGATTAAGCTATGAACCATACCTCCCCAGGTCTCCACATGGATCTTCTTACACCACACGTAAAGGAAGAGAAGAATGGCCTGGGTGTACTGGGAAACAGTGTTAGCCCAGGCAGAGCCCCTGGGGAGAGAAACAGGCAAATTACAAATTACCTCTTCAGCTATAGCAGGAGACACCTGGTGGCAGCCATACAAGCCTTGCTGCAGGTATGGGGCAGATCCCTCCAGCCTTATCTTTGCAGGCTGGTTGGCTGGGGACAGAGGGTGGCAGAACTGGGCACCCAGGACACCCTCCACAGCCCTAAGCAAACCCCTGCACCCAGGGAGAGTCCATCACCACCTCTGCTCACACTTACACCATGCCCAGCTTCAGCGCATATAGGAAGAAGGCGTTCATGGCCACATTGAGGATGTTGGCTGCAATCCCCGTCAAGACCTGAGGCAAAATGATCGCCTGGAAGCCAAGGAGGGACTTTGGAGTTTGTTTTCTCAACACTGCCCAAACCCCATCCAGCAAACACAGGGGAGACCTTCAGCAATGCCCAGGGAGAAAGCCAAGAAGACCACTCCTGTTCTAGGTAGAGCTGGATTGTGTTAAGACATGCAGAAGGTAGCATGCAGGGCTCAAGAGCCAGTGCAATCAATAAAATGCAGAGTTGGGAGGTAGCAGTGGGGAAATAGAGCAAACTAAGGGTGGTTCCCATGAGCTGTCCCTGCCCGACAGGGCCGGCTGGGGGGCTGTGCATCACACATTCCTCAGCTCAGCTCTCCCCAGAACACGATGAACTTACATCCCCAACTTTATCCATGTTCCTAGGAATACCTTTAATCTATGGCCCTGAACCTGGCTAGTTATACAGTACCTGACTTAGTAAATATCTTGTCTGCAGCTGGTACAGAAACGCCGCCTGCAAAAGTCAGGATTTATTTCATCAGCACTGCTGCACTATGATGGTTCAACAGCCAGCTACCACTTAACACTCACAGATGGGTCCCTCCCTCAGTTTCCTGCACTGCCTTCTCAGGGTGCCCCAGCCAGGCACGCTGCCCAGCACCCTGCTTCTGTGGTCCAGTTGGAGCATGGCATCTGCCAGCACCGGCTGCACCCCAAGCCAAAAGTAACAAAAGGCACCTCCTGTTCCCACTGGCAAGAGAGATCGGTCTCCAAATTGGAAGTCTCCTTTGCTTCCACATCAGCACAAGAGAGCCTGGAAGCCTTGGAAAAAAGGTTTAACCTACAGACCCTTATTCCCCACAGGTACTGCTCCCTGTCTGAGAGGAGCCAGAGTAACTAGCCAGGAGCCCAGCAACTATAAGTGTGTGCAAACAGTAAGCTGTAGCCTTTATCTCAGAGCTAAGAGTGTGTCCTGGAGCCCCTGGTTCCAATGTCCATCACCAGTTACCTGTTGTGCAGAGACGTGGCCTGCAGTAAAAGCCTTTGCACAGTAAGATGAAAGAATGTATGTTTGCTGGTCCAGCAGCTGCTGGCCAATACACAACTGTTAAGGCCCAAGATCAAGGGGCATGTCATAAAACTCTAAACCATGCTGCCCTGTGATGCACACAAAGACACTCCCTCCTTTCCCCTAACGTTACTGAGGGATACAGAGCTTCTAACAGCTTTAGCAATAACTTACAGGAAGCGCTGGAATAAAGATCATCACGTAGACCTGAGTTAACCTGGAAAGAGAGTTGTTTCCCCAGTTAATGATACAGCAAAGCAAGAGCCAAGCTGAGCAGCGCTGCACTCAAGCAACAGAGCCTCAATTTCAACACTACATGGCAATCCAGCCACAGCCAAATGCCTGCTCCAGAAGGGCTCGATCTCACCCCTGACCTGGAGACCTCAGGGTCCTGTCGGATGAGCAGGAGGATCTGCTCAGTGTTGATGAAGAGCGCCCAGCAAGGGAAGCAGCACAGCAGCAGGATGAGGATCCCCCGCTGCAGGATGGTGCCCACCTGCTTCAGGTTCTTGCTGCCATACGTCTGAGTCAGGAGAGAGGACCAAGGTGAACATTACAGGGAGCCAAAGTGTCTGGGCAAATCCTCAGGACCCAGGGTAGCAATGGCCTGATTAAATGCATTTCCCACACCCTGCAGTGGCTAATGCCAGGCTGGTTGAGTATAACTGGCTCTCGAGTGGATTGGACACCCCTTTGCTACCCAGGCAAGGCCCATGGCTCCCTGGGGCAGCTGCAGGAAGGGAGCAGGCTCCAGCCAGCATATCTGTAGCTCCACGCTGGCTGAAAGCTGCCATCCTCCCACCCTTTGTGACCAGACCACACTGCACAGGTGAGACACCACCAATCAGACACTGTCAGGCATAAGAAAGGGGGAGCTGCTACTGACCTGGGACATCAGTGTGTCGCATGCTGAGGCTAAACCAGAACCGATGGAGATGCCTGTCACGTTGATAACCTGGAGGAGAGACAAGGGACTCGAGTTGCAATGGACGGTGACAGGGGATCTGGCCCAAAGCACTGTGTCCCTCCCAGCTGGGTGGTGAAACAGTTCTGCTATGACTTTTTGGGACATTTCCAGCCCTCCTCGGTTTCCCAGAGTAACACATTCTTGTTATCTAAACAGCCACTTCTCTCCTCTGGTGTTGAAAAGGATCCTCTAGCAAGGGGTGAATATCTAAAGGACCACAAACGGTGCTGTTCCTAGCCACATGCACACCCCCAGGTCAGGTGGGTCCAGAGAGCTGGTCACAGGCTTCAGCTCCTTGCCCAGGTGCTGGCCTTGCACTGGCACAGTCACTGACTGCTCAGTTTCTCTCACCTGCCTGTGCTCAGGGCAAAAGAAAGAAGGGTTTGGTGGATGCAATGCATTGCATCGTGCTGTGCTTACACACGGGGTCCTCACATATACATTCCCACAGGTTTGGGGCTTTTTCTTCTTTTTTTTTTGGTGACGTGTAATTTACACATTTTAAATCAGAGGGAAATCAGAGTAATACATACAGACACAGCCAGCGTCACAGCATCCAGCTCAGCTTTCCCCAGGTGGCCACAGAAGATGGAGCTGACCACACTGATCAGGAACCCCAGCAGCTGGGCAACAAACTAGGATGAGAGGAGGAGGAGACAGTGAGATGAGGACCAATTAGGACTTGAACACCACTCTTCCCCCAGGAGTTGGACTATGAACTCTCGGGTTTCCTGGTGTCAATGCAGCACCTTGCCAAGAGGCCAGGGCTCTGCTGTACTGGGAACATGTCCTCTGGGGCAGAGGAGCCAGCTCTAGGGCTCACACAGGCTGTCGGTGACTTTGTCTTTCAAAGCTGGCCTCTACCTTCCCTGTGGTATTTTGGTATTATGCAGCCAATCTGCGAGATGACCTTGTTTGCATGGCTTAAGGGCTTCACTAAAAATTCTCTTTTCCAGGATGAAAGATGCATAGGGAGGGAAAATAAAAAATCCCAATGTTTTTCAGCACATCTGTGCATCTGGGGAAAACTCTTCTCCCAAACTGCAATGTCCTCTCCTCCTGGAGGGATGCCAAGTCCAGCCTGCTTGTTCCTCACCAGGGGCTACAGCAAGGCTTAACGATGCTGCAACAGAGATCACACTCCAGACCGCATTTTTCTCTTGGCAAGATGACGGCCCCTCTACAGGCATCCAAGGCACAGAGTCATGGCACAGCTAGAACCAGATGGTAAGAGTTAGAGACGTTTATACCCCCTGAGGGGTGGGCATGGCTGGGGACTATACCCAGGGTCTGCTCACACTCCTTTTCACCCAGCAGTTGGCAAGCCAAGAGGCCAGTGCTGCTGAAGAACCAGCTCCTGTGGGGTCAGGGGAAGAACAGAACAAAACCTTCTCCTCTCCAGATGACCCACCGCTGCCTGCAGATGTAGCCCTCCTGCCAGGTGTGGGCATGTTCGACCTGCTGCTGTGAGTAATCCCTGGAGCAGGGATCCATACCTCCACAATTGTTCTAGCACAGGGTTTGACATGAAATGGGCATCAACTACTGACAGCTGCAGGTTTGGTTTTGAGGTTATCTGTGCATATAGAGAAGCAGGCTATGCCACAGGTGGAGAGGTTGAGGGGACTGAACTAGGGCTGATGTATTCAGCTGCAGAAACCAAAACCTGTCTGTACTTCCTCTGCTGCCTGATCACAGCAGGTCAGTGCTTTGATGTCAGGGAGGACGTCTCCAAGTTCATCAGTTGGTACTTATTCACCAGATAGAGTAGAAAATTCAAAGCACAAAACTTCACGCACAATGGATTTAGACCAGTGCTGTGACGCATGCTCCCTTTTGTGGAAGCCTCTGCAAGACATGCTCAGTGCTGCACTGTCAGTCCCTGACTACCAAAAGACACATCTCCTTCCAGACTAACAGCAGCCCGGGGAGGATTTCAGGACTGTGAACCACAGGGCACCTTTGCACCCAGAGCCTGCTGGAAGGGTTGGCCTCAAACAAAGTGACTTGTTTGTCACCCAAGGGGTACACGGCAGTGCTGGGGCTGCAGACTGGTTTCCCAGAGTAATTTAACAGCTTTCACCCCCCCCTCCCCAAATCCAACACTCTCCTTTTAAAGCCCTGCTGCCAGGCCCTGCCAGAGCAGGGCACCTGGACCAAGCTGGACAGCAACAGGAATTCCTCTGGCAAAGAATAAGCACTCGGGTGACAATCAAGGAACGAATGGTGCCGGTTAATTCTAGTTGTGCCTTTAGCAGGCATGGACTGCAGGAGGGAGGGACTGGACCGGGCCGGCCCCTGCCCGGCCGGGGAGGGGAGGTGAAGCCCCGGCCACCGGAGCCGTGCCCGGGAGGCCGAAGGGAGACGAAGCCGCAGCGGGCACGGCCGGGCAGGACTCTCAGCCCGCTGCGGACCCCCCTCCCGCTGTCACCGGGACCCGAGGTCTCCTCCACAGCCCGGGCTGGCCGAGGGACGTTGCCAGGCTCCGGGCGGCCCAGCCCCGGCCCGGCGGCCCCTCACTTTACCTCAGCGCCGCCGCCGTTACACCCGCCGCCCCCCCCCC
>JANZLQ010000089.1:4370859-4429242 GCA_026212715.1 Elanus axillaris | reverse complement strand
GGAGCGGGGCCGTCAGGCGTGTGAGAGAAGTCGCTCCGCCGAGCCGAAACCCGGGACCACGGCTCTGGCTGAGGAAAGCAGGCCTCGGCGCTGGCCGTGGGGAGCGTCCCCATGGGTTTTCCTGCGTGGGTTTGGGCACAGAGAGGGGCCACGGCCTTCGCCAGCCGTGGGAGGGTATTTGGTGGTTGAGGAGCGAGTTGGAGCCCGGCTCGTCTGGGAAAGGCTGGCAAAGCTGCCAGGCGAGTTTGTGAGATGGTGTTTGCTATTGCTCTCATTTAGCAGCTGGTGTGTTCGATATTCTACGAGTTGCAGCCCCTCATCTGAAGAGTTTAATCTGAAAGACAGATAAAAGACAAAAAGCGCTCTGTAAGACCCAGACAGGGAAGGCTGTGAGGGACAGGAAGGCAAAGGCTGGGCTTCCAGATCCCAACAAGCTTGCAACGTTGGTAGTTTAAAAAAAAAACCAAAACCAAACCCTCTTTACAAATCTAATCTCTGGAAGCTATTGAGTAAGAATTAAAAAGATGGTGCCCCACAGTGCCATTTCTAAACATCTTTCCGGCGAGTGATTGCGGCCGCTGGTCTGAAAGCAGCGGGCAGGCGTCGGCTCGGCGCTCAGCGAGGTGGGTTCCCCGTTCAGCGGGGATTGGGGTAACCGCTGGTATCTGTGGGGCCGGGGGGCAGCTGAGCCCCTCGGGCATCCCCTGTGTTTGGGCTCTGTGAGGCTGTGTTGGGATGACAGGGAAGACTTCTTCCTGAACAGGTCTCTGAAAACTCCGCTGCCGGCACTTTGCGCTGTTCGTTAGGCAAAAGAGTCGTTTAAGGAAAAGTTGGCTGTCGTCTGGCTGTGCTGTGTGATGTTCCCTCTGCTGAGAAGAGGCGTAGCTGGTTTGAAACCTGGATTTGGCTTTTTTCCTTGTTTGCTGCAGGTTTTTGTCACTAAGCCCCTGGTTCTGCAAAAGCTCTCAGGTGTTTAACACTGTGCACCTGGATGATGCTATTGGAGGCCCCCAGTTTGCCCCTTTGAAGTCCAGACACTTGTAACTGGGAGCTAGAGAGAGTGGTCACAGGTCAGGATCTGAGATCGGTTTCATTAACAAGGGGAGCTGCAGCAGAAGCTTCATCCTTCAGAGAAATGGCAGTTAATTCCGGTTTTGTTAAAACCAAACCCTCTTCCTACAGGGATGTGAAAAGATTGTGGTTCCAATTAGTAGCTGGCCATTTCCCTACAGAACATTTCAGATTGTTTAGGTGGTGGGGCTTTTGCTTGCCATATTTTCTTTAAAAATTCCACTGCAACTTAGTTAAATTGTTGGGAAATCGTGGAAGTGGAAGGTGGCATTAGTTTTACATGTCGGCCAATGCTTCCATCTATTAGATTGCAAGAAAACATGAAATAAAAAGATTATGGGGTCTTAAACTCTTATTCCAAGAAGCCCTGAGTTAAATTCAGGATTATTTTTGTGCGGAGTGTAAAGTAATTGAAGCTTGTGCTGTATATTTTCAAAACTAAGCAGATGTGATGTGGCTTTGGAGGAAGCTTAATCTATGGATAACAGAGAGCCTATTTGTAAGTTATAAGGGCAATTATGTCAGGATATCAGATTTCTAAACAGGAGATTTATAACCTGTAGTTCAGGCAGTTAGAAGTTTCCTTGTATAATAGGCTGATTTTTAAATAGTCAGGTTAATGACCTGACTCTCCAGAAAAGCACAAACTTTCTGTTTTTCAGAAACATGCCAGCAAGAGCTGGGGATGTCTAGCGTATGTCCAGTACCTCATGGGCTTAATTTGTTTAAAACCAAAAGCATTAGGAAAACATAGGCAGTCCTTTTGAGTTATGGTTCCTTTGCACTAAAGGCTACTCTTAAGCCCCATGTGAGACAGCCCCCAGAGAATTATGTAGATTTATGGGAAGAAAGGGACATTATAGATACAGAGTAGAGATAATAGAGGGAGAGACGTGGGAACGTCAGGCAGGGAGCTGAACTCCATCCCTCAGCTCTCAGCCTCAGCCCCTGGAGGCAGCGGACCTGCCATCTGTGGAGGTTTTGGGGCTTGGCTGGGCGAAGCTGTGCCCGGCAGGGTCTCATGCTCGTGACTGCAGGGCTCAAAGACCTCCAGAGGTCCCTTCCAGCCAACGCTTCCCATTGTGGGTTGGTTACTTTATCTACTGAGGTCATGAAAGCTTTGGGGAGATGGCTTCCTATCCATATTGGCTGTAGCATCACTTTTGTTGCTCAGAATTATTGAATAATATGGCTACTAATGGTCCTGGTTTCCTGCTGGAACATATATCAGTGCGTGCATTGTCTTTCTCTGGTGTACTCTGCATCTTTTTGCATTTCTCCTTCCAAACACCGAGCATCCAATGTTGATAGGTCTGAAAAACCAGGCTACTTTCTGGGCTTGCAGTAAAATTCCCACAGTCCTAAGAGTAAAACAGCATCTTACTCTCATGGTTCTGGTGAATGTAGTATGAGTTGTCAAAGAAAACAGCCACTCTTCATTGAATGCCTCAGTAACTCAATAATGCCGGGGTGCAGTTACCAAGGACATAACAGCCTCTGCATCTTGCAACAACCAGTTGAATTTGAGTAACTTTAGCATACAGCAATTTCTGTCTCCAAACCAGTAATAAAAGAAAGCAGTACAAGTCAGCAAACATCTGGATGTGAGGAAACCCTTTGATTAATGAGGAGGATGGCATTATGCCTCCGTCTGAGCCACAGCCAGCTGTATTATTGTGGTGGTTTTTTTTTTTTTTTTCCAAGAACAAAACCGTAACGTGCCAAATGAGATTGGAGGCCTTTAACTCGTGATACACGTCCCTCAATTAAGCTGTTCAGCCCCGGATTTGGGTAGCTATACGTAGCTGTTGATAATTGATTTGTCTTCTGATAATGCCTGGCGTTGCTGAGCAGAACATGGGGGAGAGATGTTGCTCCATGTCTTTGTTTCATTTAGGGTTTTGGTTTAACATCACCCTGTTGTTATCTGTTTGCACGAACATCTGCTCAAGTTCTGGAAGGTTGATTTAATAACAGCTTTAATTCCTGATTGCTACCGAGAACCTCGGTAATGTAAACAGCCCCCATCTGTCTATGTGCCCTGATGTCCGCTGGCACCTGTGCCAGGGCAGCACCCTCCCTGCTGCCAGGAGGATCCCAGACTTCTGGTGAGCTCCGGACCATCCATGTGGCAGAGTCCACCTATACTAGGGATGAATTTGGGTGCTCTTCGAGGGCTTTCAGCACGTAGACTTTTGGAGGAGAGCAGGAGCATGCTGTCTTGCTGTGCTGCATTGCTGTGGGACATCTTGGTCATTTCTGCTAAAAAAAAAAAGTAAATTGGCCACATTCTGCTTCAAGTAGGTCCTCTCACAGAGGTCCATGTAGGAGTGGGAGAAAGGAGGGTCAGGGTGCTGGAGGAGAAAAGGCTGCAAGCTTGTCTGCACTGGGAGAGAAGCAGTTTATCTTCTGCTGTTGTTTATTTGCCTTTGCTTTTGTTTTTACTTGTTACTTACTTGGCCCAATAGTCTTCCTCATTCTTTTTAATCTCGGCTTTTCTAATTACACTTACTTGGTGCATCCACGCAGTGCCACAGTGGCGTAGGGTCTGTGCTTTGCCTCTTGTTTTGTGTTTGCTTTCTGCTGTATTTATGCATCTGGTTGAGTGTTGCCCAGATTCTTCTTTGGAAAGGCAAATCCGTTTGCACTGGAGCTGAAATACTTCTCTGGTTTTAAATAAATGCAAAACATGTTGATTATGTTGCTGTGATTACTCAGTCAAGTACCTGAAAACAGTTTGAGGATCTGTCTTTGCTCACACTGGTAAATAGGCTTCGGTTGGGACAAAGTGGTTTTCCTTTATCTTGACAGTTGATTTGTGTACCCTGCTCTATATATTTTCTCCCACGTTCACATGAAATGTGTCTTTTGCTGAATTGTGTGGCAGAGGCATGTGATCTTTCTCTGCATGTGAAGAAGACATCTGTTCTGTCTCGCCCTAAAGAGGGGGGAAGGAGCAAGTTTGTAGTTTTGGATTTTGTTGTTTTAATGACTTTACTACTATGGTAGGTGATCCGAGTTGGACACGGACAGAAGAACACCCCTTCTGTGCTGGGAGTATGTCTTCCTCAGCACCACAAATAAAACAGTGGTCTTAAAATTGATGGGTAAAATGTGACAAAACTCTTGCTTGTTTGCAGATATCTCTGTGAAGTCTTTTACAATGAATACCCAGTCATTCTTTTTTTTTTTTTTTAATTAAATTATGTTCTCTGTTCCACCCCTGCCCCTACCTTCCCAATAAAAGGGCATTTTCTTTCTCTCTGCTTAAAAAGATTGTCTACGTGGGACCCTGTCCTAAGAAGACACCAGTTACTAGTTTTGTAGGTAGAATTTGTGCAAGAAATGGTGGGGAGGAGGTAGAAATGTCATTAAATTAGACTACACAATTTTTTGCAGGGGGGAACCTCAAACCCTTGATTACAGTTTATGATACACCCTGATTTTCAGGGACTTGTAACTTTTCTGTTTGAAATAGCCATCTGCTGAGATCTGGGAGGCAAGTGGTCAGCACAGATGTGGGATTTGTCTAACAGAAAATTTTGTAAATCACTTGAAGCAGCTTTTGAGTTTCATCATATAAAAATATCTAGGTAATCACTTTCAGCTGTATTCCTGACTTTGTATTTCTGGGGTGGGAATGTATGTGAAATCTTTGGCTCACGGAGATATAGATTTGAAAAATATGGTCTTTTCATGACATAAGGCTATTGAGTAAGAAGCAAGGCATTAGCAGCACCGACTGATTCTTTGTTTGCTTTGAAACTCATTGGTTCTGAAACATAAGAATGGGAGATGTATGAAAGGAGCAGAGAGAAGCCTGCATGCTGTTTTTCATTGTGGCATCTTAATCCAGATGTTGAAATGAAAACGTTCATTTAAAAATGCATGGTTGACAATTTCATTTTTTACTCTCAGGTTGCAGAACTAAGCAGAGGAACTTTACTTTTTAAAGTAATCTGTGCACAGTTCTCTAAAAATGCTTTCTTTTAAGAGCTGAACATGTAACAGCTTTACAAATGAAAGTGCAAAACAATGGAGTGTTTTTCTGTGTTTTTTGGGAAGTACAACAGTGAACTTCAATTATAACTGAGGAGTAAGCTATTCAGTATTTCCACATCACGCGGATGACATCGAAACCAAAACATTCTCTAATTTTTGTTGTTGTTGATGCTGCTTTTCCAGATTGTTTCTGAGTATGTTTTATACAGCATTGCAGTGGCCCTCCATACAATTAGCAGTTGCCTCTCATGCCAAGACCCTAATCCTTCAGCGAAATCCCTGTAAGCATTCACTGCTGTCAGTAGATGGCAAGTCTGGGTGCTGTGTCCTGGTCCTGCAGTGGCTGCAAAAACATCGCTGGCATCCTTGGAGGTTCGATTTCCCCATATATCCAAACCTTGGCCTGCCTGAGTGCTTTCCCTGGAGGAGAATTAGTATTTTAAATGTCTTGCTGGTGTGTCATCTGCTGTGTTGTTTATTGCATCCTTCAGTCAGTAATTGCCCATGTTTGAGGGCCTGCTCTGAAAGTCCTTGGACATCTTTTCATTATCACATCCTTCCAGCTCCATGGTGGGGAGAAGCAGTAGGAGCTTTTGCTGATTGCACACGGTTGGGTCTTGGACTGGGCTCTGCAAGTCCTGTCCCAAAAACTGACATCAGGTTTGCACTGCCTTTGGATGGTGGTTTCTTAAAGTAGTTTGATAATGTTTTAGTTTGAAATGCTGTAAGCTGTCTCCTCATTTAATACTCAAAACGATCCTTTTGTACCTTTGCCTATACGTATTCCTTAGTACTGAGAAAGCTTGCGCGAAATTCATTGCGAGTTGACTGTTAGCAGGTACAGGTTTTGAGAGAGTCCAGGGGGTTTTGAAGTTGGAGATTTTTGATCCTTTCTCATGGACATACTTTTAGTGTTTCAAAGCAGCGTATGGTATGGTAGGGTTAGCTCATGCGGCTGGGATAGGGTTTCACTTCTCTTGAATTGCATCTGGGTAGAGCTCTCTGTTTTGCATTCCTGTTTTTTTCAGCAATGCTCCCAGCATGGAAGTTGGGGTATGGTTTTAATCTAAGTCAAATCAGAAGATACTGCACTTCTTGGTGATCAGACCAGGGGGATTCTTGCCCCAGCCTCACGCACCCTCCTCTCCAACAAGCCAGATTTAACATAGTCATCGTCTGCTCCTTACTGCTAGAGTTTTGATGTGAAATGTAGGGATATAGGGAAACTGAGAGGGTGCAGGAGGCTGTGATACAGTGGGCTGAACTCTGAATTCAAGAAAACAAGTTTGAGCAGCATCGGCCTGAGCATTTGCTTGGTGAGAAGCTCGTTGGTGTGTGTGGATTGCTTCTTCCTCCTCCTCCTTTCCCTCCCCATTTTTTATCAGGGAAACAAGTTCCAAGGAAAATATTCCAAAGTGATATTTAATTACTCTTTAAAATGCAACGATTTGTCTTATCAGCCATGTGGATTTCTGTTTGCTGCTTTGATTTGACAGTTAGTAGTTTGTCATTTTTAAAAAGCTTACACACTCCAGGAATCTGTGATTTTTATGCTTTTGAAAGTAGAGATGTTGAATTAACTGCAGCTTTGAACTATTCATGGATAATTTCAGGCCCCCTGCTTTCAGCAAATAACAAGCTGACTCCTGAGCTTTAAGGCTGGGTTGAATACTGAATAATCACTACTTTATAGCTGCGTGCGTTCTCTAAACTGGTTCCATGGCACACATCACAGTGTAATGCACAATAGATTTGAAACATTTTTCTAGACACATCACTTTGTGCTCATGCCATCTCCAGATAATAACAATTAGAAAATGGGGGAGTAATGCCAGCTTTGGGAGGATTCTTGGATTCATTATGACTTGGCCTTTGTGCACATGAATTCCCCTCTGTTCCTGGGGTAGGAGCCCCGGCTCGGGGCTGTGCGGTGTTCAGCTGGGGAGAGGGCTTTTTTCCCTGGTGCTGCCTTGACTTACATCTGCAGGGCAGCTTCCTCTGTACTGGCTGGAACTGCTGCTTCTCTACTGGTGCTCTGTAGGTGAAAAACACAATTAGAGTTAAATCTGTAGGTTGTAAAGACAAGACATGGCCAGTGGAGAAACTGGGAGCAGGATGAGTTGACAAGTAAGAAAATAGACATGTTAAATTCTCTCATGGGATAGTGAATTATACAAGTATTTCGGATTACAACATGAGCATCCTGTATGAAGGCTGATTGCATGTTCATCATCTCAGTTTTCCAAAGAAAATGTGGTGTCTTACCGATTTGGCTTAGAGTACACACAGTTAATGGAAGGGTGGAACTAAAAAGATGCAGGAATGGTTTCTGCATACTCTCACGTCTGTCTTTCAACACCGCAAACAATTGCAACCAACAATTAATATGTAAAGAATTTGTGGTCTTTGGTGCGAGTGACTGACTGCTTCAGTTGCGTCAGGGCATTAGCTGAGCTTTTGCAATCTGATCAGCCCCCCCGCTTGGAGCCCAGCAAGCCCCTCTGGCCTCAAAACAAAGCGTTGGGAGCCCCGACGAGGCACTGAGGAGCGCTGGGGTGCTGGCTCCTTGCCTGAGCAGGGAGGTGAGTGCTGGGCACAGAGCCTAAACACTGGGGTAATCTCCATAGAGGATGCGCTTCAAATGATAGGTGCCATCGCAACCGCTGAGACCAGCAATTGTGCACAGGAGGGAGAACGTCTTCAGTGCGGTCACAGGGAAGCAAACGCAGGGCAGAGCAAACCTGGAAGCCAAAGGCTTGTAATGAGGAAGGCAGTAGGGCTACCTGTTGCTGCCGGGGGCAAGGCTTGACAGCCGCTTCAAGCAAAGTGCTGTGGCAGCAGAGTCGTGTGAGAAGTTGCTGTGTGTATTTTAACACCCATGAAGATCTGCAGCAGTTGAAGCTGTCTTGCCCAGACAAGGAGAGAAACTCCAGGGTCCTTTGGCAATATTTTGTCTGTGTCTGCAACTGTGGCTAAATCTAACCCGACTTTAAAATGTTTTAATGGAGAAAAGGTGCAAAGGTACCTATTTAAAATGAATTTGCCAAGAGGTACCAGATTTTTATTTCATGTCCAAGGCATAAAAAATAGCTGATGGCATCCTCGGATGCGAGTGCGGGCTCAGTGTGGCTGGCCCCTGGGGAGGGGGTGGCAGCCGGCACAAGGGGTCAGATCCCGCCGGGAGGGATCTCTGCGAGGCTGGGCTTTGACAGCTGAGAAGGGAGCATTGTTTTATGTTTCAGTGCAAGGATTTAAGAATCTGGGTGAGAATTAGGTAATGTTTGCAGAAGAGAGTAGAAGGCAACTGAAACGAATTGCAACCGCATGAGTGAGATGGAGAGAGAAATTCTAGTTCTCCCTCATTCCCAAGAGATTCCTGCTGGAGAGATGAAGTCATAGCCATTACTTCATTAGCGTTAACTCGGGATGCTGACAAATGAGCCATCTTGATTTGTGCCGGGTCGGTTGAAGAGAATACTGCCCCGGCTCTCGCCCCGTGCCTCGGCAGTTGCTGCCCTTGCCGTGGTGTTGGCAGAAGCACACGCCAGCTCCCCAGCCGCGCTGATTCAGGCAAGCGTTTTCTTTTGAACTGCCACTGCTTTGTCCCACGTGCCAGCTCCAAGTTGGCTTCTATAAATCCTGCTGTGCAGAAGGCAGCCGCCGAGGGATGGGCGGGCAGGCGAGAGCGAGCGGCAGCCTTGTACTCGCCAGAGCCTCTCCATCAACACCCAAGCCTGTGCCCAGCGTGGGGAGTGTTAATGGTACCCAATGGTCCGAGCCCCACTTCCAGAGCAAACAGACGGGTGTAGGATCTCACCCTTGCAACTTGCAGCATTGCTGTGAGAGTCCCTTTTGGAAAAAGTGTGAAATTTATTGTAATATGTGCTGAGGATCTTATGGCGGATCTGAGCTGCTAAATCCTCTAAACCTGAGCCTGCAACTTCATTGACAGGGCCTCTCACTTTGCTGTGCTCCAAGCTTATGGTTTCACTGCTCCAATATTTTTCCATACATGGAAGCATTCCTGCCCCAGCCTGGGCTAATCCTGACATGCCACTGCATCTGGATGTTAGCTCATTTCTCGCAGCTGACACTCTGCAAAGGCAGATGTCTGGATGTACTTTCGTTTAAATAGATATAATTCAACCCGCAAAACTCTCACCCCATAGGTAAGCAAGGGAAAAAAAAAATAAAAAGTGTGGTTTTCCATTTTATTGACCTTCCAGGGCTGTTAGGTGGATGAACTGGTCCCCAGTAACGCCATGCTTTGGAAATCCATAATATTGAAATTGCAGAGGGGTAACAAACCATGGTTTTGTGTCTCTGGCACAAGCTGAACATGTCTACTTGCTGTGGCTTGGTTGGTGGAATGGAGCCCCTGACCGCCCATCCCGTTGGGTTGGAGTGCGCTCCTAGTCTCTCCCCTCTGCTCCGATGGCTCTTCAAAGGCTTTGTGCTGTTTGGGATTTAGTAGCTCGATGAGGCTGGGACTGCTGCACTCTTGCAACTGAGCTGAACGCCTCGGTCGTACGGGAGAAAGAGATGCTTGTGCTGGTGAGCTGCTGTTTGAGCCGGGGGCCTATTTATAATCCCTCCCGCACCAGGGAGGGCTGTAAGTTTTAATTAAATGTCTATAAGGTGCTCTGCAATCCTCTGCTGAAAGGCCCTGTATAAGGGCAATGCCTTTGAATAAAAGCTAGAGACCTTTCCCACCCGTTGGAAAAGAGTTGGAGCTAAAACAGTGAGACCCAAGCAGTTGAATCTGAACAGATGTCGGTTCTCCCCCACTTTGATGGTTCAAAAGGATTATCCTGCCTCTCCAAAAAAAAGGAGAAGCACAGTGATTTTACTAGTGTTGCCAGGGATCTCGGCTCCATCCCCTCCTGCTCACTGCTAGTTAAAAGGTTGCATGCTGGGTTTTGGTTGTGAGCTGCGCTGTTGCGTTTGCAGTTCAGCATCCACTTGCCAGGCCCTTGCTGGGGGTCCAGGATGTGCCATGGGTCCTGGTTTGTCCTCTTCTTGCTTGGCTGCTGCTGTTGTGTGCAGGAATATGACAACTTGAACTGAGCTGGGAGGAAGACAGCAAGGGTCTGATGGGATTTCGGCATCAGACAGATCACCAGGGCATTAGAATTGTTCTCCCCCCTGCCTCCCAAGTTTTTCTGACTACTGTTGTGTCACTCAGAGCAAATCGAAGGGCACCAGGCTACAAATCCTGCCTTGCAAGTACTGCCTGGGTGTTTAGCTTGCGGGAATGCACTTCTTTAATCAACTGATACTGGTGTTTTAAGAGGGCAAGCAGCTACGCTTATTTCCTTCTGAGAGGTTGATGACACTACAAGCTTATTTTTTAGGGTGCTCCCTTTTTAATTCAGGTTTGTGGCTATAGACAGAGGTCGTATCACTGTTGCATTACAGGCTGCTTATAATGAGCTCTTCCTTGTGATCTCTGTACTCAGGAGCTTTGAAAATAGCTGCATGCATTAGGGAAGTCCTGCTGTCTTTGTGTGATGGGCAGGGAAGCTGAGGCAAGAGGGATCTGGGGCTGGATGAGTGACCAGAGCAGGGCTCTGGAGCTGACATGGCCGTGATTTCCTGGTCCCAGCACACCAGTGCCCTGGGAGCAGCCCCATCTCACCAGCCCCATGCAGCACATGAATTTGAGTCCCTGGATGTGCTCTGCTTCCCTGTCCGCTGCCACATCAGCTGCAGTCATTGCCCCCCGCTGCTGCCGCTGTTATGCTGTGTGCTTCCAAAATTGGTTTGTTCCAGGGTTAGAAAAGACCCATTTTTGTGTCCTAAGTACTGGATTTCACAGATAGAGAAGGGGAAAGGTCTTAATGCCTGCAGCTTGATCGGCTAATCTGAAAGCATGGGAAGTTTTTCATAGGAAGATTCGCTGCCCAGCTTTCTCAATGCAAGTTTGTACAAATATGTTTTATCCCTACAATGGATCGTAGCAGCTGGATGCCTCCCACCAAGATTACTGATATTTAAGTCTTTCATTTTGGTGGAGACACACAGCAATAAATTAAATGAGTAGCGGAGTTTCAGAGACTAGTACAGATGGTGGGAAACTGAGGGCAGGGACTGCTTAAGTGCTAACGTATGCTACAGCTTTGGTTCCTTTCTTTTTTTAAAGGAATGGAAAAAGCTGTGAGCTGCTGTACCAGCAGTTTTGCCTCTGCCTTGTCTTCAAAGACCCACAGGCCTCCTCTATTGCAATGTTTTCTTGACAGTCAAGAAAGGAGCACTCTGTGCATGCTCCTGCCTGCCAGCACAGCGATGCCCTCTGTGCCTTTCTGTCCTCTTGTGAGCCTGATCCTGGCTCGCTGCACGCTTGGGCACGCTCTGTCCAGTTTTCTGCTTTCCTGGCAAATGCTGGGAAAGCCAACTGTTAAATGATATTTCTTGAATCTTTGTAAGTCTTTCACTTTTTTCATCATTAGATCTGACCTGGTTTAGGTTTTGTTTAGCTGTGGGGATTCAAGTGGAACGATTTCATTCCTTTATCCACCTCCATCTGTGCTAATTCACTGTGTCTCCCGACTGACAGTTTAATTATTGTATGTGACAGGAGCATCCAGGGCCCCACTTGGCAGAAGGTGTTTATCTCTTAGGTGGTGCACAAAGTAGATGTCTGCTGCCCTGGTTGCTCCCAGGACGGGTTTTTGCCTAGAGAGGCAGTTTTCAAGCCAGTTAATTGCCACGTTGTGAAGCAGAAGTGTAGGTGGCTGTCCCTGCCTATCCCTGCGGGCACATCCCTGCTGGCTGTGTGGGGCCAGTGGCTCTTGAGGTGGAAAGATGGTGATGTGGTAGGATGGGGAAAGCCTTTGAGTTTGGGAAGAGCCATCTTGCAGAGGGACAGAGTGTGGGAAGAGCAGGCAGAAGGATGGGGAGGGATGGATGGATAGATGGAGAGAGGCACAAGGACCAGGCTGGAGTGGGGAGTGGTGCCTTGCCTGGAAAGTCACTTTGCTCCAGACAGCCTGGCTTTGAGTTGCAGGAAGGTTCCAGATTTTGCTCTGTTTTAAAAATGAAACGCCCTGCGAGCCCTGCATGTTTTACGTTGCTTTTTGGCTTGAGCTGGCCGAGCGTCTGCCCTGTGTTGGGCCACATCCAGCGTCCTCTTTTTAATGTTCGTCTCCATGAGCATTTGCTGTGGTCTTCACAGCTGAAAAAGTGGAGTCGTCTGCATAAAACCCAGTAACTCTCTAGGTTAAGAGGCCACCAAATACTACGTCTGTCTGTGGCCATCCCTCTAATTATTAAAATAATAAACTCAGGCAGAGCTTACAGCCCTGCTTGCAGCTCAGGGTCTGTTGTGCTGGGCCCTGTTCAGACAACCGTACAAGAAAGAGGTGGTCCTTGCCCTACAGTTGGTTATCTAAGGAAATGTCCCTGTTACACTGTGGGGAGAGGGTGGGTGCCTTGCAGGCAGTGACAGGCCAGGCTGGCGGAGATGCCTCCTGCCTTGTGGTCACAGAGGTTCAGGATCTGGAAGGGGAAGGCAAGCGGAGACCTCCTCCATGGCTGTGCCCTGTGTGAGGTGATGCACTCTGCATGGCCGCAAGCTTGCAGAGCTCTTCCCTGTCAGCGGCTGGTACCTAGTTTTGTCCTTGTGGCTACTTCTGCCCGGTGGCTTGGCAGGAGCCCTGGCAATCCTTGACTTCCCTGCAGCTGCCACAGTTGCCCATCTCTTCTAAGCAGCAGCTGGAGGTCTGTCCAGGTGACGTTAAGGTGTGTTACTGGCCTTCATGCCAAGATTTGAGAACTTCACCTCCTTTATGCAAAAGCATTTTTTTTGGGGCCAAGCTCATGCAGCTGGTATGCGCTAGGCTGCTCAGAGGAGATAGGACCAAGCAAACAGGCAGAAGTTTGTCACTTGGATTCAGTCACTGTCCCAAACTGACCGACTAGGTTGGATCAGCAGGTTAAATCGGCTTTAAAACATGCTGAAAGCTTGGGGTTGGGCATCTGCCTGCCCAGTTACAGGGATGCCCATTGCCCTGATATCAGTGCACAGAGTCCATGCACCTGCACTTGCTTTCTGTCTTCATGATGCTGCCTTTTCTTCTCAGGGCTTGAAACTGGAGACATGATTTACACCTGGCATGTGGCTGGGGGAGAATAAGTTGTATAAAAGCTGGTTACCTGTGGTGGTTGCCATCTCTGGATGAGTGCACCTCTAGCTGCTTCCTCCCCTCGGGTCCCAAGAGCTGGGCAGGGATTATCCAGAAAAAATCCTGTTACCCAGCTGCTTTTGTGGCAGAGACTTGCCAGGCACAGGCAGGTCCTTCCTTGCCCCAGACATCCCCTGCAGCAAAGGAGTTGCAGGACAGGAGTGCCCCACAGGACATAAATCACGTAGCTGTTTGCGGATGACATCATGGGTGAAGATCAGGGATTTTTAGGGTTTCCTTGCCAGAACGTGGCAGTGTTGATTGCTAGGCTTCTTAGTAGTGAAGAACTTGAAGTTGTGATTCATCCCTTAATCCACATGTTATGTATGCAGTGGTAAAGCTAGGAAAGTCTTTGTACATATGAAGTGTTTCCTCTTAGGGAGCTGAGAAACCCTTAGGTGTAACAATTACTATTTTACCTAATTGGTATTGAAATACCAAACGCTTAGAACATGCCAGCTTGTGTCTGTTGTGGGGAAGACTCAATTGCTCAATAGAAATGTCCTTTCATCCTGCCACCCTGAAGAGAAAATAAGGTCAAATCTATTGAAAAGAAAAATTCCTGACATTTTTTTGTTACCTACTCAAGGGCTGTCCAGGCCCATGGAGGTACATCAGCATGGGTGGCTCTTGGTGGGGCAAGTAATTTGTGAGAGGTGGCTCCCAGGAAGAAAGGTGGTTCTTTGCTGATGCTCAGACTTCTACTATTTAGTTTGGTCTTTTACTTTTTAATTACTCCAGCAATTAGCCCAGTTACAGATTGTGTCTTGCCTTTGCTGTTCTGTGTGTGCTTCGCACACGGCATTTGTTGGCCCTGAGGATAAACCAACCTTGTGCAAAAGCACATGCCAGCACTGAAAAGGCATCGGTGCGTGTATGTGAATCATCATCCATGTGGATGTTTTGCTCCGAACCTCTGCAGCCAGTGAGACGGTGCCCAGCTCCGAGCAGCTCATGCACAGGGTGGTGCTTTGCCTGTGCTGTCTGTGTCCGCCTACAGCTACTTAGTGACATAGATGTGAGGGGCAAAGGCAAGCTGTGCCTGCTGTTTTCATCCACTTGTTAATCAGCCTCGCAGTAGTTAAAGACTGGACAGAGCCCACTGGTGACGCATGGGGTGTTGGTGCAGTGGGCTCATTGCAACAGGGATGCTGGGAACATGAACGTTGTAAAATGAAATGAAACTCATTCTGTATATAAGTAAATTAGACACTGTGCCACAGGTAGAAGAGGAAAACCCCTGCGTCCCATGAGCTTGGGCAATCACTTTTCTTGCAATTTTATTTTGTTTTTCTCCACCATTACTAACAGCATTTGCTTCATTCAGAACTTCAAGCTATATGAACCGATGTGTAATTCCCCTGGAGGGTACATCATACTGACACAGCTGCCAGACACCTTCTGATTTCAGAGTTGGGAAGTGCCATTTACTGACACGTTTTCAATGTTTCTTGTTTCTGCTGGTGAAAGTACCTACCAACAGAGAAATAGATATTGATGGGAGCAGTGCCTGCTGCAGCGCAGAGCCTGTTGTTCAGCTAATAGGGTGGATGAACAGTCTCACTCCAGCTTCCCTGTTAAGAGCCACTGAAGAGCACCGCAGGGTTTTTCCCCCCTTGCTTAACTAAATGTTACTAAAGAAAATAAGTTTAATCAAGTCCAGACCTTTTTGCAGGAGTCACCGTGCTCTTCTCCCTGTGCTCTCCTTTCGCTCGGCAGTGAGCAGAGGGCCCTGTGCTGGCTTGGCCAGTGCTCGCGCCTGTTGTGTTGGAAGAACCTTTTTTGCTTGGTGGGATTCAATGATCCCGCAGCGGCCGTCCAAAGAAAAGGGCAAAATCCCAGTAGTCTGGCTGCCATCCCTCTGCTCTCCTGCCTGTCACAGCCCATCTGAGCCTGATTTCTGCTCAGATATGAGCTCTTTTTCATTCTATTTATGCTTCAGTTACCAAAAGAGGTTGGAGCCAGGTGATTTTTCTGCAGAGGATAAAATTTCATTGGAGAGAAGCAGAAGTTCGTGAAACAACCCGTGGGATTAGTAACATTTCAGCTCCTGCAGGTTCTCCCCCCTCCCTTCTTCAGTCTTACTTCTTTTCTTTGAAAGATGAAATTTCCATTGCTGTTGATGCCCTGCCAGGCACTCTAGCAGGGTTACTTTCCCTTGGATGCAGTTCAAGAAACCATCGTTCTTTTGTCTATTATTTGTTATCAGAGGGAGGGAAGTGCCTTCCCTGCACTGCCCTGATGCCCTCAGCACTGGCAAGAGTAGAGGGCCATAGCTGTTCTTCAGACCCACCATGCTAGAAATGTGACTTAGAAAATATTTTAGTGGCAGGAAAGCTGAAGCATTCGTGTCCTCAAGAAAATATACTTCAACATTTAAAAAAATGCAAACCAAAGTCTCTTCAGGGTACCAGCAGAGGTGTTGGTTAAAGCACTCCTCCACCAATGCAGCGATCTGAAGGTGAAAGGCTCAGCAGCGTGATGTGCTTTAGTTTTCTACAATTTAGGCAGGAGGTGCTCTAAGGACTTCTGGGAGACTGGTAACATGACATTTTTATTTTAGTAAAGACTGCTGAAGTCGGAGGTTTTAGCTAAAAAAAATCCTGGGGCAAGGGCAGCTTCAAAATTGGGGTGGTTTGGGGTCTGCCCAGGCTGGAGCCCACAGCAGGTCCTGTCTTTGCCAGCTGTTGTGCTCTGCTGGGTACCATAACATGGGATGCAGTTACCAAGGGGGACTAGATGGGAGAGGAAACGCACGCTCCTTCCCACAGCCATGCCCTCTGCTCAGGTCACAGGCACAGTCTGCTTCCTCTGGCACTGGGCATGTGTTGCAGCTTTATTGTATCTTCCTTGCTGTTAGGGTTTGGGCTAGCTCTTTCACAGAATCTTAGTGTATAGATTAAAAAAATAGGTAGTTAGGGACTAAAAAGAAGAAAAAACCAACAGAGGAATGTGTTCAGAAAGGAAAAGAAAGCCCAAGCATACCTTTCTGTTGCTTGCAAGAGGAGCTGGCTACAAGACAGACAGTTTTCTTATTGCTCCTCTATGTGTGTCAGTGTGATATCTTGGTGATGTGTATCATTTTAAGTAGACTGTGTTGGGTGAACTGGTGTGTGTCTGCTTCCAGTATGCCCACCTGATTTACCTGATTTCTCCTTATCCCCTTGCCTTGCCTTGTCATAATGAAACTACAGCAGGTTTTAGGGTTGTTAGGGGAAACCCCACTTTCCTAGAGAGAATATAGAGGTTTGCTGGATTTTTGGAGAAAATGTATGAGCTTTACTGACAGGAGAACCGGCCAAGCAAGTTAGCAGTGGATTTGAGATGTTAGCTTTGTGGCTTTTGTCTACCAGAGCCTGAGCAGTATTTGATGTGCAGACATGTTTTCAGACATCTCTCATAGAGAAGGTGTTGGCAGGTCTGTTGTTAACACCCTTGCCTTTAGGCCAAACTATTGAAAATTCAAGTTCAGCTTGAATCTCATTTCAATGGCTTAGAAGGCTGGAATCTGATGGGCTGAAAAATCTCGTCCAACTCCAGCCCTTATTAGGAGCTTAATCTTGAAGTGCAGCCAAAGCCAAATAAGGAGGGGGGGGGGGGGGAAGCAGTAAAATGGAACAAGAAATGTGCATCCAATTTACAGTATTCCTCTGCAACCTTAATTCAGCCCCCTGTATGCATTACGATGCAGTTTCTAATTATGGGTTCACATATGGTTTTTTTCCATGGCACCCCTGCCCTCACTGCTCAGGGAGGGCAGTCAAGGCAGCCCAGTGAAGGATGGGGTTGCATGTGTAGGACCTCTGCCCTGCATGGTGCAGGATTTGGAGGGAAGGGAGTAAGGCAAGTAATGGAAAAATAGCAAGGGTGAAGTGATGGTTAAGGAGACGGGATTTCTGCTCTGCTTCTGCCGCAGGGCTTGTGTATGGCGCCGGGTAAATTGCTTTTCATGCGCAACAAGGGACTTGATTTCCTGGGTCCCCAGGCTGAGGGTTGAGTTGCAGAAGTGCTGAGTGCTCCTGCTGCAAATGATCTCATGGGAAGTTGTACGTCAAACATTTAAAATGCCGCTTAGTGCTATTTATTTTTTAAAAAGGGAGCTGTAGGCTGATTCTGGAACTGGATGCCCAGAGCTTCTCTGTACCTCTTTTCTTCAGCTATAAACCGGAGGTGTTGTGAATGTAGTTCTCTATGATTTTATGAAAATAAATCCACGATCATTTGAGAAGTATCCCAGTCTGCAGTGGCAAGACGCCTTCATTTTTGCATTGGAGCAGCACATGAAAAGTGTGAAGTGAAGATGGCTTAGTGTTGCGCGTGAACAACCAGTCGAAAACCAAAACTGAGTAATTCCCCACTTGTTGAGCTTCTTCTATTCTCGGTGCTAACTGCGTCAGGGCTGTATGCACACGTGGTATGTGGCCATGCTGTAAAGACCCTACGCAAGTGGACCAGATTAAAGCTACAGAGAAAACTTATTTCCAGCACATCCTAGCTTTTCAGGGCTTGGCAACTGTAATATTTTCTTAATGCAGCCCTTCAGATGTAATATGGTATAAATTACAGGACTGGGCAAGTAAGGAGTTGTGTGCAGAGGGTACAGGCATTGCTCTGAAGGAAACCTTACAGGGAGGAGGTTGAATGGCTTGATCCTGAAGGTGGTAATTCATTCGCATTTCTGACCTGTAGCAGAAAGTGGGAGGCTTTTGGATCATCCAAGAAGGACCTCATGTTTAGTTTAAGCTGCTAAACACCAGATGTCTGCTTTTGGCTTATCTGAACGTGGGTTGTGTTTGATCTTTAGGTTGGTTGGACCACTGTTGTGTGTTGGAGCCTCACTTGCAAATAGCTCCTGTGTCCATCGAAGAAAGAGGTTAAGGAAGTTATTTTTTCTGTGGTTTTATGGAACTCTATACCGTCGTCTGTCTCTAAGGAAGATGTGACGCACGATGGCTTTGCAGCTATGCAGCTTGATTGAGAGGCGCATAGCTGCGGATGCTGTCAAAAGGGATGCTCTAGCAAGAGGTTTGCAGTCGAGAGGCAGCTAGCATCCCTCTCCCTTCTCCTGTACCCTTTGGACTTTGTTCCAGCTTATCTCCTTCTCAAAACATGGATTAGGAGCTGCAAAGCTCTGCAGGAGGAGCAGCATGTTTCTGCACCAGCCTGGCAAGAAGAGCACCATCAGCCGTGCCGTTGGGAGGAAGGGCTGCACTCAGCCATGCTCCTCCAGGGCTGTGCAAGGTTTTGAACACAGCTCACTTAAATCAGCAGATGTTGTCAGGCATGCACAGGCAAAACCTTGCTCTAATTCACTAATTATAAAAATTCCTGGCAGAAGCTCCGTGTGAGTCAGCTACAAAAAAATTACCTAGGAAAATGTAAGTTTATGGTATAAGGCTGACTTTAGCACACAAGAAGGGAAGCCAGGGCTTTCTGTAAATCCAGTTGGTCATCCAGCTTTAGCCCACCGTGTCCATATCTGGAGAGAGTGGCGATGTCAGAAGCAGAGCAGTGAAAGCCCAGGGGCTTGTCCCACGCTCTCTGAAGCTGGTGGTATGACAGGGGATGGATGGAGAGTTTCCTTTCCACTGCCACAGCAGAGCCGGTGCCCAGCCCAGGAGCTGGTGTGGCTCTGGTTTGTGAATTGGGGCAAGGCAGCCCCTTTCCTGCCAGCCCTGAGGATGGGAGCAGGCTGCTGCTGCCTGCTTAGGGTTCACATTTGACTTTCACGTTGCTGCACACACCAGCCGGCACAGGGAACCAAAGAAGCCTTGGATCTGGACAGGTCTTGAATTATCTGCAAAGGGTGTTCACAGGACTGTCTCCTAGGGAAGCTGCCCTTTTTTTTTTTTTTCTTTATAAAAGTTGGATTTTTTTGTTGTTGTTGTTATAAAACCCACATAACTAATTTCCCTTGGAATCTTTTGCAGGCGTCTGCTCTGAGTGTGTTTTGGCCTCGCTGCCCAGTACTGGTTTTGAATCCCAGTCCCAGTGGTGGGAAGTTTTTAGAATTAATGCCAGTTGTATTTTTTTTAATAGAATCACAGTGTCCGCCTGTGGATTTTAAACAAATACTCTTGGCTTTATGTTTTGCCTGCAAGTAGCCAGTATCCAAGGGGTATGTAGCCAACAACAGTGAGTGGGCAAGGATGCAGCATTTCCCCTTTTGTCAAAAATTACTTTGTATTTCTTTTTGTAACCTAGCATGTACCTCTTCAACCCTGCTGCTGGGCCTAGTTGTTCTGATCCACTGCAGCAGGCAGGGTAAGTGCCTTTGCATGGGGCTGTGGTGCAGGCTCCCAAGGGAGGTGTGTGGCAGCCTCATCAGTAATTTAAAATTACACCTGGGGAATATGGAGTAGGAAGCAATCCTGCCTGGTGCCTCTGGAAATGGATGCATCTTTGCAGGGTTGACTTTTCAGCTGGGCAAAATATATTTGCTTGCACTTAGCACATACTGTGTTGAATTTTATGCCTCCACTGGTTCCCTTTTCACTTCTGTACCTGGTTTTAAGAAGTAGTTCCCAAAGCAGAAGATATTTTTCAGGATGTAGCACTGTCCTTTTGATCCCAACCTTTCCTTTATTTCCTTTCCAGGGTGTCTTTTGTAATACAACCTTATAATGCTTCCTCTGCTGCCGCTCTCCCTCACCGACCTGCCAGCGCAGGTTTCTGGCAGGAAGGTGAGCATCTCTGCCCACTGCTGTGCCGCCGATGCATGCCCCACAGACGCTGGCATCCCTCCCTTCAACAAAACACCGAGTGCAGCCTTTCCAAATTGCCCTGTCTTGCCCAGGAGCGGCCGGAATCCGGGTGGGCTGTTTTCCCAGGAAAAAACAGCTTTGCTGGGGTGGGCGACAGACTGCGTTCAGCCCCTCAAAGCCAGATGTGCGTGTTACAGTGACTCTGTTGTTCAGGTGCTTCTCAGCATTTCCCATATGAAAACTAGTTTCAGCAGCACTATGTTGTCTGCAAAGTTGCTGTTGTTTGAGTTTGGGTTTTTTTTTAATATACCATTCTCTGAGGAGCTTTTAAGAACATGCAACTCCCTGGTGTCTCCAGTGGGGCAGTGATGACTGTGGTGCTCATCAGCTGTACTTTTTTTATAGTCCTTTTCCCTTTGGTCAACAGTTTTTATAGTTCTTTTCCTTTTGATGTTGGTCACTGTCAGCAAAGAAGTTTGAAGCTGGTCTGATAGGTAATAATAGCTGAGAGATAATATAAGGTGTTTGTAAAGAAATGAAAGGTGAGCAGAAGAGTGTGCAGTGGTGGTACCAGCAGGAACACCTAGTGAAACCAGTTGATTTTAGTATTGAGGAAGGTCAGTATAAACATGCCTTTCACCTGGGATGGGAGAGGGAGGCAGAAATCCTGAAAACGGGTTTGTATCTGCATGAAGCTTCCGTACCTGAAGAGCCATCTATATCCTAGAAGAGGTTTTTATTTATTCCTTGGAATCCAGAGTTTGGAGAGCACATGTTGGCCATGCAAACTCTCAGCTTTGCCATAAATCTGTGTTTTGGCAGTGCTTGTCCAAATGCCATATTATCCAAATAGGAATAGATAGGGTATTAAAGCAGAATCCTTTGCTATTTATAGACTCCCTTGGGAAATACGTTGTAATATTCTTGTTGTTGTTGCACATTGTAATAAAATCAACTAAAAGGTAACCACAATAACCCAATGCTGCACATGCTAAATCTTCCCTGTGGCCCTCCTGTAGACCTGCAGGGGGGGAAGGGGGGGACGCTGAGAGATATTTCAGCTTGCAGATCTGAAATAGCATTGTTTGTGCTTTAACGATCTGCCACCTGCTGATTCCCTGGGATTCAGAACAGAATCTGGGACATGTGTTTGTTTTTTTACAAATGGGCTGGACTTGGAGCTTTAAATTTTTCCTCTCCTAAGCAAGTGCAGACTTGGAAAGTATTAATTATTTTGTACTGTCTTTCTGTAGAAGTAGCTAAGTCCTTCCCTCCTGCTTTGTAACTGTTTTTATAAACTCAGGTCCTGCGTATCTGGGTGTCCCTTTTGGCGCAGGAGTGAAGGAGTGGGCTGAGTGCCAGCGTGCCAGACGGAGTCTGGAAGCATTCAGCAGAGCTGCTGGCTCAGACTGTCCTGACGCCCTTCAGCGAACTGAGCAGCAGGAACTTACCCAAGAAGGGCTTTTCTCCTCTTTTTGAAATTGTCAGTAATCCAAAGTGCCACATATGCGTGCACAGAGTTTAACCTTTTGGTCTCCAGCTCTGCCCAGTGGAGAGAGAAGGTCCTCAACCCTCCTGGAGAAAACACAGAAACCCCAGTCCAGCTGTGTTTGAGTTTTACACTGCTGTATATTGGGTCACTGTAGAAGGGTCTGTGCAAGTGGACTTCTTCCCTCAGCTGCCTCCTGGCAAGCAGTACCACCGAGGACCAGGCACCTAGACCCTCAGACACCCCTTTGTCTGCCCACTGCCTTGCAAAACCATGTATGTAGTTTTTAATGTGCTGAGAAATGCCATGAACTTCATAAATTGAAGACAAGCAAAGTTTTTGCATAGGGGTGCAGCTTTACAGACCAGCTGGCTTTGGTTTGGTTTCTCCAGGCTTGAGAATTTCCTGGGGTTGGGTGTTTGTTCCAGCTGCCCAGCCTCAAGCAGCCCCTGGGGCATGCATCTGCAAGGGGGCCAGGATGCGTGCTTTGTCCACTCTGTGCTGGGGGAGAGCAACGCAAAGACTGGAAAATGCTAGTTTCTCTTACAAAACTCCTGCTTTTTACTCAGGAGCAGCAAGTTTGTTCTTGGAGGGGGGAGCACACTCGCTTCCCACATCCCCTTCATGCAGGGCTTAACACAGCCCATTTTTGTATGTGCTCTCTGAGAAACAGAAAAAATCAGGAGCAAGCGGATGGCCAGTGCTTTCTTTTTCCTTTATGTGCCCGTTTAATTGGATAATATGCGTGGCCTTGCCTTTTTGTTTACTTTAGGGTTTGTTATGACAAAGAAGATGGATTTTTCCTGGCTCTTGCATGCACAGTATGTAAAACAACATGACACAGTACACGGTCAGCACGTGAAGCCTGATGCGACCTTGGAACTCAGGCTGTTCTTCACTGCGCCCCACTGACATCAAACTTGATGCTCAGTGTCTGCGTTGCACCTTTGCAACTGGGAAGCATGTCTCTTTTCATGCTTGTAGCCACTTGCGCTGGTCACCAACACAGGGGATTGTCTCAGATTGCTTTTTCTGGCAATAGGGGCATTTTGGAGAAACTCTGTCTTCACCTCTGGACCTGGTGAATTCTTGGAAACCATGGGGAGGGAGTCTGTCTGCATCTTCAGTTGTTTTTGCTCTCCCCTTTTAGTACAAACAAATTGCCCCTAATTCTGGGATGATTTCTGTACAGACTTGTCCTCGAGTCCTGGGTTTCTGAGTCCTTATTTCGCACCTAGGGAATTGTTGGGGGTTTTTTTTCTTCCCTGTGCATCCTAATTCCTGGGTGATTTCTGTAATTTATCAATGCTAGCTTGTCAGCAGAGACTTGGAATAAAAAGCTTTGTAGTGTGCTGCTCAGCTGGCTGTATAAACATAAAGTACCAGGTTTTTAACTGTCTTGCTCACATGGCTTTCCTCTGCGAAGCTTTAGCCAAAACACTCCGCTAGATAAAAGGGATGCTGAGAAAGTCCAGGTCAGGTGGAGATTGTCTGAGAAGGGTATAACATTGATCTTTGCTTTAGTTTTATTTCTTGTAAATTCTCAGAAAGAGCAAGGAATTAGGATGAATTGTTTTCATCTCTTGGTGGTCAAAGATTAAGATAGATGAGGCAGTGGGATGCCTGGAAGAAGCTGTTAAGAGCCTGGCTGTGTCCTCCCTCTCTTGGATCTTGGATGAAGTTGGCTTCATGCATCCTGCTTCCCAGCTGCCATTCCCAACGCTCCTCCTTAAATATCTGAGCTGGTGAGTGAGTTTTCTGAGCTCTTTGAACTAGAATAAATGAGAAGGGCTCTGGGGATGAGGCCTCTCATTGGTCACTTGCCTTTCACCTCTGAGGACAGGAGTTTGCATCAGGTGTGGCATTAAATGCACAGCATTTGCTGCCCCTTAGGTCACATCCCACTGAGCCTGCCCAAGCTACTGGGTGTTTGCCGTAGCTGGTGCAGATCTGAAAAAACAAGAGTTTTACATCTGAGCGTTGTCTCATAGAGTTTTAAAAGTAAAGAAAGGATGAAGGAGGCTTTGGGTAAGATGCAGCGTGGTGTTTGGGTTCAGCCTCTGGGATTTCAGGGTCTTTGTTTGCCATTCTTTGTGCAGGTTTTCACACACCAGGAATATATCTCATCTGACTCCTGGATTCAAATCTGCAGGGAGAAGTTTCCAGGAAAGTTTGGACAATATTCATCCTATTTTGGGAGGGCACACAAGTGATGTACCTCCGGGAAGTGAAATTTTCAGGCTGGTGTCTGTGGGAGCAAAGACACTGCATTCATGGTGGGGAGTGTACTGCAGCATCATCATGCTTTAGGTATTTAGTGAATTCTGTTTGTAGAAGTGGAGTTAGTTCATGACAAAAAGTGCCTGTGGGGTTGAAAATGCAAGACCCTTGGGTAGGGAAAATAGTTGTGTCAGAGCCCTGATATTTTGCCCTGTTCATGAGAAAAAAAAGCCCTGTTTGAGGTAGGGTGGAAGGTGTTGCTGTTTTGCACCTGTGCATGGTGTAATTAGGACTCCCTTTACATGGCAGGTATGAAGTCACTGTGCCCTGCCTTGGCAATTGCTCCCTCTCCTGCCACTCCGGTCAGCCTCTCATGGATGATTGAGAGGCTCCTGGCACCCATGTCCTTGCGCAATGCGCTCTTAATGTTGTCATTTTGTTAAAGAGCATCTGAAGAAGGTGTTGGCTGGATCTGAGGGCAGGTGGTGATTGCTGGTCCCTTGTGTTCTGCTTTGAATGCTCAGGCACCGATGGGGAAGGAGTGTCAAGAGAAATGCTCAGCTTTGCACCCGATGAACGGAGCTCCCAGGGGTGCTGCCATAGCTCGAATTGAGTTCTGAAGCACCAAGAGAATTCCCTACAGAAGCACATCACTGCTATTTGCTGCTGCTGCTGGAATAGCCACTGGTTGGCATCCTTCATAGCATCACTAAGAGGGGACTAAAGCTTGAAGAGGTCTTTTTACTCTCTTGTCACTTTACCCCAAGCCAAAAGCTTCAGGCTAGGGAGGAGCTGGAGGGTGCAGGCAGGTCAGGCAGGATGCTGGGCGCTCGCCCTCCAGTGCATGATGAGGCGGCTGCCTTCCTGCCTTTCCTGCCCTTTGATGTGCTGCGGGGTATGTAATGAGCATCTGCCCTCTAAGAGAAAACAGATTTGAGTTATAAAGTTGAAAAAAGAGGGAGCAATTTTGCTTAATCATTTTCACACAGATCCACAGGCATTTCTGTAAGAGCGAGCAGCATCTGGTTCAAGGGCAGCCTAGGTTGCTTTGAGCTCTCCTGGAGCTTCTGCAGTCTCAGGCGGAGATTGATGTTCCAGATGCTGTTCCCAGCAATCGAATCAATGACATGCTTATTCAGACTTCTCATTTTTTAAAGAAAAAAAGAAGGTAGATTATACTTTTTAAGATCATCTGAAGTATCAAGGATCTGTGAGACTTTTTTTTCTTCTCTTTTCTCCCGAGAGTAGGACACTGCAAATTATTTCCCTATTTATGAACACCACTCAGAAAGCACAAGGAAGTGAGCTGCCTGCCTTGCTACCTTGGTATTCACCGATTCCCTCCCTCCAGCTTCTAGTCACTGCAAGAAATACAGGATTCTTAAAATTCCAAACACAAAGCATTCATTCCAGGAGAAAGGACTTAAATGCAGTAATGCCCCTGTGCCCTGCAAGCTGCACAGGCTGTCCTGGTGTGCGGTTTCTGAGCATCTCCAAACTTGTTTGTGTATGTGGGAAAATTACTGAGTGACAGGAAAACCTTTGGGGACTTGATTTAAATCTGATGAAAATGCAAGGCTGCTGCCTGGTCTGCTTGTCAGCTGCCAGCACCCATTGAGGTGGCTGTGAAAATGGCTGCTGTGAGTTTGCTGCTGTGGTTTGCCAAAACCAGGCTTGTTGTTTGCCCATTTCGATCTTTAGGGACATCAATGCTGCCCACCTCTGAGAGCCTTGTGGTGGTCGGTGTGTTGTTTTGGAGATGGAGAGGTTCTGCGAGAGACTGATGTTACTTGCCAAAGTCCCTGGGTTTGACAGGAGCTCTCCGTGTGTCACCACAGTGAGCTCTATGGGAATGAGGGTCCTTAACCACTGCATCAGCTCTCTTATCTGCTGCCTTGGCTGATGAGCTTTAATTACCGAGATCACAACTGCTGTGTTTTCCTTGGGATGCTATGGCTGTTTGTCTCTTGGCATACCTTTTGGCTGCCCTGGAATGAGAGTTTCTGATGGCAGTCTGCAAAAGCTCACCAAGAGAAGCAACAGCATCCTTGTCCATCTCAGGAAGAGTTTGGCTGGCAGCTGGGATGGACCCTGAATCCCACACTTGGCTTTTGGTGGCGTCAGCATGCGGTGTCCCAGCAGACCTGTGGTCTTAGCCAAGGTAGATGTCACAGGTTAATTTTTACCCATTCAGGGTCTGCGCACTGCATGAGATACAGAAAAAAATTCCACAAAGCAAACTGGAATTAAGCTACAGGTTTTGTTCTCATTAGTGTAAAATCATAAAATCTGGTGTTTCTGATGTCTCTAAGGAGAGAAGGAGAATTAACTCCTGGAGAATGTAACCGGAGGATACTTAAAAGGCAAATTGTTCACATACTTTCTTTAAAATTTGCATGAGTGTAGTAAAAGGTCATCATAACTGCAGAGTCTCCTCCTCAGATCCTCTCCTGCTGGTGGCTGATTGCAAGAGCCTGTTGCTAAGTGTTCCTGGAAACGGAATAAAGATGAAGCAAGATAATTGAACAAGGAGGAGGGAGGGGGGGGGAAATGCTTGGAGCTCCTAACTGAACTATAGGGCTGCCAAATGAGATGAGTATGTTGGAGTTTGGCTCAGTGGCTGCATTTAATCAGTTCTGACCCAGCGATGGGGAAGGGGTGACCAAGCCTGAAACTTCGTGGCAGATCCTTGGAAAAAGCCGCTTGGACGCAAGCGGATTATTTGCTTGCGTTTCCCGTGGCTCATCCAACTCCAAATACGTTGCTTCCTGGCATTGAGGCTGGAGTGGGGATGGGAAGGCAGACTGTGCTCCCACAGCGCTTTGTACTTTTTTTTTCTGGATAAAATCTCTGTACCTGCAGCATGCGTTTTGTTAGCCTGAGATCTTTTTCTGGACGGTCAGTAATCACGAAAACCAACAGGATAAGACAAGAACACGAACAAATCCAGAGCTTGACTGCGGTAGAAAGCCTTCAACTCTAGACAACTTGAGGGGTATTTTCTGCCCGTCTCAGGTCAGGCTCCCCTTTGAGGAAAAAAATGATAGTTGTTTCATATGTCGCAGAATCTAATAAACCCCTGGTGTAGCTCCTTTTTATTGCTGAAAAGACAAGGGAGCAAAACTTCCTCCTTAACTTTGGTCTTTCTCTAGTTGAAGCTCTTGTAAAAACACCAGACTTTCTTGGTCTCCATGGATCGATTTCCTGGAAACAGTTTTAATAACTGTTTCTGGAGTGATTTTTATCATCCCAGAGCATTTTACAAACTCTGAATATAGTAATGGCTGAAATACAACCACATCTGAGGAAGGTTGCTGCCAGTGCACAGCAGTCTTCGGCGTTTTATAAAAGAACACACGATCAGCTCCTCCTTTTGCACAGAATCTCCCATATTCCCACCAAAAAGACAAGGTAGCACTCCTGCTGTCCAGCCCTCTGTGTCACCTCCTGGTGCGCCATCGACTTGAAGCCTGGGCGGCAGAGCAGGCGACGGGTGTGCTCGCCTCGCCTTGCTGAAGCCTGCGATTTCCGAGCCTCCCCCTCCAGCTGGGGCTGGCTGTCAGTGGAGGGAATTAATACGCCGCATCTTATCTGACATTTTGAACGCCCCCATGGGATTTGCGTTGTCATCGGTTCCTGGCAGCAACCTCTCGTTTCGCTTCGCCATGGCTGCCTTCGCGCTGTGCTCAGGGCGGCAAGAGGGACGCTGTGCCCGAGGCTGGCTCACACCAGGGGTTGGTCCTGCCTTCCTGGTGCTGTATGTCATCCGTGTGCTGACTCATGGGCTCTTGCCCCTTTGAGAAACTATGTATTTTGTGACTTCCCTCAGTCAAGTCAGAACATAGCTAGAGCTTTTGACCTTGCTACTGATTTATCACTCCCTGTTCATGTTTTTAATTGGTTCGGCAGTTGCAAGACACACCGCTTGAGCCTTAAAATAAGGAGGGAGCCCCAGCCTGCTGTCTCGTTCTTTCCTGGTTGATGGCTCTGGAGGTGGGTCCCTCTTGCACCTGAAGGCTGGGTTTCACGGGTTGGATCGGGTTCCCTTGCTTGCCCTGCACCTGGTCTAGTGTGTGTGTTGTAAACCCCCTGTCCCCTCGGCCCTGTCTGCCTGGCCCCCTCCAGGCTTGCCTGGCACTGGTTATCCCTCCCCATCCCTGCAGCTGGAAGTGGCTTTTGCAGTCGTCTTCCTGCTCTGCCCCCATGCCCAGCCCAAACCACGTCTCTGCTCCTACCCCCAGCCTTCCCAATTTCCCTGTCCCTCTGTCTTCTCCTCGCAGCTAATGCCACCAGCTTTGCTGGAGCACGGCTCGATGGGAATGCCCCTCTGCAAAGGAGCAGCTGGGTGGGGAAATGGCTTCTCCAACTTCCAGCCTGCTGGCTTGTGCTGCAGTTGAGATCTTAGCACAGCTGAGCTGTGATCAGCTTTGTTCTGCTCTGTTTTTTAATGTGTGCAGGTGATTAATTGCAAATGTGGGACTCACAGTTGTCGTTTTCCATAGAGGTCAGTGGCTCGGTGTCAGGCAGGTTGATGTTTCCAGCCTGCGCAGCCTTCCTGCCAAGGGGCTGAGTGTCAGTTTGGGGAGCAGGAGGAAGAGGAGAAGCGCTCGACAGGAGAGCGTTTTCCAGGCAGCCTGACCCGTTACATCCATCCTGCCTGTGTCACGAGTCAGTCTGATGGTCTTCCCCGCAGGGCACCCAGCACTAGCTCAGGCCACTGCAGCTCTGGGGCTCAGCTGTGCTTGTGAAGTGCGTTAAGAGGATGTGAAGGCCCTGAAAGTGTCATCATTGGTGGGTTTAGCCCAGAGCAGTTTTGGTGGTGGGATGTTTGCACAGGATGGACTTTAACGGTTCCAGAGGAGAAATCTCCTGCAAGCACAGTGGCCACGCTGGGTCAGTGTGGGCTGTGGGACCCCTTTCCACCCCAAGAGCCAAGGAGGAGTGGGATAACTGAGCTGTCACTGGCAGGGATTGCTCTATCCAGCTGGAGCTTGAGAGCACCTGGGGCTGGTTAGCTCCCAGAGTATTTTGACCTGAGTGCAGTTACAGGGTGAATCCCTTGAGCTGTGCCGCCCTTCTGAGCTGCGAGCAGAGCCTGTTGCCTGTCTTCCATATAAAGCCCAGAGCTGCCCCAGCAGTGTGGGCTGTGAGAAGATGCTGGGGCTGTGGTTATGGCCTTTCTAGCTCCACAGCTGTGTAACCTTTGGATGAAAATCCTCCATGGGTTGCAAACCAGGAGTGCTGCCAGACCGAGATTCAACGCCACCAGCTCTGAGATGCCGAGATGGATGCGGCTGTAGGGAGGGCCAGACCAACCAGTTCACCCTCTCCTGAGGTCAACTGGAACAACTGGAGGGAAGTAGTTGCTTTTAAATGGTCCTGAGTGTTTGCAGTGGTGCAAGGGCTTTCTTGAGTGGAAGTTTTTGTAATGAAGTGTCAGTAGTGATGCTGTGGACGAGCTTTTGCATTTCAAAAGATGCTGCATAATGAGCAGGTTTCCCATCCAGTGGGTGCAGCAGCCGCAGTGGGCACAAGAGGGTATTTGCAGGTATCTGGGTAGTTTTACAAGGATCTCCCATGTTGCTGGTCTGGGAGATGTCCTGATGCTGGTATGTCCTGGGGAGGTCACTGCTTGCGAGGGTCTTGGCACTGCAGCATCCTGCAGCCCTCACTCCCCTGGGTGTGTTACAGTCCTAACAAATACTCTATTGTTTTCCAGCGTTTTGTTGGTCTGATTGTGCAAGGTTCCTTTTTGGATTAACTGCTGAAAACAAAACAGAAACCACACTAATACCTCATTGTGTGCATTAAACAGAACAAAACAAAAAAATCCCAATTTCCCTGCAAATTTAAAAGGCTTTTGTGTTTGGTGGGAACTCTGTCTAAACTCGGGGCTTTTCAGAAGTGGTTGTTTCCTAATGATCCTGGATTGCAGGGTGTTTGACCTTGAGATTACTATGAGTGCTCGATGCCGGCTGCCTTTGAGCAAACGGTAGCAGCAAAAGCAAAGGCAGTGGGTAGGAAACCCAGGCTGTAATGCATGGCGGTTCTGGCAGCCATCCTGCTTCCCATGACAGATGAGACTTGGGACCAAGAGAGACCCTGAACTTCAATTCAACGTCCCAGACTGCCACCCCACCCCTTGCCTTTCCTATAAACAGATGGAAAAATAGCCCTTCCCCATAGAGAGAGAGAAACTATTATTTTTTCTTATTACCTTTGTGTTTACATAGCTGTTTCTTACTCAGTGCTAGTCATTTGGGGGCATAATTTATAGGGGCCATGTATGATACACTTCTACATGTGTCTTAAATTTTTCCCACAAACACTTTAACTCCCTCCATCCTCACAGCTTTTTATGTGTTTGTCTTGCTGTCTTTCTTAGCTACCAGGAAAGCATGAGAAAATGCCAGTGAAAACAGGTAACAGAAGGCAGGTTCAAGGTGCTGGCAGACCCCCTGGGTTTTGCACCCATCTTTGTGCAAGCCCTGTGCCTCCATTCTCCTGGGGGTAAAGGGAGAGTGCTTGGCCCAAGGCAGAACTGCAAGGAGAAAAATTGTTATGAAATATCTTGAGATGCTCACATGCAAGCCTCCTTTTAAGACGTAAAGCAAGGCATGCACGTGGAGAAAAAAACCCCAAAACATTCCTTGGAAATGCACAGAGGTGTATTTCTTAGTTGTTGTGGTTTAATCCCAGCCAGCAACTAAGCACCCTGCAGCCAGTCGCTGGGTATGATACTTCACCCTTAAATTCTGCATCATCTTTGGGCTGTTGAATACAATTTGAGGAACGCCTGGGAAAAAAGTGGTTTATAAAAGACATCCTTGTAGTGTTGATAGACCAGTCTGTCTTGTAGCATCCTCCCTGCATGATTTGCTGCCTGTGGTGTTATCTGTATGTTTAGACAAATGCTACTTTGTCCTGATCCTGGGATCAAATCAAGCTACCAGCTCAGCGCCTCTTTGAAACTTGCACATGTAAAACAACCAGGCGACCTCCTGTGTCTGCTCCGGGCCCTGGGGCTTTGCTCTCCATAGATCATGTTAACTGCTCTTCAGTTCTGCTCAAATTAAATGTTTTCCTATCAGATGTGGGCTGCAAAGGATCCAGCCTGTCAGCCTGCATGAGCATCAGGAGGAGAGGAGGCAGCTTGTGCTCTGAGCCGGGCACGCGTGCCAGCCATATGCTGCTTAGCCCTCAAATAAAATGCTCAGCTCACAGTCAGTTGGATGGCTTAGCCTGGGAAATTGCAAAGACCAGTGGTGCCAGCACTGGACAACCAGGGCGGTAAGAGGAAGAAAATGGGAGGAGGTGAGGGGGCTGGGATGGGAGCTTGGGCTGGCCCGGGTCCCTCACCCCGGGGGCTTTGGCTGCAGAGCTCCTCGAGGGAACAAAGACTAGCCCTCCGCTGGCGGCCACCTTGCCAGAAAACCCCGCAGAGAGGATTTCCTTCCGCTTCGGCTCCAAAGCTTTTGCCGTTGTGTTTCATGGTCGGGAAGAACAAAAGCCTGGGGTTGCAAGCTGGATCCTGTGAGGGTCTCCCCTGACCCCTGCCAGCTGTGGGGCAATGCAGGCAGCCGCAAGCTGGACCATGCCATGCCAGTCTCCCATGATGGAGCCACAGCAAGGAGAGGATGGAGGAGACAAACAGGACTTTTCGGTTTGATTTTTTTATTTTTGCTTGCACTGACTCGTATTGTTGGAACTTGACTGGTGGGGGGAGCATCCACAGCAGGCACTGCCGGGCTGAGTGCTGGGGGAGACTGGTCCTAAGGTTGGTTTTAACTGGGCTTTCTCTCATCGTAGACAGTGTGGGGGCAGAGGAGAATGATAGTGCGGTGGCCTGGCTGCCCAGTGTGTGGGGGGTTGTATGCACCAGCAGCCCTGGTGCCCTGCCCTGTCAGTCTCAGCCGTTCATATCAATCTTATTTACTGCAATTCCAAATCTTCCCTCCTCAGCTCATTAATGTTCACAGAGCAGACATCTCTCTCACCATTGTATTTTGTAATTAGATTTTTATTTGCTTTCAGAGAGAAAGAGCAGCACAATAGACATTAATTTATCCCAAGCCTCTCCCAGTCTCCTCTGTGTCACAAGGTCAGACCTTGGCGTACACCATCTGCCCTTGATGCCTCCCCCGACTATTTGGCTGCGTGTTGTTCCCGCACCACGTCCCCCTTCTGCTAAGGGGGTTCCCTTATGCATGGAGGGAGAGGAGCAGTGAGGGAGGGCTGGAAGAGGAGCCTTTGCCCCAGCTGAGCTTGAATCACAGGGACAGGCGTGAACTGGATTTAAATCGACAGGGCAAGGGAGCAGCCTCTTGTTCTGCAGCCCTGTGCCTGCTCTCTGCAGAGCCTGGGTGGCCCCTGGTGCTTGTAAACCTTTTAAGGCACTATGTAAAAGCTCCAGTTTAACATTGCGAGTGTGCGAGGACAGAGAGGTCCCCTGCCGCACCAGACCGTGGGAGCAGAGCTGTGGGGATAGCCGGGGCTGTCTCACCAGCCCGGAGCTGGTCTGTGGGGCAGAGCTGGAGGCAGATGTGGGCAATGGGCTCTGCCGGTCCCTGCAGCCCTGGACCAAGGGCGCTTTTCCACCTGAGCACTGCTTGTGTGTTCCTCAGACAGACTTCATGTTTCAGCCTATGCCTCTGGAACAAGAGACTAGCAAGAGCTGAGCTTGTGTCTGTAATGGGAACCCCACTGCGCTCTCGCATGAGCACTCATGGGGCTGTTGGAAAGCGGGGTCTTGCCAAAGCCTCACCAGAGGAATTGCCGAGACCCTGGGGGTGTTTCCTCCAAGGACAGATTTTTAGAAGAAAAGTGGCTTTGCATTTCATTTAGCAGAAAACAGCAGCTGTCCACATTGGGAACATGTTCATTATTGCTGAGGAATCTGCTTTTGGGTTTTTAAACCAGCTTTGTCTGGCTGTCGCTGGTCAGCATGGAAGCTTGAGTTGCAAGATGAGCAGAGGCAGCGTCTGCCCTGCCGCTGGCACAGGCAGGTGCCTCTGAAACCTCCATGTCTCCCAGGCAGAGGCAGCTCTGTATCCTATGGAAGATGGAGGTGCGAGGGCTTTTATGGTCCAGGTTCACACAACAGCGGAGAAACGCAGCCCCCAGTGAGGGTGGGAGGACCACTTTCCCACCAGCCAGGGCTCATTTCACTGAAAGCAGTTGTGCTTTATCTTTGCTAGCGTTAACCACTGCAGCTCAGGATTTATGTTAGTAAGTGAATGCGACCAGGGCTGATAAATCAATCGGCACAACCAAAAATAGCACCTGCCAGCTGTTGGAAGTAGGGGATCCCTTCCCCACCAGTACACACAGAGCAGGAGGGGATTTCATCTGCCCCGGCCAGGTGCCAGCCCTGCACAGAAACAGCCATGGGCTGCTGGGGAGACCTCTTGTCTGACACTTTATCTGGAAAAATTACTGTGGCTGTCTGCAAACTTCTCTCCAACATGCATCTTGGCCAGGCATTTCCCAGTCACAAGGGTGGGGGAAATAACTGAGCTAGCCACCAGTGCGGAGAGCAGCTTTGCGACTGATACTGAGTGTTGCTGCGTGGGCTGATGTGTTGGGATTGTCTCAGACCTCAAATAATAAGCGATCACTTTAAAGCCTCTCAGCCAGTCGTGGATGGAGTCATAGGGAGCCCAGGGATGTGGTTTCCAGGTCTTCCAGGACGGTGTGGTGATGGTTTGTGTAGGGATAAGGTTACCAGAGGAATCTGGTGACTCTGGTTTTTCCACTGGACTGCTGTACTTAACCACCTGCACAGGAGCCAGAGAGGTTTCTGCAAAGCTGATCAGCCTGTAGGGCATCTTGTGAGGGGCTGTATTTCCTCTCTCCTTCTCCAGTGAGCATCCTGGGGTATTGCGTTTAGCAGGCATGCAGCCTAAACCAGGAACGAAGGGCACTCCGAGAGGATCAGCTGCTTTTGGGCTGAATAGTCCATAGATTATTTCCACATCTGTGTTAGCTTTGGCTTGATCCCACAGATTTGCAACAGCTGTTGGGAAGCAGAGCAGAGATCCCCTTTTTAAATGGATGATCAAATCCTTAGAGTGTGGAGTATGTTATTTCTATGTCATCCTCTTCAAGGCAGGAAAAACAGCTTTTAGAAGTTGCTGAGGCAGCACTCAGCCGTGCTGCCTGAGCTATCATCCCATCATCCTGCGGTTTCAGAGCAAGTTGTAATTTGCTTTCCGCATCCCACGCCCAGCCCTACACAAGATCCCTTGCGAGGTGTGCAGTTGTGCAGGTACTTGTACAAGAGATGCCTTTTTCTCCTGGGCTCCCCTTCCTGCCTGGACCACAACCAGCAGCTGTACGCCAAGCGGGACTGAGGAGGATCTCGTCTCCTTGCTAGAACCTGTGCATGTGCAAACCCTCAGCATTTTACCCTGAGAAAAACTAACCGATGCAATAGTTTGCCACAAGACGGATTAGGTCATCCTGGTGTTCAGAAGCTTTAGGTGGAGATCGGATGTCTTTGCGGGAAGCCACAGTTCAGCTGTAAAATAGTGGCATGGTGTGGGAATCCCATAGTGAGCTATCTTATCCAAAAAGCCCAGCTAAAATGAACCAGCCCATTTCCTATCAAGGTTCTGCTCTTTCAGGTCAGACCTGCAGTAAAAGGAGCCATCAGGCTTCCTTCAGAAGTGTCTGACAGGCTTTGGAAAGCTGAGTCTGGCTGAAGAGGGTCAGGGCAGTGTGAACAGTGGTAGATTCTGGCGCTCATCCTGCAGCGCATGCGTTTCTCATTCCCCATCAGCTTTCGTAGCACACAGGAGGCTCATCAAATCAAACTGCTCCCACTTTAAACAGCACATTCGTATACTTTCCGATACAGACAGCAAAATTAATATGGTTAGTGCATCGAGACCACTAATTTCCAATTCAAGCCTTTTATAACTGGGCTTAAAATGGCAACCCAGTTCCCAGTCGTCTGCCTGCAATTCTCATGTTTGTTCACTGGTGTCATACGATAGGTTTCAATGATAACCCAGGCAGGAAATATATTGCAAATAGTAAGTGCTGCTCAGCATGTATGAAGCTCTGAAACGATTGTCATGACGTGGGATAGTGGGTTGTGGTGTCTGGGAGAAGCAGCTTTTGCACAGAGGCAAGGTAAAACCTTACAGTTTTGATAGCTTTTTCTTGTTCGTCCAAGGCGTGACTGAGTGTGATGTGATGTTCATTGGGTTCAAGCCTCAGAGCCCAGTGATGGATGTGCTCCCCCAGCAGCAGCAGCAGCAGTCACCTTGACTTTTTTTTATGCTTTTTGACCCTTTTGACTTCATGCTTGCTTGAGGCATTCTCCTATGGACCCTCAATTATGAGTTAAAAGTGGCAACCCTCCATTTCATGGGGGCAGAGTATCTGGGTTGCAGATTAACTGTACCACAGATGTCTGGGCAGCCAAGACCAGTCTGCATTTTGGGCCCAATGGGGCCTGATGGGTTCTATGTCCCGAGAAGACCCAGGGCCAGTTGTTGGTGAGAGCTGCCCTGTCTGCTGGACTCCACAGACTGCCTGGAGCCAGCTGTGCACTGCTCACTCCAATGCTTTCAGCAAGAGCAGGTTTGGTTTGGTCTTATCCCCTTATCTGGGGTGTCCCAGCCCCATCCCTCTGAGCACAGTGATTTGATACAGCCTCTTGGCTTTGAAGTGCAGACCCTGCCGCTTCTGCAGCCAAGCAAAACTGCCACAACCCGCCATGGTGCCCCCAGGGAGCTCCTGCCCATATACAAAGAGCTTGGCAAAATGAAGTGTAATGTAAGCAACTGTTTAAAGAGAACGATCCAATTGCTAGTTGTAATTTCCTCATTGTTTGTAACACCCTCTTAAATGCTTGTGATCCTTATAAAAAGCTTTTCCCCACCCTTTAAATTTCACAGAAGTGGATTTTACCTTCTGTGGTTTGAAGGTGCTCATTGTGAGGGGGCTGGTTTGCATTTAGTGTGATTTCTTTTTTCTTTTCATGCCCAAGGCCGTTTGGTTTGTGTGCTGGCATTGTGAATGAGTGGCTTGGCCCAAGAAATACGTCTATTGGAAATTGAAGGCTGGTGGGCAGGACGCAGAATCTTGCCTCTTTCTAGGTCCTAGTAGATGGAGGTTAATGAAGTCTTCCTAGATCAGTGGTAACACTTTCATTCAGACCCAAGAGTGTTTTGTTAACACCCCCTTGCAAGCAGGCTGACTCATGTCACTCATCCAGATACATTTTCTATAAAAAAGTTTTGGAAGAAATACTTAATATAGTGACATTAAAACCTGAATGTGGATGTGACTCTCTCCCTCAGCTAGATCTCTGGTGAGGTCTACACACTGTATCCCATTCTGGCCCTTGTTGCCTGGTTTCCCAGATCATTCCCATCTCGGGGAAACAGGCTTGCCTGTATTTGGAAATTGGGGATAGTCATCCACAGAGCTGTGGCCTCGTTCTCTGGGAAAACACCTGGGACCAGTTTCCATGTGAGATACTGATGGAAGCAGCAGCACAACGTGGGAGGGTTTCTCTGGCCGTCTTGCTCAAACCCTCGCTGGGACTGGGTGGGATTCTCCATGCCCTCCTGCCCTTCTCCTGTTTCTGGGTTTTATTCTCCAAACCTGAGTGAGTTGTAAACACCCAGAGCCTGAAGGGCTTTGCAGAGCAGAGCTTAAGGGAAGGTGGTGATTCATTTCCTTCCCCTCTGGCTCTGTGCTAGGGTTTGGCTCTTGTTTAAGTGTTTGATAATTCACTGCTGGGCTGTTTAGGTTGAAATGCTTGGAGAAATGTAAGTAAACGTGGTGATCGTAGCAGCTTCTCCATGCATGCTGGGGAGACTAGCTCCTCTGGCCGCAGCCAGCCCACACCTGCAGGCTGGGCCGTGCCAGCAGCTGTCATTCCTCCCCGTCCCTGTGAGCTTCTGTACATGGGTTAAGCTTCAAATTATCCTGTGCCAGAAGCATATGCTGAGAAATGTCAACCCAGGACCGTGTGACACCCAGCACGCTCAGTCACCAGTGTTGTGCGGAGCTGAGCTTGCTGCAAAACGTAATGACCAGCAAACAGCAACATCTAGACTGGGGTGCCCAAAACATGGCCATCGCAGCCTGCGTGGCTTCTGCTTGTAGCTGGCAGGGATCAATGCGAGGCTGGCTGTGCAGGATAGATGACCTGGGCTATGTGGCCCCCAGGCTGATGTCAAAGCTGTTATTCAGCTCCTGGGAATAGACCTGGGAAGTCCCACTTGCAGAAGAATCGTGTTTCTGTGTGTTGGCCTTCTTTTCAGCATGGCTGTGTCTTGGCAGGGGTTGCTGGTTTGTTTAATGAACATTGAAATGGGAGGGGAGGAAACAGCCAGGGAAGCATTACAAATTGCTTCAGAGCAGTGGCATTAAAAGTATTTGTGCTTACCATGTCTTCTAAACAAAGACCTCAACGTATGGTAAATATTATCCCCATTTTACTTGCAAAGAGGCAAATGCAGCGGGAGGAGAAGCTTCACCTGCCCTCACAGGCAAGCCTGTAGCAGGTATGATACAAACGGTGGTCTCACCTGCGATACCGAGGGGATGGTGTTGATGGTGTGGGTCTCTGTGGGCACTGGAGGTCCAGGCTGGCCCAGCAGCTCTGGAGAGATGCCCTCACATGCCTTCACACACATTGCTAAAGCACCAGCTCCGTTTCTTGGCTTAGCTCTGACCTCTGGTCTGAAAGATGCTAACGCTCTAAAATCTTCCTCTTCACACTGCCAAGTTTACCTTTCTCCTCTCTCAATCTCTTTTACAGCTGAAGCTGTGGAACAAGTACAGAGTCTCCAACATTCCTTCCCTGATATTTATCGATGCCTCCACTGGGAAGGTGGTTTGCAGGAATGGCCTCCTGGTAATCCGAGATGACCCAGAAGGTAAGGCCTGGAGTCCCCTGTGCCAGGGAAACATGGGCACACAGCTGCCTTTTTATTTCAGTTCATTTGAATTGCCTTGGAGGGGTGGGGAGGGAAGGAAATAAACAACTATTGTCATACTTAACTAATCAAGGCACTGTATTATCTTCAGCACAAATTTTTCTGCATCATTCCTGCCAGATCCTGTGTTTTGGTTTTGCTTGTTGAAAAGAACAAAGATTTCCCTTTCAGGATTTTTGTCTGAAGTGCTAATGAGGAAAAAGTTGACTAACTGAAGCATTAAGTTTGGATTTTTCCCTGATGGAGGCATGTGGACAGACAGACTGAGGACCCAAACTTCCCATACCTTAGGAGTAGAATCCTTCCAAAATACTGAGTGGGACTTTATCACTGACATCACCGCTCTCTTAGGATAATGAATTCCCCATTATTTAGAACTGCCACAGAAAAGTGCTACCATTCTCTGCTTCTGAGGTTTACTGTGCTGGGGGTTGATGTTAAATCCATCTTCTTCCAATTTGTAAAACCAAAATGAGCAAAATGTGTGCCCTTACTCATAGACTTTGCAGACCCATCATTCAATTGCTGTAGGCTGTCTGTGCACACATATTACCGGCTCGTCGTTTCTTCATGTGGTAGATACTGACTGTGGTGACTGAGTCTTTAATTCAGGTGGCAGGAACTGTGCAGCAAGTACATGTTGTGGCCTGAGCCATCTGTGATGTTTCCTCCTCTCTGGCTGAATACGTAGATTGATTGCTCTGGGAGCTGGCAGCAGATGATTCAGAGCATGTGTTTTTGTGTACGCATGAATGCTTGCCTTGGGGTGCAGAGGGTTAGCGTACGTTTAGTTTATATATAGGTTTTTGTATATATATGTGTGTGTTTCTATATATAACCCCCCATCTTTTACATATATATATGTATATATAAGGTTCTGTAAATAAATAAGTATATGTGTATATATATATAAAAATACACGGTTAGTATCAGTATATGGCAAAATAGTCTGACTGCATTCCTAAGCACATACCACCTTGCCCTCTGTTGTTAAAATAAACGCTGTTGATAAGGAAAAGACACCTCATCAGGCACAAAACCAGAGCAGGCTTCATCAGGCTGAAGGTACTGTAACTCAAGTGAGGGTGCAGCATGCCTGGAGAAAAAGAGGTGGCCCTGGTTCCAGTGCAGAGCTTGGCTTCCCCAGCTCCCGCATATCTTTGCAGAAGGTGGAATGGGGTTTTCTGGTGGAACTTTTTGAAACTGTAAATGCTGCATGTGTATCTTGCTGTTTTGTGTCTTCTTTCCATCCCATCCTGATCCCTCCAGGTCTGGAGTTTCCCTGGGGGCCAAAACCCTTCAGTGAAGTTGTTGCTGGGCCTCTGCTAAGGAACAACGGCCAGACACTAGACAGCAGTGCCCTGGAGGGCTCGCACGTTGGGGTCTATTTCTCTGCACATTGGGTGAGTAGTAGATGCTTTGCAGAGCATCTACTCGCTGCAAAGCAGTGAACTTGGGGGTGCTCTGGGGATTCCCCTGTGGCTCTTGCTGCAGAGCTCTGAGGGAGAGTAAAGACCTTGGGCTGGCTGATGTTGAAGCAGTTGAGATGCTCCAGTCATTCTGGAAGAAGCTGCAGCATTGCAGTGGCCTGTCATCCTCATCTGGCCCTTCAGAAGGGGAAGAGTGGTCAGATTTTAAAAATTCAAGAGGTTTTGTTGGCAACTTACGGGCCATAAGCCCCAGCCACATTCAGGGCTGCTGCCCAGCACTCCAGCAAAGATGAGGTCACATCTGTCTTTTCATGGTCACTAGGTCATCTGGGCCTGCTGGGTGTGGGTCTGGCCCTGTAGAGGAGACGATGTTTTTATGCATATGTTGTGTTTTGCAGTGCCCACCATGCCGAAGCCTCACGAGGGTCCTAGTGGAGTCCTACCGGAAAATCAAGGAGGCGGGCCAGAAGTTTGAAATACTCTTTGTTAGTGCAGACAGGTAAGGAAATGCTAACATGCTCTGCAGGCAGAGATGGCTGCCCCCAAGCTGGGAAGCTCTGAGCATTACTGATTTGATACGAGGAGGAAATTTGATTTGGGGTAGAGCAGGTTGGCTCGGGTATCAGAAAGGCTGCCCCGAATCCTTTGCCCTCTGCCCAGTGGCAAAGTGCAAAGGGGGATTAGCAAGGGCAGCGATGGGCTGAGAGCAGGCTCTGTCTGTGGAGCAGCTCTGTGTTCGCTTTGTGGCTTGTGAGTCTGAGGTTTGAAAGATGCTTGAGCTGGTGCTGTCACCAGGGGTTGGCATTCAGATGCCCCAGAGAGTTTGAAATATTGGGAAAAAATGCACTGTGGACCCCTTCTTGAGGGACTGGCAACGTGAAATTTGTTCTTCCCAGGTTGTGTCTGCCAGCAGCCCTTACTGATGGGCTTTGGTGGAAGGGGTAAAGGACTTTGCAGGCTAGTTTTTTAATGAGAAGAAGAGGAAAGAGCCTGGCAGGCAGAGGACCTGCACTCTGGATACCATGCCCTGTTCCCTTTGCACAGGTCAGAGGACTCCTTCAAGCAATATTTCAGCGAGATGCCCTGGGTAGCTGTGCCGTACGCTGACGAGGCCAGACGATCACGCCTGAATCGCCTCTATGGCATACAAGGTAGGAAAGGCCACAGTGATGCGCAGCTCTCCTTTCTGCTCCTTTTGTTGAATATTTGTAATGTCTCCTCTTGTTTAACTAAAACAAGAAAACAGCAAAGCACAGTGCCCCAGGCAGAGCCGCTTCATGTTTCTGCTCTCCACAAACTCACATTCCTACCACCTGCCAGGCAGGCTGTTAGTTGAAACAGGACTTCCATAAACAACCTAATTCTTCCTGGAAACTTGGAAGCTGTTTTTGGCTTGGATGTTTTTTGCCTAATTACTGATTTATTTATTTTGCTTTTTCTTGAAGGTTTAAATTTCATTTTCTTGCTGTTTTATGTAACGCAAAGGCAGGCCATCGTTCTCTGCAGAGGCTGGGGAAGATGGCATCTGGTTTATGTTAGTGACATGAATTACAGAAGAGCGTGTGTTTGATGTAAACCATGGCTTTGCTTTTACTGTACATGCCAGTGCCAGAATTCCAGCAGCCCTGGCTGCTCGGAGGGGCAGGGGAGAGACTCTGTCTGTCTGGGTGGCTTTAAAGAGTCATGAAGATGATAAAAGCACATAGCAGCCCTCCTGGGGACTGGCACCCCGTTCCTACAGGAAGCAAACTGCAGCATAGAGACGTGCAAGGTGACTGGCTCGCAAGGGGGTCTTCTGTAAATACATATAGTTTCTCCCTGTGGTTAAAGGGTCTTGCTGAAACTTGCCTGTTTCTTATCCATTTCCATGCAGCATCGGTGAGGTGGGCATAGGCTGACAGAGTGTTAATGCAATCTACAGGGGAGGAGGAGTGTTGCCAAAGGTGGCCAAGGGCCTGGGGAGAGTGGCAGGAGAAATAATCCCTCCTTGGGGTCCCTGAACACCCCTCCTGGGGTGAGCTCAGGTGCCGTTGCTCAGCTCTGTTCCCTGACCTTAAACGAAGAATAACCATTTGCCTGCTTTAGGTAGCCATCGTTTGCTTCTTAATTACCTTCCCATGAGGCAAGAGCTTTCCAAATTCATCCATCTTTTCCCCAGCCTGCTCACAAACCTCTCCAGTGCTGGTTTCGGCTGAGCACTGCAGGACTGCTGCCAGTTTCACTGGGACTTCCTGTAAATAAGGTGTCCAAGCATGGATACTTGAGCACCAGGCATGCTGTAGCCAGGGAAACAGTGACAACAGCTTTCCCTCTAACTCCAGCCACTGGGTCCTTAAATGTCTCTCTTCATTGTGTGCTGACCTGAAAATGTAAATAATTGCTGTTCCCCTGCACCCTCACCCCTTCCTCTGCCAGCGAAGCTCCCGTATTATCCCTGCATTTCAGCTGCTCTCCCACGAATGCTGACCCTGGGATTTGGGCATGTTTGAATACAAACCCTTCTGCTTATCTATCATGATTTTCATGTAAAGTGGGAACGTCTCTGCAAGGATGAACTGTGGTACCACAAAGTGGCGTTGAAACATGGAGGCAGGCTAATTCGCACCGTGCGCAGGAGGCATCGCTGTCCCACCTACCTTCCCGCCCAGGCAGTGCACAGGCTTTGCGAGGCTAGGCTGGGCTCTGTTTTCCCACTGCAGTCCAGGGTGGATCAGGGTGCTGCAGGGAGGGTGCCAGGGCACCGGGAGGCAAGGGAGAGGGCTGAAGGTGAACCTTCATGCTGCTCCCAGAGGCTCCAGGTTGTTGTGGATCACTGCACAGGCAGCAGCTCGGGATCCTCCCTGCAGACTTTGAGGTTTGCAGTCAGGCTTTCGCAGCAGGCTGCCGCACTGGCTGTAGGGAAAGCTTTCTGCAAACAGAGCTAGATATTGTGGACTCGGCTCATCACCACTTGTGGTTATTCCACCTAAACAAAAAATCAGATCCATGTAATCTCATCTGCCTTTCCCCAGATGCATGACTGATGCTGCCAAGCATCTTCAAAGTCCCCTTTGGAGCTGCACCTATGCACCAGCAAGAGCGTGTAGTCTGTTCAGTGTCCAGGTTACTATCCTGGTGGTGCCTTGGGGTACGAGCACAGCATGCACGTGGGGCATTTTTTTCCCGCTGTTTTTTGTAAGGCCTGGAGCTGAAACAACAGAAGAGCTTGTCTTCCTTGACTGCTTTAAGTTCCTGAATGGTAGAAAGCAGCAAGAGAGTCAAATCTCTTGTTGTTTTAGTCCTGTGTTGGCCCCTACAGCATTCAAAAACTCAGTATAAAATATAAGTTGAGTTATTGGCCTTTATTTGAGTTTACTTGAATGCCTCTATTCATAACCCATGTACAGTCAGTAGGCTGTACCATACCCGCCTATATTAAATTGCTTCTGGGTGCAGCACTATCTTGAGAAAGAGTAATTTTCTTGTGTCGTGGCTGCTTAGAAATAATTCTCTGCTGTGCAGGCAGCTCCTGATCTGCGTGGTCCTGCCTTAGATGAAATCCCCTGACATTAGCTCTTCTTGCTCTTCTTGCAGTAGGGTAGGGGGGCAGTGATAAATTTTATGCTTCAATAGGAATCGCCCCTTGTTGTTGTGTATCTTATGAGACCTTTCAGGTTCCTGAATATTCCCTATGGACTGCGTGCTGTCTCTTCGGTATTTGCAGTCCCTTGGGGGAACTTTCAAGAAACTGTTGTTTCCCCCTGCCCCATGCTTTAGCCCAGATGCCCACAGGTCACCCTTGCAGCTCAGCTGGTGGGAGAAGCCTGAAAGTCACTGTTATGGGAGGTTCCTTGTACCAGGGTTCTGGAGCTTTCTTCTGAAAAGGTGAAAAAACAGCAATAAAACCCACCGCCTGTCCTACGGTTGGTGTATTCTGAATGTTTGCTTCACGTTGATTTTGATTACTTACGCAACAGAATTAATGCAGATGAGATTTCCATGTCAGATATGGGTCTTAATATATAAATAAGTAAATGTATTGCCAGGTTCGGTAAAAAATCATTTGGCCCCTGTGTTCTCATAAAATGATAGCCCCATGGGAACTGAATCCATTTTCTAATGTGTAAAATTGAACTGAGCCCGTCTATGCTAATTCTCATCCAAGCTTATACAATATTCATTGCAGTGTCTGATCTGTGATTCTTCTTGATAAGTAAATTCTGGTGTTATGACTCATGGCAATTACCAAAGCCCCCAAAAGGCACTAAAATAACAAATAGTGGCTGGGATGAGCCGGGAGGGGGGAAGTATTGGGGTTAGCAGGTGTGAATAAAGTTAAGCACGGTTTCCCTGGTCCTGTTGGTCTGTATCCCAGGCAAAGAGGACATGTTTGCTAAGGGAGCAGTAACAAGGTTCTCCTGGGAAGACAAGGCTGATCCTATGGGATGCCAGGGTGAGCCTGGTAAGGCTGTGTCTTAACCGTAGGGACCCAGCCAGGGATGGGCAGGAAGGAGCCGAGGAGGCAAAGCAACAACACTCAAGACCAGGAGCAGATGGGTTGCAGTGGCCTCAGCCTTCACCACGTGGGTCCGGAAATGAAACCAGAGCTTCATGGCTGGGGAGAAACTTCTGATGCAGGGTAAAAGGTGCAGAGATTGACCCAGTGCCTGTGTGGCACCTCCTAACAGACTGAAAACCCAGCCCCAAGTTTTCTGATGTGTTACTTACATTTCCAGGATGGTTTATCTTTAAGACTCTTTGTTTTATGAGTCAGTATTGTATTTGCAGTTGGAGGTTTTAGTGGCTGGGTGCTTGGGGGGAGTGTGTGTCCACATATGCAGATCAGGTGAAGTCAGAATAATTTGAATAGTGAAGTCCCTGATAGCTGTGGGATCACACAAGGATCTGTGTCTAAATTGACCCCTTAATTTTCTGAGATCAGCAAAGCTAATTTGAAATCTCTGACTTGGTATGCTGCATTGTTCAGGCTGACTGGTGACTTGGTGCTGAGCTGAACCCATGTTTCTAGCCTGTTCCTCATGTATAATGCAGGTCTGGGGAGGATGGAAGAGCAGGCATTTGGGACTTTTGGGGCGAGGGGGTTGGGAATCATAAATGATAACGATCTGAATCATGTGAGATGCTGATCACCCTGTGCTTCTCTCAGCTTCAGTAGAACTTTGTGCCTTGAAGGGCAGGGCCAGAGTGAGATTTCCCAATTCCTTCCACTCTCTTTAACCCATCCCTGCCCTAGAGCTATTTTGAATACCAGCAGGTAATGAATAAGCCTTTTTGTGATACAAAATGGTTTTCTTAACATACCCTTAGGATTTGCAAGCCTAGCCATTGGGCGCGTTCCTGCACTGCTGCTCTTACACCAGCCTGGTGCTCACAGCCCGAGCACACTGGCAGGAATGCGAGCGACGCTGCTGGGCTGGAATGAGGAGAATGTGGCTGCTCGCCTGGACCTGCAGGCAGGCGTGGGACAGACAAATGGCTGTGTATTTCCTAGAGAAATGCCTAGAATTCAGAGGGCTTGTGAGTAACCCACTGTTGTACAAACATGGGAGCACAGTGCCAGGAGTCTGGCAGGGTCAAGCATGCTGAGTCCCGCCTGCTCAGAGAATGGCTCTGCAGGGTATTTCTAACAAATGAGCTTTAAAATGGACCTTTGGATGAGGAGGGTTTGAGTTTCCTTGGTTTGCTGATTGTGGTTTGGGGGATGTTGCTGGGTGAAGGAGGAGATGCTGGATAGCGAGCAGATCGAAGCTCAGGTGATGAGAAGCAGACAGCAGCTCCTGACACTGACACTGGTCACTTCACTCTTCTCTTGGGGCCTGATCTCAAACTCTCCTCTCATCCTTCTTTGTGGGATGTTTCTTTGTCTCCTTGATGAGAGAGGAATGGTGTGCTTCCCAGCTGAAGTCAACAACTTGAGCTGCTCCCGTTAACTTGCCTGTGATGGTTTTGTGGCCGGAAAGCCTTGACAGTACCTTGTCAGATGGGACGGTCACCAGCTGCTGTCCACTCTGCCACACTGCCAGCCCGGCCACATTTGAATAGGTGATTTGTGCTAAATCTCTGCTGCAAGTATGTTTACCTCCCTTATAAAGGCTTCTCCTTTATGACAGGGATTTTCAGCCCCATAGCTTAGGGCAAAATGCTGCTTTGTCTCAAGGGCCAGAACTTCACTCGATGTCCCCCAAGCCCTGTTGTGTCCAGTGCCATGATCCAGTAGACCCTGGACGTTCCTGCAGAGCTTTGTTAGTCATGGGAGGGATGTGTTGTGGCAGATCTGTACTGTCCCTCTTCATACATAGGCACATATTTAACTGATTATATTTTGGTTTATTTTTTTCCCCCAAACGAAGCAAAATGCACATGTTCCTCCCTTTCTCAAGGGTCCAAACTGCAGAAAGAAATAACCCTGGACCTCTGTCCTGCGGGCAGGACAGTGCCTGCTCAGTGCTGTGCCAAGGCTGGCAGAGGTGTTTTGTGCTCAGTAACAAGCAGCTCCAGGCTGCAGCTGGGGAAAAGAAGATGGTTTCATACTCAAGATCCATGAGCCAACACCAGTATGCAAGGGAGTCTGCTCTTCCCCACATGCTGTTCCCCAACAGAGCTGGACTTGCATCCATCCCAGCCTCTCAGCATGGCAGTCCGCTGGGTTCCTTGGGGGTATCCCGAGGTGGCTGAGGGCAGGGTTGCTCTGCCAAAGTAGTATTCTTTGTAGCGGTGGTTTGGTCCAGCGGGATTTGGAAACCAGCAGCTGGGTGTGGAGGGCAGCCTCGGCGGCAGGACCCCACACTGCAGCCACTGCCAGACCGCTGTGAGAGCAGTGGCTGAGTGAGGTGGGTGCCAGGTTCATTTGTGTGCGATTTAGCCATGTTGCAAAGTCTGCTGGCGTTAACGCATATGATCAGTATGATCCTGTTCTATCTCCACTTGCAGAGGTGTGGGTACTGGGTATTCCCAGGGGTGATCCATGCCCCTGAACACTAAATCACCATGGTTAGTGCTGTGCAGCTGCTGCTCAGTCCAGGGGCCTTTCTTGCCCTGGCAGTGTTGGGTGCCTTGCCAGGCTCCGGTGGCGTGAAACCGTGTCTGAACCAGGTAATAATGTTCATGACTCATCAGATGTGTCCCTGTGCTCTGGAAATGGCTGGGCAATTAACGCCAAGTGCTGAAGGGGCGTGGGAGTTCATGGAGGAGTTTGTGGCTGCTAAAATATATGGCGTTCCTTCTGGGAAGGAACACACCCTGCTTCCTGGCTGCTGTTGCCTGCGGTCCACCCTTCAAAAAGGTTTGCATGTGTTCCTGAAAACCAGGGACCGGGCTTTTCCAGTGGCAGCCATGTCTCAGCACCAGGATGGTGGTGCCTGCAGGGCAGCGCTGCTCTGCCTCATGCACAGCAGGCATGTCTGTCTGGCACTTTGCATGAGGGAGCTTGCAGTGAGGTCCGTGTGCAGTATGGTGGGGTTTGCATCCAGGAGCATCAGTGTCAGACAGTGGTGACCCCTGCCTGCACTCAGGCAGGGAAAGGCAGGCAATGCCAGAGCCTGTCTGTCAGCTTCTCTGGCTGCTGAATTACAGTGGTCTGCTAGGACGGAAACATTGGGACCCCAATTCCTACACCATACACAAGCTGTGGAGAGGCAGCATGCTTGCTAGGCTCCTGCCACAGCCAGAGGCGATAGGAAAAGGCCTTTCTCCCCACACCCTGTCACTGGCCATTTCATGCTTTGGCTGATCCCCCCTGGTTTTCTTCCATCGCAGGCATCCCGACTCTCATCGTCCTGGACACCAAGGGAGACGTGATCACGCGGCAGGGGCGAGTGGAGGTGCTGAATGATGTTGAATGCCGTGAATTCCCCTGGCACCCCAAGCCTGTGCTGGAGCTGACGGACTCCAACGCTGTGCAGCTGAATGAGGGCCCCTGCCTCGTTCTCTTTGTAGGTATGGAGCATCACTGCTTTGAAAGCAGAGCCTGTGCTTGGGAAGGGGGCTGGGCTACCTGCCAGCTCAGCTAGAGCTGGCCACGGGGCTGAGAACCTGCCTCTGGTAGGGACAGTGTCCATGGGAAGAGACGTCAACCCGTTTCCATCATGGAGAGCAGTGCTGCATGCTCATGTGTCTGAAGAGGCTATGAGGAGAGAGAGTTCCCCGTGGAGTCCCTTCAAGGGGGCTGACAGACTTGGAGCCTTGCCTGTACCACAGAAATGGGTTGCTGCAGCTCGCAGGGGTTTGCCAGAGCCTGTCCATGCCCATGGGTCTCCTGCAGCACCCACCCAGCTACCTGAAGGGTGCAATGGAGTAGCGATTTGCAGTGGAGAGGAGCTGTCATATCAAAGATGCTTTAGCGGCGGCTGTGGAGAGGAATGCTAATTAGGTGTTGGGGAGTATGAGAAATACACTGTCACAGCCAGTGGTGGTGGAGATGGGAAAAACCTTTCTGGAGCAGGGACTTCAGGGACATGTGATGTTCCAGAGGAGGCAGAGGGAGCGTCTGTGGGAGTGATTACAGCTCTGTGCTGAAAACCACAGCTCAGGGCTTGAATCCCTGGGCTGAGCAGGGCCATGACAGTCAGAGGAGCCTCTTTTGTGATCTGCTGGTCCTTGGGTATTCTCCCTGTGGGGCACTGGCTGCAGGACAGGGCCGGCTTTTACCCAAAATTCCTGTCACTCTTCCACTGCTAACCCACATGTGCAGCTCTGCTGTAGTTGGAAACAGCCCTAGAGCTCATCCGAAGCATGGCTGGCTTGTTCCTCATCGCTCCTCTGCCAGCGACAGACGGTTAAATCAGGCAAGGGCCATGGCCAGGATGAGCTGTGCTGCAGGCTGAGCCCCAGCAGAGCTGGGGAGGGGGGTGGAAGGGGGTGCGTACAGCATCCTGGGGAGCAAGCCAAGGGGTCCTGGACTCTTCCAGGGAAGTGCTGCTGTCCCTTGAGCGGTCTGTGGAGCTGTGGTGAGGGTTTGCTGAAGAAGCCCACCTTGTCCCGAGCCTGCTGGTGTTGTGCGAGGGGCCTGGCCCAGGGCAGGGCAGGGCTTGTGTCCCGCTTCCTTGCACACCCTTTGTGAGCAGCACACCCTTCTCTGCAGCGCTGATAACATGGCTCTCACTCTTTTCCCTTCTTCCCTTTCAGATTTCCTTTTGACCCCGATTATTTATTCAGCATAGCCCAACAGGGGATGTGAGCACAGAGCCAAAAATACTCTCCTCGTGTGGGGAGGACCGGCTGGCCACGCTGAGCATGATTGATTTGGGCCGGCGCTGCAGGCCTCTGGAAAGAATTATTTTTATCTTGCTTGGAGCAAAGTTTTTCTGTCACCTTGCTGGAAACACAGCGTTCTCCGGCTGGCGGCTGGGGCTCTTGCTTGTTGCTGAGGGGATGTGTAGTCTCGCTGAAACCTGTCAGTGATGTGCTGGGGTGGAGATGAAGCTGGTGCTGCACCGAGGCAGGCACTGGGGACAGGGGCTCTTGGTCAGCTCATGTCCTGGTGGGATACCCCCTCCAGCAGACTAGTGCCTGCACTATGCAGGCAGCAGCACGCCCAGGAGAAGGCAGCTACAGAAGAAGGCAGGCTTAGCAAGAGCTGGTTGTGAATAAATCCCAACTGCTCTACATCCGCCCCTGGAGAGTTTAGGGCTAGGTTAGCCAGAGTGTGCAGGGCTGCCTGGAGTGCTGCCAGCAGCGGTTGTTTGTAGAAGAATCAATCCCTGCAGACACCCCACAAATCTACGTATTTATCACTGTCATGCACGCAGCACAGACCCCGAAATGCAGCATGCAATGTCTCTGGCATCTCCTGCTTTGCTTGAAGAAGCCAGAGAGGAGGGCAGGGAAATGCGGAGTGAGGGTAGAGAGCGCTTTGGGTGTGCCTGTCCTAGCCTGGGGCTGGACTGGTCATGTTGGGTGGTTATATCAGGGACCACGAGAGCTGCAGGAGCTGCATGCGACCAGGAGACCAGGGCCCTCTCTTCTGCCTTCTTACTTTTTTTTTTCTTTTTTTTTTTTTAATGCTAAAAGTTGTCCCCGAATTGAAATCGTTTCATCTCAATGCTGCTCAAGGACGCAGTCTCTCCTCTTTCCAGCTCAGTATTTGAACTTCAGTGGTGGCTAGCATTTGATTGATGTTGCCATCTCTTTCTACTCTACCTCTGTCAAATCAAAGCTGCCTTCACAGTGCTGCTGCCATGGAGGCTCGAGCAGAGAAGCTGCCGAGCAGCCGTCCCAAGGCGGAGGGATGGTGGGTGGCGGGCAGGGGTGGCAGGCAGCCTCAGATCAGTGTGCTCGTTTGGTCTTCAAAACATGCCGACACTTCTCAAACTGCAAAGCCGCTTTTTTGCGCCTGTTTGTCCCTGCGTTTCAGCAACAGCACCAGGGAGTCAGCAGTGAAGTATTTGGGGAGCAGGAGCTGCTCTTCTGTTACGTGTTTCCCTGTCTCACATGAAAAGCACATTTCAGCTGCTCCCTAATTGCTACAGAGCCGTGTGGCTTTGAAGTTTGCGCTGCACATCCGGGCTCCGGTTTCCTGCGTGGTGGTGCTGTGGGACAGAGCTACCAGCACCCAGCCACTTTCCATCTGTTTGATCCTAACCTCCTTTTTGCCTCACCTCTTTTGTTTTGTCTCCCCACCTCTGTGCCCTGCAGATTCAGAGGATGACGGAGAGTCGGAGGCAGCGAAACAACTGATTCAGCCCATAGCTGAAAAAATCATCGCCAAGTACAAAGCCAAAGAGGAGGAGGCACCGTTGCTCTTCTTCGTGGCAGGCGAGGTAAGCGGGAGGAGAGCGCAGGGCTGCATCCTGCTGTGTCTTTGTATGAGGACTGAGCTGGGTTGGCTACCACTGTCGCCATTATTCAGGTGGGTAAACTGAGGCACGGAGATACTGCAGCTAGTCAGGAACCAAGGAGCAAAGCCAGACCTGAGATCTGGCTCAGTCCCCTGCTCATGTTGCTGGATATTATTTCTGGTGAGAGGGTCCCAGCCACATTTGCTCAGAAGTGGAACAGCCTGATGGCAGGTGAGGGAGCTGCTGGGGACAGGCAGAGCAGGGCTGGAGGAGGTAGGAGGGAAGAGGGAACTGCCACACTGGGGCTGCCAGCCCCATGCTGCACTGCGCACTGCCCCCTCGAATCCTGAGGCTCTGCAGGCAGGGAAGCTGGCTGGGCAGAGGGAGAGGAGCCAGGGTTTGGCTTTCAGCCTGGCCCAGCTGGTGCTGCCCTCCTTGCTGAGGTGCTGCTGCCTTGGAGGGCAGGGACCAGAGCTCCAGCCTCTTCCCTAAGAGATGCATGCGGGAGGCAACCCCGATCCTGCCGGCTGGGCCTGTTCCTGTGCTGTGCGGGTGATGCCGGACAAAACTACCCCTGGGAAGCGGGCAGGGGCTGCTCGGGGAGCAGCAGGGTGGCACGGGACTGTGCTCCCACTGCTGGCCACAGCACCAGCGTCCCAGCTCCACTCTGCCCTGCCCTGGGGCTCGGCTGGGCACCTCACGTCACGCTGTGAAAGGAGAGCCGTCTCCTGAGCTGGCCACCCTGTTGGTGACTGGGATGGTATTTGGGGTATGTGCAGGCTGCAGTGCTTAGAGCCAGGCATCTGCTGGAGAAAATGGGAAATGGGGAAAATGGGGCTTCTGGCCTCCCTTTTGCCCATGCCGGCACTTTGCCCTTCTGCAGGCTTGCAAATGAGGGAGGTTTTATGTAAGGGTCAAAAGAGCTCCCACCCCTCCCCGGGCCTGCAGTTCCCTCCTGAGGTGCTGCTCAGGGCCTGGGCAGGTGGCAGCTGCTGTGTGGCCGTGCGCCTGCTCCGTCCCTCCATGCTCACGTCACAGCTGCAGCATGCCGTAAGCAGGGCCCTCCGGAGCCGCCCTGCGCACAAAAGGGTCCCCACCGCTGCACCCTGGCCCCCCCTGCCAGTCAAACCCCCGCCACCACCTCCCACAGCCCCGTTGGATCTCTCCGGGCAGGCACTCCTGTTCCTACCACCATAACGGGTCTCCAAGCATCCCAGCTCAGCTCCGTGCCCCTGAATAAGCCCCTTGTTGGAAAGGCTATTTTGGGAGGGTCCAGGACCTGCCCCCCTCCCCCAGAGCCTGCAAAGCGTTTTTCTCCCGCTTGCCGGCTGTAGCTGAAACATTGCTGCTATTCATCCAGTTCCCGACATCCCTGCGGCAGCCGGGCCGAAGAATGGGGAGCGTCCGGCACGTCCCATTCATCCGTCACCTCAATAGCCGGGAGCGCTGGCCCTGGGTCTCTGCTGGCCCCCATGCACAAAGCAACCCAGCCACGGCTGGAGCAGGCGCCTCCCATTCCTCTCCCAGTGCCGTCTGGGCCAGTTTCGCATTTAATAAAAACGATTTTTGATCCCTTTGTGGCAATCCAATAAAGGACGAGGCATCCTGACACCTTGGCTGGGAGGTGGGAAAGGTAGGGGGTGGCTGAGCATCCCAGCCCAGCTCGCCCTTCCCCACCATGTGGTCCGGCTGCGCCAGAAACCCCTGCAATGGAAGGGGAGGCGCGACAGGAGTTACCCTGCCGGCTGCCGCCACGTGCTGCAGAGCCACCAGCCGCTCACCAGATTGATTGATTTCTATTACTGCCCTTGGAAAGGGGCTTGGAGCAACGCCCCGTTTTGGCTGCTGCACATTGTGGGCTTGGCTGGGAGCAGGGGATGAATCGCTCCAGCGCCGGCTTTTGCACTGCACAGCCTCGGCAGAGACAAATTTTTTCCTTTGCCTTAAGAGCTGTGCTGTGCCTGGCCGAAGGGAGGGCAGCCTGCTGCTAGGGAGTCCTGCGGCTTTTGTGCCTGCCCTCAGATGCTTGGACATGCTGGTGGGGTCTCAGCGTTGGCTCAAAGCACAGGTCTTTGTCCCATTCCTGGTTTGGACCTGGTTTGCTCTGGGCATGCCCCTGGGTCCCTTCAGCATCTGCCCCTGGTGAGCGGTGAGGCCGCGGCTGTGCTGGTAGATGGCTGGCAAGCCCCCGCATTCGGTGCTTGCCCCCAGCTCCTGCCCTAGAGGCTCCAGGGTGGCAGGTCTGGGTGTGCTGGGAGCTGTGCCCTGTGCAGAAAGGGTTGGAGGAGTGCGTGGTCCCATCCCAGCCTGGGATAAATCAGTCCAGTTTGGCTTTGACACAAACCACAGGCAGAGCAGGCAGCAAGGCAGGTGCTGCAATGCTGGTGCAAGGCCCAAGTGCTCGGGAGGTATTTATGGGCTGGACCACAGTGTGGAAGCAGGAAACTGCTCTTGCTTGTCCTGGCTTTGCTAATGGCTCCTCTCTCCCTCTCGTTTTGGCCTTCAGGATGACATGACTGACTCCCTGCGGGATTACACCAACCTGCCCGAGGCTGCGCCGTTGCTTACCATCCTGGACATGTCGGCCCGGGCCAAGTATGTGATGGATGTGGAGGAGATCACACCTGAGATCGTGGAAGCCTTTGTCAGCGACTTTCTAGCAGACAAGCTAAAACCCGAGCCCATCTAAGGGAGCTTCTGCACCAACGGACATTATTTAAAACTAGGTCTCTCTTCCGCCGCTCGTGGATTCTCCAGCGTGTCTTCACGCCCGACCCAGTATCCAACCTTCTTGTGGTGCCTTGTTTTACGCAGTGAATCCTTCTCCTAAGCAAACTCCTTGAGATGCACTTTCAGCAGGGAGTCGTTGGCGTTTGGAGACTTCGCTTGTGCTTCATGGTGATATATTCTTTAATAACCAGGCCAGAACTGTTACCGTATCGTTATTTTATACACGGCACTAGCTAGCAAGCAAATCTTTTTGCATGGTGTTCTTCCCAACGTACGCATCAGGCAGTGGTTGGGGTTCTTGGGGCTATTTTCTTCTCCTTCTCCCCCTTTTTTCCTTTCCTACCACCCCTGCTGACTAAATGACTTTAAGGAAGCAATAAGGAAACTGTCCCCTTTGCCCCTAGCCCATCCTCCTTTCCCACCCGAGTACCAGTGCCCCGGAAAGGCCAAGACAGTCTTAACTGCTGACAACCCCTGAAAGACCACAGTGCAGCTGACCTCTTCCTCCTGGGGATGAGACTTTTCCAGGTGGGTTTCTCACCTCACACCCCAAGAACCAACAGCCTTAGGCGGCACTGGCTGTGTGTTTTGGGGGGTCACCTGCCTGTGATGGGTGGGTATTCCCTCCCTCCCTCTCTGAGCCAGGAGGAGGACCACCACTGGGCTGCCCTCTCGTCTCTCCCTTGTGCTCTCCCCATCCCTTCCTGCCCCTCTGGTATGAATTGTCCTCTCCCCTCTATGTTAGTTGGTTGAGCTGTTTTTCGTAGGTGTGTCCCAAACCCAGCGTTAATGGTGCTGTTCTTTAAAAGATAACCAAAAAAACCCAACAAAAAAAATCCCTCCCTAACCCAAGCAGCACAGCCAAGCCCCCGAAAAGTGACATTGTAAAAACTGTACATGGTGATTGGAACTTTGTAATAAAACAGTTATAATAACCTCGTCCCCAGAGGTGCCGATTGCCGCGTCCTGCCGTTGGGGTGAGGGAGCCTGCGTGGGAGGAGGAACCCCCAGTCAACCCCTGTGGGTAGGTGTCAGTGCCGGCAGCTCCCACCCTGGGCTAGCGCACCCCCTGCCTGTGCCTGGCTCATCCTGGGGTGATGTCCGATTGGTGCCCAGCACAGCCCCTCTTCCCCAGGCAGGAAGGAGCCATTTGGCAGCCAGTGGGGTGCTCCTGCCTGCACCTCGCTCAACCTGGACTGTCCTGGGCTGGTCCTGCACCCTGGAGCCCAGCGTGCCCTGGTCACCCATACCCCATGCGGCAGGTTGGCATTCACTCCCTGGTGCTCGCTCAGGGATGGTGACTGCCGTGGGCTGTTTGGAGATGCTATGGAGGGGTGAGTGTGGCCTTGCTGCCCCACAGGTTCTGCTCGCAGACACCCCACCACCCCAGCCAAGGGTCCCTCCCAGCTCCTGTCAGATGCAGCAGCAGCTGCGATGGTTTCTGCCAGTGTCCCCGGGAGGGTGGCATCCCAGAGGCGTGTGCTGAATAGTGGGTGTTGTGCAAGCCACTGCTTTTCCTTTTCAGCTCGCTAGTCAGCGATGGTGGGATTATGGCCTCACTCCTATTGCTGCTGCAGCAACCCACCCTGGCAGGAGCTGGGAAAAGCCAACAGCTCACCAAGACAAAACCCATCTGTTTCAGTGTTTCTCCTGTTCAGTGGTGATTAACTGACTGGTGAGTTGTCGGAGGAGCAGTGGTGCTGCCCGGCTCGCAGGTCCCTGAGCCAGGGAGGGCAGGAACAGCTGGAGGGGGCTCCATGTGGCTGGGCCAGGGGCAGGAGCTGGCCCTGGGCTGCAAGCAACCTACCCTAAATTAACCCTAAATTAACTTGTATCCCCTTTCCTTGGAGATTTTTGAGGAAATAATCCTTTTCAGTGAGCTACCCTCCACCACAGGGTTAAGGGCTCCTGCAGTGAGCTGTGTGGGTCTGGACTTAAGCTGGTGGAAGAAGCTGAGCAGCAGTGTTGCCTCCAGCCCCCACTGCCCCCAAGCATGCACACTGCCTGTGTTCAGTGGGTGCCTGCTGGTTTGGGGGCAATCCCGATGGGTTTGTGGTTTGAAAGACAGCAGGGTCTGTAGCATTTGGTCATGCAGCAGCGGCAGATCTGAGAGAGGAGAACCCCTGTTCCCCTCCGGACGTTGTGGTTCAGGCTCCCAGTGAGGCCATGAGCTCAGTGCTGCCATAGCTGCTTAGTAGGAACTGGAGCAAGGTATCAATTTTCTGCCTGAGAATTGGGTCATTTGGGGTCAATTTGATGATACCAGAGCTGGAACTGGGCTCTGGAGATGGAATTGCTCAGCTGGAACAGTTTCAGGCTGGAGGCAACGCCCCTGTCTGACAACATACCACACAGCTAGCCTGGGCAGTGCTGCATGCCACTCAGATATGAGGGCTCAGGTATGGAAGGAGCTGAATCTTCATCACTGCGTATTTCTCGAGCAGACAATAAAACAGATTTCAACATGGTAACAGGAAACCAGAGCCAGCGGAGTGGGCTGATGGTAAGTAGCTGGTTGTGTGACTGCCAGCCAGCATAGAGGAGGCATTTTTAAATGCACAGCAAGCCGGGTGGCAGCCAGTGCTGTCACAGAAACCATCCATCAACATGCAGCTGCCAGCAATGCAGAGAGCCTTGTGCAGCCTGGGCGGGAGCCTCCAGCATGACCAGGGCTGTGTGGCACGTCCGGGCTCCAGAGGTGGGTTGCTACAAGTAGAGTTGTTGCTGTTTGGGAGGCATAGACAGGCTCCGGGGTCTCCTTCCCTGAGGCCCAGCACCCATTCCTCTCCAAGGGATGGCCACAGTGAGTGGCAATACTGACAGCTCCTTTTCCACCCTTCCCCTCCCTCATTCATAATTCATCTGTGCTGAGGCCCAGCTGTCAGAGCAAGCAGTGCCCAAGCAGCTGTGCGGGGACAGACCCCACCGCCTCCCAGCAGCAGCACGGTTGTGAGTGCCGGAGCTCAGACACCCCACACCACAGCCATCCCCAGGGCCAGCCTGGCATGCGGCAGGCACCCACAGCAGGGTTGGTGTGCTGCTCTCATTGCTTGTTAGAGCACAGGGTTTGGGTAAGCACAGGCAGGACCCATTCAGGGGGCTGCTATTTGGCCTTTCTGTCCCCAAAAACCACTAGGAGCAGCCAGGCTGCACAGCCTGGGGCTGTGAGAGGAAGGACACACTCCATCAGCAGCATCCTGGCCGGACTAGCACAAATGCTGCCACAGCAGCTGCGCCCTGACCCCACAGTGAGGGATCCAAGGCCTCCCCAGGTCTGCTGGGCGAGAGAGTGAGAAAAGCCAGGCAGCAGGGAGCTGGCTGCCGGCAAGGCAAGGGCTCCCACCCACCGGCCTTTCCCTTCTCACTAGCATCACCGTGCGGCCGCAGCGCCCGCAGGCTTGCCTGGGAGTCACACTCACCCAGGCACAGCTCCAGCACTGCCAGACTGTTTAATACTCACTGCAAACCAAACAGCTTGAGCCACGCTTTTATTAACTCCACAGCATGCCAGAGGGAAGAGATGCTTCTTCAACACCCAAACCTCAGCCGTTTAGCCCACTACAGGGAACTTCTGCCTTTCGTCTTCTTGCTTGTGCCTCCGCAGCAACTGTCTCTTCCCCTCAAACAGCACAATGCCCGCAGCGACAGCGGAGTTCAAGCTGTCCACACCTGGCACCACAGGAATGACCAGTCTCTTTCCCCCCATGCTGGCTGCAAGGTGAAGCGCATCTGGACTCAGACCGTGGGTCTCTCCACCGATCACCACTGCCACTGGAGTCTGTGTCCAGTTCTCATAGTAATACTGCGTGGCCAGCTCTGGGATGCAGACAGCTGCTTCCTCCTCATCCTCAGGCTCAGGAGCAGCCTTGGGTTTGGATTTCACAGGAGCCTTTGGGTTGCCAGGAGCAGAGTCAGCCTTGCCAGCTCCCCTCAGCACAGACATGGTCTCAGCCTGAGCACCTGGGTCTTTGTTGTCGGCCACACAGACCTGGATGCCAGCAGGAAGGTTGCTGGGAACAGATTCCCAGTCCAGGTTAGCGACGATGGGCAGACGGAAGTGAGCCCCCATGCCTGCACGGAGCACCTTTGGCTCCCACGGATCCACACAGCCTGAGACAGAAGGGAGCAAAACAGCAACAGTGCAGCAGCTCTGAGAAAGACGGATTCAGTAGCTGCTGCCCACAGCAACTTAAGTCTGTGCCAGGCACTGCTTATGAACTCTTGGGAACAACAACAGCTTCGAGCACCTCTTATTCCCTGCCTTACCCCCAAATTACTCAAACTAAACTTTTTTCCCCCAGGGAAAGGTTCTTACCTTTGGTGAGCAGCACTTTCTCACAGCCTGCTCCCGCTGCAGATCTCAGAATAGTCCCCAGGTTTCCTGGATCTCGGATGTTGTCGCAGATGAGGAGCAGTGGCAAGGAGCTGGTTAGCTGAGCGGCAGGGTAAGACATCTTGGCATGGTCAGGCTTGGAAAAGATCCCTGAGGAGACAGAGTGCTGACAGGCTTCTGAATAACACACCCCAAGGAGAGGGTGCTCTCTCATGTAGTTGACCCAAATTTCACTAAAGAGGTGCTGGACAAAACATTAGGAAAAGCACTGCTGAAGAGAAGCTTGAGAAGAGTTTGTCACTTGACAAGGAGAACTACTTCCCAGCAGAGCTGGAGCAACGTGCTATTAAAAATGAGCGTTGGCACCTTCAGTGCACTCTAGGAGCCACTTTCACAGTTATCACAGCAGGCCAAATGGGAATTCTCTCAAATTACGCCATTCTTGACATACTGCCAGAATGTCTAGGGGAAGGTTATGAAGAGAGAGTCATTATTCACTTACTCAGTGTGAAATAAGTTTCTCTTTGAGCAGCGCTGTGACTGTTTCCAAGGTACTTACCTATAAGCCCCTGAGGAGTTACGACGTCAGACCAGCTCTTAATGTCTTCAAATTTCACCTTAACTAAGTTGGCTCGTTTTAGCTCTGCCTCAGGTAGCTCCTTCAGGTGCCCCACGGTGCTGAAGAAGAGAGTCTGCAGCACAGCTCCTGCCTCCAGGGCATCCTTGATCAGCCTGTGACCCTCCAGCAGAACCTTCCCGTGATGATCCCGAAACTTCTTGGACTTGGCAATAGTCACCACTTTTCTGTGGAGAAGTTAATGGGAGAAAACAGCCGTGACGCTAACACCACCTTCAATCTGATGTTTGCTGGAGAACTTCACCCAGAAGTCGCGTCCCCCCCACACCCCCGGTATCTGTAGACCGGCTGCAACTGGCGTGACCCTGTCAGTCTCTGCCCAGAACCCCCGAGGCTCAGAATTTGCCTCAAATTCTGCAGATGGGACAGCGGGCAGCTCAGGGGGGGGCCTCAGAGTGGGGCGTCCCCCCCCAAGCCCCGAGCCTTACACACACACACACACACACCCGCAGGTGATGCCCGCAGGCCGCGCCTCACCCCAGCCTCCTGTCACCGGGCGATGCCTTCTCGTACCACAGCCCCGGCCCGCCCGAGCTCCGCTCCACCGCTGGCGGCGGCGGAGGAGGAGGAGGCGGCGGCGGCGGCTGCTCCCGGGGTCTCTGCTGCTCCTTCCGCGGCGGCAGCACCCGTACCGGGCTCCGCCGCAGCGCCCGCACCCCACGCCGCCCCACCGTTTCCCTCAGTCCGCCGGGTCTCAACAACGAACGACCCAAACCCGCCGCCAATTTCCCCAGCGCCGCCATTTTGTGGTGTCACCGCCGAAGCGCCGGGCGCGCCGCGTGACGTCACCGCTCCGCCATGGGGGCTCGGCGGGCGCTGCATGGGGTCAGGGTCCTCCCTGCAGAGCA
>JANZLQ010000089.1:4354760-4365281 GCA_026212715.1 Elanus axillaris | reverse complement strand
CTCACAGAAGCCACCCCTCTAATGCCACCCCCCCCCCCACCCCGTTTCACCAGCCTGGGAGCCCCTCATCCTGAGCCCCTCCAAACCTCAAACCCTCCATCACCCTTGCATCACCTCCACAGCTCCTCACCCCCTTATTACCCTCCCTGGACCCTTTACATCATCTCAGCATCGCTGGAGCCCCTCACAAAGGAGGCAGACACCCCCCTAACAACCTCGGCCCACCCTTTTCAGCCCTGCACTTGTTCCATGGGAGGGCACACAAGTGGGGGCTCCAGGCTGTGCTATGGGGCAGAGCCAAGCTACCAAGCAGGGGTGGGCTCCCCCCCTAAAAAGCACGGTGGGGGCCAAGCCACACCCCATAAGCCCCTCCACATGCCGCTGCCTGCTGACACACACAGCCCCCCCCCCCATAATAGGATGGAAGTGAAACCCTGCAGCCCCTTGCCCATGGGGACTCCCAGCCATGGCGGTGGGCTGCAGCTGGACCCCCTGCTCCATGCTGGAGCCCAGGAAAGCATCCGGCGCCAGATGGGGCTGGAAGGGGGGAGAGGAGAGGAGGAGAAGAACAATGCTGGCCGGCTGCCAGCCGCGGGGGACCGGGGCGGGGGGCGGTCGGGGCCGGACCGGGCCGAGGTAACGGTGTCTCCACGCAGGGCCATGGGGCGTGTGCGAGGAGACGGCCATCCTGCATGGCGGGTTCCTGCTAGCCGCCCGGCTGACCCAGCCGCGGCCGCTGCAGGAGCTGCGCAAAGCCGACTGGGCACGCGTGGGACCCCCCATCACTGACGCCCTGGCGGAGATCGGGGCCCGCTGCCCTTCGCCGCTGCAGCACAGTCTTTGGAAGAAGGAGGCTGTGGCCATCGTCTGGGCTAAAGTCCTGCTGCCGGGCCCGCCAGCCACCTCGCTGGACCAGGGGTGGAAGGAGGACGGCTTCTTCTCCGTGGGCAGGATGATCCCTGACGTTAATCACACTGTCCTCTTTGAGCTGGTCAAGGCTCTTGGCGTGCCCCAGCTCTTCGCAGAGCTGTTGCTGGCGCTGCCTCAGGATTTGCGAGGGAGCCAGCTGGAGCACTTGGTGGAGTATGTCGCCAGTGAGACATCCCCGGCAGACATCAGGTTCTTCTTGGACGTGTGGTGGGAGGTGATGAAACACAAGGAGGGACAGGAAGACGCGACAGTCTCTGCATTCAGCGCTCTCATACGTCAGCATGGTTGTGAGTCCTCTCTGGATGATAGTCTCCAGCCCCCAAAGAGGTTCAAGGGTGACCCTGGCTCTCCAAACGGCTCCCTTGTTGCCACCAGCCTGCTCATGGTCCTGATAGAGGGGTTAAAGCAAACCTACAGGAGCATCGCCCTGCCCCACATGAGGTGCTATGCCTTGGCCAACCTGGTGGAGCTGCTGTCTGTGTTCACCGAGCTAGAGCCAGAGGGCAGCCCCCTCCCTGTCACAGAATACCTGGACAAGGTCAGCTCTGTGGTCAGCCTTTGGACCAGCGATATTGAGAGCCAGTTTCACCACAGGGGGCTGGACGAGAAGGTGAAGGAAGCAGAGAGAAGCATGAGCCTCTTGTCCGTGGCCAAGCTCTCTCGTGAGGAGCTCTTTGTAGGCTTGGACTTTCTCTGCAGCTTGTTGCATGCCTGGGGAGAAGAGCTGCAGGGCACCCTGAATGGCTCTGAGGAGCTATGCTATGAGAGCTACCGGCTCCTGGACACTCTTACCACCTTTAGGAAGAACCTGGATTGTTTCTCAGAGACTAGAGACCTGGGTGAGGACGAGACACGCGTCGTGTTAGAGCTGACACAGATCACCAAAGACTTTCTCAAGGAGATCGGTACCAGCCTGAAGAGCAAGGATTTGGACACCAGCCTTATGTCTTCAGTTGCCATGACAATCATTGAGCAAAAGCTGGACCGGCACGTGGAGATGTGCTCTGTTTTTGCATCTGAAAAGACCTGGGCCTTTTCAAAGGACTGGGTTGACTGTCTTGTGAAAAACAAAGCTCTCTTCCAGAAACCAGAGCTAGTTTTGAAATTACTGGAGACGCTGGTGAACTTTGCCATGTTCCGCCAAGACAAGGAGGCTCAAGAGCTGCAGATGCAAGTGACCAAAGCCATCGTGGAGTGTTACGCTGAGCTTTCATTAACTGACAAAAACAAAGTGATCTCGGACGTCCTGGCGTCCTGGGGCGGACCAGGTCTGTCCCTGAACTTGCAGGTTGTCGTGGAGGGGTTCCAGGAGGATCTGAATGTGACTTTCAACCAGATCACAAAGAGCGTATCTGATGAAGGCCTGGCCAGGGCTGTGGCTTCTGTGGCCAGGCTCACACTGCTCTACCCCGAGGCCACAGTGAAGCAGGTTTGTAATCTTGCTGTAGTCAACCTAGGGGCACACCAGTTCCTCGCACAAATCCTCTGTTCCTTCCCAGCACTGAGCTTCCTGGAGACCCACAATGATCCAGGCAGGTCACGCAGCCTGGTGGTGAGATGTCTGGAGGAGACAGTATGGGGGAGGCTTTCCACTGTGAGGGAAGAGGAGCAGTTCCTTGAGTTCCTGGCCTTTCTCATGCAGCCAAGTTCAGGCTCCCCACTTGTGTCACCTGCAGAGGTGACCAAAGCCTTCGTCCTTCCCTATTTGAAGTCAGACTCTGCTGAAATTGAGCTGAGCCTGCAGATCCTCAGTAAGGTTTTAGGGATACAATCCTGTTCAGAAGAGCACTGGATCAAGTCCTGTCACCCATTCCCGCTTCTCCTTAGCCTCTGCAAGCTTCTAGATGGTTACACAAAGTACTGGCATCAGCCTAGGGACCAGCTCTTCCCTTCACTGGAGACCAAAGACCTGATACTGAACATCCTCTGCCAGCTCTGTGAGATCGTAAGACCAGAAACTGCCCCCTCCCCTGAGCTGTGGGTCCAGTCGCTGGCTTGGCTTCATAGGAAGGTGGCATCACTGGACTGGACTGTTAGTCTCCGGCTGAAGAAGCTTTATGGAGACCACTTCAAGAACGAGGTCCCGGCAACACTGTTCGAGATCTGTACGCTTCCTGAGGATGAGTGGACGTCCCAGCCTTTGCCAGCTTATGGACCAGGCAGCGGGCTCCTGGCATGGATGGAGTGCTGCTGTGTGTCCACAGCGCTCAGGGATACAATGCTGACGCTCCTCATGGTCAACGTGGACAACCCTGAAGAAGTGAATCTTTTCAGCAAAGGGTTCCTGGTGGCCCTCATTCAGGTCTTTCCTTGGTGCAGCCACAGCGAGTGGAAGAGGCTCGCGCACGTGGTCGAAAACCTGCTGCAGAGGCAAGTCTTGCATGTGCCGTACACACTGGAGTATGTGCAGTACATGCCCCTGCTCAATCTCCGGCCGTTTGCCTGCTACCTCCAGTTCTCTGTACTCTTCCTACGGAGCTTCCAGCTCCTCTGCAGCTCCAGCTGTTCCACCTGGCTGCCAGCAGAGGCTTGGCTCCACGTGGTCCAGCTGTACTGCAGCAGCCTGACGGACCTGCTGGGCTCTGTCAAGAGCACTGCGGGGCCCCCCTCGCACCCCACCGAGGACAGGACCTCCACACAGGAGGTGTCCTTCATCTGCATCCAGATGTTCTGCCACCTGCTGCACGTCGCTGCCATGCTGCCGGACAAGGGATGCAGTGAGCCGCTGGTGGTGGTGGCATTGGAGATCCTCTCGCAGTACGAGACATTCAGCAGCGCCGATATGTCCCCCAGCAACACGCTGCGGAGAGCCAATGAGAGGCACTTCCTGGAGTCCATCACGGACAATGTCAGTGACAAGATGCTGCGCAGCACCCTCCTGCAGAAGCTCAGCAAGCTGGGAGCCTGCTCGGCCAGGGAGCCAGCTGGAGAGGGTGGCAGAGGAGAGTGCTGACCCTGCCTCAGGGGAGCCCTTACATGGGAAGTTGTAAGATCTGTAATAAACCCTATCTATTTTTCTCTTTCAAACTTACTTCGCCCCTCCTGTGTTTTCTTTCAACCTAAGCAATGAAGGGGCTGTGTAGAGAGTGGTTGTTTCTACCCATCTTTAAGTTTCCAGCAGGAATAGCTGTGGACACAACTGTTCCAGAGCCAAGCTGCTGGTACTGTGGCTCCAGCCTTGCCTGTTGGTGCTCTGGATTTATACAGAGAGCCCGGAGCCTCTGGCATCAGGGAAATCATTTCCCTCCGGCTCCTCTGCCGCCAGCCCTCTCCTAGTTGTGGGTGGATTGCTGGGTTCATCACGTGCTGCCGGAGGCTGGCGAGTTGGGTGAGTTTAGGACAGGCAGGAACCTTTGGAAATACATGCACGTTGCTCCTGCCTGGAGGTGGGGGTGCAACACTAACCCCACGTGTTAACGGCCCCCACCCAGAAATGAATGGCACATGGGAGACACATCCGGTGGTATGACTCAGAAAGGAAAACTTTATTGGTCTTCTGATAGTAAATACGGCAGTGTTAGTGCAAACTGAGATGCCTCATTGGTTGCGGGTTTTTTTTTGGTCCTTACATAAGGCATATTATTTGCAATGAAAACAGTGAGATACAAACATCTGTAACAGGTTGCAAGCGGTTTATAACATCAGCTGGTCTCAGTTGTTAATGTAATGGTAGTGTTTCTGCAATAACTGACCACGTGTTGGAAGAGGTCCTTTATTTTAGTCTTTCCAGAATACAGCTGTGGCTGGGACAAGATCCAACACCCAAAAGAACCAGGTCTCCCAGAGCTCAGGCGTTTTGTTTTTAGCCAGAAAGAAAGGCACAGAGTGGCCACAGGGCTCTGGGCACGAGTGGCTGCAGTGGGGGCTACTGGGGCCACACTGGTGCAGTACCTGCCCTGGAGCAGGGGACCCCCAGGCAAGTGCTGGAGGCTGCCTGGAGGTGGCTGCCCTGGCTCATGCTGGCTGCAGGGAAGGAACCGAACTGCTGCTGACTTGCACGTACCCACAAGGTTTGTGAATCCCATGGTGCAGGGCGGGCTGGGAAACCTGTACCCATTTTGCTGTGACTGACGGTAGAAATGGGCTGAACTGGTGAAGGACACAGCTTGGTGCCCTGCTCTGGGGTTGCTGGTTCTTCTTTCACTGAGCCAGTTCCTTCTCTGCGAGCCCCTGGCAGATTTCACCTCGTGGGGGACTGGGATGGGGCAGGAGGGATTGACCGTACGATCTGAGCTCAGGCTGTACTGGTACCCACGGGGTGCTGCCAGGGTTGCTGGTGTCGGCTGGAGGCAGAGCAGGGCAGTGTGTGTTGTTGGGGCTTTCAGATACCCGCTGCGGGGATGTGGGGCAGATAGAAGCAACTGCAGTTAGGGGAGGGGGTTGAAAGTTGCATTCCCTGCCAAAAAAAGGGCTCTGTATGGTGCCCAGAGACAGGGACTTGGCAGTCTCCTGTCCTCATCCTGCCCTCCAGCCATGGGCGCTCTGCCCTGCCAGCATTGCTCTGAGACAGCATAACAATTCCTCTATCCTGGTGTGAGCTTCTCTTCCCCCCAGCCTGCTGGGGACACCAGAGCCACCCTCGCCCAAGACTGTCAGCCACAGACACCAGCAATTGTTGTGAAAAGCACCTTTGGGTTAAGTGGAGTCTTAAATGAGTTTCAGCCCAGCAGCAGTGGGAGGTAAGAGGCTGAATGCAACGGTAGCGTAGAGGCCAAGTCAGTAAAGGTCAGGAACAGGCTGTGCAGAATTTTGCCGGGGCCTGGCTCTGCTCTCAGCTGGAGGCTGTAAACCAGAGCCAGAGGAGCGAGTCAGGGCTGCAACAAATTCGGCACGTGTCTCCCCCAGTCCCCAGTGCTGCTGCGTGGGGCTGGGCACGCTCCAGCATCACCTCCGCTGTTGCCTCCGGGGCCGCAAGCTCCTTTGTGTCTTGCCAAGCTCAGTGCCAGTGTCTGCCGTCAGCCCCAAAAGACGGGGCCGGGGGGGTGGTTTGTAACAAACCCCTGTCTTGTAACCGTTAGTTCAGTGCCACAGCGTTGAATCCCAGAAGGAATGTTGTATTTATGGGCTGGCTCCTATCCCAGCTCCCACGGGTGGGAGGACACAAGGCACTGGAGTGGCGTGGGAAGAAAGCCTTCCTAGCCCAGGCTGGTGCAGCCTGGCACAGTGGTGGAGACGGAGAGACTGCTTCCAGCTAAAAAAGCCCAGTGGCATTGCTGCTTCCGCCGCTCTGCTCCGGTGCTGGTCCCCACGGTGCTGGCAGTGAAAGTGGAAGAGCCTGGCGGGGGGCGGGTTGACCCTTTTCCAGCCCCCGCGCTGGGCTGCTGGCCGTTATCTGCTTTTGTCGGCGGGTGAGCTGCCGTAGAGTCGGGCGGCTTTGCGGCAGATGAGCCTGAACCAGTAGAGCTGGGGGGCAATGAGGGAGGCGTTGGCTATGTTGCAGTGCAGGGGGATGCGGAAAGGCACCATGTAAATGGGGATTCCCACCTGCCTGGCGTAGGCTGCGTACATGAAGGGGAAAAGGAGAATACGGCAGAGGAAGAAGGTCACCAGGATGATGATCCCGTTCACCTTGTGCAGGAGCGTGTCCTGCATTTCGAGCTGGGGAAGGAAAAAGGTGAACATGGGGTGGGTGCTGGATGAGCAGCATCCCGTTGCTCCTCGGGCACTGACTGTGCTGGGAGTGTGGAGACGAGCACCCAGGAGGTATGGATGAGGGGGAGCATTTTGGAGGGGGCAGGAAAGTGGTGTGGGAAGGAACGGAGGAAGGCAGGGGGAAGGGAGGCGTGGGGGGCAGAGGGCTGGGAGCGTGGTGCAGGGGGAAGTACAGACAGGAGAGGGCAGCACTAGGACATGGCACAGCCCCTAGTTTGGGGATGCCACTGGGCTTGCTGCTTACTGGGGGAAAGGGATGGGAACCTCACAGGAGGCTGGGAGGAAGGCAGCACTGTGGGGGAGCTTGGGGTTACAGCTGTGGGGCTGTCCCCCTCCAAGACCCCCAGCCCAGCTGCTGCGTGAACAGGGGCTGATGGAGAAGAGCAGCCTGGGGCAGGGAAAGGGTACAGACTGCTGTGGGGTTCCCAGACCCGAGCCCCATCCCTCCTCACCTACCTGCATGAGGATTTTGCCCAGTGATACGAAAGGTGTGCTCAGCTCTGCTATGAAGATGCAGCCCACAAAGAAGTCCCCCAGCTCTCCCCTGAAGTGCTGCAAATAAAGCCAGCAGTGAGCATGGGGCCTTCCCGGAGAGGTGGCCGAGAGCTAAAACCAAGCATCTCCAGGGGATCATGGACTCCCGACCAGCAAAGATGCTTTGCCAGACACAGCCTCGATTGCAAGCCCTTGAAGCCACGCTGGGTTCCTCGCAAGACTGGGCTTCACAGCAGCCATGCCCAGCACTTACCTGGGTGATGGGGGTGAGCACGATGAGGATGAAGAGGTGGTGAGTCACCATCAGCCGCTCCTGCAGGAGGAAGCTCCACACGCTGGCCAGGGAATGCTTCTTCTCCACAATTCCCCTGTCCCGGCTCTTGTGCCAGTGGCAGAGATACATGACGTAAATGTCGTAGGTCATGTAGGGAACGAGGACCCAGATGTACTCTACGGCCAGCCAGTGCCTAAGGGAGGAGCAGCACACACAGAGGCATCGCAACGGCTCTGACCACCTCACGATACTCTAAAAGGTGGAAGAGAGCCTCTAGATCTGAAATGGAAGCGGTGGATTTTGAAGCTGATGGTAAGCCGAGAGGTGTCAAAATTTAACTTGATTTGGCTCGGCAGAGAAAAGGTACCTGGTACGCGTGGAGGACGCCTCCTCAGCGCGGCCCCCGCTTCGCGCTTGGCCGTGCCAGGCACCGAGCTCAGCCCAGCCAAGCACAAACACGGCGCTAACGGGAGGATCTTGATTAGCCCTACAGCCGGGTGTTTGCCGTGCGGGCACAGCACCGCTCAGGATCCAGCACCTCTGCAGTAGGTAATCTTCTCCCCTAAGCCCTGGGACACCCAGAGCTGATGCTTGGTAGGAGAAAAACTCAAAGACTGTGTTGTTTCTGCCTGCCACACTGCTTCAGCTGGCTGTCTAACCCAGGGAGCAGTTGGAAAGCACCCAGCGACCTCAGAGTTAATGAGAGATGCCTGGCCTGGACTTGGGAGAGTGAAGTGCAAAATATCTAATACAGGCAATAAACCCCCGCGAGACGTTTGTCTGTTGGGAAATAATTGCAGGCAGCTGCCTGTTCCCAAAGCATGTCAGAATCCTGGTTGCACAATCCAGGCAGCAGCAAGCCCTGCTCTGCAGGGAGACTGGGCTCCTTAAAAAGTCCTGAGTGAAATCACACCAATTAAAAAAAAAAACCCACCAAAACTCACCCTATGCTGCTGCTTAAAGAAATATAGCTTGGGGCCCAAAAAATTCTGCTTTTGCTCTCCTGCCATCTCAAGAAAAAATTTGTTGCATGCATTCCTGTTCCAGACAGAAAGATGTAAGTGATGTAAAGCAGGGAGGGGAAGTGACCAGCTATTGTGTTTGCAAAACTTGCCCAGGGCTTCGGAGGGCAATTATAGTGGCAGCAATAAAATGATTGTCTGCCTGTGTAAATAAATTGGCAAATTTTACTGCAACCTTTGTGATGCTTCCTGGCTCTCTGTCTTGCTGTCATTCTCCGAGGCCTTCCCTGCTGAGCACTGGGCTGTATTTCCTCCAGATTCAAAGAAAATCTAGGTCTCTGACCACAAAGTGTTCGCACGGAGCCACTGGTGTTGAGAGCACCCGGGCAAGCACACGGCTCCGGGGAGAAGGAGGGCTGCTGGCAGCACCTTCTGTCCCTGTGGGTCTGGGATTTATCATCTGTCCTATCTATACAGCAGATACTTTATTTTAGAGCAAAAAGATAACTCATTAGGCTGCCTGTGTTAAGTGGGACCGAACAATTTGGATACATCTCACTCTCTAGAGCAAGGTAGGACATTTCACATCTGTGTATTAAAGGCAAGTTTGCCATGACCGAGAGAGCAGCCCTCCCTAAACGTCACCGTAAAATCTGGTGTGTGATGGTCAAATTCCAGCTCAGCATAATTATAGTCTTCCCACAATTTTCTCTGCTATTCGGGATAATAGCTCTGCTTTTAATTCTTCTGACCCAGATTGCCACTATCACTCCTGCCGAGAGCTGCTTCTGGGGCAGTTTATCTCAGAGCATTGAGGACAAGGCAATGTGATTTTCCTTCAGAGCAAACTCTGTAATGATCTTCTCATTTTCTGGACTCCAGAATCCAGTTGGCACAGAGAAGGTGATGCACCTCTAAAATCAGTTCTCACTAGGTCTGCTTGACTCGTGAGCAATTTCAGCTTCCAGCAAGGAGACTCCCTGCCCCTTTAGAAGTGATGATGTCTTTTATTTTTTTGCTCATCTATGGGTCCACGTTACAGCCCATCCTGAGGAAGAGACCTTCCGTGCTGGCAGAGTAGCCCCAGGTCTGAGCGCACTGAACAAGCCAGCGCCTTTTCAGGGGGTGTATGGGCAGCGCATTGCCCAACCCTTCACCCGAAGGGGAGGAAAGAGGAACATGATATTGGTTTTCCTTTCCCCTTTGTACATGCAAGCCTTTGGCATAAAACATTCCAGCAGCGAGCTGGCCGGGCACAGCTTCCACGCGCTCCTCGGATGGGCGCTGGATTACCTGTCGTACACCACGTCCTTGCAGTTAAGGACAACCGTGATCCCCGACACCGTTGCCATCGTGGCTTGGACCGTCGACACCAACCTGAAACCGAGAGAGAAGAAACGGGTCACCCCAAAAGTCACCCCAGAAAGGCCGAGGAGTGGGGCTGCTGGCCATGGCCCGGTTGCACCAGGAGAGCCAGTAACACGTAGACGCCTACTCCGTGCACACCCCGAAAGCCTTGTCAGGGCGAGGAGGAGCTCAGCCCCCGCACCCGGGGCTCCCCGGGACGTGACCGGGGTGGCCGTGCCAGGCGCTGCCACCCGGTGAACACGGCAGGGGCTTGTTTCCTGGTCTCGTCCCTTCCACCCTCGTGGATCACTGGTAACCCCGGCCCGTTGGTTCCCCACAGGCAGAGCTACCGGTCCCTGCTCCCCTCGTAGGGTCTGGGGCCCCTGGAGGACCGCGGTCGGACTCCCCCTCCCCGCCACCTCCTCCCCCCGGGTACCGGCTCCCAGCCACCGGGGCTCGGTGCTCTTGGCCCGTCCGGATCGCTCCGGCTCCCGTTACCGGTCCAAGCCCGCTGTGATGGGTAACCGGTGGCGGAATGCCTCCCGCCGATCCCGCCCGTACCTGCCGCTGAGGAGGATGCGGTCCTTGAGGCTCCATCCCGGGGCGGCCCAGCGCAGCAACCGGATGCAGAGGGCGAAGAGCCCCGGGAAAAAGGCGGAGGCGAGGGCCAGCGTTGGCCACATGGGGACGATCGTCGCCGCGTTGCCTCCCGCCGCCGTTTGTTAACAGCAGGCCTGGCGGCGGGAGGCTCCGGCCCCGACCCCGGCCCCGCACCGACCGAACGGCCCCGCCGCCGGGACGCGCCCCGCACCGCCGGGCGGCAGGCCCCGCCCCCGCCCGGTGCAAACCACGCCCTCTCCC
>JANZLQ010000089.1:4282255-4354660 GCA_026212715.1 Elanus axillaris | reverse complement strand
CGCCCCACCGTCCAGACCCCGCCCCCCTCCACCCGGCGTAAACCACGCCCCTCTCGAGCCACGCCCCATCATCCAGGCCACTCCCTCCGCTCGTTTCAAACCACGTTCCGCTCCTCCGGGAGGGCAGACCACGCCCCCTCAACCCTCGCCCCATCGTCCAGGCCCCGCCCCTCGGGCCGGTGCCGTGGAGTGGGGAGGGCGGTGTGTGTGTCCTCCCGCATCCCGGCGTGCCGCGCGGCCCGGAAGCGGCGGGCCGCCATGGAGGAGGACGAGCCGGAGCTGGCGGCCGGGCTGGAGGCGGCTCTGGAGCTGGCGCCCGCCGTGCAGGCTGCCATCGAGCAGGTGCGCCGGGACGGCCTGCCGTGGGGCTGGGGCGGGGCAATGTCCCCGCTGGCGAGGGGCCGGGTGTGGACGCGGCCCGGTGCCCGCTGCGTGAGGGCCCCGGCGGGCTCCTTCAGCGAGCTCTGGGCCTTCCGCTGCTGGGCCCCGGGGAGCCCACGCTGGCTGTGCTTGGAGGAGGATGCGGCCCCTCTGCGTGGCGTGGGGGGACAGCGCCTTGGCCCCCGGGGCGGGACGGGCTGCGCTCCGCCGGCCCGGGTCCCCCGGGTCCCTTTAGTGCTGGGCGGGGGCTGGCACTTTCCACCACCGTGCGAGGGCTGGTCCTGTGGTCGGCCTCGGCTGAGCTTATCTCATCTAATTGCTTCCCCATCACTGATGAACGCGAGGCATTGACTGTTCTCTGTTGTCAGTTGGTGTGTAAAGCATCTTAATAGAGTCCAAACGGCCTGCAACTCAGTTGAAGGCAGGATAATCTAAATGTCTTGGCTTCCCTTTGGGGATCAATATTACGTTCCAGCTCAAGTCCTTCAATGTTTCCTGAAACCCTTTGTGGCACTTGGAGCCCAGCAAAAGTCCGTGAGAACCCGGGATAAAATCTTGTGTCTGCTGAGTCTGACTGAGCTCGCACTGACTTCAGCCAACCCTTCTATCTGAGGAGCTCGTTCTTGTAGTAGAAGTCTGTGGACAGCAACAGCAGCTGTCTCTGAGTATCACTCAAATAAGTTTTTGCACTTTCTTGAGTGTTGAGGCTTGCGGATCACTTTTGGTGGCTCTCATCAAAGAATTAGGGCAGACCATGGTAGCTGGCACAGCATCTCAAGTGAGCCCAGTGCCAGAAGGTGAGGAAGGTAGCGTGGTTTCTGTGGGTGCTGTGCCAGCTTTGGAATATTACTGCTCCAAAGAAAGAGACACCCCACATACTCTTAACTTTGCATGGGGTTGGCACATCTGGCTGTAAACCATTGAGTAGTTTTTGCTGAAACCTTGAGAGCTGTTAAATTAAATGCCACCTTCTAAAGGAGACCTGGAACTTGTCCAGAAGAAGAATCCTCTGCGCTTTATAGAGCCTTTATGTTTGAAAGCCAGAGAAGCCTGGTATGATTTCTAACATACAACCAAAGAGAGTTACTTAATGATATTTTCCTCAAGCACAAAGTGCTTCTTTGAGGTAAAACATGTCTTTTAGAGACAGTCTTAACTTGAGGTTTTGAGCAATGGACAATCCACCATATTCCTGGCTGAGTTATTTTAACATGTAATAAGGCTGTAGGCAGATATCCACATCCTGAGCAAGGGGAGATGTTGAGGATGACACTGTCACTTCCTCACTGGCACTTTCCAACCCAATAATCTTGTTCCTGTGAGTGTTCCTTAATTGGCTTTGGGCAAAACCTGTCAGGTCCTGGTTAAATGAGCAGAACTGGCTCAGCTGACTTCTGCCTGAAGAGGGTTAGGGAGCAAACAAAGACTGGTGCTCCACCAAACATAGGGTAGTCATTTCTGGTTAAGGGGTTGTGACAAAGACCTAGGAGTAGCAACTTCTTTAGCTGGTACAAGTGCCTGCAGCATTGATCTCTATCTGCAGTTTGAGAGTGGAGTTCCTGACTAGCCTTTATCTTCTATCTGTCCCCTTGCTTCAGCTGCTCTTGATGCTTGAGGAGGTTTGGGATTAATTGAATCTGCAGTTGTGAGCCCAGAGCAGGACAAGCTGGTTGTGATGCTGCAACTGTGCTCTTATGGTGGGCTAACGTCAGAGCATCTTTCTCACTTGGGCATGGCCTCGTGCATATTTAACTGCTGCCTGCTTCTCCTTGGCCAGAGGAGTAGCTTTGGGAAAGCTGCTGAAGACGCCTATTTCAGGGAGAAGTTGCTCTCCTTTAAATGGTCTCACAAACCCACTGCTTTCATGCTGCAAAATGTGTAAAATGGTGTAAATGCTGCATGTGACCAGGGTGACCTGCAGAGGTGATGCTGCGGTGTGAGCTAGGCAGGGTTTTGATCATAGAGGTGATGGCTCTATAAATGTGGAACACATATGGTAGCAGAGAAGGGAAAGCAGCATATTGTAGTCTGTGGGGACAAAAAGCAAAGCCTGGCAGCTGTGTTTGCATCATTTGAGCTAATTCTGAGGAGAGATGAGATTTGTTTGCACCACAGCTGCTCTTTTCCTTTTTTCGTGGGTAGAAAGAATCATTCGCAGATTCTGTTTCTCTCTTTTTCATGTGAAAGTGGCAAACCCAAGCCTCCAGAGAACTTGTACAACCATTTCTTAATTCATCATGTTTCCTATTACGTGGCTGTGAAAAGCAAATCCTGTGCCTCTCACCATGGGGCCTCGCAAAGCCCAGGCAAAGTGAAGGGCAATGGCTCAGCTCGGAGGTTCATTTTCAGACAATGGCAAAAGCATCAGAATGGTTTGGGATGCATAATTAATGGCTTGTGTGTCCAGGGAATTCCTTGCACGGCATCGATTGTGCTGGGGCTGTATGTGGAAGCACGCATGTATTATTTTCTGTTGACCCAGGCTGATATCCACAGGAATTTTAATAAGTCAGAGACCTACAGAGCATGTAGGTGTTTTACTCCTGGGCAGAGGCCTGACCGCTCTCTGTGCATGCTTGTTAGAACAATGCTGTGAAACATAATCGGAAGTGGATGCTGAAGTAATTAAAAGCAGTAGATACTCTGTAAAGTTACAGAAGTTAATGGTGATGTATTGTTGACTGTATTTGTTTTCCTCCCTCTCTTCAGGTTTTTCCCAGCCAAGATCCACTGGACAGAGCAGATTTCAATGCTGTGGAGTATATTAATACTCTCTTTCCCACTGAGCAAGTAAGTAGTGCTCACAGTAAGGCTTTCTCAGTGCGGGGGTAACCTGATAGTAAATGACTGAAGGCTTGTTTAAACCTGTACCCAAGTCTTTTCTTTTAAACACTAGCACAGGTAGCAAGACTATAACAATAATCACTTCTTAAATTCGCATCTCACTAGGTTCACTGTCATTGTGTAGTTTCTTTCCACCCAAAGTACTCACTGCAGTAAAAGTCCTGCTTTGATTGTAGAAATAAATTAGTTTTCTAGAGAGAGGTTTCTCTTGCAGTAAATTTCATAACTTGCTGTGTATTAATCATTGATGAATCCTCAGGGGTTTCAGCCAAATAAGGCAGGTGTTGCCTGTGAAATGTCACTGGAGAGTCATCCATGTTTGAAACCTGTTGTTTCTTTTGAGATCTGAAGAATGAGATTGCCATGGGCTCGTATCCATACTTTGTCTTCCCCAGATGAGCCCCAGGGGCAGTTTTGGACTTATCTATTGCAAAAAGGAGATGTTTCTGCAGCTGAAGTTTGGGTTGTGAGGCAGCTCCAACAATTACCATGTTTAAGATCCTCTGCAGCACTAGCTTTTTTTGGCTTTCAGCTGTTTCTAGTTAATTTGCTGGTGGTGCTGGCTTGGCTTTTTTTCCCTTTGCCAGTAGCGGAGAGCTATTTCCCCTGCAATACCCCCACTACAGCTCCGGCAGCAGCCAGGCCTCCTCCACCCCATGTGCTGGGTGTCTGGGCTCTGCAGGAGGGTCTCTGCCCAGGGAAGGCGAAGGCTCTGTCCCCGTTGCCCACTGGAGGTCACTGTCACCGCGGTGTTTCTGGAGCAGTTCTGCAGAAAAGGCAGGGCTCAGGGCACCCTGCTTGCTCAGGGCTGGGTGGGAAGCGGGGAGGCTCTGGGACCTGCAGGGCTGCACCCTGGCCTGTCCTGCCCTGTCTTTTGCTGCTCTTCATTATATGACATGAGGAGCAGCTAAGTTGCTGCCTGTCTCAGTTCCTCCACCTGGAAAACAAAGTCATTGCTCTCACAGCTGATGTGTATCGCAGTAAAATGTTCCCCATTTCACTTATCTTTGTTTTTTTTTTTTTCATGTTGTAGTCTTTGGCGAACATCGATGAGGTTGTGAACAAAATCAGATTGAAAATAAGGTAAATGTTTCTCCATTTTATCATACCTCAGGTGGCAAGTAGTCTGGTTGTCACTGAGGCTTCATAAATACAGCCTTTGCAGTATAGCTGATAGGAATTAATTTGCTTGAAAGGCATGAATGTGATCAGCCTCTTGTCCAATAGTGGGACAGAGACAAAAATGACTCCCTATAGTCACAATTATTTTTGTACTTTGCCCCATTGTATATTATGTGCCTTTCAGTTATTTTAGCTGATGGGTTGCAAAGTAAAGCTTTGAAAAAACAATGAACTAAGAAGCAACAAGTACCAAATTTTTGTACAGTCTGAAAGGTGAGAGAACAAACTACGCAGATTTGCTTGCTGAAAATTTACTGTTTGTGAGGTCAAAATAGCAATTGTAAAAACCCTTTCATTTTGTATTTTTTTTATTGTCCTTATTGGTACTAAAAGTACAAAATAAATATAATTTTGCAGGAAATACTTAAATTTTCTGTGCAGTCTGGCATTACCAACCTGAAATGATTGAGCCAGCACTTTAATATGTGGAAAGCGGAAGTGAAAACGGACAACGGAAAACTGACAATATTGCTTAAGGGGAGAGAAATGCAAGAAGCCCTGATTAAATTAGGAAATGGGTTTTTATTTGTGCAACAGGAGTTTTAAATTATGTAAGATAGTGATGTCCTACAGAGAGAGAGGTGGGGAGGGAAGGTGAATTTAGCATTGGTAGCACCAGCTTTTATATTTTAAATCTGTTCTGTAGCTCTCCAGGTTCCCACAATTGTTTGGTTCAGGCACATAGAGAATGAGTTTGACATTATAGATTCTTTCTCCAGGAGGTTGGATGACAACATTCGAACTGTAGTGAGAGGACAGACCAACGTGGGACAGGATGGCAGGCAGGTATGTGCATCTTGTCTCCGGTAATGCCAAGGGTTCTCATCTTGCGATGCTAAATTCAAGAATGGCTCTGGCAGGCAGAAACCTACTGTTATTGTTAGGGAGGTGTTTCTGCTGTCTCTTACACTAATGGCTTTGTGAGCTGCTCACTCAACAGCTGTTCTAGCCTGCTTTCTGATCACCCTCCAAAGGGAAGTGAATGAGAAATTGATTTAAAAATCAAAAGCAAAACCGGAAGGCTTGTGGTTGTGCTGCTCTGAAACTAATGATAAAATGAACAGGATTAAATAGGTACAAGCACATTTGCTACTGAGTAAGGATCAATAAAAAGCTATTTAGCCTTTTAACGAGGTTGTTTGCCGAAGTATCCTGTGTTGCTAGTGACAAAGCTTGATGACTGACTACCGGTTCATCTTGCATGTCTTATTCAGCTACCAGGTTTTCACTTGTCTCTTCACTTGTCTTTTGCTTGACAGATGTGTTTGCTCGGAGTACGCTATTGAACAGCACAGCCATGGCTGCAGTGTTTGTGAACACTGAGCTTGGTCCACGTGTTAATCTGATTTTCGGGTATCACCCAGTGCTGCTGTATTTCCTGTGTCTGTTCTGTTTTACACCAGGAACATTAATGCCTTGAATTGTCAATCATGCTGCTTTCTTCAGTGTCAACACTGACTCATCTTTTTAATACCACATTTAAGATTAGTTTTCTGGGATGGGGTAGTCATTCCCTCACCAGCGTGGTTGGCTGTATTTCCCACTTCTTGCCGCAGTAGCCATTGCCATATATTTCTAATCCTAGCTCTGCCACAGAGTCCGTGGCCTTGAGTGAATTATTTAACTTACCTATGCCTTTGTATTGCTTTCAAAAAATTGCGAGATGCTTACCTCTCCTAGTAGAACTAGTTTAATACTTGCACGGTTGCCTGAGTACTGCTATTAAAATGGGGATGTGCTTGGGATGTGGCATATCTAGGAGTGGTGCTGCCTGTAATCACTGTGCGGGGATAAGACAAGAAATCAAGTGGGGAGACAATTACAGAAATTGAGGAGGGAGTGGAAACTAGTGCAGTACTTGGAGAGTTTGGATATGATTGGAAAACTGGTGCTGTTGTAGTCTTTTGGGCTCATTCAAGGTGACAAATGCAGAGAAGACTGCAAAAAAGTGCTATCAAGAAGAGCTGTGGCTGAGAGTTGCCTGGAGTGCCTCAGGACTTGCAGGTCCCAAGTATGAACGTGGTGAGAGATGAACAAAAGCAGTGCTGCGGTCAATCCTTGCAGGATAAAAAAAGTGTCTCTGTGCTTTGGAGATTCAGCGAGCTTTGTTTAGAGCTTTACCTTATGTCTGTGCTTTCTCACTCTTTAATCCGTTTGAAGTTCTCCAAAGCACATACAGATGGACTTGGACAGCTCTGAAGACTAGGGAGGCAGGTCTGTCTGTGTAGCCCTTCATTTAGTTTGGTTGTAAAGGAACCAATTAAACTCCTGTCCAAGTAAAAACCTTCAAACATGCATTTGTATGTGGTGTGTCCATACAGGGCATCTTTCAAGTGGCCTGGAGCTGCAGTTAATCACAAATATTCCTGTACTGAGCTATGAATTTTCCCGCACTTTGCTGCTTTGCAAGGTAGAAGCAGACTTTTAAGACAGTCACCAGAGCTTGCAGTTGCACGGACTGACTGCATGGGCTAAGGCCAGTCTCCCAGAAGCATAACAGTTGTTTCTTACTTTAAGAGATCCTAACAAATACTGAAACCATTCAATTATTGAAAGTGTTAGCTTTCTGGTAAGAAAAATTGTTTGACTCTGAAATGCTGCAAGCTATTTTTTTCCCCAAGTTTCTAATCCAAGTCCACCATTTCACACTTCTACATGCATTTCATATGTGAATTGCTGGAATCAGACTGTTAGAGTGGCAGGATTTGGCTGGGTCTTGGAAGTTTAAAGCAGTAAAGGAGCATCAGCAAGCTCAGGCCTTGCTTGTTAGCTGGTTGGAGGAACCCTCAGCAGAGGAGGTCATCTTACAGTGCTGGGGAATGCTTGAATTGCATTTCAGTTTGAGATAAAATTTTATATTAGAACCAAACAGACGAAACCTAGAAGAAACATTTGCTGTTCCTGTCACCTCCTGCACTGCTTTCTCTGAGTAGTGTATTCTGTGTGCTAGCTAGGGGAGTGAGGCAGCCTTTTTCACATGACCACCCTGTGGACACCTGATTGTGAGGGTGAAACCCTTGATTTTTGGCTTCACCTGCCTGTTCCTATGTGGAAGAGTGCCTTTGTTTTACCAGCATATCAGTGGAATCAAGGACACTTAGAAATGTTAAGTTTTTATAGAGCAAGAGTCCTGGCTTTTCCCACTTTGAGAGGAAAGTTTTCATTTTGCAATGTATGGTAAGAAATTGTTTTGAAACAATGGAAAGAAAGGTACCTTTAAGACAAGTTGGTGCTCTGCTAGGAAAGGAGTCAGTGCTACTGAAAGGGCCTTTTTTCCTTATTTACCTTTTCTGCTAGTAGTTTGTAGTTTGGTCCCACTGTACAGTTAGGTTCTCTCATCTACTGATCTTCTATTCTTTTTAAATTTGTAGGAAATTTGTATCCTCAAGACCAGTATTTCCCTGCTGAATTTGATTGAAGCACATACACATGGATAGATAGTGTTACCCTGTGAAGCTCTCTCTTAGGAAGCCTGGGATGAAGATCGTTATTGCATTTTTTCATAGTAACCAGAACTGCAAACCACCCTTGATTAATAAAGAAACAGTTAGCAACCAGCTTTTCCAATAGGTTTGAAACAAAACTTAAAACCAGCCACAGCAAAAAGTTTACTCTTCAGATACCTTTTCCCATTTATAACGCTTTCTTAGCGTATGTCTATAGCCTGTAGTACACCGTACTTGCAGCAGACTAGCTTTTGAAAAAGCCATTTCTTTCTTTTGACTTCCACTCTCATCCCGTGACACACTGAGACTGGAGAGGAGCGATGCAATCTGTCATGTCCTTGAAAGCATGTCCTGTAAATAAAAATGCATATGAACTCTGATGTCATAGCTGCTTGAATTTCAGTGGGAGCTCAGGATCCTGTGTATTTATTGCAAGATTGGACCTGGAAGGTGTTCTACAAAAGCGTCTTTCCTTCAGTCACATTCTCTCCTAACAACTCATGATACAAACTGTAATTGGCATTTGCCAGAATTGCGTGACTGCGTGGTGCTGGACCTAGAGGAGCTGTTCTTGTCTGGAGAGTAAATAATGGTTTTCATAAACATCCTTTCAATCTCTGACTTCCTTCCAAAGGAGACACAAACCTCAGATGCAGTGACAGAAGGAAAAAAAAGTTGTTCATGTAGTCAAAGCAAGCCAGGAGGGGGTTCCCTGCTAAGCCCCTGCTTGTAGTCATTTGTGTTAGCCGTGCCCTGCCTGCCACGGGTTTGCGTGGAGAGGCAGAGCTGCACACACGAGGTCCCTGCTGCCCTTGCAGGTGACAGAGCACCATCTGCTGTGGGTGCGGAAGCCGATTCAGGAAGCTCATCTTTGGCTTTTCCATCTCCTGTCAGCCTTAACTGCCAAACACGGGGTTGGGAATCTGGTGGAGGCTGTTGGTTCAAGTGCTGCCAAAGTCACTGGGAGCTGGGACCTGCTGTCAACCTATTTAATATCTTTTTTTTTGGTAGCGTGTTTGGAGCCCAGTGATACCAGGCAGGTTCCTAGAAGACAAACTAAGGGTATTTAGTCTTTAACAGCTTGCTTTCTCGTTGGGGAAGGGTTCGTCTACCAACCCAGCCCAGCAAAGCAACTTTCCCTCTCCTGTGGAGGAGCAGTGCTTTCCTGAGCCTTGTTGAGAGCTGCACCTTTGCAACTGTCCAGGAGAGGGGAGCCCAGCCTTGTTTTTGAGACCAGGGTAACATTTTACTGATCACTGATGGCAAGGGAGTGCTGCTAGCAGAGACACGTCTGAATAGCGCTGCATGTTATTCTCCCAGGATAGAGCAATCTAAATCCCAGTAAGACCAAGTGAGGAAGATGCAGTATGCAGCTATGGGAATGGGCTCTCCATGCTCCTTAAGGAAAAGGAGACCTTGGGGATAGCAAATTCAAAATCCTAATTGCAGTTCCAGCCACTGTGCTCCCTGTGATCCAGTCTCCTGTCCCATCTGGCTGGTAATGTGGCAGTGGTAATGATGGGGATAACACTTCTGTGCTACACCTGGGTGCTGAGATGATTGAGTAGGTCTTCAAGATTAATTGTAGGTATGAGAAGGATGTTAAGAGTAGCTTTTTATAGTCAGTCTTTAACTTTTAAACTGTTTCCTGAATAGTCTTGATCACATACACATGTTCATATAAAATAGTATTTAGGTGTCTGAAGAAGCAGATTCTAAATCTAAAAATAAAGTCGATCAAATAGACGTGGCCCCAAAAAGAGTTATTTAAGCAGCTCTAAAGACAGGAATGCTCCCTTCTCCACAAAGCGTAACATTTCCCAGTTCAAAGCATCTGCCTTTTTGAAATTTTGCCCTAGAATTTCCTCCAAATGCAAAAGCCTTAAAATAGTCTGGCTCATTTGGCTTCCCCTTCCTGGTGCGATATTTCAGTAAAATCTGTAGACAATACCGTGAACTTCAGAAATTATCTCGCTAATGATCCTTTTATGGGAGGAAACAACAGTCGTGGGTGGAACATTCCTCTGCAGGGCGTAACAAAATTTTCCTTGGGAGTCCCAGACTTGGGCTATTTCGGATGCCTTGGGAGAGGCTGGGAATGCAGGAGCTGCTGTGGTTCAGTTGTAACAATATGCGGTTCAAGCTGTGCCTGCAGTTTCTGGGGAGCCAGTGCTATCTGATTTTTCCTCTGTAAGGTTTTTCTCAGAGCTGCTGCTGAACTGGAGCCTGGGCTGACCTTGCTAAGAGCTGCAGTCCAGTTGTGGCATAATTTCCTCTCTGCCCTAGGGTGTAGTATAAAAAGTTCCCATAGATTTTTCCACTGAGTGTTTAACACACTCCGTACGGTTTTATTTGTCACTCTTTAGTTGTGTTTATTGCTAAACCTTCTGCATGGACTGGCAGTAATTTTTTTGACAGTTGCTGACATGTCTTTACTGCTTGTTTGGCTGAAGCTGCTTCACCTATCAGGCTTTTGTCCTTGTAATAAAGCAGCCTCTGCATTTGCGGTCTAGTTTAACCCTTGACAGTATCTGTGCAACCAGGACATGGGTGCCTAGGTCAGTAAAGGTGAGGCAGCTTTGTACAAAATCTGTTTCCCAAGGAATTGAGAATTATGAGGAATGCCAAGATCTGTGGCTTTATAGTTTGAATCTAAAAAAAAATATTTCTTTCTGTTATCTCTGGCCTGTCTTTCACTTCCTGCCCTGTGAGCACACGTGCATAAAGTAAATGACTGATATTAAATGAGTAAAGACTGTATTTTAAAGAAAAGCTTAGTTTATCACCCAGTATCTCCTACTGTATTAGAGCCTGGCTCAATTAGTGCAAGAACAAAGTTAATTGTTAACGAGAAAAGAGATGTTTTCTGGGCTGGGAAAAGCCTTGCATGTTTCTGATGGCTGAAGATACTGGTTGATAACTTGGATTGCTTTGGTTGGCTCCTGCTTCTTTGCTCCATGAGAACAGTAATATATTTTTTTTTCATAACTATAGCAGTGCAAGAAAAGAGATGGCAGCTGCTGTGGTTAAAGAATACAAATATATTCTTGCTCCCCAGCCTGAACCCAGCACAGTAGGAGACAGTTCAATTAGCCATCCCCTCCTTTGGTAACCAGTGCTATCCTTTCTCGTTGCATGTAAAAATAAACAGCTCTGCAGCTGTGGGGAGGCTCAGACTGCCTGCCCTGCGCTGTGTGTGTGTGCTGCAGTGTCTGGCAGTGTTTAAGCCTGTGGCAGGAGGAGGATGTGTCTGGCATAGAAAAAATGCCCACAGGTTATTTGGTTTGACAAGGTCATAAATGGAAGTATGTGACATACTTCTGGGGTGGTTTGTTTTTTTTTGCTTTGAATAGAGATCAGGAAACACTTTGCAGAATCAATATAGGGAGGAAGAAAGAGATGAAGATGGAGAGCGAGCAGAAGATGAGAGTGACGCAGGTGCTGCATGTGGCAGAGAGCAGTGGGGAATATGGAATATCAGCAGCTCTCCTGCTGATGGGGTCATCCCGGCTACTCAAGTGCCCATTTGGCTAGTGGTGTCCTGAGCTGCCGGGCAGCAGGTGGACGGTGTCACTGGAGTCAGAAGCTTGTCCGGTCCTCAGCCCTTCGAGTGCTGGGTTACAGGCAGTGTCAGCCCGCCAGGCAGGGAGGTGAATTTGAGCGCTGTTTGCATAAACATCCTTAATGAGAACATCCTTAATGAGCGGCTCTGTTGCCTCAGCCTCTTTTCTTACCTCTCCCTGTTTGTGTGAAGGTGGCTTTTTTGACTGCAGATTGTGTTTCACGCTAAGCTAAGGTAGTCAGTGTGCTTTCAGATCTCCTACCCTAGGCACTTTTATTTCATTTTTTAAATTTATTTAAATATACATTCACTTCCAGACATCAAATTGCACACTGCTTCCTTGGCTGCAGGGCCCAGGTTCAGCTCACGTGGTTGGTGTTGATGTGCCTCTGCTGCTGGGACAGCATTGGCTGCCTTTGCCTGAGCCTTAAGAGCAGACAAGGAAAATCACCGTAAGCTCTTAATAACTAATTAAGCCTAAGTTTATAAAATATTTGGGGGCTTTTTTATGTCACAATTCCTGATGTTGTAGGCACCATCTTTGAATTATATTCATTCTCTCCTGCATGGTTAAGCTTTATCTCCTGTTTTTTTGATGAATGGGTCATTATTCTGAAATAAGAACAGACCAGTGTTAGGTTTCAATACGTCTGAAGATGGTGAATGGATGAGGGTTAAATATTGTGTCTTAAGCCGTGTATTTTTATATATTAAAAAAAAAGAAGATCATGCCACAGATTCTCTAAGACTCCAGTTGAGTGATTAAAGTCCCATAATATCCTTTTGTAACAAATAATAAACAGAAGTTGAGCTGCCAAAATAAATCAAAAGTGAGTTTCATTTAGAGTCATTTCCCTAGTGAATTATGACAGTCGGACAGTGTCCTTCCCATGTAAGAGAGACAGTGAGCTTTTTCTAGCCTAGAACATGTTTATTGAAAAGGGTTTCAGGTGATTGGCATGCCATGAAGAAATAGTGCTGTTTATTATCCTTCTGGCTACTGGCCGTGAAAACTGGCATCTGCAACTGTATGAAGAGGTCAGGCGTAACTTTTGCCATCTGCTGCAAAGCCTGGTTCAGGGCAGAAGCAAGTCTGAGCTTGACCTTGCCTTGTGCTTCTGTATGTACAGAAAGGCAGTGGATGCAGCCTGTCGCTGTCCTGTGGCTGGAAACCGGGTCATGTTTTGTACTGGCAAAAGGCACGCTTTCTTGCTGGTGGCACTGAAGGCAGTGCAAGATGCAATATAAGACCAGGCTGTTCCACAGCCAGTGCTGTTTGGTTTTGATGCCAACAAAGCGAGAAGCCCAGCCTGAAGACAGAAATGCTGACAATGGGCAGATTTTGTCTTACAGTGGATCTCCGCCCCCCTCCCCCTTTTCTTTTTTTTTTTTTTTGTTGTCTCACATTTTTGGTTCATGGTAATGTTTGTTGCAGCTGTGCTACCTCTGTGCTTACTGCAGGTGAGCTGTCAGCATTTCCACTTAGAAATCCCTACTTGTAGGGTTCATAGTATGATTGTCCATTCCCCTCAGCTATGTTTTGTCTCTAAGGCCTCAACCTGAATTCATCTTGCAAAATCTGATGCAACTTGAGTGGTTGCTAAACTTGACCCCCCACAGCAGTCAAGTGTGGCTCTTATATTGCAAAGATGACCAAAATGCTGCCTGCAGTATGCAAACTCATCAGCAGACAAATAACTGGAATCCCTCAGTCCTTTACAGACTTCCAAGGCAAACTGGGTGTGCAGCACTCTGGACTGAACAAAACCAGGCAGCTCGGTGCTGGAACCAGAGGGTGAGCGAAGGAGCGGGTGCGCAGCAGCCGAGGGCAGTGGGTTGTTCGGTGCCTGGAGGAGAGCCCCTGAAAGACGAGGTGTGTTCTGGGCATAGGGAGGTGCAGTAAACAGCTGCAATCAGGGTGTAAACAGATGTGAAGGGCAGAGACACGGCTTTGCAATTCTGAAATAACGAAGAGAGATAAGGGAAATAATAAGTATCTGCACGGGGGAGTTTTTCCTGCGTGATAATAGTGTTTAATGTGTTGAGCGGGGCTGGGCGTGGGAGAAGGCTGCGGCTGTTCACCTGCCAACATTGAGCTGCTTGACGAAGCTGTAGTAACCCATGGTGAGGTTTGAGCATAATGAAGCTAAAGGCTTTGCTAGAGGGTTGTGCAACTCTCACAATTAAGGTTTAAATGGCCACGCCACTCGGCTGCAAATTAGATGCATGCCTGTAAAACTTGTGTAAAATTACTCACTGGAGCAAGACTGCTAAAACCCCTGTCACTTACAGCATATCACTGCCTTTCTTCGTAGTGCAGGCAGCAGTGTGCAGGGCTGGGCAATGCAATAAAAAAATGACAGCTCGGGTGTTGGACTAGCGCAGGAGTGCAGTTCAGGAGTCAAACTGCAAGGTTTCAACCAGCACAACCTGGAAATCGCCTCTGACTTCACCCCCTGTGTCTGTCAGTGTTTGTGCAGCTACTCAGAATGTGGGATGTGATTTCTAAGCATGATTTGGGGGGTTAAGTGAAGGGGCAATAGTAGCAATTTTAAGCTTGGTGCAGCGTTGGACATAATCCGCTTTGTTGATTTAAAGTGTCCTGTGCAGCCTTAGGGGTCAGGATTGGAGCTGATGACACGAAACTCTATTCCTTAGTGACAATTGTAGTAGTTATATAGTATATGATGAACCCCTAGGGTAGAAATCTGCTAAAAATCAAACCAAGTGTGATGAGCCCTTCAGGTTTGTCTGCTCAGGGAAATTAGCTGGCACAGCTGTGGTGCAATATCGTCCTGCTCGGACAGACAAGCCCTCTCGGCTTCAGCTGCAGTGGTTTATCCCTAGCTGTAAAATTTAAGAGTTTTCTCTAAAATGAAATCAGACTGAGAATCAAAGTATATTTCCACCCTTTCTCAATCCGGAGGGACTCATTTGTATGAGGTTTTAGTGGCAGAAATTGTTAGGCTGGTCACAGTGTGCAAGGGTTTCTTTGAAATCTTTGCAGCGGAGACTCCTTGGAGAATTGGGGATGGGAACTTATTTTTAGTCATGGTCTAGATTTTCATTGATCTGGGTTGTAAGTGTGGCAGCAAATGAAAGAAGCATTAACGCTCTGTATTCAAGACTGGGGACTGATCCAGGAGCATTAAATTCTCAGCGTCCTGACCACAGCCCAATTTGTAACATTAAAAATACATTTGGATGCTGTGAATTTGGCAGATGTGTCAAGTGTCTATAAAATACTTAGTAGAGGGCAGCTTTCTGATGTGAGTAATAACATCCAATTGAAATATATATTGGCTAGAATCAAATAAAACTAGCACGTTTTCTAGCACAACACCAGTGAGCATATGGAAACCATCGAGGTATTTTAACCATTACAGGGGACAGAACAGTGTTAATTCAGTTAAGTCCCCAAGCTCAGTTTCCCAAGCAAGCAAACTTCCTCTGAAAATTTGCTTTTCCCCAAGTTAAGCGACATTTTGTAGTAACACACGGGCCTCTCTTAATTCCTGTTTGCCTATTCCCTGGTACTTCAGTATTTGCTTGCACAAGATTCCTGATAGGATGAATAAAGACGTATTTAGAAATCAACACACCCACTAATGAGACACGACTGCTGGCTGGGAGTGGTGTGACAGCTCCGTACCTAGGCTGGGAGGGGAGGGAGGAGGCTCTGTCCTTCTGCTGCGGCTGTGGAGAGACTGACTGTAATTCACTGAATTGGTTTTTTGGCTTGAGTAGTGTTGCTAGTGCTGGTTTTGTGTGTGTTAATGTCAATCTGGTACTGTAAGTTGCTGGAACATAACCTTTTAAAGGATGCTTCACTTCAACTTCTAATGAATTAGACATGGTCTTGTCCCACCTCTCACTTGGGTTATATTCTTTCCTCCTTTTGCTGCTTGGAAGATCTCATATGAAGGGGTGACACAAGTGATGATGTGCAGACTGACCTTAGAAGTTGCTTGGGATAATGCCAAGTAAAGCTATTTTTTATGCAGTCTTCTTCTTAGTGATTAATGGTTTAACTCTGCTCCCGATTGTTTTATATTGGTGTGTTTGGACTCTTTTCCTGTTGCATCTCAAGGTGAAGAAGGTTGGAGAGCTGTAGCTGATTCATGTGCTACGTTTTTCCCTCCAGCTGTGGAGAATGTGATGAAAACCCATGTAGCTCCCTGTCTGCCCAGTTTACCTGGGGTCTGGCTGTGTGCTACAGAGTTGGGTCTTCCAACTCCTCTGTGTGGTTTCTCAGTCTTCTGCATTTCATCGCTGCTGTTAACACAAGAGCAGGGGAGCTTCCACTGCATAAATACAGGCTGGCTGAGAAACAGGGCTGGCTAAAAATACACCATGTTCTTGAACTGGAAGATCCCCATGCGTGTTCCTCCCCCAAGAACTGTTTTTTGGGTCCCTGCTTCTGCGGGCGCTGGGGCTGTACCTCCTCCCCAGGTGCTGTGCGTGGAGCTGGGCAGTGCTCTCGCAGAGGCACCCTGCCATCGCCTGCATCCCTCCCATGCTGGGACACGCTCCGAGACCCACGGCAGGGCAGGAGATCAGACACACTACACCAGAGAAGGAGGAAAGTGATATGTAGCCGAAGCCCGTCTTGTATTGAGTGCTCTGTCTAGAGTCTCTCGCTCTGTCGCTGGTCCTGCCCTCTTTGCTAAGTTTACTGTTGTCCCCGAGGAGAAATACTGCAGAAAATGCCTTTAAGTAGCCGTGGCTGCGGTTCAGACACTGCTGACCGATGGCTGTGCCTCTCGCAGGCAGTCGAGCCCTATCCATGCTGTATTTCTCAGCTGGTGCCTGGCATTCAGGGACCTCGAGGTTGCATAAAGTTTAATAAATAATGCTGATGGGTTAATTGTAGCTTGCAGGCTCAGTTGTTGATTAGAGTCATATGGTGTTTTTCCAGTACATCGCAACCTTAATTTCAACATCCTTGTTTCATCTAACCACAACAGATGATGTGTCCAGTCTCTTTATTTATTTGTGGTCCTCTGCCCCTGAAATGAACTGCTGTTGTAGGAAAGGAAACACAATAACTCAACTTCTGTGCTCGGTTTGGGGGGGGTGTGTGCATTTATATGTTTCCCAGTTGCACTGGCAAGGAAACCAATAAATTAGTAACGCAAGGTGAACCCTGCGTCAAGCCGCGGATGTACAATGACTGGATGTTGTTCATCATGTAAACCAGTTGTGCTGGAATAAGAGCAATTTGTATTCTCTTGATATTGTTTTGGTTTTAGAATTTCTGTCCAAAATAATCCATCTATTAATAAAACAATAACAAAAGCAGTAAGAAAATGCTTTTAAAATTCACGATTCGATGTCTTAATGGGAGCAGAGTGTGAAGGGAAACACGTTCTCTCCAGTATACAGTGTAGCCTTTAACATGGCTGTGATTTCCCCTCTCCTGTTTTACAGGTGAAAGAATAATTGTTAGATACCTTAATAAACTTCTGTATTACACCCTAAACAATTAGACCTACTTTCATGCCCTAGATGTTGGTTTCTTATCCCTTACTGATGAACACCGTTTATCAAATATGAGGTGTTTTCTTGAAACTGAAGTTTGCATTTCCTTGGTTTTGCTCTTAGCTTTACTCTGTTTTTATGCTGATGTGGAAGGTGCAGATTTTTCTCCATTATTTGTTAGCTTTCTTTATTTCCTTCCTCTACATGCAGTATTTTACTTTCAAATGCTGCAGATGGAATGTTATAGCCAAAAAGGTTTCATTGGTTTCTTTAAAAAGAACCATAGGAAAGTTTAATTGTAGGCCTTGTGCAAGAAGTAACACTTCTAATTTGGTTCTGAACTTCCCATCAGATCTGTCTGTCTGACAGTGCCCTCCTGACTTAAAAAAAATAGATTTTCATGCAGTGTTACTTTTGGCAAATCTTATGTATGTTTGAAGAAATGTTTTCAACTCTAAATGCAAATTATATAAAAAACAAGCACGCTGATGAATTAGTGTGTTCTGACTCAAGTAAGGAATATGCAGCTCTTTTTTAGGAGAGTAGCTAAAGATTTATGTCTTAATGGCTAAGCAAATATTTGGAAACAAGTTTTAAGAAATGAAATGAGTGTTTATGAGCAATTCTGATTTACTCAAGTCTGTTAAGTTTGCTGTTGAGTTCTGTGTGTGTTTTTTTTAACAGTTATGGAAACGTACCCCCTTCTCTGAGAGCTGCAATACAGAACTCGAACAGAATTGGCAGCTGCTGTTCGGTCTCTCCCCCACATCCCAGCCATGTTATTTTTCATAGCAGTGGGAGACCACAGTTCTTTAATTCATCAGATGGGGGCAGAGCACATGTTGTCTCATTTGTGTTTGTCCAGAGTTTGTAAGGAGGTAAAAGCTACAAGTGTCAGGACCAGGTGATGACACCGCTTCACCTTATTTTTGGCAATCTTAAGTGTATGAGAACAAAATCCCATTTTACTTTTGTTGGTGTTCCAGGGGCAGTTTTTAGGTGGGGAGTTTGCCCGCTGCTGCATGTGCTGGTTTCTACCAAGCGCAGAGCAGTCAGCAGCAGGAACATGTTCTTCAGGTGTAAACCAGTTTCCTGTAAATAGTGTCTGCTGGTTTTTGTCACAATATTATTAAATAGCACTGTGACCTGTTAGAGAGAGAGATTGAGTGTGGTTTCTTAACAGTGAGCAAAAGAGAAACTGCTGATGTGGGGGCAGCTAGAAATCCTTGTTTGGGCCATTATCCGAGGATAAATTATGGGCAGTAACATTGGAAAAGGTCCCTGTATTCAAGTAGATGATATTTTATCTCATGAGGAAAACAGATAAGGCAGTTTTCTTTTTGTGGGTAGGGCTTTTAATGTAAAACCTGTTAAGATTTGAGATGGAAATCTTCACTCACAGTATTGTTTGCTCTGAACTTGGTTGCTGAAGGCTGTTGAGAGCAAATGGCTTTGAGCTGTGTATTGATGCTAAAAGCAGCAACTCAAATGCTGTCTTTCTTGCAGAGCAGGTTAGAGATGCCACCCCTAAGTGAAAGGATTGTGATGGATGGCTGGTGGTCTTGGATTTCACCTTGACAGTCATGGCAAGGAGAGCTGCTATGGCTATTGACTGAGCCTGGATCTCAAAAATTAGCCCTAGGAGAGGGGAATGGGATCTGAGATGTGTCTAGGAAGGGTACAGCTAGTTGGGGATTTGGGGTGGTCCTGCTGCTTGTTTGCATTGCTCTGTTGTGACTTCCCTGGGCTCCTTAAGGCTGATCCTCCATGCCTTGCCTCCCAGTGGTTCTGTGTGCATGGGATCCTCACAAATACCTATCCCTGCAAGTTGGTTTGAGATGATCCAAAGTTTGAGTAAGTTTTGTGAGATTGCCTTGGCTTTGGATATAAAGGAGGGTAATGTCTCTTTCTGGAGAATCTTTTTAATTGGCAGGATAAATCCTCATCTCTTCTTTTGGAGAGAACAGCAGCTCTGACTTCCCTGGGATTATGCAGAGAAATTAACATTTAACATTAGTGCTGAAGCAAAGGGAAACATAGCAGTTGGCATCTGTGAAGAATTTCAAGTTGACTTTTTTTTTTATACAGACCTGTCCAAATCTCAGAACATGCAGGACAGTTGCTGCTTGCTTAATAGCCCACTTGAGTAATGAGCTGCAGCCGTGGTCTGGGACTGAGTACAGAGGCTAGAGTTAAATATGTTGAAAGGAGCATTCTTGGGTTTGCACTTAATCCACATGTCTTTAAATGGAAGAAAAGAGAAAACGTTATTGTAAAAGGTGGCTAGGCTGGAGCCAAATGAGAAGGTAGGTGGTGGTGTTCATTTCTGCTATAGCTGTCCCTGCAGCACATTTGTGTGTTCATTTCCCTTCGTGAACATGCTATATGATAGCTGTGTGACACTAATAGATAAAGTGTTAACTTTCACATGATTCAGAAGATATTTCTGAGGAGACTTTTTTTCCCCCTCTGGAAAATGAATTATAAAACGTTTCCAACTTTTATACTTTTATTATAATGCAGCTATGTTCCAGCAAAAGCTCCCGGCAGAGAGCTTGCTCATACATTTCCAAATGAAGATGTGTTAAATTTGTTTGCTGAAGGAGCTTGTAGCTTGCACTGTAACCTTGGTCATGGGACTGCATATAAAAACAGAGGGATAGAAGCCCACTTAACAGCGGGAAACAAAGTGGAGCTGGAGCTGGAAATGTTATCAGACTGGGAAGGCAAAACGTGTTGAATTACTTCAGAAGTCAGATTTTGGACATGTGATTTTGGACATGTGGCTTCACTCACTGAATCCACGTGTAGTTCACACTGGCTGTGTGAGGTCAGGATTCACCATGGTTGTATTGAGGGGACCACATGCCCCAAGAAGCTTGCAGTAAAATAGCACAAAAATCCAGGTGAGGTCCATTTCCTGTGCTCGACCCTCTTTACGTGATAAACCTGTGCCCTCTCCTCTGTGCCTAGAAAGAGCCATTCCTCCTGCAGGTGGGTGGGAGGCTGAGCTGCCCACCCCAAAGGAATCAGCAAAATATGCTTTGTGTTTTCCAACAGGTTAATACCATGCTAATTCAGTGAGGGGTTTAGGCAAGCACTCAGTGTTCTATATGTAATGTTGTGAATTTTTTATTTAGAATTAATGATGAGCATTGACTTTTGATGTGCTGATGATCTTTTCTTTGTAAGAAAACCGCTCTTCTCTGCTGCCCCAGCCCAGGGGCTGTAGGGAGCAACTGGGTATTTCTTAGAAGGTGAAAATTGAATGCAGCTTTTTTTCCCACTCTGACTTTGTTTCTTTTCCAGGCCCTGGAAGAAGCCCAGAAGGCTATTCAACAGCTCTTTGGTAAAATTAAGGATATTAAAGACAAGGCTGAAAAATCAGAACAAATGGTGAGCAGCAATTTCTTTCTAGCCTTTGAAAGGGGGGGGGGGACACACACTGACTTTTGCTTCCAGTTCTCATTAAGAAGGGAACATTTTTTTTCTTTGGTCCTGCTGACTTGTTGGTAATTTGCTGTCCACAGTTTTGAACTTGTACCTTTGTCCTTCTGTTAACATGGCTGTAGAGCTAAAATGTTTGTAGTTTCAAAGGGAGGAGAGAGCCCTTCTTACCTCCGTAAAATTTTGTTGCTGTGGCTTGATATTTAACTAGACTTTTTGTTTTTTTCATTCACTAGGTTAAAGAAATCACACGGGATATCAAGCAGCTAGATCATGCCAAGCGTCATCTGACCACCTCCATCACCACCCTCAACCACCTACATATGCTGGCGGGGGGGGTGGATTCCCTGGAGTAAGTATGTGAAATTTTTAGTGGTACTGTGATGCCACTGCTGAGTTCTTAAGTTTGGTGCAGTGCTCTGAATATGTCTGTAACAGCTGCTTGTTTTTCTGGAGGGAAGTTTACTTAATAGGTTGCAGTCTTGATTTTTGCTGGCAGATCCTCTCTGTGTTGCCCTGAGTGACCTGCAAGTTAACGCTACTGTATTTAAGGGTTCACAGCATCGATTGCTTGAATTGCTGTGTTGATCCTTGGTGATAAAGAGTAAGTCTGGCTTCATTAAAGAGTAAGACAGTCTGTGCAGTTAGGTATCCTCATTAGGGATGTGCTTTTCAGGGATTTGGGGGGATTTTTATTAGTCTCACATCTTAAACTGGAATGAGATCTCTTTTTCGGAAAGGTCTACTCTAGTTCTGAGGATGACTTTAAAGAAGCCTTACGGCTTGTACTGTGTATGAAGGGTGTTAGATGTTTCTAATAATCCTTTGAGGGTTTTTTAATGTGCTTGAGGAACACACACGCTAGGGAAATTCAGGTTTTTGCATGTTGCATCTGTGAAGTTGCAAGACCCAGGCACAGCCTGTTCTTGGATTGTAGCAAATGCTGCACAAACAATGGGTTGTTAAGTGTTCAGAATAAATTTTTACTTAGGCTGCTGTCTCCATTGGAATGATCCTAAGGGATTAAATAAAAATAAATAAACTTGATTTTTTTTCTCTCTGAAACCTGTGAAAATTATTAGCAGAAAAGTCAAGGCTAATAGCTTTTCAGCATAATGATTCTCCTCCCTGTGAAGCTTTAACTCACACTTTGTGTGTAATGATGAATGACTTAGGTCATTATAGTGAAATAACATTTACTGCCTCCAGACCCATACTGGGAAGTGGATGCATTCAGTAGTTTACATGTTCTTTGCCAAGTGTTGCTTTTGATGTTTATGTTTTTTGAGGCATTGCTAGATGTGTGCTGGATTGGTTTATTTTAGCATCAGTTAAGTGAAATTTTAATGCTGCATTGGAATGTTAATGAAGAGTAGTGTATTTTAGAAAAATAAATGTCAATAGGGACCAGCATGACACATTGGGGATGAGGTAACCTGTGGAATTACCACCCAGGATTTTCATCGAACCTGCCTTTGTAAACTTTTAATTTCCTCTGCAGGGCTATGACCAGGAGGAGACAATATGGGGAAGTTGCCAACCTTCTCCAAGGTGTTGTGAATGTATTAGAGCACTTCAACAAATACATGGGGATTCCTCAGATTCGACAGCTTTCTGAAAGGTAAAATGATCAAACCCTGAGTGCTTGAATGCCTGCTGGGAAGGAATGTTAGAAAATGCATTAGTCAGAATCAGTTTCTCAAGGATGTAAAGACTGGACACGGTCCTTTCAGCTTCTTTCCAGCCAAAACAGGTTAAAATTGAACACAGTTTGGTCAAATCTTGAGCAGCCTATTCTGTTAAATAACAGTAATTAGTGTGGATGTTATTCATGAATGCTCTGTGCTTCTCATTGACAGGCTTTTAATTTACTTATGTGGAGTAATCTGTGGAAGTGCAAATTGTTTTATGTGATCTTCATGTGCAGGTGTTTGTGGTGAACCCTAAGGTGATGCTTTCTCCTGCTTTCTTAACCTCAGCGATAGAGTTTAGCAGCCTGGCATGAAGCAGAAATATATACATTAACATAGTGGTGCTTGGGGCCCTTTTCTGCCCAGACATGTGCCTTACTGCTGTCGAATTGCTGTCAAACTGCATAGTTGCCCAAGGGTTTAGGCAGGCAGGATTTCTTTTTGTGCATTTGCCAAACTCAGTTATTTCAAGCACCTTGAGCTTCTTCTGCCAAAACCTGCTCCCCTTGCCCAATTCTGCTGAGATTTGAGGCTTGTAGTAAATCTTCTCAAAATTGCATGCAGCACACCTGACTGCTCTAAACATTTACACAGAGCCTCTATAGTGTTGATTTTCTAATGTGGAGTTACACATTTAAATTTGGTGAGTTTTGGTGCAGCTCCAACAGCAAGTGCCTGCCATTCCCAGCAGTAGCAGGTGAAGGCTTAGTGGTGACTAAGCCAGCAGATCTCCTACGGTCTTGGCTTCATTTGGGATGTGACAGCTGGGTGTCAAGGGACAAGGCCCTCCCTGTTCCAGGGGCCATTGCTGTCCCTGGCCAAAACCTACTCTTCCTGCTTTATGACAGGCTTTATTTCTCTCACATCACACATACAATGTCTGCTTAACAGCCTGTAGTAGTGCTGAGCACAGCTCAGAGGTGAAACAGCCTATTAATGTTAGGGATGAACCTTCTTAATGATACAACCATATCTAATAGCATTTCTTTTCTGTTTGAAAATTGCAAATCTATCACCACCATCCTCTTGATGCCTGAGATGGCTTGGCTTATTACAGGGGTACTCGAAGGAGCCTTCCAGGCACAGAAACTAATTTTTTGGTGACTCCCTTCCCTAAGACAGCAGCTGGCTGCCTGTGCTGTTTAGTGATGGAAACAGTGTTTGAATGATTTGTTTGTAGTATTTTCATGTGAAACTGTTGGACTTTCTTTACAGTAGAGATACTTCTTCCAGAAAATCCAGACAGAATCCATGAAACTGAGCAAAAGAAAAATCCACCCTAAATCTAGAAAGAGATGGGGCCTTGTTTTAACAAGGCATTTGGCCATAAGCATCTGCTTAAATGAATGTGAACATCAAGGAAATAGAAGCCTATGTCAGTGCTTTTCTGGATTTCAGCTGTTTCTATTCCAACCTCATGCTCAGAAAGATAGCTTGCTTCATTTTTTTCCAGAGTGGTAATGCCCTTGGGCAGAAACCTGCTGTCATTGGCCATTTTAAGACCAAATATAGTTTAAGCCTTGGTCCAGAATTCTGGCTGGTTTTCCCTTTCTGATGGTTTAATATTTTTGTAGTTGCTGATAATTATAGAAAACAATTCATGCTGCTGCTAAAAGGCACAGTGGTTTCAAGTCAGGCCAGAGACACTGGCAAGGACATGGAGGAAAACTTTTGTTTTATTCTCCCTTCAAGATAAGGATCTGAAAAGCTGAAGAAAGTCTGTGCCTCCTATTTTTAGAATTGCCTCGGCAGGGTTTTCCTTCCAGTGTTTACACAGGGAGAGTTACACCATCTGGTAGCGATAGAAGCGGCTGCTTGTGGGGCGAAAGGAGAGCTGCACCCGGGGTGTTGCTGGGATCTCTTTACTGCTTTGACATCCAGGCAGCAAATTACTGCAGGGAGGTCTACGGCACAGTAATATCTGCTTTGGAGTTTGACTACACATGTACGTATTAGGGCCCGGTTTGGAGTTGCCTTTTCTCTCTGTCTTTGCTCGGAAATACTTTCGTGTTTCATGAAACATCAAAGGAAGTTCGCCTGGCTTCTCGCAGTGCTATTTTTAGACTGTGAAATTGCTGGGGTTTGATATCTCATGAATTTGGTTTAATGGTACAAGGGAAGCCTCTTGGATGTTTGTGAAGGCAAGAAATGCTTTAGTAGATGTTGGCACAGACCCGTGACAGTAACAGAAGTCTATTATATACAATAAGTCTATTATATACAGTGCTAAAAGAGCAGATTCTGTTGCTTTCTTTAATAAAGAGCCTCTCTTTCTTGGTGTGAATGGAGTGAAGCCAAATATGAATGGGAAACCATGGGAAGGAAAAGTGCCTGCTCAGTGGTGTTGGATGCGCTCTTTGTCATGGGGTATTCAATTTAGGTTCCTGCTCCTAGATGCTGTGAAAACTAATGATGTTTTTTTAATGTTGCTTTCCACCTGTTCTGTCCCTTTGAAAGTAACCAAACAAAATCCCACTGTAATTATTCATTGGAAACGTGGCTGAACTCTCAATTAAATGGCTTCTTGTGCTGGTCCTGTGGAGTATTGATGCGAAAATGTCACAATTCACATCCAAATGTAAATATTTTCCTAATCATGTTCCTAAAACAACTTAGATGGTGCGTTCAAAGTTGCTTATTGTAGTAAATAGCAGTATTTTGTTATCTCTCAATCCTCTTCTGTCTTCTGGCTGTGGAGGGAGCATACAATTAGTGGTCACAAACTCACCCATTAAAGTGGTTGAGAAAGCCTAGCAGATAGTGGAAAAAAGCCTGGAAAGTATTTAGGAGAAAGATGATTATAATTTTGCCACAGAAGAACAGGCTAGCTCAGCCTCTTTTTATCTCAGCAAGCTGCCTGGCGTGGTTTAAAATTTCTGGTAGCTTTGGCTAAAGGAATTGCGGCTTCTAGTAATTTAATGTCATTTGAAACATAACAGTGGGTTTTCTTGTTTTTATTTTTTTAAAGGCGGGGGAAGCAGAGAACAAAAGCCACTAATAATAAAACAAAAAAAGAGAAACAAAAATCACTAATACTTGGGTAACCAAAGGTTTTGGCACATGCAAACAACCCCAGGAAAAGGCAATTCCCTGCTGCGGTGAGCCAGGACAGCTACTGTGATAACCCAGCACACTGCTGGAGGGAATCTAGTCAGGGAAAGATATCCTTATCAAACCGACCTGAGAAGAGATCCTAAATCTCTTATCAGCTGAGAGTGCCTGGGGTTTCTGAGCCTCGGTGGGCAATTCGCTTTCTGCAATTGGTTGAACACACACACACGTGCAGAAACAGTCCTTCAGCAGTGAATGCGCCTGAAGCCAGCCATGGGGTTGAGGCTCTTATCGTTGCAGTTGCCGTTGCATGAAGATTATTCTGAATTATTGAAAGGCTCACATTTTTTCCATGGGGAGCAATAATCTCTAGTGGCTAAAGCAAGCACCTTCCTGCATTCTCTGCCTAGAGCAATGTAAATCTCTGTGAAGAGATGGCATAAAGGTTTCATGTTTCTGGGTGCATGCTTGTGGAAAAAAGTAATTGTGTGTGTCTGTGTGTGTACTTACATAAAGAACGATAGTTACTGGGAGGGCAGTGAGGTTCCTTGTCATTGCTCACACATACCTAAACCTTTGGCTACTTTGACGTCTCTACGTCTGACGTCTATCCCTGTCTTACAAAATGTGAAAGAAAAAAAAAAGAAAAAAAAAGGTAGAACTCATTTTTTTCCCTGTTTGCTTTTGAGAGATTTTTAAGCAGGACAGATTTTTTAAAAAATTATATTTTTAACATCACAGTTCAGCAAGGCATTCCTGCAAGTTTCTTAATTTAAGGATATGAGAATCCCTGTTAAGACTATCCTTAAGTACTTTCCTGAATCAGCGCCTATAACAACAAAGCCCTGGGACCGGGCTTTTAACGGCTTGACAGTGCCTCTTTTAAATTTGTTGAGTCTTTAGGAATCTGGCTGCTGCTCTTCTCAGTGCCTCCACTATGCTTGCACTACAGCTCTTGTCAAATAGGAAGGTCCCTGTAGCTGGTCGTAAGGAGAGAAGTACCACAGCTACTAACTTCCATTTATTTATACAAACCATTCATTTCTAAAACTAAAGACTTCTTGTTTCTTGAGTATTTAAAAGATAAAATTTTTCAATCCATGTGTAGTGTCTTTTTTTTCCCCCCTCCTTTTCTTAAGGATCAAAGGATGTAGTTCTGTGATGCTTTCTCCCATGAATTACTAGTGCATACTTGTACAATTTAAGCAGGATTATACCTGTCGTTGCAGCTGCTGGGCTGGGTTCCTCCTTACTGCTTAAATTTCCCACTCCTTCCATTTCAACATATTAGCGAATCCCTTTTGTTTCACAGTTATGAAGGTGTTAACTTGGAATCTCTACCTGGAAGAGTAGAGGAGTTTCTAAACATTCCTGTGAAGCAGAGAGCTTAAGTGAGAATTAGGTTTGACATTGTGGGCAGGAAGCTTTTCCAGCAAAATCCCCATAAATAAATCCTGGATAAGGCAGGTCATACATACAGTTAAATCACAGATAAAAAGTTATATTTCAACTGTCACTTTTAAAGGACTAGAATTTTCTGTATTTGGCACCATTAAAGAATCCAGCCTGTTCTCCAGCATTGTTAGGTCATCTTGTAGTGTTTTGCTACTAATGGACTTCAAATGGGAAGATTAAAGAAGCAGATCATTCCTTGATAAGGTTGAAGAGTCTTAAACAACAAAAAAACCCCAGTCTTCTCCCCACAGTCTGAACAAACATTTTCACAAAAGTAAATGTAACCACTCTTTCTAACATATCAATCTCAGTGGAAAAATCCACTGCTTTGAATGATCAGTTTAGACCTTAAAGCATTTCCAGTATAATAAAAAGTGATGGAAGAATGTGAGGGCTGCAGAGGGATATAAGTGCCTAACTGTTTGTTTTGGCTCTTTCTAGTATGTGTAGGCATTTCCATTTCCCTAGAAGTATCAATTAAGCTGTATTGACTTTTATTTCTGGAAATTGGAAGCTTTATTCTCTCAGCTAAATAAAGAGCAAGATTGTGGTTTGTTCAAAACTTTTTCATCCAGTTCATACCTTTGCTCTTTTCTGCTTCTTAAGAGATGGAGGATTTATAGGATAAACCCACAGCCAACAGTATTCACATGGATGCATTTAAAAGTAGGTCAGTGCACCTGGAACTGGGAAAGGTTTACAATGAAGATTGAGACATTGTGAAGCTTTTTATATGTCAGAAACACACTTTTGTTGAAATGTGTTTTCTCTTTAGCATGCTTTTTTTTGTCTCTTAAAAACCTTCGCATAGCTGTTAGTGTTTCAGTCCACTTCGTAGTAATGTTTGCAGGCAACGAAACGAAGAAGTTGTACCGCCAACAAAGCCCTTGCTTCCTCTGTCCTTGTCAGGGTGAAGGCAGCACAGAATGAGTTGGGACAGCAGATCCTGGCTGACTTTGAGGAAGCTTTTCCTTCTCAAGGTACAAAGGTAAAGGTCTCACTTCCCCTCTTCCTCCCATTGAAAATTGTTGCTGCAAACTATTCAATGTAGTTGTCATTGGTTTTAATCTCATTTTACATTTAAATTTGATCTCTCTCTGTTTCAGGAGTTATTTTAGAAAGCAAACGAGTCTCCTAAGCTGTAGGTTGCTAGGTATATTTCTCACTGTTTCTGTTGAGTGAATGTGGGTGAAAATGATGCCCATCCTCTGTCATGCTGCACGCATCAATTGCAGTAAGTTCTGCAAGCCAGCTGAGGAATGCCCCAAGCAATTAATGTGTGGCCTATACACCAGAGTGGGGTTCCCTCAGTATCTCACCCAGGTTACTGGTTATTTGTTACACACAAAAGGTTTGTATTGTGTTCAGAGAAAGCCAAACATAGGCTGTCTTTTGACATGCTGCCACTAAGTTTGTGTCTGGTTTACTCAGCGCAAATAGAAATCTGGGATAGGGCTAAGGCACAGAATGTGCTTCCCCAAAATTACGCATCCAAATGCTTGCAAACAATATGGGAGGTAGGTGTGAATTTGAATTTACTTCAAAGAAAACACTAGTTTGGTCTTCCAAAGTACAAGCTCTGCTGGTTTCTTTGTAAAATTAAGAAGTACAGAAATGAGGAAATTATTTGGAACAGATCCTTGATGAAGGGCAAATCTGTGTCCGTGTGAAGCAGCATCAAAAGAACACTTCTAAAAAAATGTTTCTAAATTTTCTGTCTTCTCCACTAACGTCATGCTATGCACCAATACAGACCAGCAGATGCTACTTAGTGTTGCAAATTGATCATCTCTCAACTGCTTTTTTCCCCTGTTAATTTGGCCTTCAGGTTTGCAGAAAAGGGGTTTGCATGTCTCACTTGTCAGCCACTTCTCTTAGCTGTTCTTCAGAATATCTGGGCCAATGAAAGGCTTTGGAGAAGTGGTGGGACAACAGTTCTTTCTGTAGATGGAGCTGGCTGCTGTTCTGTGGTAGGGAGATTTCTGGCTCTTGAGCTGTAGAACAACTTTATGGCCAGCAGCTCAATTTTCATCCTACAGAAGAAAGAGATTTGCACCCAACAAGACAAAGATAAAGAAGTGATAATATAGAGTAGCAGCAGAAGCATCAAAAAGAGAAGAATAACGGGAAAGGATAAAAACAGGATAACCTGGATGTAGTACAGTTTACAATCACCCATTCAGCTATTTAACCTTAAATCATTTGTTCCTGTTTATTTTGATAGAGGCCTGGTGGACCCAGCAATGTCCTACGTGATGCGTGTCTAGTCGCCAATGTCCTGGATCCCAGAATCAAACAGGAAATAATCAAGAAATTTATTAAACAACATCTCTCAGAGTATCTGGTCCTTTTCCAGGAAAACCAAGATGTAAGGGAAGCTTAGCAAGCTACGTTTGGATTTCACATTTTGCTCTGCTGGCATTCATGAAGTTCACGTTTCCACAGGTTCCTGTGGTGAAAGGTTTCTGAACCGAGGGCTCAGAAGCAGTGACTTGCTGATGTCATATGGACTGGCTGTTGAGTTGGGAGTCAGTGTCATCTCGGCCAGGATGACTTTCTCCCACCTTAGACCTCAGTTTCATGTATCAGCACTGGAAATGTTTTCCCCTCGTATAGTAAATAAATAAGTTCAAGTTAGGTATACTTTCTGCACTGTAAAGGGTTGAAAAATTAAACTCCGAAAATTGCAAACCCAAAACTTTGAAAAACAACACCTCCCCCCAAACAAACAAAAAAACCCAAATCCCTAGTGGGGGGAGGGATTTCCAGGAAGTGGATTAATCTTTGTAGCTGGTTTTTAATTTTCTTGTCCTGATGCTAACAGCTTTTTAAAAATTTACTGTAATCATCCTGGATTTGAAAAAAACCAAACAAAACCAACTTTGGATCAAAAAGTATTTTGATCTGTGGGTCCACAGTCCGCAGAGTGTGAAAACCAGCTGAACATGAGAATCTAGGAAATCCTGTGTTCTCATCCCACTGTTGACTTTAATTTTTCTGCCTGCGAAACAAAGAGGGTGGGATCAAATGAATTATTATTGGGTTGAGTTTTCAATAGTACCTACATGATTTAAGAGTACTGTTATTCTCATTTTCAGCAGAACTTGCCCTCTTAATTCACACAAGGTAGGGTTTTCAGTCTGGCATGTGTTTAAGCACTTTGAAGAATGACTGTTAGCATTCAGAGTATTATTAATAGTGGTCAAGTTAGCTTTGATCGATAGCCCAAGCTGCTCTGTGAAACTACAGCAGCACAGTTATGCAGTCAGGCTGAATATTAGCAGCTGCTGCTGTTAAAGATGATGTTCTCCATCTTATTCAGGTGGCCTGGCTGGATAAGATTGACAGGCGCTATGCTTGGATCAAGCGTCAGCTGGTGGACTACGAGGAGAAGTACGGGCGCATGTTTCCCCAGGAATGGTGTATGACGGAGCGCATCGCTGTGGAGTTCTGCCATGTCACAAGGTGAGCATCTGGGGAGCTCATGATGCCTCCCAGCAGAGTCACCTTCTTAAAAACAAAAGGTTGGCTTGTCTTTCGTGAAAATGATCATATATCCATAGGACTCTAGAGTGAAAACCCTGAGAAGTTTCACTAAAACTGCACATACATTGGAGAGAGTGAGATGATGTGGAAATCAATTTTCAATGTAACAGAGGTAAGAATCAGTAATATTAGAGGCCAAGGGACATAGCGTGAGCTGACTATGGTGTGACTGTCTGAGACTGTGCTCTTAGCCAGCCAGAGATGGGGGACCAGAGGAAGGTGCCAGCTGGAGTCCCAGCAGCACCACTGCCTTTGTTCTGGGACCCCAGTCAGAGACACTGCACTTCCCGGGGTTTGATACTGTGGGCTTTCCTGGCTGCAGTGGTGTGCTGGCTGTTAGGAGATGGGGTCCTGTTACCCACAAAGCTCTAAACAACTGTGATTATGTTTGAAATGTGACCCATAAAGCAGTTTTATGTTAGAGAGCATCTTAGGAATTAGCTTGAATTTTGTGATGAAAGTCTGTCTAGGGAATAGACTGAATTACAGTGTAAGGTTTCAGATCTTTTTTCTTATAGAAAACCACATTTGTTTTTTCTGTTTCCCCTCTCTCTTTCAGGACAGAGCTCGCTAAGATAATGCGCACAAGAGCAAAGGAGATTGAGGTGAAATTGCTTTTGTTTGCAATTCAGAGGACAACCAACTTTGAAGGACTTCTGGCTAAACGCTTCTCAGGTTGCACTCTAGCTGATGGGACAGTGGTAAGGGGATTTCTAAAGAGCAACCCTTTACTCAACAGCTTCTTCAGGAGAAAGAAGCCCTCACACACATAGCGATGGTAATGGGAGACTGCAAAAGGTGTCACCTGCAGCCTCCTTTTGCACTGGCAGGTTAGGGTGTTTAGTGTGACTGTGCTCAGTGGCTTGTAGTTGGGAAAGTGATTCTCAGTCTTGCAGACTGGTAGAGAGGATGGCACAAGGCTCACAAGAAGTACAGTACACTGGTTGTATACTTTTCTGGTTCTCCTGGGCCCTGTGCTGTTTGCAACTGAAGCCACATTGCTACGGAGAACCACAAACTAATTATGGTGACTGCATTATAATGTTTGTTCTCTGCATGTTGATGACACATTATAACTAAAAGTCCCCTCTTCTCTTCATTTCTAGTTACCACATGTTCACCACATGGTACCATCTTTCAATCCCACATTGTCTGTTGAGTTAGTATTTCTTGCAGGGGTGTTGGTAGCTTCTACTTACTTTTCAGTTTCTCATTTGGTAGATTGCAAAGGCAGAGCCAAGAGAAACAGCTCAGTGAATATCTCTAGGGCCATCTCTGTGCTTTTTCTGCCTGAAACCTCAGCCAAGAGCTTTGCCAGCCAAGTGCCCTGGGAGCACAGAGTCCACGTGTGGCTCGGAAGCCACTGGTTTGAGGTTGGCTTCTCTGTCCAGCTGGTGTCTTGAAGCCTACTTGGATGTGATAATTCAGCCTACGAGGCAAGCCTGCTGGACCCACTTATAATTTGCTGTGGATCAGTAGGTGCCGCTAATTAAAAAGGGAAGTCCTGTAAGGTTTTGCCTCCTGGCTGAATTTAGATCTCTCAAGAATATGGCTTTATTTTTCTGACAAATTTCATATGAAATTTGCAGCTTTAATTAAATTGGCTTCACTGGGTTGTTATCCCTTTGGAGAAGGTAGGCACAGAAGCTGTTATAACTGAGAGAAACAGAGGGGGAGGGTGTGGCTTGAAAGAAAATCCTCTCTGTTCCCCTTTCTGAGCTGCCTAGAGGCTATTACACTCTGGGTGTCATCTTCTGACCTATTTTATACACAAAATGAAGGCCATAATTATAAATGGCTATCTGGTGGGTGCACAGTGGGGACAAGCAGTCTGGTGGAAGCAGTAATGCAGGATTTACTGCAACAGCAGAGTTTTGGGAGCTGCTGTCACGAGTCCTCCTGGTGGAGACCACATGCTTTGGAGTGTGTGGTTTGAGAGTAGAAATTTGGCATGGGTCAAAATGCCCCTTCCAGGGACAATTCAGGCAGAGCAGGTGAGCATGGGTGCAAGAAGAGCAGGCTGTAAGAGGGTGCTGAGGATGAAGTGTGCTGGTGGAGCGATGGAGAGGGAACCAGACTCGAGCCCTATAGTAGGAGGGAGTATGCTCTAACCTTGATGGTCAGGCACCCTGCAATCACCTCTGCTTGAAGAAGACAAGCTGCTGTACAGTGCTTTGAAGGGCTTAGTAAAGCAAAACATGGAGGCAGCTGTGTGCCAGAGGGGACAAAACAGACTGTTCTCTAAGGAGCTTCCTCTTTTTTAACAGAAGAAGCCAGAAGCGCCAATTCCCTCCACCAACCCGTTTCTGGAGGATGAAACTGGGACAGAGACAGATGAGATTGTGATCGAGAAAAGTGATACGGACAAAGTAAGTCTTTGAAGTTCTCCAGTTGTCAGTGAGGCAGCCTCTGTGTCAAAATCTCTGGTGGTGCCTAAGCTTTTCCCATCCCATTGATTTGAAAGGTTTGTTTTCCCAGCAATTAATTTAGCACAGTTTTGATCTTCTGTGCAGCATATAGGCTCCCAGTACAAGCGTGGTTTGCTCTGGCTCACTTCACTGAAACCAAAGCAATCTTTATTTCAGTTAATAGTGCGGAGACAATCCTGCCACATGAGAGTGAGTTGGATTCTGTTCTAGCCCATGCAGCAACAGCTCAAAAGTAACTACAAAATTTCTGTCAAAGAAAGATGAACTAGCATAGCTGGGTTTTCAGATCCCAGAAGAAGCTCCCACTGCAAGCAGTTACAATTAATATTTTGCCTTGTCAGCCAAGCAAACTAAGTCTAGAGTCACCCTGCAACTCATTGAACTTTCAAGTGTCAATGCTGGATTTTCGCTCCAAATACAGTACTTCTGGGATTTTTATCTCTATAGTGCTTTTCATCCATTACCTCTGCAAAGCAGGCAACACCTAACCACTTGTAAAAGCACTGGCTTTCCAAAGCCCTCTGCAAACATTAAAGGAGTGAATAGTAAACACAATTGTTTTAACTGGCACCAGTATCAAAGCCTGTAAGCCCCATATTTTCTACTCACCAGACAGACGTTTTCTAAGTGTTCAACTGTTGCTTGCGGAAGGTACTACCCTCTCTTTGTTCAGTTACAGCCCTGTAAATGGGCCATTTACAGGTAGTATCCTGATGGGTGACCGGAGCCCTAGGACCCACTCAGATCTGTGCCCCTGGGGAGATTGGGGGGTGGTAGCTCTCCACCAGAACAGTTTGGTGCACTGCCTCCCCCTCCAGATTCTAGCATGAGCAGGGCAGCCTGCTCCCTTCCACCCACAGCAGAAGTCCTGAAATAGAACAGTTGAGCAAAGTTTTGCTCTTTCCATTAAAATACAACTTGGACAGTTGGTATTGGACAGACTTTATCAGTGATCTAGAAGCCAGAGATGGGGAACGTGCGGAGACACCTGTGTGGTGTACTTCTTGTGAAGAGCTTGATTTCCACTGTCTGTAATGGCGGGGGGAAGATTGGCTGTGATGTGCAGTGCTGGGCTGAGAGGACATCCTTGGAGAAGTCAGGAGTGCTAGAAGGCAGGTGAAGACATAAATTGCAAAGCCTTTTTATGCTGTTTAGGGCTGGGTTTAGTGAACAGTGGAATGCACTGCCCTGGCCAGAAACAGGTCAGGTACTTCTGAGAAAGGAACTCTGCTCCTTGTACATGGGGAGGCTGGTATGAAGCCATCCATTGAGCTATCCCTTGAAATGCCATTTGTGGTGAGGTTGCCTTCTCTTTTTGGGTATGCCCTGTGTTAATCTTCACAATGCAGTGCTGGACTCTGCTGCGAGGGTGGCTTGGGGAACTAGGGGGACTAGAAGGGTTGAAGATGAAGAATTTTGAGTGGTAGAGCTCTTTCAAGACACTAGTCCTGAGAATTCAAGACACTTGGGAGTGAAAGAGGGAGCACAAGAGTTGGGGGGGGGAAGTGCATGTTAAAAAAGAGCCTCTTTTAGTGATCCTACCAGTTCGTTTTAATCTGTTTACTTTGGATAGTAATGAAAGGAAACTGGGCCAGCTGCAGACCTCCTTACTGTGACAACAGTAACCTTTTATTATTTCCATCAAACTCAAGGAGGAAATGGCTTAAACATCTGCAGCTTTTGGACAGGATTGCACACTCAGAAATACAGCTTCACTGCTACTGTTAAAAGATTTAGTATTCTCTCCACCAGACATGCTGGGAGCAGCATGATGCAAAGACACGCGCACACACAGAAAACCAGTCCTGCATTAGGAGTTGGCTCTTCCAGCCTGGTAAATTGTAAACATCATGAATCTGCAACCTTGTGTGGCTGCTGTCCTGGAGACTTTGCAACTAGGAGGTTTTTGTAATTACCACCTATTGTTTTTCCTCCTGGTTCCGATGAGCGTGCGCATCCGGCAGAAATGGGCAGGTACTGGCAAAGGGACTTGGATGGAGAATGCTGGGTAGTGGCTCTGTCCCAAAGCTGTAAAAATGTACATTCTCCAGTCATGCTCTTAGAAGGTTAATGAAGCCAATCTCGTAGAGGTGGTCTGGTCTCCATAAAACCATTTGCTCAGTTTAGGTTTGCAGCCATATCTTAGTATTCATTGTGTCTTTGAGTCTTAATTATTTCTGAGAACACTTGAGAAATGCTTGCCTTGTCATTCTTTGCTATTTTTGCAAATGACTTTGTGCCACCTCCTCTGTCATTTAGGAGAGTACGTTCTTTAGACTCTCTTGTTTTGCTTTTCTTACACAAAAAAAAAAAAATTCAGCTGGAAAAATTCGTATCTTCATTGGCTGGGAGGTGATCCTGGCTTTTTGTGGAGAGAGGCAAGAATTCCATTCCAGAGTCACTGCAGCGCTCTTTGCAGGCAGTGAAAAATTGTCAGCTTGCCGGCAAGCAACAAGAAATACTGTCTATCAGTAAAAAAAAAAATTAAAAATCTAGCTGTAGGGCAAAGGTGAGCTTAAAGGTCCTGCCCAGCCTGGTACTTAAACATGCACAAATTTAAGCGTATGAGTAGTCCCAGTAGCTTCAGTGAGATGTGCTTGGCCACTGTGTAGAGTGCAGTACTAAACTAAAATGAGAGTAAACGGGATGACTCCCAAATGGCATATGTGCTTAATGCTCTAAATGTGATTTAAAAATAGAAGTCTTTGCGTCCCCAGAAACATCTTTCGTAGTGAAAGCAGTCCTGTAATGTTGCCTGTATAATTCCAGCTCCTCCAGTAATTATGTGCTGTTTATCTAAATAAAATTAATCCAGATGAAGTCTGTAACTTTGAATTATTGTCCTTAATGTTCTAAAATGTAGGGATTTTTTGGTGTTGCTTCCAGTTAACTGCTGCATTTCATTTCAGAGGTGACTAGTAGAGTCTTGTTACTGTTCAAAGGGTTCGGTGAGGTTTTATTTACAAACTGCATTAAGATTCTTCTACTGAAATCTGCTAGCATGGAGCAGCCTTCTCTTTAAAGATAAGAATATTTTACAAGAGAAAAGATAATTCCTTGGAATACTAACAGCCCTGTACGAGGAAGGGAAGACTCAGACATACTAACCCTGTATATACTGTGAATTATATGCCTTTGGTTATTTGATAGCAAATCTCTGTTGTAATATTTCTAAAGACTTAGATCATTCTGTGCTGTTGTATTACTGTTTCTTTTAGGACTTACAAGGCAGGTTTGAAACCAACACTCTCAATGTTTTCTTACAGCCAAAGAAGCCGAAGGTCCCTGACAATCCTTTTCATGGCATTGTTTCCAAGTGCTTTGAGCCTCACCTTTATGTGTATATCGAGTCCCAGGACAAGTGAGTAAACAGCACGCTCTTTTGGGTTTGTTTGCTTTTGAATGTGTATTACAGTTTGATTGTACTAGATTCTGTACTCAAGCTGCAGAAAATTAATTTCTTGGAAGTCTGCTTTCTAATTTCATCAGTATTCATGGTTCGAGGAAGACAGAACGAGTGGAATCTTTGCTTGGGCAAAAATGAGCGTTCAGAGGGCTGTGGATGTTGGTTTTGTCTGTAATTGCAAAGGCCTGCGGGAATGATGTCTGCTGCCTTTCTGTCGAAGAGGCTTAGTGTTTCTGAAATTGCTTCTCTTGCCTCTGCAATTCCCACTGCAGACATATGCCTTTCTTTCGTCTCATGTCTTCCACAAATAGTAGGTTTGCTTTTTCTGTAAAATACACATGTGGCTTCATGGTAGAGGAGTTTCAAGATTTGCTGTATAGAAATAAGTTATTTGAGATCCTTAGATGAAAGCTGCTGTAGATGAGCTGGCTGCAAGATAGCATTATCATTGCTCACAGATTGGGACTTTGTCAGGGGCTTTAATCCCTGGAACCCTTCTTCGTCTTCCTCTTTGACTTGCAGCAGAATAACTTGAATGAAAGGAGCTTTCAGCTTAGAGCTCTGAGAAGCTTTTAGAGCTCTCACCACACTTTCCTGTGCACCTCAATTCACACCAGGGTTTAAATAACATCTCTGTAACAACTGCAGTGCCAACTGGGAGAGGAGATAGTTGAAAAAGGTTCAATAAAGTCTTTTAGCGCAGGTTAGTGGCTGGAAGGGAGAAACTGGTGCCTGCCTCGTAATTCATCTGTCTCTGCCCTTCTATCTTCCAAGGACTTACCCATGAGAGAGTGCATAACTTGAGGTTCGTAGTGTCCTGGGTTTGTCCAAACTTCAAGATAGCCATCTTGAAACAGCTTTCCCATGCCCCATCAACCTTTTATGCTTAAAAATAAATAAATAAATAAAAACTTGCACAACAGTGTGTCATGCTGGGTTTAGGTGTTCTGCTCTGCAGTGTAACAAAGGGAAACAGATATTTTCCCCCCTCCCGGCCTTGGCCAACTGAGCACTAACTTGTTTGAATATTTCTTCCCTTCTCACTGGGGGCCATTTTAATCCCGTTTTGGTAATTCTACCCCACTGCGCTCCTAGCTCTTTCAGTTGCTTTTTTTTTTTCTTCCTTTTCCTTTACAATCCTGAGATGTTTTATATTAGCTTTATAGCCACAGGCTGCAAGGCGTTCAAAGAAAAACTGCCACAGTATTCCCCATGCTGCCCCTGTCTGCCAAAAATTGCTTTCCTATATGATTTTCTCTCTTCTTCCCCCTTTGATTGAACTTTTGAGGTATCTGTTGCTGATGTCTGAAAATGAGGAGTTGCTTAGATAATTAATTGTATGTTTGGGCTCTGAACAGTGAGAGTAGTGTGACAGTTTTATTCATCATTGCCTTAAGTCTGTGGCAAAAAGCAGCCTGGACCTTTTCTTCTGAAAAATTGTTTCCATACCCATTTAAAGAAACACAGTGCCAAAATCTGTAGCAATTTAAGAGGAGACACCTGAAAGAAAGTCTTTAAAGGTGCTGCTCTCCACCCTTAGCTGCAGTGTAAATATCAGATTTCTTAACAGCGAAGCAGATCTCATTTCTGTCCCTTCGGAATATGTGTCTTTACCTCTTCTTTGTGGTCTGTTGGAGCAACGGGAGCGTCCATGTGCGAGCTAAGCTGTTCTGCTGGAGTGAAGGAAGAGCTCTGTCGGGTCTGCAGTGATGAGAGTATGCAGAGCTGTGGTTAAGTGTGCTAAAATGCGTGTGTGCATTCAGATTGTTCGGACAACTGGCGCTTCCTCTTTGTGGTGTGTGTTTGTGGCTTCGTGAGCAGAGGGGCTTCCAAAATACCCAGTTTGTGGAAACTATCCTACAAGTGATCCGGGTGCATCAATGCCATTGCCCTTCCCCAGTGCCCAACAGATACCAGCTGTTCACACCACTGAACAGACTGACTTCCTAAGCACCGTGTTCTCTCATGCTGCTGAGGAGTTGCCTAGTTCCTCTCATGATTGCCAGAGATGCAGAAAAAACACTGGATAGGTTGAGTGAAAGAAAAAAAAGAGTAATATAGGAATGAAAGGATTTAAGAACCAGAATAAAATTCCCTTTATATGATTTCATTTCATATTTTCATCTTGGTTAGATTTGGAGAGTTCTTGCTCCCAATAAATATGCTACTGTTAGGAAATACCACATCTGCATTACCGGAGAATTTGCTGTGAGCTTTTTTGCAGAGCCTATATATAGAGAAGGCTCATTTTCTGTAGTTCTCCTGCCTTCTCCATGTTTCATCTCCCAGTAGCTTTTTCTGCCAAATTCTTTGTGCTCCCATTGTACCACATAAAGTTTGGTAGCCTTTGTATTGTATTTGGGCCAACTAAGACTAATGTGAAAGTTTGATTGACGTCAACTGAAATGTGCATTAATAATGTATTAGTTCCCTTAGTGCATGATATTCTGATGTTTTGCTTGTATCAATCCCATGCTGAAATAAGAGCAGTCCACATGGCCTGCGTTTGACAGGCAGTTTGTCCAGGTTAGGATCAGAACAAGCATGAAGCTGTAGTGCTTCTCTCTCAGCTCTTTTGGACAGCTGCGTTTGCTCGTGCATCCCAGTTGACAAGACCTTGGGGGACTGGGAAAATGTAGATACATTTCACTTTGCCTCAGAGAAGAAGAGAACATGTGGAGTAAGCATAAAGAAACAAAAGCCATTGACATTCCTCACTGCGTCTTGAGACTGAGAGAATGAAGAAAAAAAAAAAGTGGCTGGTGAATGCTAAGAAAGCTCCACTTTGTTGCCCAGATGGAGCAACACGCAGATGCAGAGGTGGAAATGCAGCTGTTTAATTCAGTGGGACTTTTGACAAGGAGTAAGCCACGTCCGCTTTATTTGAGAACCTGAAGGAATGCTGCAGCTTGCAGCACGTGTGAGCCCTCCTGCAGCAGCCATCTGTTTGGCTCTCCTACAGCTACGGGGGGAGGTATATTTTGCTTCACTGTGGTCGAATACAATCAATGCTTTGGTTCAGTGTTCAATTGCTTGTGCCAGTGTAGAGATTTATCGCATCAGTTGAGCAGCCTGATGTTTTTACAGTTCTTGTAACAAAGCCGAGGAACTGTCTGTATCTGTGGAATCAGAGCTATGTGAAGTACTCAAAGCAGCAAGCAACAAGCTTGAAAAGAGGGGCTACTTGTCTTTGCAATAGCCTATGGGCCTAGCTTAAGCCAAAGAGCCTTGCTTCATGTTTGAAAGCCCTGATATTGCAAGCACACTTCTGTAGATTAGTTTGGCCCAGAGGATCATCCATTTTGGTGCAGCAATCTGTAAGTTTATCAGGGAAGAGACAGGTCACCTTTTCTACTTGTGTGGTGGTGTGGGTTCTTTGGTAAATGGGAATCAGTGGGTTTTCTCTTTCACAACACAAAAAGAAAGGACAGAAACTGGGGAAAAGTTTTCATCTTTGGTGTGTTTTTTCCCCTTTCATTGGCAGAGGTAAGTGAGAATGTGCTGAAGAGCCTCAGCCGCTGTGCCATCGGTGCTGGCGGTAACGCCGTACCCGTCCCAGGAGACCCTAATGCAGTCTCTTTGCATGAACTCTTGTGTTGTGCTGGGTGCCCTGTGAGCTGGCCTAAGATTAGGAGAACATTCCAAGTTGAAACTCTTTGACAGGCTTTTAAAGAAGATTTTTTGTTTCTATGGACAGTATTGCAGTTCTGTCAAATAAATCTGTTTCTGAAAAATAATGAAAATACATTAACTATAAAGTAATGCCTTTTTTTAAAAAAACAATGGTAGTTCAGTTTTTTGTGTGGGAGTTACAGTTCAGATTCTTTCTTCTCCCATTCCCCTTCTAACGATTTGGCTTTTTACTTTGGTACCCTGGATCATGGTACAGCACAGCTGTCACACCCTCAACCGTGAGAGGGATGAAGGCTGTGCTGTAGGAAGGGGAGAGCTGGGGGAAGTGGAGCTGAGACTGTCGTGGAAATGGGAATATAGAATACAGGAACTTCACAACTCCTTTTGGTCAGCGGAGTGCCACTTCGTCATCTGAAATGTCTGTATATTCCTCAAAAGCCAAATTTCCTTGTGGAAGGTTGTATGTATTTCTGTGTCTGGGGGAGGAGGTTTATTGCTGTAATTTAGTTTGTCTGGCAAAGGTTACTCCACTTAGCTGAGCTCCGGTGTCAGGAGAGCTGGTCTTGGTTCCTGACACGGATATGCTGTCTCTGGAGGAGTAGGACCAGAGGAACTCCCCAAGATCAGAAGACTTCTTTGGTTCTGTATTGATGGTTCTGGCCCTCTGCCATGCTAAAAAGCCTTTTTGTTGTGATGAAACAGTGGAGTGAAGTTTATTGTTGCCTAAAGACCATAGTATTTGAGTAAGGATCAGGTTATAATGAATCACTGGAGACAATAGGAGGGCTTTTTGTGCTTTTAAAAAGAGTTTAAGTAGGAAGTGCACTTTGTGCTTATGCTAAATAAAACTTCTTTAAAGGATGTGTGAAGCTGTGCAAAACCAGGTGGTATCCAAATGGGACCAAGAAATGGCAAATGGCACACCATTTTGAGCACATCCCTTTAAAAGCCATATTCCCCGAGGTCTGCTCCAGAGGCCGCTGATATGGGAAGCCCGACTGTTACTTTTGCCAGTGCCAGGAATGAAACTTGAGCATACGCTTTATGCAGTTGCATCAAATGTGCTGAACCCAGTCCTGGCAGGCTTGTGAGCTTTTATATGTGACTGGAGAACAGATTGAAGCTGCCACTAAAACTCTTGAGTACAAAAGGTCGTTACTCATCAGTTCAGTCCACGTTATTGTATAAGCTTTGTGCTGAGAGGGTGGAGATAAGAAAGGGTGGAATACCCAGCTGCTAAAATCTGAATATGTTTGCTGGTGCCATAAGACAGGGCATCTGGTTTTAAGCATTATTCTCTCTCTTCCCTCCCCCAACATACTAAAATATCTTTCTATTGTTCCCCTACATCAGAAATCTTGGCGAACTGATTGACAGGTTTGTGGCTGACTTCAAGGCTCAAGGTCCCCCCAAACCCAATGTGGACGAAGGAGGAGCCGTCCTGCCCAGCTGTGCTGACCTCTTTGTGTACTACAAGAAGTGCATGGTGCAGTGCTCCCAGCTCAGCACAGGCGAGCCGATGATAGCCCTGACCACCATATTCCAGAAGTACCTTCGGGAATACGCCTGGAAAATTCTGTCTGGAAATCTGCCCAAGTGAGTTTCACTTCCCAAATGCTGCAGCACCGTCTGGTGAGACATTCCAGTGAGGAGAGGATGCTTTGTAAACATAATTAATAAATATGTACTTGTGAACACTTAGGTTTCACTGTCAAGAAACCACGTAGCAGCAATATGACTACATTTACTTCACAATTTTCTCAATAGTTCAATTTGTTGCACTGAGAAACAGCAAGCGACCAAGTTGGACAGTCACGAGATTGTTTTTCTTTTAAGGGCCCCTAGAGGATAGCTTCATATTTGGCTCTGATTAGCAGTCAGATTTACAGTTTTTTGAAATGCCAGCCCAAGTTTCTTCAGAGAGATCTGGTTTTCAGAATTGTACTTACCCTGCTACTTGAGTAACCAATTCATACTGTGATTCTTAGCTGCCTTAGCTTAACATTATACATATAGTAATTTATAATGAAGGTGGTTTATTTGTGTTTTGCTAAAGTGCTTACCTGTAACTCCCTCTGGTCTGTAATGTTTTATAGATGTATGAATAAAATATGTAGATGTAAATCCAGTGGAAAAAAAAGGAAGTCATTATGAGTTTACACCAATATGGATAAGTGTACAGGCTAAAGGAGCTCCTTGAGGTATTGCCAACCTTAACTACAGATAATTTTGTATGCTATTTACCATCTTCAGCTTGTTTCCCTTGTAAATCTGGGAGCAGCAGAATGAAATTCTGAAAACAGTAAAATATTTTACAGTTGGAAATGGAGAGGGTTACATCCAGACAAGTGGAAAGATAAATTTAATGTGCATTCTCCATCAGACTTCAGTTGCATTCTTTATACACATTTTTTTGTGTGCTCCATTTTTGCTGTCCAAGATAAATATCACTGTCCTATTTTTTAATGGATTTGGATTATAAAGAGTTGAGAGGTAGGGAATTTCCTGACTCTAAATTGTTCTGAGTCCTTCTTTGTTGATACACAGCCGTTAATCACTGGAAGACAGTGGAAAGAAGCCCTGTCTTCTATAATTTACTGTGTTGATATCATCAGTTTTTGAAACAGGTTACCAAAGTTTCAGATACATGTTGACATCTGTTTAAGACTGAGAAGATAAATATGACAAGCTGCCTGATAGTTACTGAGATTTTTCTGTAATCTTTAATTAGATTTTGAGTAACTGGCAGTGAAGGTGAAGCTAGCTGGGGAAAGCTGTATTCCACTTGCATCCTAATCTACCATGTTGTGAATGAGTGAGTTGTCCTTTGCCTGCAGACTTGATACAAATTTCTGTTTGTATTTCTAAAAGATCTTCCTTAACCAAAATAGCAGTTGTGGGTTTGATGTGGAATGCCACTGGCCTGTGTTGCACAGGGCATTGGACTCTGTGGTCATAAGGGCTTTTTATGGCATTGAAATCTAGTAGTAATTTTGCAATGTGTGTGACTGTACACCTGAAAGCCCTAGAAGTTTTGTCTATTTTTTCCAGGACAACTAGCAGCAGCAGTGGGCTCACCATCACTAGTTTGCTGAAAGAAAAGGAAGGCTCTGAAGTGGCAAAGTTTACTTTAGAAGAACTCTGCCTCATTTGCAGCATCCTAAGTACTGCAGAGTACTGCTTGGCGACCACCCAGCAGGTGAGCTTTCCTCTACAGCACCTCTGAGACTGCACCTAGCAGCAGCCTCTCTTCTGTCATGAGATGCTGTGCTGCTCCCTCTTCAGGGGTAGGCTGCTCTGGAGACTGGAAGAGTCAGAAGTACTAAAATATCTATAGTAGTGTCTGCTCCATACAGCATCCCATTGATAATTGACCTCTACATTATTAAAGAATCTATATTTCAAAGAAAGAAAAGTATTGATTTTGCTTTTTCTACCTGAGAAAAGTAATTTGCTTGTAATCCAGCTCTGCAGCATCAGCTTTGGATTCAATCCTTTTATAGTTGTTACATAATTTGTTTTGGATTGAGGACCAAATTTTTTTTTTAAAAGACAACTCATCGTGGTTCATGATCTCCCTTTTATAAAAACAAGAGAAGCAGTAATTCAGAATAGGTTTGGGAAAATGCTTGCATGAAATATTGAGGCAAGGTGGAGTGAAGAGAGGAGGTATTTATGCTGATACGCTTTGCAGCCACAGTGCTTGTTACATTCAGGTGCTTTCAAAATGCCATAGGTTAGTAGATGAGCTGTGACGTTTGGCTGTATCAAGGCCTCTCCACCACTAGAACTGGCAATCCTCCTCCTCTGCAGTTTGGGCACAGACAGGGTGTTGAAAAACATCTTTATTAGCAGGACAGGTGCCACAGTGTCAAGCTAGTACATTAGCATGTCATACTAGAGTTACATATATGAATATGACCTTGGAGGTTTATTTCTTTGCGGACACAGTGCCATCATAGGCCATCCTGGCAGATCAATATGTCCAGGGTGTCCAACAAGGAGAGATTTCCAGTGTTCACTGGCTGAGTTTTGGATGTAGTCTGGGCACAGATTAGGTTTTAAGAAGCTGACTTTTCCAGGACATAAGTTTTCAAGAATGGTCATTCCAAGAAAGAAATCTGATCTTTCTGTTGCTTGTTTTCTTTCCTAACAGTTGGAAGAGAAACTCAAAGAAAAAGTGGATGCAAGTCTAGTGGAGAGAATCAACCTGACGGGAGAGATGGACACTTTCAGCATGTATGTTCAGCAAATGCATCCTCCCAGAATATATCAAACATCCTGGTTTGTCAGCCAGATGGTGCTGGAGTAATGCAAGCCCAAGATCCCAGTGTTGCAGGACCCAGCCAGCAGTAGGACCCACCCAGATATGCAGCCGAGGCATAGGCATTTCCCTGGTGAAGGAATGGTCATCCTTTGGCTAGAACGAGAGCAGCAGTAGTACAGAGTTTAGATGTAGTTGTTCCCCATCGTCCTAGCCAAAGGAACAAGAGCACTGGAAAGGGGAAAGGAAACAGTGAGTTTCCATTTGAAACATCATTTGCATCTTGGCAGCTCTGTGAGGTGGCTGTTACATTTCAAGAAAGGAAGCTATTTCAGTACATTCCTTCCTGCTTTAACTTCCCACTGTTAATCAGCAGCCTTGTCAGTATGATCAAACCCCATTTCAGAGGACATAAAAGACCGATCCAATCTTATATTTGGGGATTATAATTGAGAGAAGATTATCATTCATTAAAATAACTTTTCACGTAACGATGCTAAAAATATTCCCCTCTAACATCCTCTCCTTTCCACCACTGACAAACAGATTGAATATTTTTTGAGAGGAGGAAATAGAGGCAAAAAAGTAATTGTTTTGCCTCACATCAGACAAAAGAAAACCTTGGCAAAGCTGGGAAAATAATCCCTATCACCAGCTCTTCTTCTCCATAAAACTAAGATTCAGCCCAGATAGCAGTAAGATTTTTTTCAGAAGACTTCCTTCCTGTGATTCCTCATCTCTTGCTCCAGTGGGCAGGATCCCACTGAATCTCCATCCAGGTTTTTCACATGGTCTCAGGCTCCATTCCAGGCTGCAGAGACTCCCTTCCCTTTAGATATTTCTCAGACCTTTTTAAGAGTCAATCCCTGACCAAAAGCTAGGATTGTGTCCACTAAGCCAAAGCAAGCAAGGTAGCTGGGGAGTAGAAATAAAATATGCCATATGATTGGATTTTCTTAACATGGACAAGTTGAGGGTGAGTTTTGCGTTTTCCCGTGACCTGTCCGGCAGGAGTCAGCTACCTTGAGTCGCTGCTCAGTTTCCACAGTGGCTGCCTAGTGAGGTGGTTGGTCATAGGCAGCCAGTATGATGTGTTTTGGAAATTGTTTAAATGTATAGTTCACGTTTGCTGGTTTGGACAGCTTTAAAGTTAAACTGACGGGCCTGATACATCTTGTAACAAAGGCTTTTTAATTGACTTTCAGTCTGTTCCAGTATAGCGCTTTGTCCAGACTTCTGTCAGTCTAAGTCATAGCTATAAACTTCTCTGGCATTTACTCATTCAATATAAAACAAGTTGTTTCTTCTGGGATTTGATGTCTTGTTAGGCACGGTCATAAAGAACGTGATAAAACGTTGCTGCTTACATACCCTGGAAAGTGTTTCTCCCTTTGCAGAAAGGAGAGTGCAGAACCACCCCAAATATGTATAAAGCAATTGAATCCGAGGGGGGTGGAGGGGTTACCCCTGGGGTGGCTAAGCATTTTTAGGAAATATGGGAAAGTTAATGAGCTCTTCTTGAAGCTCCACAGAAAGAAAATTATTGTCATGTAAATCCATGATTCTCACTCCCCTGCCCTACTAATCTCTTGTGAGATTATGGGCAGCATTTAGAGACCCCTTGAAGGCCTGAAGCGTTGAGTTTACTATAGTAAGAACTTACTATACTAGAACTATACTGCTCGTTTATGGCCTTGGCTTCCTGATTGTCAGCTTCTGTGCATCTGTCAGGGATTGTATGAAGATTCATTAACTGCTGCTGAAGCACTTTTACATGCTGCCCGGGGCAAAGATTTGAAGTGGCTTCTAGCAGAACCAGGAACCAGGCCCTCTTGGCATGTCATGATGCTTTGCATTTGCAGCACGCTTCTTGCTGCACCGTTACCCCTCTACAGCAGGTATTTATTGTGAAATGTAGATAAATAGATATCTCTCCCTGTTTGCAGTCTTGTGGTTGTCAGGTGAGAGCCTGTACTTTGTGACCCAGCTTCGGACAGACTCCTGACATGTGGAGACTAGTGGTGAAGTTGCTTTCCTTCCACCGAGAGGGTCGTGTTTTCTCTTGGTGCTGAACCACAACTCTTTCCTACAAGTCACTGCCAGCAGCTGCCCTGCAGGAGTCAGCTGTGCCCAAGAGACGGTTATTTCAGTCTCACTCCTTTGGCATTGCTTGAGCTGGTGGAATCCCCCAAGGGAGTAAATCCTGTAGTGCCCAGCAGAAGCAGTGGCACCAGCAGAAATGGTCACAGGCTTTTTTTATGCCTGTGCCAGTTTCAGGTCATGTAACTTGAAGCCAGTAGTCACTTCATCTCCCATGCTAATTTTTCCAACTAATTTTGGATGAGTTTGGCCTTACGAACAAATTGATTGCTCTGAAGTAACAGTCTTTTACTTGGCGTCCTGTTCCAGTCTCTGTGTGCTGGAGCTCTAGGAAAGGGAATAGACAACCTCTGTGGGTTGTCGTGAGCAACAACCAGATCCCAGCAGCAGAATTTAGAGTGGATGATATCATATCTTGACAAGGAAGTGGACACTAAAAAATATTTTGAACAGTGAACTCCAGAGTAGTACCCACAACTTCACAAAGAAGATGAAGGGGAGGACAGATGGTTTGAGGACGCATTGGTCAGATTTCTTGCAGATCTGCAATTCCCATCTGTCCTAACATCATGAGAAAGAGCAAAAGTAAAATCCAGTTCTTACATATATAATCCCAAAGTTGTAAACAGGCATCTGTGGCAGATTTAAAGTTTACACTGTTTTTAAAAACTGTACTTACTTAGTGAAACACAGTCACTTATTAGTTCTAGCAGAAGTTGCCTGTAATGCGAGTACTGGGTTATATGCCCTTGAGGGTGGTCTGAGTTGCTGCAGACAGTGTTTCTCGGCTGTTGTTTTAGGATCGGTTGCACCTTTATGCACATCGTAATATGGTGGCATCAAATATGTCTCTTAAGCAGTATCATGCTGTTTAAAAAAAAAGAGGGGGGAGGCGGGAGGAGAAATGTGTTTGACTAATGTGTCCTTTAGTCTGTATATGTCTCAGAAACTCAAACAATGGATGGCAGCAATCCTAGACATAGTGTAAATAAGACATCTGCCTTGATCTTCTCAAATGGGAGACATGTTCAGAACTCATACAGATGTACTTTTTTAAATCCTCTTTGCAAGTTTCCATGAGTAGTAGAATATTGACTGTGAATAAGTGGAGAGATGATAAAATGTTAGTTTTATGCAGACTGGATTAAATTTGAAGCCAAATCCCAGACTGGGCTCGGTAGTCTGGGGTTTCTCCTCTTTCTGATGCAAAGGTGGGCGTTACCCCATCTGACACCTTTGATCTCCAGCCCCTTCTATGTGTCAAAACAGAGACAGGTCAACTGTAAAAATGTCCTCTCTACACTAAAGCCCATTGTGTAGCTTCCTGATGAACCACACACGGATCTTCCCGGCTTCTTTTCAGTACAAGTTTTAGCCATGTGTATTCATAGTGTAATGCTGCTGTCAGCTAGTAGATGATTTTCCTCCTTTCACAGTCAAATAAGCCAGTTCTGGCACTGTGTTGCTGAGTACTATTCTAAAACGCGTGCTTGACTTTTTTTGCAGTGTAATCTCCAACAGCATACAGCTGTTAGTGCAGGACCTGGATGCAGCCTGTGACCCTGCCCTGACTGCTATGAGCAAGGTAGGGGATGGATTTGTTTTGGGGAGAGGTAGTCTTAAGATCCACATTTGCTTTGATTGCTTGATTTCACTATTGACACATCCTTTTATGCTGTCTCAAGACTTAGCCATATATTGATTTCTACTTGCTTCTTAGAGCATCAATTACTGTAGTTATAAATATATCCTTCATTCCAAAAACTCTTATCATTCAGATTAGAGCTTTCATTCTTTTGCAGCAGGGTGAAATACATGGATAATAAATATATCTGTAAGTATCTAAGGCTTTCTCTTTCCCCTCCTAAGGCCAGTGAGAGCCTTTAAAATTGGGAAAACTTTTGTTAGCCTGAAATTTCAAATACACCTTCTCATTTGCTATCCAATTTGTGTTCTTTGACAAGGAGTTTTACTAGCCTGCTTGTTTGTGGTCATTAAATGGAGGTACTCAAAGGGTAATATGGAATTGAGATTGAGCCCTATTGCTTCTGTGATCCCCTCAAGGACATATGGAGCCATTCCTAGAGAGGCCCATGTGATTAGTGCTTAAGGATTTTGTTGCAGTTACACTGCTGGCTTTTATACGTTTGAAACACAGAACTGTGTTTTCTTGCCAAAGTATTGTGAAAACCCAGACTGCTTTAGACAGAGGTGAAGACAACAAAAGTGGATTGAACTATTTTTTTAATTAGAAATATTAAACATAGAGCTCCATTTTTGTAGGATCAACACACTGTCTCGCTGCCATGAATTTTAATAGCTTTCTGCTTTATGATGTATTCCAGCTGTAACTAGCCCCGCCACCCCCAGCTAATATTTGAAGTGGAATGCAGCTGGTAATAGAGCTTGTACATGTTCCAAATGAAAAGAGGTGCTGCTTTTTTTTCCCAGTAAAATAACACCATTGGGAAGGGCTCAGCACTTCAGGTGTTGCATGTCTGCCATGTCAGTTCCTTAGATCCCCTGAACCTATGTAGCATAGTAGTATTTGAATCACTTAGCTGTGACTGTTTATACCCAAGTAAACCACAACCTTGAGAAAGGAGCAGCTGGTAGGCCATTTATTTTTGTCTTTGGAACACTGGTAAAATGCAGCACGTGATGGGACTGATGATATATAAACAAGTTAAGTGTTATGAAATTAGCTAAATAAATACTTGTCACTTGTGCACACATTCCACTATTTGCATCAGACAGAGTCGCTTTTATGTGTTTTTTACAAGACCTGGGTTTGGTGGCAGAGATTTTTTTCCTTCACCCTCCTCCTCACTTTCCTTTAGGGCTGGGTTATTACTCTGACAGTTGAATAAGAAACGCATGTAATTATTTAAATGCAGAGTTAGTATTTGGAAGTGTAAAATTTCAGTCTATATTACAGGAGTAAAGACTGTGTGGCTGATGCATTCCAATTTTCCTTTACTGGGAAGGCATGTCTGACTCACGACCCCTACGCCATTAGGGCTCTTCCTTTGTTTAGCTTCTTTTAGTTTACTTCACTCTGGTGCCCTGCAAGATTGAACATTCCCAGTCCTCTGTTGGAGTCTGTTGTTTTGGGGTTTTTTTCCTTGCAAAAATGTTTAGTAACTATAGAGGTAAATTAAGAAATACTTGAACCTCTAAATCCACTTTGGCTGCAGGCCACTTTGAGAGATTTAACACAGAAAATGGCACCGTGAATATTGCTTTCAGCTGGGAACAGTGCTCAATCCCCCTGATTCTTTACCTTGTGTATTCTGGAAGAAATGCTAAATGACAAGAAAGCCCCATATTACAAAATTTGTAGGTGATAATCTTTACTTAAACTTTACATCAGGTGTAGAATGATTAAACACGGCTGTAGGACAGGGAGCTGGGATGTGGGGTAGGAGAGGAATTTGCCCTAAACCTCTGTTGTCATATTCTGGATAACAAAGTACTGTGAATGTGTCGTACTGATCTATAGCAGGTGCTTCAATTGTTTGGTGTGCTTTTTTTTTAATTGTTGGGATGAGGGAACTGCTAATCTGCATGGGATACTTTTGCCCCAATTAAGTTTATGGATTGCACTGGATAAGGCTTGATTTACTTGCTGAATTAAACATCGATTTATATGTAAAACTGTGCTTGTAAGTGGGGCTGGGGGACATTTTAGTGACTCATGTTGATAGCTTGCTGGTTTTTTATATTTTGCTAAAACCTTTTGGCACAGCTGCAATTTCCTACTTCCTTACAACTGAGTGGACAACAGCAAGCACTTAAACACAGAGCTTTAATAATCTCTGCAATACACACAAGGAAAACCCCAAGAGCAGAGCAATCAGAGCTGCCAGCTGCTAATTAAAAGTCAACATGAGTGCATTTTAGCCCTCAAACAAGGTGCAACATGCAACAGTGCAAACCAAAACTTGTGTCGGAAAACAACGGAGGCATATTCAGAGGCAGCAATATCTGCTGCCCGCAGCACCCACTGGCTTTTCTTTCCCTCACGTCTTCCTGCATGAGCAACACGAGGTCAAGGGAGAAGGTGCTGGCCTGGTGGTTACAGATGCTCCCCTTGCCCAGTCTGGAGCTTATTGTTACTATAAGCTGGCAGTGGGATGCTACTGAATATGGGGAGACCTGGAGACTGATTCATCCTCCGTTAAATCACGAAGCAAGCCCTTTTGCTAGAGACCCATGTCAGTGCTGGACATGGAGGGAGGGGCCTAGTGGTTCCTGGTTTGGCCCTGCCACCCCACTCCCAGCTCTCTGGGGACATGGGGACATATGGGGACCCATGGGGACCCACAGCCAGGCAGACCCAGGAGCACTCTTGAGTCCCCACTGTGCCCAGAAGGTAGTACAGCTCTTGTTGTATGTCAAACCACCCCAGTTTTGCTCAGAGTTTCTCTCTTCTCCTCCCCTTTTTAAGAAAGCACCCTAAAATCTTGATGGTCTGGTGCTTTTGTTGTGAAAACCAGCTCTGAAGGTAGCACCAGCTCTTCAAACCCAGGTCCTGCCCTTGCAGGCAGCCGTGTTGCCCCATGTCCTTGTGGCATGCAGGTGCCTTTCGGCTGCTGTGGGGTGCCCTGTGTGCTGGGCTTCTGCCTTTGGCCGGTGAGTGCAAGACCTCACTGCTCCTGTTCTTTGGGCCCATTTTCAGCTTGTATATGTAAACAATGTGGATATCCCAAGAAAAACACAGGACAAGGGAAAAAGAAAAATAAATTTAAAATGACAGGAACAAAGCTTTACCAGAAGAGTTAGGCTCATATTTCTTTTGATGACTTTTCAATATGTGTACTATGTCTTTCACTGCAGCTACTGGGGGTTTTTTTTTGGGTGAAACACACCCACATACGCACACACAAAGGACTATTTTTACTGTTCATGCTTTAAAAATTTGGTTGTAAAGTATTGTTTTTGGAATGAAGACCAACAAAATGAAAGAGCTACTGTTCTATTGTTGCAATAATTCAACACAGCAGTCCCTTCCCACCTTCTGGCTGTTCCCACTATGTGGGCATGGTCTGTTGGTTGAGGATTGTTGTCTGTCGAGAAGGGCCAGCGCTGGGAATGTGTGAGTCCGTCAGGGAGACAGGCACAAAGTATTTTCTTTGGATATGGTAAGTACCATGAGGAGTAGAAAAGCAGTTGTCTCTTGAGCAATCTTCCAAATGAACGTAAGACGGAATGAAAACCTATAGAGCAGGTAATGAGAGAGATAACCTTTCTTAGTTACATGGGTGATGTGAGATGAGCAGGTTGGGGTTTTGTTTGGTTGGTTTAAATGAAGACAGCTTTGGTAGGACACGTGTAGCCTCTCTCAGACACTGTGGTTTTGCAAAGAATTTGGCTTCTCTTGCCTGTGAAGTCACTTAGGCTGCATGTTGTTTGGATGGAATTGAATCAGCTGGGTTGCAGTGGACAAAGTAGCTGTAATTAAATTAAAACCAGGAATAAAAAACTACATGCAAAATCCAAAACTTGAGAAAACAAGTTTGAGGACAAACACCTCCTCAAAAGAAAAAGCTCATCTTCCACATGTGCTCCGTTTCCTATCCTCATTTCACATCTGTTTTCATCCTGTTTCATCTTAAGCATGAGGAACAGCAACTCCAAATGGTTAATTGGAGCACATTGCAGAGTGCATAGTGTCTGAACAGTAGCATGGCTAAGAGTGCTTTTTTGGATGTTCGCATTCATCAGTGAGACTTTGTTATATACATGGATGCTTGGCCAGGCCTTACCTAGTTACCTCTTTTAGTGTTTTTTTTCTACAACTTACACTGTCTATGCCCTGTGTACTACAAATAAGGCTCAGAGAAAGTCAAAGGAGTCTCACATCTGACTCACAGGGGCTATTCTGTTGCATTTCTGCTGACAGTAAATGAAAACAAAATGGGAGGTTGAGTAACTCTTCTTGTTTTATATTTTTTTTATGAGTATTTGGGATGAGCCGAAGCTGGCATCCTAGCTTGTACACCAGAAGTGTTTTCAGTGTGAGCTACACTGGTGTAGAGTGCTTTGGACTGCAAGACTATTTCTACCTCTTCCATCTATCTGTCATCAGTCTCACCAGTATTAAAGTCTTGGCTGCCATACAGGAATCCAGACTTTGCAAGCTTGCAGATATTTTCTCAAATGCCTGTAATCAGGATTTATATGGGCACTTCATCCTGGCAAACTGGAAACTGTTAAATATTAAGGCAGTCTGGTGTGCTCCAAAAGCTTTTTTAATCCTACTGGTCCCTGTTTGTGTAGGTTACCGGTCACAATCTCTCTCTGCTCTGGTGCAGAAAGGGCCGCTTTGGATTTTCTTTGTATCTTGTTGGGAAGGGTTTTGCTCAGTCAGTATAGTGACAAAGAACTTGACCTTGGTGGTGAATTGCAGAGGCAGTCTCTTGATGATTCCATAGAGATCTTTTGGCAGGAAGTTTGTACAGTTTTCCTTACCTATTGCTTGAATCTTAATGAATTAAGCAGTCTTTTGGGTTGTTTTTTCCCCTTTGTGCAGATGCAGTGGCAGAACGTGGAACATGTTGGTGACCAGAGTCCTTATGTCACCTCAGTGATTCTCCACATTAAACAGAACGTCCCCATTATCCGCGACAATCTGGCCTCCACGAGAAAGTATTTCACTCAGTTCTGTATAAAATTTGCAAAGTAAGTTACCAACATGGCACAGAGTTCTTTGAGGTCTGGTTCTCACTAGTCTGTTTGTGCGTGATAATCTATTTGCTTTCTAGCATGCAGCATCAGTGGCTGTTACTGTCTGTGTGAAGATGCTCTCCATCCAAGGAGACCACAGAGGGAGGTGGGGTAGGGAGGGCAGCAAATACCAGCAGCTGCTGGCTAGGTTAAAAGATATTTCAATTCCATGTCTGAAGTTTCCTGCTGAGGCAGATTTTCTCAGGTATTTGTATTGATTGGTTCCTCTTTATGTGCCTAAACCACCCCATAAACTTTTGTGATGATCACTGTCTACTGTTTGCCCAGTACAGAAAGTTTTGGGTTGGACATCTTTAAAAAACTTTGAATGTCTGAATGTAGACATGACTCTTGCTATGGGAACCTACTTTCCTTCCAGTGATAAGAGGCTGCAGTGTTTCCAGGTACTGAGAAATTTAGTGCACCATTTGCCTCAGAATAACTTTTCTAATAGCTGTAGCACTGTAAGGAGGGCATGTGTCATGAGTATATTCTACCTTCTACCCTCTACCTAAAAGCTGCTTTTTTGTGCAAAAATGGTTCAGTAAGGAGGGGCAGTACACATTCAGATTCTGGGGGCTATTACGAGTGTCTTCCTGTCAAGTCACTTAAAGTTGAGCAGCATGGAAAAGAACAGGAAGATGAGACAGAAATGCCCCTTGCCTCTGGATTCAGGGTTGAGGGTGCAGCTCTCCAGCATCTCTTGGACATCCAAACTTGGAAGTGATGTGTCTGAAACAAAAATGCAGTTCTTTAGGAAGATAATTTGAACCCTTCCCTGCTTGCCTGTGGCCAGCTGAGCTTTGCATGCCAATGCCCCAAGAAAAACCCTCAGGATGACACTGCCAATTGTAGCTGCTGCTTTTGGTGTTGCATGTGACTATGCTGGTAGACTTGGGAGCAGTACCATGCATATCATGTGTCACTCTAAAATACCTTAATGTTTCATTCATCTGTAATAAGCTAATCATCCTGAAATAAACTGTATGGCCTGGCAGTTACTGTGTGGGTTTGAGACTGGAGCTTCAGCTCCTGCTTCAGCAGGGAAGGATGCAGCAGGCTCTCCTGAGAACTGTTAGCTTTTGCAGCAGGGAGACTGGCCTGAGAGTTTCAGTCCCCCTTTCTATCTCGGGTTACTCATTAGTTTGCATTAAGGAGCAGTTACTGATAAATCATATTATGACGTCGCCCATAATCACTGTTTGAAATGCTATCTCAGTGAAAATTTATTGCACTTAAGCCTTCTATGTGGTTACACTTGAATTTTATATTGCTAACATGGTGATAAATAAAAACCCCCATTTACTCAGCTGTTCACAGCATACTCTTAATACCTCAGCTTAGTTGCCTCCCTTTTAACTTTATTGCTAAGCACATACCAAGTAAACTCTGGATAAAATACCCAGCTCTCATGTTTGAGAAAAGTTCACATCTAAGCTGAGTACCTTCATCACAGCTTGTTCCACAGAAGAGCACAGAAACCTGCAAAACTACTGATCCACTTCAAAACCATTTTTAAGACAGGTACAGCTCTGATCTACAGCATATTAAAATTAAGGCACAGTCCTGAATTCACTGTGCCGTGGGTCAGGTATAGAAGTGAAATATGGTTCCGGAAGATTGTTTTTGCTGGATCATATTTAGAGTCCCTCTGTACAACATGGTTTTAATGCGAACTAGCCCAGTGGTAAGGGTGTACTGACCTACTTAAAATGCTTGTGACATTTTACTGCATACAAACATTTGTATTTTTGAAGCTCTCGATTCTTATGGAATACGCTGGCCTGCCCAGTATAAACACCTGGCCTTTTGTGTGTTCCACAACACTGAAAATCCTTTTAACAGGCATTGTGCTTCTCTGTATGTTAATGCCTGTATCTTTTTGAACTGCCAGCCACTTCTCAGCATTAATGGATTGTATAAAGCGCAAGTGTTGAGTTACAGGACCACAGGGGAGAAGGCATCTAAAGTCACTAAATTTAAAACTGAGGGATCTGAGCCAAGTCTGGAAGAAGAAAAATGGCCATCAGAAATTGCATCAATCCTCTAACCTAATTTGTCATTTTTGCTTTGTTTTGACCAAAATGCAACCCTCACTCCCTTGAAACAGTGAGAAGCAGCCGGTTTTCCAGGAGGCACTCGCAGGCAGGGTGAAGGGCTCTGTTCTCACTGCACCTCAGTCCTTATCCTTTGAAATCAAAAACCGCATCAGTGAAGCTGTGGCTGCTATGCTGGGATGTGTTTGGGAAGTCTGTGACCTGACCCCAATGAGGAAGAGATTAGAACCGAGAGACAGGAAAAACAAACAGCTCTCCCTCTCGCCAGGAAAGCGGCTCGTCCATCATGGACAGCCAGGCGTGGTGGGTAACTGCAGCAGGCGTACTCCCAGTCACTCTGGCCTTTGCATCGTGTTTTCAGCAAGAGGAGTTAGGTGGAAGAAGATGACGGTGAAGAGGCTTCTGGAGGTTTTGAAGCAATGGGCTGAGCTAAACCTGGGCAAGCCTGCAAGGGCTGGTCACCGCCTCGGAGGGCAGCATAAAGCAAAAGTCTTCTCAGCTGCAGTGACTCAGTGACACCAGGATGCTTTGAATGATGTCCTGCAGTAGATCCTCTCCCATCAGACAGACAGACGGTGGTTGCACCTCTGTCTGCCTTGCTTAGCAAGGCACCGTGTTTGATGCATCATCAGTGCAGGGGATTAGGAAAACGCAGGCTTTGGCAGAGCTGCTCCCATTAGAGGGGAGCCTCTCAGATGCTGTGATTTCTGTGCTTTAGGTTCCTAATCTGTCTTGCACTGCTTTATTATTACACTGGGGACTTGCCTGCTTCTATGGAGGGTTTGCTGGATTCAGTTTTATAGCTGAAACTGTAAATGAATTCTGGCATCCAGTCTAGCTCTGTGGATATGCAGAGAGTAAAGGCATTTAGAGTACAAAATCTCGTGAAGAGCATTACCATTGAATACACACGTATTATTTGCATCAGGATTGCCTGGTGTGTGCTAGGAGAGCCAAGCATTGAGTCCAGCCTAGGCAAGAGACTCAAGTGAATTTTTCAGTTAAGTACAACCGCCCTTGATGGTCTCTGCTGGTCCAAAAAAAAAAAGAAAGAAAAAAATACCAGAGCAGCCCTTGGATCTTACGGTTTGTCTTGTCTGTCCTGCTGGAGTTGAGAAGCTGTAACCAATAAGGCAGCGTGAAATAACAGGCATGTGGGGATGGAAGGTCACTTTACCCTTCTGCATTGATTGTGGGTGGCCATCCTAAGGGGCCTGGGAATTGTTTCATGCAAGACAGAATGCCTTCTATGGGAGACCATGTGGTTATATAGAAAAGAAGATTAAAAAAAAGAGGGGAAGGGGTCCTTTGGCTGCCTGTCTGCCACACTGCGGAAAGAAAGGCTCACCCTGTTTCTCATACACAACGTGAGCATTAGCACCATGCCTGACCTTACAGAGGGAGGGAAAGTTGGACCTACGTGCAAGATCAAAGGTACAATTAATCTCTTGTGCTCTTCCGCTTGTAGCAAGCTGCTGCATCCAAAGCTGCTACCGATTGATCATTTTATTGGATCACTGAAGCTCCAGCTGTGCTTGGCACTCTCTGTTTGCCCTCTGTGAATTAGTTATACACCTGAAAAATGAACTTCTAAAACAGATAAGTTACATCTCTGCTGTAATGCTGTCATGCGTGAGGAGATAGGGCTTGTTTTCCTCCTCTTATTTATGTTTTGTTGCCAAGGTTGCTTCTCTGGTGGCCAAATTCAAAGCTATTTGGGGCAGCCCAGTAGCTGGTTCTCACTAGTAGTTTGAAATTGTTCTCCTTGACACCTCTCCAGGAAAAGATGATTCACAGAGAGAGGTCGTGGCTGTGTCTGAGGGAAGGGGAAGGGAAGGAGCCTTCGCTTGGAAGGACTCTTCCTTGAACCATTTCTTTCGATTTGCTCAGCAGCTTGGCATGCTCTGTGCCTGAGTTACGTTTTTGTCATTCTTCCATGAGAAAGGGCAAAAAATAAACGTGCTGGCTTGGAAAACAGGTGGCAGGACAAACAAGATGCTATCCATGCTCCTTGCTTCTTCGGAAGGAAACAAATAGCTTGACAGATGCAAGGGGGAAACCACACTGAATTTAGATCATCACCATAAACAGTGCTTCATTCAAAAGGACAGAAAACAGACCAACTTACATGAACTTAGGACAGAGCCATTAAAATCTAAGACCTGCCACCAGGTTCATGGACAAGGTCCTGGAAACGTGAGCTTTGTAGGCATTCAGCCAAAGAAGGCTGCGTGGAAGAAGCAGAGTACATTAAAAACACAGCAGCAAGAGGAAGACAAGACTATGAGTGGTGTGGTCCTGACAGATGGAGTTTGTGTTGCTCATGCTGGCCCCTCTCCTTGTGTTCAGCTCCTAAGTTTTCCTGGTGCTGCAGCTCAGTAGGGTGGGTGAGGCAAGGTCTGGTCTTGCAGGTGCTCAGCCAGTGCTTCTGCTAGAAGGGAGCATCTGCTTCGCGCTGAAGAGTGAAACTACCACAAAGCCTAAAATCAAGAAGCAAAAAGCTAACACCAAAGTTGATGCTTTGGAGTAAGTTGCCCAAGGTGGCAAATGTTGGGCTTCCATCTTTGCCAAATTCTCCCCGTTTGAGTGTACGTAACTTAGTCACTTTTCTGAGTCTGAAGTCCACGTTAGTAAAATAGGGTAACAGTGTTTTCCTTTTCACAAAACATTTTCTTGTCTTGATTGTGTTGGCCAGAAGCTTTCTGGAAGAGTGCCTTTCTGTGTGAATGTCCAGGGCCCAGCAGACCTCCAGCCTTGGCTGGACCTCAAGTTCAGTGTGTAATATGCATGTTATGGAATTACTTGTATGCAGTAAAATGTAGGTTCTGGATACAATCAAGATACTTCCATTCCATGAATAGCTATACTAATCCTGGCATGTTGTGGTTTTTTTATTATGGACAATGGTTTGTTTGCTTGTTCTTGACCTTGTAGTGTAATACTTCATATATAGTTTATAGCAATTTATTTGCATAGGGTATGTGTGCAACTTCTCAATTAACTTTGAGATCAGTATGGATTAAAGCAAAAGAATTGTACCTAGGGTTTTGGGGTTTATTTATTTAGTATACTTAATGTGTCTGGAATCAGCTTGAGAACCAGGCACTTAAAGCGTCTTTGTGGAAAGCCACCCTGGTTTGTTTTTGCATGCTTTGTTACCACAGAAGACTGAATGACTCCAAATACTCACATGTAATTGTGTCATTTTGTATCTCTTCTCTGCAGCTCCTTCATTCCCAAGTTCATTAACCATCTCTTCAAGTGCAAACCTATTAGCATGGTGGGTGCAGAACAGGTAAGAAGTAGTTGTATTGGCTGTCGTATGTTATGACTTTTGGGTTCAAGAAGTCAAGGCAGTTTTTGGTAGAAAGGGGCAGAGAGCTGAGTTATGTGTCCTGAACTCTGGCGCAGCTGAGGCAACAGGGATACACTCTGGTACAGGGCAGAGTGGAAGCAGGTTTATAGGGATCTTGTTGCAGCTGAACCTGTCGTGGGAGAGGGGTGCTAGGCACCTTCCCAAGCAGAGGAGCTTTTACTTTTGTCAGTCAAAGTAACAATAGCACAGGAGCAGCAAACCTCTTGCGAACCTGCCTAAAGCGTCATGATGAGATTATTTTCAATGTGCTTGCACAAAGGAAAAAAAGTTGCTCATGGCAGAAACTATTGCAAGAAGCTCCCATGTCCTTCTCAGAAAGACTGTTGTTTTTCTGTCTCATCCTTTCTCAAATCTCCCTCTGCTGCTACTCTGCCTTCTCCTGGGGTTAAACTCAAGCCTATGGCCTCTCTGCTTGGAAGATTTGGGGCATGGTCAACCCGTAGTTGCTGGATGAGATGTGCTTCCCCTTTCCTCTCCTTCAAGAAGTTCCAGGTGGAGGGTGGGCAGTGAAGAGGGCCTGTGCAGTAATGGCTTTAATCCTTTATACATACATGTGTCTGCTCCTTAAAAGGAGTTGATGTAGGAAGCATTTTTTGGAGGGGAAGTGAGACAACAGGAAAACTTTACCAAAAATACCCAACAAGAACCCTAACCCAAAACCCCAGGTGTCCAGGGAGTTTCTCACCTCAGGTAGTTTAAACACTGATACTGTTTTTTTTTTTTTTGTTAAGTGTTGAACATGTAACACACAGTGCTTGGACTCACATGACAATGTGTATGCCAAGAGCAGGTTGATTCCTACGTGTTCCCCACGCAGTGCTCAGCACCACACTCCCGCAGTGGCGATGTGCCAGGTCTTGAGCAGAGCAATGCCGGATCCTCCCAGGGACTGTGCTCGCTGCTCCCAGGTGCTGGCTCCTTCCTCTCTGAGGAAGTGAAGCCGTGGGAGCCCAGGGGCTCCTCTGCAGCCTGATGGCAGTTTTGCTAGAGCCTGCATCCTGGCTGAGTTCCAGTGAGTGCAAATAGATGTTTCCCTCCTTCAGTTTGCCTGCTAGTTATGGATGGCCGCTGTCTTCCTCTCCTCAGAGCTGTGTGGGAAGGATGGGGTTATGGAGGTGTAATGCAGTGTTTTCTCTATTCTGTCCCAAAAAATTGCTAAATGGAGGCCCTGGGTTTGGTGGGAGTTTTGAATCTCGCTAGGCAAGTGATGCTGCCGTGCCTGAAGACAGGACAGTTTCTTTCCTGCGTAAATGCCTTCCAGGCCTCGCTTCCTCAGGCATTGCAAACAGACACCAAAACACCGCTGCATGAGGCCCAGGGAAGTGATGACCCAACATCTGGTCAGGACTCCCCAGCTTTCTGGGGAACCTGCCTCCCTGATGCGCTTTGAGAGCTGTAGATATCACAAGACAGTGAGATACAATCTTGGGGAAGGAAGGACGGTGAATTATTGCCACTTGCATTAACATACGCATTTCTGTTGAAATGTTGCCCCTTGACAGGAGCCCCTATTCCCGAGTTGCACATGGGTGGGCAGCACAGGGTATTTATTTATTGCCTTGAAACCATGGGTGCAGCTGCAGGGCTGTGACCCTCCATCTCCCACCCCTGCCTGTGGGCTGGGACCGTGCTACTCTGCGAGGATGAGGTTTGGATGAGGCAGGCTTTCAGCTGTCCCCTGCACATACAACAGCTCCTGATGGGCTAATTTAAAAAAAAAGAAAAAGAAAAAAAAGCAGAATTGTACCTAATGGGACTGCTGTGAACTTCAAATTGGTGCCTTAAAAGCTGCTTGGGTTTTAGGCATCAAAGATGGGTTCCGAGCAGTGTGTGTCTGCAAAATGAAACAGGAGCTTTACATCAAAACCTTCCTCTTGCTTAATGAAAGCAAGTGAGTGAAGCGCAGTTTCTGCTCATCTTGTGCGATGAGCAATAACCTGAGAGTGATTAAATGAAATCTTTTTTTAAATAAATGTTTAAAGTCATTAACCAGTTGCCAGCAGTGGGCTTCTGTCTAATGTTAAAAGGTTTTAATACTACTGTATTGGAATAACAGGCCCAATTTGCTTCTTTGAAGCATACTGGGAAGATTTTTATTAGCCTGATTCCCAGTGAATATGTGTCATTATAAGTGGGACATACCTTCCTGGGGTTAGATGTACAGAGGTCTTCAGAAGCTGATCTCTGTCTCTGCAGCATGTAGGTCCTCAATTGCCTTAGCATCTTTTGAACAGCCCCCTGGTCACCCACCGGCATCTTTCCACACCAGTTTCTCTCCTCTGGTGCAAATGTTGCTGTGGAATATGCTTTCCTGGCCTTCCTGGTCCTAAACACAGCTTTTCTTGCTGTTTGCTAATGATCATGTTTTAAAGTCTGGATACTAGGGTGGTGTTTACAGAGGTGTTCAGTGTGGGGAGTGAGTGACTATTGGGTTTCACTTCTTGTTTTTGTCTCTCTGACTTAACAACAATTCTCCATCTCGGCAAGCTTTGGCAGTGAGTTAGCAGTGCCAGGAACCTGGAATGGATAATGGGGGGAAATAGGGTGAAGGGACAGAGCCTGTGACTGCTGCGTCTGCAGGAAAGGCTGCAGAGTACACAAAACTCCTATTAGACATGCGAGAGCTTACGTGGGAAAGAGGTGAATTCCCCAACCGTGGAAAAATCTTCCATCTATGGGATCCCTTGTAGACGTGCAGGAATCCAGCTATGACAGCCTGAGCCGACATCAGGCTCCAGCAGCTCCAGGGTGCACAGAGCTGCTCATTTGTGCTGTGGTTTCCTGCCTTGTCAGGACGAGATTGGTGGCATCAGTTGATCTCATGCAAACCATGAAACAACAGCAAACAGCAATGATACGCTGCCGCAGATAACAGGGTCCAGATTTTAACTGGCATGACCCACCACCCCTCCTCCTCAGCTCAGTCCTTTGTATTTGACCTGAATTCCCATGTGTGCTGAAAGCCAAACCATAAATGTTCCTATTTTTCATGGTGACTGCTGGGGGTTCTGCAGTGCCCGTAATGTTCTGTGTTGCTCCAGAAGAACAAGCCTCCACCTGCTCCTGAGAGCCCTTTTGCAGGAGATGCAGCAAGTGTGCTGACAGCCCAGCCCGCATTCACACTTGCTGCTGTGTAAATAAACTGTGCTCCTCTTCTAGTTTGATTTCAGATTTCTGGCCTTCACTGATCTTCTCTCACCTCCTCAAACATACCTCATGCAAACAGAAGTGTGCAGTATTTGGGGTAATTTTTCTCTAGTAAACTTCTAACCCACAGCATTTTGTCTTCAGACAGCGCTTGTCTGTCTGAGCTAAATTTTGTGGCTGCTGCTTGCTGCTTATTTAGCTGCTGGTCTAGTAAAAAATAACATACAGGCTGTGAGTTTCAGTGTACCAGTGAGCACAGGATATTGAGCAGTTCTCAGTGTAGCTGTATTGTGTTGCAGCTTTCTTTTTAAAAAAAAAAAAAAAAAAAAAGTGGTTGAGTAACTGCAGAAAACCTGACACAATGGGTGGTTGGGTGCAGGAGGAAGCACGGTATTAATTCATTTGACCTCAGTATCTAAATAACAATATGGCTATAGGTAATCGAGATTGTTTCACTTTATACTGTCAAGGGGAAGAGGACTGGAAATTCGTGCCTTATGTGCCAGATGTTGAGTTGCCATAAGTCATTTCAAGTCAGCAGAGCAGTGCTCTGTTAAAATCAACGAATGGTGCTGCCATGTAGCCACGGGTAATTGTGTCTCCTTGAAGTGTCATTATGTGGATCAGTCCCTCCTGTTCCTGCAGTCCAGTTACCAGGACTTTTTCCAATGTGGGAAGTGTTAAACTTTTAAGGATGTTGGATTATAGCAGCTAATGGAGGTTGGTAAAAGGGACCTGAATAACAGGGTGTGATTTAACTATTGCAGCTGCTGCTGGACACTCACTCTCTGAAGATGGTTCTCCTGGATCTGCCCTCCATTGGGTCCCAAGTGGTGAGGAAGGCTCCTGCCAGCTACACAAAGATAGTGGTGAAAGGCATGACTCGGGCTGAAATGATCCTGAAGGTAACTCAAGACTTTTGATAACCTGCCAGCCAGACTGCTGGACTGGGAATCGGAGCGAGTGAATTCCAGGGGGCCCTTCCTTTGAACACGGCAATCTGCAATCGCACATGAACGTATGCGAGCTTGTCCGGGTGCACTGCCAGCTGTTCTACATAACTGGCTTCTTCGCCTTGGTTTTGCCCCCACTCTCTTTTAACATTGCATTTGAGTTTTCATCCTCATTTTTCAAGGTAACCAAGGGCTCAAGTTTTGCTTACTAGGAGAGTTGGGGCACCAGGTTCCCTCAGGACCTTGTGAAAATCAGAGCTAGCATCCGTAAATGTCTGCTGCAGGGCAAACCTTCCAGTTCAGGTTACTCCAGGCCTTTGTGCAGACTCCATCACGCAGGGGAGCCAAGCCGTGCTTGAGTCACCTGTTTACTGTCTAGTGTAACAGCCAGTGCAAACATGTCTGGGTTACTGTATTCACCAGAGTCCTTTTTCATTTTCCAGAGCTGGTGCCTGGAAAATGACCCAAAAGCAGTGTGTTGTCTTCATAAAAAGTAACAAGCAAAGCAATCTCCCCTTCCCCCCTCTTGAGGGGAGTAAGAAGTTAGGTTTGATCCCAGGAGAAGCAATGGGAGCAATGCAGTTGTACCCTCCTGAGTGATGGGATTGTCCCCTGCTCACCTGCAATGCTGTGAAGACGTTCTTGTGAGTGAACTAGTGGGACCTGGGGTCAGGCAGGACAGGCAGCTGCCAGCCAGAGCCTCCTGTAAACCACAGCCAAGGCAAGGAGGGGGTGCAGAGGTCGGGCTCTCCATGCCTGCCTGCTGCTCAGTGTGGCTTTGCTCCCATGCCCAAGGTAATGTCAAGGCTGAGTTTGCGTTCTGAATTCAGAAATTAGTTCTGCAATTCCATGCTTTTGGAGTAAGGTGACTGAGGTGTTAGTAGATACATTAAAGGAAGTCTAAATTTTCTTAGAAATTACCTGAAGAAAAATACCCTGGTACTGCTAACAGAGGAGCAGGGGGACTGGTACCTGTTGCATACAGAAACAGGTCTTTCCTTGGTGCTTATATGTAAATCAGAAAAGTAAAGTTGTTAATTTCTCTACCCTTAACATCACATTGGCTTCATCAGGATTGAGATGAAAGCAGTATAGGAAGTGCCTCGGGCAGGGAGTGCAGGCTGCAGAGTGCTGCTGGTCTGCAGGCTGTGCAGTAGCAGTGTGGCTGCTTTTTCAGACATCCCGTGCTTGCCCTGCTGCTGCATAAAGCACTTCTGCTGGCCCCAAGTGCGGGCTCCATGTCAGTGTAACTAGAAATTCAACAGCGATATCCTTATGGCGCTTGGTGCTCCACAGAGCTGCTTACAAAATAAGGCCCTGTGTAATCGGCAGGTGATGGGCTGAAAGGTTGTCTGGGGCAGGTTTGTTGATCACCCTGAGCCTAGGTAACCCACACACAGTGTTTGGGGCTGGTGTCAGCAACCATCTCTTGGGTTTGGGAGAGGAAAAAAAGGCTCTTGGAAGTGCCTGCTCCCACTGGACCATCACTATTTCTGTAGGAAGATTTCCTTGCAGGAGCCCAGAGCTGACTGGTCATGTTTGCCTTGTGGGTTGTCTCTTTTTATCAGTGCTCAGACTCTCTCAGCTGTTTCCAAATTGTACATTAAAAAGCCTTTTCCCTAAGAGCTATTTCACCCCATCAGAAGCACAGGCCACTACACTCCTCCTCAGTGTTTTCAGGGCTTTCCTACCTAGTACCAAGATGATTCAGAAGCGATGCCTCTGTTGCATACAACAATACCACCATACAGTAGTGTGCCCAAGCTTATACTGGTGCAGCTAATTCAGTAGGAGTATCATTGAGCGCATAGATGGCACAAAGAAATTCATTCAGCTAAGCCCTACAAAGCACAGATGCAAGCGGGGAGGAGGGCGTCAGGGTGCGCACGTCCCACAGAGCTGTTTCCTTTCTCCTCTGGCTACGCTGTCTAAAGTTCCAGCTTTTCATCTTGGCAGAAGATTTTTACAAGGGCTGTAAATTAAGGATTTATAAGTGTATACATGGCTATGATGTTTCATTGGTCTGAAGTGCAGGGAAAGAAAGAAATGTCTCGGTGACAGAATACAGTGTGGGGTGAGCTGGGTCAATGGAAACATATGGAAATGTTTTCAGAGACAGGGAAGAGTCTGGTCCTGTGCTGTTTCTGCCCTGCGTGCAGGCACACATTCACACACACACACGCGCGCACACACACACGTTCACGCTCGCACACACACACTTCCCCAGAAAGATGGGTTTGCTGCCCACCATTATCAAAAATGTGTTCTCTATAGAGCTTGCTGCTTACGTAAGGAAAATATAACAATGAGTAATCATCTTTCCAGCTTCAAGGCTATTTTAATTTTTTTTCCTGACTTGACCGTTTCTGGGACTAAGAGGGTGTGAGCTCCGGGGCAGATATCAGCAGGGGGTTTGCACACTGTATCCCAGTCTCTCCAGAGAAGCGTACAAGAGGAGCTGTGTGTGGCACTGCTCACCCATCAGGTTGGAAGCAGGAGGACTGCACAGCAGAATGCTCTGACCCACACTGTCCTGGAGACACAGGGAGTGACTGCAGAGCGTTGTCAGATTCCCCTGTGACACGCTGTCTCTGCCCTGCCTCTGGGCAGGAGGGAGCAAGAGGGATGCACGACCAAAGCGAGGGTTTGGACTGTGTCCAGGCTGCCTGATCTGCTGGGGACTTTATAAGCACCCCCCTTACCACCAGCACTGCCTTTCTTCCCCACGTGACTCCCCAACTAGTCTTCCCCATGCAACAAGATTAAAATCTTGAGCTTTGACAATACCCAGTGCCTGCCAGCCCACAGGCGCACAAAGTCCTGCTGCTCTTTGAAACATGATACACAGCCCCTTGGGTCTGAGCACCACTGCTGTGTGGAAAGAGACCCTGTCCTTCTCCCTGCTCCTTACTTCACTCAGCTTTACTTCTCAGTTACTAACAGCATGTACAGCCTCTTTCTTGTTCCTTAAGCATTTTAGTTTAGGAGAAGCCAGTCCTGCTGTCACTCGTGTGCCTGAGTGGACTGAGCACTGGTTTTAAACTCATAGAACTTGTCTGATCTTTTTTTTCTTGTCTCGGCAGGTGGTTATGGCTCCTCACGAGCCCCCAGTTGTGTTTGTCGACAATTACATCAAGCTCCTTGCTGACTGCAGCACTGACACTTTCCAGAAGATCCTAGACATGAAGGTTAGAACCTGTCCCACAGAGTTGCTCCTCATCTGCTAGCGCTGCATTGAGATTGTTGGTGACTTTTCAGTAGAAACACAGAGGGGTTTGGGAGTGGGACAAGAACTCGAAGGCAAGTCTATCCTCTGTACTCTGAAAGTGTGTAGAGTTGCTACTGAAAACAACTTTTCAGTACACTTCACATGCTCATACCTGCTCTGGCTCTTGGGGCTGAGTTCAGTTGTCTTGGAATCATCCAGAGGTCTACATACAGTTCTTGGTGGATGAACAAAAGGTTGGGGTTTGAAATGGGCTCTCCCACAGCTATTCTCATGCACACCCACTCCTGGATCAGTGAAGTCTAACTGTCTTGCTTCACTGTTCTCTGCTCCTGCAGGGCCTGAAGAGAAGTGAACAAAGCAGTATGCTGGACCTCTTCCGCCAACGCCTCCCGGCTCCCCCCTCCGGAGTGGAGAACACCGGCTCCCTCTCACTGAGCGCTCCTACGCCTGAGCAGGAGTCCTCTCGGATACGGAAACTGGAGAAACTCATCAAAAAAAGACTCTAAGTGAGCAGAAGTAAACTCTGTTACTCTGGATTAGCTGCAGTGACTGGGGGCAAAGCTCGTCAGACTTATGATTTACAGTACGCTGCTGAAAAATCTGTGTCCCATCACTCCCATGCCCTGTGATCTCTTAACCATCATATACCATGATACTGCGTCTCCATTCAGACCAAGGGAGAATTTGACCAAGGTGTTTGCCCTTAGACAGCTTAGCAGGAGTAAAACCCTGGGTCCATGTGGTGGAGATAATAGAGGTACCTGGAAGTCAGCAGCTACAAAAACAGTTTAGGTGGATTCAGAGAATATCTAGCTGTGATGCACTTGGTATCCCAGCCTTCACCCTGGCTGAGCTCCTGCTGCAGCACTGTGGATTTTGCCTGAGAGTTCTGTGTTACTGCTCACTCCCTGTTGCACAGCTGTTCCTGCTCCATTTTTTATTTGGGGGGTGAGAGGGGACACCAACCCCAAACCATCACCACCACCACCAAAAAAACCTCAGCCTTTAACAGCTGGAATCCAGGCATCTGCAGCTCCGCTGAATTAATGAGATGCCCAGGAGAGACCCCCAAAGCAGATTTCTCCCCTGCTCCCACAACAGGCGTGCAGAAACCACCAGTAAAACAGCAAGGCAACTCCTTTTCAGAACAGGAGGAAAGGGCTGAATGAACGCCTTCTGCACCTTGGCAAACCTCCTGCCAACAAGCTGGCAGCCTCTGTTACAGCTTAAAGGCCAAACCCTAGACATCTGTGGAGACCATCCCCAGCTGCTTGTTATTTCTCTTATGTGTGCTGGACTTGCCCGCTGTCTCCAGTGGGAGTTCCTGTACTGCATCTCATCCTCTCTCCACAAAGAGCCGTTCATGGAGCAAGTGTCAAACAGTACCAGCCCCTCTCCGAGCAGGGGTGTGCCCCTTTGGCACCTTCACTGCCCTGTGAGGAGACATGCTGGAAACATTGGCTTTAACAGGGAGCCTGGGCCTCTTCCCAGGACGGGACGCTTACAGCAGCCTCAGACTTCAAGGACCTTCCTCTCCTCCTCCTCTGAGCTTCACCTTGCACCAGTGCAGAGAGGAGGAGAACCAGAGGTGAAATATTTTTAATAACCTGGGCCCCCCTTCCTGGCATTCAGCCACAAAGCCAGTGTGGAGCAGGGTCGGGGTCGGTGGATGTCTGCGCCCTGCCCGTTGTGTGAGCTTCCCCAAGGAGTGTCCATGCAGGGAGACATCGCCTTGTCATTGGCAACGCTGGATTTCTTCCACTACTCTACCCTTTTTTGGGGACTTTGAAGGCATGTGCCCAACTGTGAACAACTGAATCCCTTATGGGTTTAGGGGCAGATTGACCAGTCGTGCCTGCTTTATTTTAACTCAAGCTTCACTTGCATGTGCAGGAAAAAGAAGTCCTGTACCAGTTTGGCAGGTGAGGAGCAATCATGGTGTCAGATGCCTTCTTGGGAGGGTCATGCTCCCCACCAGTTCAAGTTTGGGCCGTAGGACTATATTTATTAGGGGCTGTTCTCGCTAGGGATTGTAGTACTCGCGGTTGCGCATCTGGGAGGGGGGATCAGACACGCTCCAGGAAAATGAGCTGGTCCACCCAACCCCAGAGCTTCACTGGGACTGGGGAGGGAGGAGGTGAAATGAGAAATCCCTGAGTGAGGCAGAACCGGGGCTCACACTGTCTGCCTGTTTGTGCTTCAGCACTGTCTCCTCTTGGGTGCAGCCTGCTCCCCTTCCCTCTCCGTGGCTGTGGGAGGGCAAATTTGGTGCCTGATTGGTAAAATCCCATTCTTCCTTTGCATGGCCAACAGATGAGCCTGTGCTTGAACAGGCAGGAGTTAATCACGGAATTCAAGCAGAAAGAATAAATCTGCAGAGATTAAATCCTCACTGGTCACGTTTTCTAACGCTGTGCAGAACGGCCCGCTGCTGCAGCGAGGTGTGCGCTAACAGGTATGCTAACGCGAGCTCTTTAGGATGTATTTTCAGGGGTCCCCAGGCTTGGACCCTGGCTGTGGCGTGTGGGTGCTGAGCTGCAGAGAGCGGTAGTGGTGATGTCTGTTGCAGAGCAGCAGTAACAACAGTTGTGAGGAGGGATGGCAGTTTCTCGTCACTCCGGTTTTACAAATCTTCCCAGAGTCTGCTGTTGCTTCATTTATTTCCTCTCCCGATTTCACATCAGGTGACGAAAGAAAGCACGTCAGGATTACAAACAGCCATTCCCCAAGGACAGATTATCTCAAGGTGCACGTGCAGGATGGTTCGCACGTTATCAAATGCAGTAGCCAGGGAGGAGACAACACAGGTTTGCAGAGATTCATTATTCCCATGGAGGGATGAATAATTTATTTTAGATTAATTTTTCTTTGTTCTGTCTATGGATGATTCTCTAAGTAAATTATGAATAGCCGAAGACTATGTTCAAGTTACTGTCATATGTCTTTCCCTGAAGGCTTCCCCTGTTTCATTCTCTGCATTTCATTCTGGAGATAAGAGGAAATAAAGGGAAAAATGAATTCTTAGATTCAGCCTTTGAAGAATGCTACAGGTCTGGGTGTTTGGAGTTCCACTTTTACAGAACAAGTCTGCATTTTTCTACTTTCGGTATAAGGGTTTTGTCCCCCTGGCTCTTGGGTATTTATCAGATTTGGCACGTCTGTATGTGTATGTTAGCTGTTTGGGGTTTACATCTCTGGGGAATAAAGGATGGGTTTTTCTGTATAAAATGCCACTTTTTATGGCTTTTGGCTGAGGTGTAATTCTGGCTGTATGTTGGAATGTGACACTAAAATGAATTAAATGGTTACTGATGTTCATCTGCTGGGTGTTTTCTGTACAACTGCCATGCAGCAAACCCTCAGGGCTGGGACAGACCTCACCCAGAACACGCTGTCTGTCTCCATTGCTCTCTCCTGCAGCTTCTCTTTTCTGGCTTTTCCACCTTCTGCTGCTCCAGCGAGCAACTTTCCGCCGGCAGCATCAGCATTCACAGCAGCTCCCCGCACCGTGCAGGCGGTTCAGCAGAGCTGACCTTGTGCCCCTAAATAATCAAATCATTTCTGATGACTTTAACTGCTGGAGAGATTTCCGAGAGATCCTAATTTTTCCTTTGGAATTAATTAAGAGGTAATGCCTTTTTTTCCACACGATGCATGACGTTGGAAGAGTTTCTTTCACTTGGAGAATTAATGACTCATTTGCTTTTCTCCTACCGCTCTGCTGATCCTGCCCCCTCCGCCCTTGGGCAGGAGCAGCCCATGCCAGGCGACGCGGGTGTTTATTTCTTTCACCAGATTTACAGCCGTGAGTTCAAGCATCTGAGTGACGATGTCCAAGTCTCCACAAGGTTTTTCTTGGCCACAGCTGGGCGGGCGGCAGACGCGGATGCTGTTCGGCAGCATCAGGCCACAGCCCTGCTGTACTTAGGAAAACGAGCTGAAGCATTTGTCTTTGGGCTGTGTCAGAAAAGGCTTTGGCAGAAGGCGTTCCTCTGCGTGCCTGCTCCGCTGGGGCTGGTTACACCAGCTAGTGCTTCCATCACCCAGAATTTCTAGGTTAAAGCCTGTGCTCATTCCCTTCTCTCAAGCCAGAGCAGCTCCACCTCAGAGCCCAGCAGGACATGGGGAGCCCACAGGGCTGCCGTTGGGGTCTGACAGGGAGAGGAGAATCAGCCTTTGCTGCTTGCAGCACATGGAGCTTCCCGAAGCCCTGGGAAAACCTTGGCTCGTGGCTCAGCGGTTCACGAGGGCGGCGGCAGGGCTGTTAAAGCCGATCGAAACTCAGCAACTTCAGCAACATGCTGTCAGCGTTCGTCCCTGCAGCTGAACCGCTCCCAGGGCTGCAGTCAATCCCACTGCTCGGAAGAGTCTCTGTGAGCGTGACTCCCATGCCTGGCGGGTTTGTAGTCCGCTCCATGGGGAACAGCCTGGCATTTCCCATCGTTTGGAAATAATTTTCCATTGTTATCAAATAACACAGGATCCTTCTGATTTGCTTTCCCCTGCTCGCAGCACAGCCCCCTGCACCGCATCAATGTGCCTATTGTTCGGTTGCTGATTAAGGCAAGCACGCCCAGCCCGGTGGAAAGTCCTTTATGGAAGGAGGATCTTGATAAGATACTCATATCTGCTCTGTCCGGACTGTGTGTGGGCAGTTAAAAAGTAAATAACCTGGACAAACAGGCTGTGATGTACAGTCAGGGGGAAAGATTTCCAATGCCATCGGGGATTGCACAGATCAGTGCAGTCTGAGAGGCTTAAAAAGAGACGGGCTTTCCCAAGAGAGCAGAGTACACGTGCCTTAAAAGCAGGGCCCATGTATACAGTGGCTATCGATTTTATTTTAGTTACCAAGTAGTGAAAATTCTGGTGAAATACTTCCTTTTCATCCTAGGTTGCAAATTTGCAGCTCTGGATGTCAGCGCTGTGGGAGATCCTCGAGTCTGAGCCTGGTGTGAGGCAGGGCAGGTGGCAGAGCCGCCTCGGCTGCTGAAACACCTCCATTTCACCTGCCAAGCCCAGAAACAAGAGCCTGAAAGGGCACAAAAAAATACATAAAAAATTGTCATTTGTGTCAAGCCAGGCCAGAGTGGGAATTTTTTTGCTAGTAAATAAAGAGCAGCAAGATTTCCAGAAGCCCATGTGGCTCTGCTCATCCCAGGCATGGCTGGCTGCAGCCTCGCACAGGTCCCCAGGCACCGAGATCCCTCGGACCCTGATCCCCACGGGAGCAGCCATGGGGACACCCACAGCCCTCGGAGGCGGCTGCTAGGAGGTGCCACAGGTTCCTCCCCCCGGCTCCTAAATTGCACTGACTGGGTTATTGGCAGCATGGCTTTTAGCCTAGGAGCTGCACGGCAGCTCTGAAATAATGATCATGTTCATCTGGAAACTGCTCCAGCACCTTCTGAGGCGTCTAATTTCATAAAGGGCTTTTATGGGAGGTTTTGGAGCAAGGAGCGATCAGCTTTCCTATTGCTTACGGAGACCAGAATCTCTCTTTTTTGGGATGCATTTAAATCAAAAGGAAGAAAACACCTGTCCAGCACATTTGCTCAGACCCCAAAGATTTCAATCAAAATTTTTAATGTTCTTTTTCTTTCCATCTGCATTTTTCAGCAAAGACAAACAGCCTCATAGTATTTCTTCAAAGGAATGTAAATTCCTTGAGGAAGTCTCCGGAGTTCCCAGTACCACATAGCTGCAAACCACAGACGCCTACGGCTGAAAGCTCTGCTCTGCTTTTAATTTTGGGGCAGGGAAGGAATTCTTTTCAGGGGTTTGGGTTCACTTGTGCTGGGCCCGTCAGGCCAGACTGCTTGTTACTGCACAGGGGAGTGTTGACTTTGGCTGGCTGCAGACAGTTGCTTTGCCTCCACAGGAGTATTCCCCCACTGAATCTGATGACACGGCGCAATTATTTCATTAGGATTTTCCAAAAAACCTTCCCTTGGTCTCCTCTAGTGCTAGAAAGACCTTTTGCCTCTGTTTTATTGTTTCGGCTTCTGCAGCTTTGCCTGAAAAATGCAATTAAGGGTGGCAGCGCTGCTGTCTGAGTCTGAATCCTCAGGGTGGCTGGGGGAGGTGAGAAGGAGCAGCCTTGGGGGGAAAACTGAGTTTTGCAGGGTGTTGTTAAACTCTCAGGGATGAGTGAAGCCTGTGTGCAAAGGCTGCTGCTTTTGCAGCCTAAACAAAGCCCCTGTTTCCGCTGCGAGCTGCCCTCCAAGAAAGCTGGGGCAGCTGCTGCTGCGGTTGAGCAATGGGAGAGGATGGCTGAACCTCAAAGGGACTGGTGCCCCCCGGTTCCTCCCCTGTTCCCACTCTCATCCCAGTCCTGCCCTGTGGCTGAGCGATCATCGCACTGCCGTGTCCCTCTGCCCGCATTAGCCCCTGTGGCTCGTCCCAGGCCCAAACTGCCTTTTGCCTGCCGGGAGCACCTGGACAGACAGCAGGGTCAGGCCTGGTCTCAGCAAAAAAGCTTTACTTAATAAATCCAGTTGCGGTGCATAGACACTATTAATAATCCCCAGTTGCTTTTCCTGTGCCCTCCATCCCAGGCGGCTGTGATGCTTGCTCCAGGGGGTCATAACCTGGCTGCCAAAACGCCCAGTGGACCCTTGGTATTGGGGAAATCAGCGTGTTGGAGGTGGGGACAGCCCGGCAGGGTCTGGCAGCTGGGGATCGCTCTTTCAATGCTCCCCAAAACCCGTGCAGGCAGGGGAACGGGCAGCACGTTAGGACGGTGGGTGCACAGTCTGTAGGTTGGACAAGGGCCGTGTTTAGGGCGGCCGGTTGGGAGCTGGTTTGGCCTCTGCCACGCGGCTGGGAAGGGGAATGGGGGTGCAGTGCCTGGGGCAGGGACGCAGTCTGGGGTTGGGGGCTCCGGGAGCACGGTTGGATGGATGGATGGGGACGCGGGTGGGATACAGCATGGGGCACTGGAAAGACGAAGGGAGCAGGCCCCGCCCCCTGCCTTGGCCCCGCCCCTCCGGCGCC
>JANZLQ010000089.1:4182964-4266373 GCA_026212715.1 Elanus axillaris | reverse complement strand
CCCCCCCCCCCCCCCCCCCCCCACACGGAAGGGACTGGGGCATCCTGACCCGGAGCTCCACTGGTGGGAGACTCTTACCTAAAATGGTGCTGAAAGCAGTCTGGAAACACAGCAAGGTGAAATGCACAAGGCTGAATTTAGGTGGAATTCAGCCTCCTGAAGGTAGCTGAACGTAAGCGATGGAGGTGTGGGGGGAAACAAGGCAGAAGTGGGAGGCTGAGAGTGGTGTGTGCCATCGAAAAATTATCAGCCCCGGCATGCTTTTGAGAGCTGTTGGGCTTGCGCATTTTGTGTGGTGGGAGCAGCCATGTGCATCTTACAGAGGATGGATTGTCATGGTTCTTTTTGGGCGCTCCGACATGGGGTGATGGGTGCAGTTGTACGTGAAGAATGATGTACCGTGCGCATCTGCAGGGTTTTTAGTCTGCTGCAGCGTGGGTCAGGTACTCCCCAGGGCCTGGTCAAAGTCTATGGCTTTCTTTTTGCTCGTACCAACAATGTTCAGGGTGGTAAAGGTCTTGGAGTTACAGCTGGCCATGCTTGTGTGTTGTTTGAAGGCATCCTAGGAAGCTTAAAATCAATACTATAGCTTAAGGATGCTGAGAAAGGATATTTGATCCTCAAGATGTGATGGCAGGCCTGTGGCTCAGAGCTGTGCTGGATAGCAAGTTTTTGGCAAGGCCTGGGGTCAGGCTGCTCAGTAGAGTTTTCTCTGCCGGCGACAAACTGTGCTTTTCCTGGTTCACTTGAGGTTATCTGCAGAATAGGCTGGCATGTGGTTCTGCAAGGGATTCCTTGACAAACGCTGGCCTGAGCTCAGTGCTTCCCTGCTATGTCCAATTCTTTCTAAGAAATTTGATGCTTCTCTGGAGGCTGGGAGGTGCTGATTCCACCCTGCCAACCTCCAGCCGCAGAAGGCCTCCTGAGCTTTTTAGCATATCAGAATAGCAAAATGAGTCTCTTTAATTGGCCATTTAGATGCTAATTTGCTTCTCCTAGGCCTATGCCAGATCAACCTGCCCCAGAATGTGAGTCAGAAAGAGCCTGCTGTCTTCATGAATTATTCACTTTGCACAACGCACCTGCCTGGCTGGGGATCAGAAGGAAATAGGGCCAAAGTTTGATAAATAAAGATACACCTTGGCAGGTAGAACAGTGCTGGCTTTCCTCCCCAGCACCCTACGGTGCTGGGGAGCTGGAGGACTGCTTTGCTTGGGCAAAGACTGGTTCTTTATAGCTTACCATATATCAAGTAGCCACGCTAATAAGTGCCTCTCATTAATACTGGATTGCTGGTGCCGTATGTCAGTTTTCCTGTAGAGCTGATTTTATCTTCCCACTTATAGGACTGGCATGGACCTCTAGGGCATTGTATTTTATAAGCTTTTTTATGACCTCTGTCTTAAAAGCAGTTAGGCTTTTTGCCACTATTGCTGGGATTGGGAAGCAGCTCTCATGCATGGCAACCTTCTTTGTTTACCCCCCAAACCTCATCTCCACTTACTCCTTTTCCAATTTGGCCTTATGTGATAATGACACTTTTCTCCCTTTCCATGTGCTGAGGCTGATTTGTGTTTACCTTGAGCTGGACCGACCAAGATTGAATACACAGCTCTGAAGGTCTTCCCTGGTTGGCAGGTGCTGGTACTGCTTAGGTTGAGCCTTCATGGTGGGACAGACGGGTAGAAAGCCTGTCTGATTGGGTTCTTAAGTTTTTGTCCCAAAGCTTCCTGAGGCTTTGTGGTGTTTGTTTGGACATTGTGTTTTCCTTGTTTCTTGTTGGCCCAAGCCACAGAGCTGCAAGTCAAGTCTGATCATATTGGCTTCCATGTGTCGCTTGGCTCTCCATCTGCTGCTAAGGATTTGCACTGTTGTGGGGATTTGTCACAGTAAGAAATGGCAAAAGGCCATTTCTCATCTGTGCCCCTGTGCGCCGGCCCAGCGGTCTCTCTTCTTGAGAGCAGGGAGCAGGAAGGTGATGACGATCGCTTGCCTCCACTCTGCTTGTGCTTCCTGCCTGCTTAGGCCCTATGAAACTTTGATGCTTGCAGCAGGCTCCTTTGCTGCTGGAGAGGCTGACGAACTGCTAGATGCAGGTGTGAAGGGGCAGTTCAAAGAGGTTTGTGTGTGAGAAAAACTTTTATAAAGCCCTGATTCAGGCTAGCTCTTGTACAGGCACAGTTACTCCCCTTCTCTGGCTCTGAGACTTGTCTGTATCTTGAAAGTCAAGTGTGTGTCTTCTGCCAGGCTTTTACAGCCCCAAGGGTTATTCTGTCACTTTAAAACAGTCTCGTGCTTTGAAATACAACTGTGGCACTAGGATCTTTAAAACAAGAGGGGAGGACTTGTGTCTGGACTAAATAGCCTTTCCCTGCCTGCTCACACTTGTCTCCCTTCTCGCTGGCTACTGTCTGGGAGGAAAAGGGACTGGCCAGCAGTGGGTGGGAGGCAGAGGCTGGGTTAACCTTATCTATCTCTACTAGTCATTTATCCTCTGTCATAGCAACAAGAGCAAACACTCACTTAGTTGCTACGGTTTCCTAGGGATAATGGGGTCTGGTGCACAGAGCAGAGAGTAATTACACTGCCTCTTTGAGAGAGCAGCAGCTAAAAGGAAAAACAGGCCAGCACTGTACCTGGTGCAAGCTGGGAGTCCTGGGGGAGGTGACGCCCTTAAAGCAGGTGAATTAATTACACTGGCACAGCTCAGCTTGGGAATTGGGAACTCATCTCTGGCCAGCTGTTTAATTTTTATTTTTTAAATGAAATATTAAAAAAAAAATTGCCTAATTAATTTCCTATAAAAACAAATTAATATAGACACGAGTTGCATAGCTAAAATAACCAGGCAAATGAAAGCTGACTGGAGAGCTCCTTATGGGCCTGTGTAGGACATTTTTGTATTTGCAGTGCTCTGAGGAATTCATGCTTCGTGGGCACCTGTAATCAGCCCAGCTGCAGGAGGGCTCGTGCAGGCTGTGCTTTCGCTGCTGTGAGGACATGTTTTCTGCTGCAATGATTACTTCAATGTCAACAAGACCCTTCAGTTTTAACTTTGATGTAGTCAAGGTAAAGTTGAAATGTGTTTGAGGTGGAGGAGTGGGGAAGGGACTTGGTGTAGCAAGGTGATGCTAAAAGTGTACATGAGCTGAAAAAGCAAGCTGATAAATTTGGGACAGAAAAATGTTAAGTGTGTTAAACAGCGCTACAGCCTGGTTCAGGAAGTGCATGATCCAGGAATCTCTGGAGGCTGGGAGGGTATTCTGGAAAAGTATTGCTGTGTTGTGCTCTGTTCTTATACTCTTCTTTAAGCACTGGACCTTTGACATGACCGGCTATGACTGTGCTCTGTTATTAAGGTAAACTTACGTGATGTTCATGTTGCTTTTCTGCTGAGAAAACTGGCCTTCTTTCACAGAAGAGCCTGAAATCCTTTGAAGAGCATCATGTCAAAGGGCTGTGTCTGCGTACTGCTGTCAGCCAGGGCTAGATGTGGGACGTGCCAACGTGGCAACCTTCTGCCATCACAGCCGCTGGTTGTAGGTGGTGCCGAATGTGCTGGTTGTTGGAACACAGATCAGGAGTACGGTCAGAAATGCCTCCTGCTGCTGTTCTGCTGCTGCTTCAGGAAGGCGTGCCTGCTGCAGGATCCATGGCTATGTGGCTTGCTGGGGTGGCATGGAAGGGTGCTCGCCTCTACCCAGCCTGCACCTGAGGGATGTGCTGCTACACAGCCAGCTGCAGCCGACCTTCATCTTCTCTTCCAAGCTGAGAAGTGGGAACTGTCCAGTGGGAAAGAACCTGCTCACTTTGCTGTCTTGTGGTTGCTCTGCAGGGATGTGGGGCCAAGTCACCAGTGTGACCCTGCTGCTGTTCCCTTCACTCAGACCCCACCAGAAGAATTCTCCCTTGCAGACTGAGGTCGTGTTCTCAGGTGCCTCGTTCTCTGGCTGCAGAGTCCAAGTCTCATCATGGAGACAGCAGAAGCAGTGCTACGTCAGAGCTGCAGACAGAGACGTGCTCAGTTCTGCATCTTCTGAAATACTCCTGACCCCATGCAAAGGGTTGGCTTGCTGCAGGGCAGCGCTCCTTCCTTGCAGCGCTCCTTCCTTGCAGCGCTCCTTCCTTGCAGCGCTCCTTCCTTAGCTTCTGTGCCAAGGGCAGCCAGGTGGACTCAAATTTAATGAGGCTTTGTTTCACATGATTTCCTCCATCATAGGAAAGGAACAAACAGGTGGAGGGTTTTTAAATACTACAGAGTATTGATAAGAACTCCATTTAAATTCTTAATTCAAGTAAAAAGCAGAATCTTGGAGTGGGAAGTTTTCTTTCTGTAGCACTAAGTGCTTGTGTTTCTCCTTTATTCTGTATGCAGTGACTTGCAGCAGGTCCAAGAGCTGTGAATTTCTCTTGCTCTCACTGCTAGAGACTGGCTGCTTCTGCCCTTTGTTAGCCTGTTGAGAGGAGTAGAGGGCAGGGAGGGGATGGCTCAGTGAGGTAGGTGCTAACAAGCATTTTTCAGAGAGAATGCAGTGGAGGCTGACTGCAAGAGCGGGATGTTTCACCACAGCCCATAGAAATGACTCCCTAGGCTGGCGTGGTTTTGCTATCTTAGTGTTTCTGATTAGGCTGATTGCACTGTACTTCTTGTCCTGTACAGAGATAAGAGGGAGGATGCTTAATGCCTTCCAGATACTGGTACCATTTCTCTGGTGTTGTTCCTGTGGCTGTGCAAGATACTCCTTTCCCTCCAGTCCTGCTAATGCTCCTGTTTCTGCCCCAGCAGACTGTGGCCTGCAGTCCCAGGTCATTCTTGTTTCCTTCTCTGAGGTAGTTGTGTCAAACCACAACAGGCTTTTTTTCAGAAGCAAAGGTGCAAAGCCACCTGCAATGCCAGTTTACATCAGAGGGAGCAGCAGATACCCAATGCTGCCAAAAGAAAATGCTCCTGTAAATATTTTAGGGACTAGTCTATCTGAAGACTGTTTGGGGATATGGTAGATCTCTAGGCTGTGTTTTGTTTTCCTTCTCTCTTTTCAGATGCTGCTCAGGGAACGGTGAACAGAAAGTGTATGCTGAGTAACAAGAGGCAAAAGAGCATGACATTGCTTGTTTTTGTTCAGTCCTGCTGAGAAAAGTGCACTGTGGTATGAGGCTGGAGAATGTGTTTGGGTCTCTCCTGAGAAAAATGGTTAGCTGATGTGCTCTATTCTGACTTGCCTTCAGCTCTGCTGGAGCAGATAAAGCTCTGCAGAGGAGGGGCAGATGTATTCAGCACTGCTTTCTACCCTGAAAGCACAGCTGCTGGCAAAGCAAACTCCTCTGCCCTGACCGTGGTGTGGGGCTCATCTCCAGCTCTAGGTTTTATGCTAAACATCCCACAGCTGCCAAGCACTGGTCACGTCGGTGTAGTTGTGTACATTCAGCCTCGCCAGTGGATGCTGAGTGTGTGGGCTGTGCTATTCTTCAGGTGTGCGTGAGTGGGAGGGAAGAGTACGTGGTATATCTGAAAATTAATTTAATATATGCATTTGTGTGGGGGCTACATGTGCATATAATCCTGTAAAAACACATCACAGGCTTGGAAAATCTCTGGAAAATCCCAGGTCAGCCATTCTGTGTGAAATTGTAGCTTCTCTCTGCTTCTAACACTGGCCTGGGGGCAGGAGCCTCCATATTCTTTTGCTGTTGATGCTTGATTGCTCCCCTGTGTGTGAGCTGCTGTGGGACATGTGCGCGGGCTGCAGTCTTTCCTCACTCGAGACTGTGAAGAAGATGAAAAGAGCAGGAGGTGTTCTGGGACAAAATGGAAATGCAAACCCACAGCATGCTCTGGCACCGAGCAGAACGGGGAAGGTAGTTGGTAAATTGAAGATGCCAGAGTTCAAGGATTTCTTCTAGGAATGATCCCTTTCAAAAGCGATCATCTTAGCTAATGTAGTGAAGGTTTAAAAAATTGTGTGCGACGCTTCTGTCTGTCCTTCCTGTCTCAGCCCTCTTTCTCTGATACCTCCTGTCTCCTCCATGCCTCACTTTGCTGTTCAGCCGGACTGTGCTGCTGAGCTGAATTTTTAGAGCCTTCACCGTTTTTATACATCTTTCCCCTTGCAGCAAAAGAAATCTGTGCTTCATGTGGAATTCCTCCTCGTCTCTCCTGCCTGTTGTATGTGCTGAATTTTCAGACTCTCCAGAAACTGGATGGTCAGAGAGGAGGGAACCGGTTCATTTTTTTTTTTTAACCATTTTGGCTTTCAAGGCTGAAATGGGGTTTGGCAGGTGATAGCTGTCAGTTCTCTAACACGGTTAGTGTTACTGTGCTGGGAGGCGAGTGCAGTGTGTGTGGCATGTGAGCTTAGTGTAAGGAGAGAGAGACCAGTTTGCACAAGCTGCGTGCCTGCCTGTGTAAGAGGGCCAAGGCCGTGCAGCCTGTGATGCCTCTGTGCCTGGCACAGAAGCAGAAAGCTCTGTGTGTCAGCAGTAGATAGCAGGTGTAGGTGCAGCACGCTGAACCATGGGCACTGCTGGAGTAAGGGTGCTGTGGATCGAGACCAGAACATGTGTTTTCTTGGGAACTACCGCACAGTTGGCAGGTGATATACCTTGCCTGCTATTGTATCTGCTTTATGTTTGCCAAACAGCATTAAACATGTTATCTCAGCCCAGCAGGTATGGTTTCAAAGCTGGCAAGTGTCTGTTCTGGGGAAGGTAAGTATTAATATCTGGAAATTTATGCATTAGGGCTTGCGAGACACTTGCTCTGCTGGAGGGCAAATCCAGCTGGAGAAAAGCTCAGTGCATCAAGACTAGTTTTGCCTCCACTGAAATCTTTTGATTGCATCTGTCCCTTGGTGCTTTCCATTCTTAAGAGCTGCTGGCAGGACTCAGAACTGCTTAGCTGCAAAGTCTCTTTTGGGGATGCATTTCTCCCGTGAGCATGCAGAAGTTGGCTCTTGCTACCTTTACTAATGAGTTCACAGTGAAATTGTCATTGAACACAGGAATCACTGGTGTGACCGTGCTGGTTACAGGAGCTGCAGTAGGAGATCTGCTGCAAGAGGTGCTGTCTTAAACATCAGAGAATGCAAACAAGCTGCTATTGTAGGCTGTAGTTATAAATATCAGGCTATTATGGAGGCAGTTTTAATGAACAAAATGACTTGCCACTGTTCATGCTGATTTCGTGTGGGTTTTTGTTTGTTACCCCATTAAGAGGTAAAAAAAAGCAACCGTAGCTTCTTTGTGTTCTTTAGATTGGCTTTCTCTGTCAGTACTGCAGCGTTGGGGCTCTAGAGGTGATGGGGCAGAGATTACTCTTACAAACAGTGCTTTTCTCTAGTTTGAAATGAAAAATCAGAACTGACAAAGAGTTTCTGGCTTGTGTTCAGAGTACCATAAAATCTAAACTTCCAGCCTTGTCTTCAAGGTATTTGAAGGTATTTATTGGCTTATATTTTATGAGGATGATAGTATGCTTTTTATCACTGTCTGCGGGTGAGAGAGAGTCTGTCTACTTCCACCCTGTGTGACACCAGCAGATCACCTCTGTTTTGCTTGCCAGAAGAGTGGCCCTTTGGAATGGTTAGTAAGGCTGTGCCAAGCACTGCCCTGTGCTTTCTTGAGGGTGGCGTGGCAGCTGTGCTCAGTGCTGGTGTTTGCTTCTTACAGGTGTGATGATCCCTGCCTCTCCTCCCCAGCCTGGTGCCATGGCAGACACGATTTTTGGCAGCGGGATGGGCCAGTGGGTGTGCCCCAACGACCGGCAGCTGGCACTGCGTGCCAAGTGAGTCCTCACCACCCTCCTTCTCTCCTTCCAGCCTCAGCTCTGGCCTGAATGGTTTCCCGGTATCTCTGTGGAGCACTGGCCCACTGGCCAGTTGGGAGGCAGGAGTTTGCTTGTCATGCAGACCCCTGCGTACTCTAGGAGGGTGCTGCTTGGTGGGACAGGAGCCTGCTAAGCTGGGGCTTGATGCTTGGCTGCTGCTCAGAGCTGCCAGCCCGTAGTGGAGTTCACAGCGTGGCTGGTGTGTGGTGGGAGTCTATCCCACCAGCCCTCCCCTGGGTGAAAGGAAGGGCTTGGAGGCAGGCTCATATCTCTGCAGCACCCTAAATATGATTGAAAGCATCCCCCAGCTGCCAGCCCTCTTTCGTTTTAGGAACCTGTCATTTGATCTCATTTTTCCCTGAAGTTAAATTACTGCATAACCTGAAGACAAATGGGATGGAGATGAGTCAAGCACTAGAACTGCATTTGTTTCTTGGATGGTTTCCTTCTCTGGCAACCAGTACTGTGCCACTGCCACCTCTGCTCTTGTCTGAACCTCTGGGGTCAGCCTGCTGCAGAGTGTTAGAAAATAGGAGGTCACCCTATGTCTGAGGGAACTACCTGACTGTGAACAGTGCACACCACTGCCACTCCTCCAGCCTTCGCCTAAAAGCCTCATTAAGACAGCTGTGTCTGATAGTGCCCTGCATTCTGCTAGCAGCTGTGACTTTATCCAGTGACCTCTAAACCCCTACTGAATGGTAATTAATTGAGCTGTGAAAGCTCCTGTCTGTCCCCAAGTGAGCTAAGGAGAAACGCTAGCTGCTGGATGTGAGGCACGGAGGGAAGTGTCTTGCTAAAGTCCTCATGTGGGCCTGGGTTAGACCAAGGGTAGAAGTTGCCAAATTTCTATTTCCAAGCATGCCTGGTGATTTGTGTGTTTGAACTGAGGACCTTAGAGACATGTGGTCAGGAGGGAGGAGGGTACAGGTAATCCCTGTGTTCAGGAGTCTGCTGTTGGCATTTGTGGTGTCTGGCATCAGCACCCATCTCCGCAAAGGTACTTCCAGGATAGCCAGCCCTAGGTGCGCTAGTTTTCTTCATGGGCAAAGCCAAACAGGAGTGAGGACATGGGAGTGGTAAAATACAAACTAGAGCACAAAGGGAAATGAGAGGGCAGGGAGAGACAGCACAGCACTCGGTGCTGCTGGAGGAGTGATGTGGTGATCTGGTCAGTGAGAAGGGACTCCTGCTTTGGGTGTTAGCCAGGGAACAGATTTCTCTGATGGAAGGCTGACGTGGGCTCTGTATCCCTGGCAGGTTTGGCCTGTGGGGCGGGGCAGGGCAGGGGTTTTGTGCTTTCCTTTCACAGCTTAATTCTTCCCTCCACCCCCTCCCACAGGCTCCAGACGGGCTGGTCAGTGCACACGTTCCAGACTGAGAAGCAGAGGAAGATGCAGGCTCTGAGCCCGCAGGAACTTGAGGTCATCCTGGAAGTCATCCGCAAGGCGGAGAAATTGGACATCATTGAGCAGCAGCGCATTGGGTACAGTCACGTTCATTTGTCCCCTTCCCTCAGAAGGAAAGGTCAGTGCCGACAGAAGAGCAGCTCTCCCGGCTGCCTGAGCTCAGCCTCCATCAGTCAGAGCTTCCCTTAGGTCAGTTATTTTTCTCTCCCATGTTGCTTGTTTGGAGGTAATGAACATTGGGAAGGATGTGATGTTTTCCTTTTCTCCATGTCTCAAGCCTTTCTCGTGCCTTCTTTGAGCCTTGGGGCTTGCTGTGGTTGCAGCCACTGACACAGTCCCTGGTAAATGCAGCCTGTGCTAAGGCAGCTGCCCCAGTGGCTCTGGAAGAGGCTGGGGAAGGTGCCGAGCTGTGCAGCTGCACCCACTGCTAGTGGATAGCATGGCTCAGAAACTGCTGCTGGCAGCGCCGTTAGGTTTTCCCTTGTCTGCGGCAGCCCCCTGGGATTTTGCTTGGAGCAGTGAATGAGTTTATGTTCTAGTTGGCTGAGCCCTCTGGAAGGGGTTTGCTGACTTGACTTACTTAATTTATGGGCATCCTTTTGCTGTTGCAGATTTCCATTTGCTTTCAGGTCTGCTGGAGGTCTGGCCTCAGCTGTGCCTGTGGTCATCTTACACTGACTGCTTTTAAAGCCGGGGAATTCAGCAGTCCTGCAGCAGCATTTCCCAGCAGTGTTTTGTGTTCTCGAGACAGGAAACCCCAGTGTCTCCCAGCCCATGTCCAGCAGGCCAAGCTTCCTGCCCCTGCGCCTCACTCTGTCCCTGTGTGGTGCATGTCAGTGAGTGCTAACGAGAACTGACAGTGATGTTTGTGTGATATATGGGAGACCCCAGAAGCAGCCAGTGACCCCAAGGGGCTTATCTTTCCTGTGTCGTTGTTGGTGTAGCCACAGAAAGCGATAGCCTTGCTCTTCCCGTGCTGAAGCATTCTCTGAAACGCCTTTGTTAACTCCTGGGAGTTCTCTTGTGCTGAAGTCAAGGATCATAAATCCACTAATGATGGCTCAGCCTGGCTGTGCTGTCTGACCTCGTCACCATAGGCAGTACCTCTTTCAAACAGACCTTGCCTCCTCTCAGTACGGGACTTGGTTGATGGGACATTAGCACTAATGACAATGGGGTTGCATGGGTAGCAAGATTGCGTTTCATCCCTGAGCCGCATGCACGCGCATGGCTGCAGCTGGTCGCTGCCTCTGATAAATGACCTGGCTGTTATCATCCCCATCTACAAATGGATGCCTGAGGATTGCCAAGCAGTGATCTCATGACAGCAACCTTGCTCTGCATGCTGTCCACATCCTGCATCCTAATTGCTTATCCTTCCTTCATTCCCTTTTGTAGTCCTGCTGCTACGGACATTGTGCCTACATATGTGCTTCCTGTCTTCCAAGCGGGCTGTCGAATGAAGCGGGGAGAAGTTACTGGCATTCCTGTACTGCAGCTGGGCTCATTTTGGTCTGATGGCTTCAGTCTGGCCATCCTGCTTCTAATGGGGTGTGGGCAAGTCTTGTGCCTGCAATGCTGCTTTCAGGGAGTGTATGTAAAAATGGAGCAGGGTTTGGCAGGTCTAACTTCTCTGCCCTTTCCCGGTACTGTTTGCCTTGTCCTGATCTGAGCACTAAAGGCTTTTCCTGCTCTACAGGCAGGAAATCATTGTGCTGAGGCTGTGTGGCTCCAGTGACATTGTGCTCCTGAAGGGTGTAGGATCAAGCCCTTCTTGTGAGCTGTCTGCCCTGCACCCACTAGCTGAGTCAGGCCTCTTAGTGGTATTTGTGGTTTTTTGATTATTCTGGGCTTGGTGAGCGTCAGTAGATGGATGGACTTAGGTTTGTATCCCCTGAAGACCAAGAGCCAGCTAATAGGAAACACTGAGTGCAGAGACTGAAGTGAAAGTACATATGGTCCCAGCAAGGGGCCCAAAACTGCACAGAAGAAGCAAAGGTAGGCTGAGTCTGGAGCACACGTCTGCAGGTTTTTGGCGTGCCTCAGTACCATGTGCTTCAATTTCCAAGGTGAGTGCTGTGACCTCTGCTCTGCCTCTTTGCCTGCAGGCGCCTGGTGGAGCGGCTGGAGAACATGAGAAAGAATGCGATGGGGAACGGCCTCTCGCAGTGTCTGCTCTGCGGTGAACTGCTCGGGCTGCTGGGTAGCACGTCAGTCTTTTGTCAGGATTGCAAAAAGGTGGGTTTGGTCACACAGGTTCCTGCCTGTTGCTGCTAGCAGATCTGACTAGAAAAGGCTACTAGGCCTCTTGGAAGCCAGATAGCTCTGTGGAATTAACTTACCTTAGCCCCACTTGTCTAGGTCAGTGCTGTCAGACTATCAGGTTTTCTCTTGCACCCTGGTTATCATATTGCTCAGGATCCTGAAGTGCCTAAACTGCACTTATTGCTGAGATGGGGTGCATCAGCCCCCTATGCATCTCCTACTCTGGGTTTGCAGAGTGGGAGAAAGGGCAGAAATGTATGGCCATCAGAGGCAACTCATAAAAGAGTCTATGTGCTTTACTGTTATTTACTGCAAGGTCTGCCCTTAGATCATCCAGTAACGCCTGTCGTCAGAGGACTCAAGTCCATCTTCAAGTTCCAAACCAGTGTAAGGTTTCCAACTTTGATAATATAAATTAGCTGGTGCATCAATGACTGCCTGTGTTTATGTATGGTGTTGGCAGGAGACTGCATGGGTGCTGTTTGAAAGGCAGCATCAGTCTTCAGGGAGACTGCTATTCTGCCAGTGCCCTGGGGGATGATTGTTGCTTGCCTAGACTCTGCAGCCAAGGGGTTAACCTGTATTGCTGTGGAGATGATGATCTCCAAGGCAACCACCTTATTCTCCCTCTGCTGGGAGGCTGTTTTTCCTGCACTTGAAGCCCATCTTTCCCTGGGGAGATACCTCTGTAAGTGACTTTGCCTCAGCATGTTGCCTGGGGAGAGGTGAGGGTACCTGCTGGGTGCAGGAGTGTTTCTGACTTGCTGGTAGTAGGGTGGAACGGAGCAGCCTGTGCTGACTCTGTCCCTGGTGGGTACCAGAGCCAAGGAGATGCTTGCCAATATCACTCACCCTGTCACTGAGGAGATGTCCCGTGGAGCTCACAGGACAGCACTGAGTAAAGCCTGCTCCTTTACTGTGGAGTGGTGCATGTTGGCACCTCTGTGGTTAAGCAGCCACGCAGGCCACGAGGGAGAACCTTTAGTGCTGGCTCTGCTGGAGTTTGTGAGATGCAGTTCTCATGCAGAACAGGCTGCCAGGCTGGGTCTGCACTGGTCCACAGTTGACTGCAGCACTGCTGGGCTTAGAGCTCTTGTATGAGAGGGAAAGGAGGTGGGTGCCCCTTGCAGTCAGAACCGAGGTCCCAGCATCCCTCCATATGTGCTTTGCTAGGTAGGGAGCTGCTGTGAGCTGTGCTGCCGTTGCTGTTGAGTGAGTTTCTCCACTGGATCCAATTTGCAGAAGTAGCTTGACTGAGGCAGGGGTTATGCAGAAGATTGCTTGTAAGGCAGTGACTGGGAAAGTAAATGCAAATCTTTGAACCCTGGGGTCCTAAGCCAGGGAGAAAGTAACTTTTTAGGAAGGGGTGGGGAAGGAAGCAGCAGTAAGGTACTGGTAAGTGAAAGGTCTGGTTTGAATGGGAGCTACAGGGCAGCTCCCTTGGAGAGGAGCTTGGGCTCTGTGCACGTGCGCCTGTGGAGAATAAAGGTCTGGATGGCAGACAGGAGACGGCTAGCTGTTTCCTGCATTTCAAGCAGGCGTAATAACAGGGTGTGCCGTACTCTTGCCTTCTTCCCTTGGCGATTCTGCTCTCGCCTTGTCCAAAGCCAGCTAGGTCATATTGCCACAGTGCTTTCTAACCTCCTTCCTGTGAGCCCCGTATGCTAATGAGGGGGCAAAAGCTGATTCGGACACTTCCCTGCCTTGTCCATTTGCATTTGCAGGTAGTAACTCCCCAGCTAGGGAGGCTCTGTGAGTCTGAGGCTCTGCGAGGGCCGTGACCAGAACACCCCAGAGAGGGGCTGGTTTTATTTTTTTTTTAAATGGTTATTCCCTTTTTGTCTGGAGTCTTTTGGGCAGTTCAGGAGCATTTGTATCCAAGTTGATTTAAGGTGAGACCCTACTTTCCAGTATGCATTTTGCAGCTGCTTTCAGCTTGGCTGCACTTTTCAGCTGTGTGCAAGCTCGGGGCAATGCTGGCTGGGTGCCCTGGGCTTCTCCCCTTATTGCTTTTTAATGTTGTGGAGTGAACTCCGGGAACAGTCAACCCTTCGGCAGAGCACACAGAGTGGACTGTTACTTTAAGCTTGTTCCCTGTCGTCCAGGGGTATCCATCACTCGTGCAGTGCTATATGCAATAAGTGATGACTTGTCAGGGAATTATGGATTTTTAAAGTTCATATTTTTCTTGCTAGCACTGCTCTGTTACCTTCTCATTGCAGCCCAATTAATTCAATAACAGCAATTGTTGTAATGAAGTATCTGAAACGTAGCAAAGAACTTACCTAAAGCAAGTCCCTTCTGCTGAATAGAGGTGTTGTATTTCTTGTAGCCTGATGGATTTTCTAAGTGCTACTTTCTGGTTTATGAAGAATGTTTTTAATATTAGTTTTTATTATCTTAGAAATAAATGCATTATGGAAAGACAAAGATGTATGCAAATGCAGATGTGTTTACAGTAGCAATAGTTAGAAAAAGCATAATGTGTCGTTTACCATGCAGAGGGTATCAGTATCATATATAAAAGGTGAAGTATGAGTAGAAGAAAGTGCTTTATCTTGTATTTAATGAGAAATAGGGCTGCGTCTAATGTCCTTGATTTTTTATGTCTTCTTCTGAGGGGTTGTGAGTGATGCTTAATTTTCCAGCTAGGCTGCAGACAAGGGGAGGAGGAAAGCCCTGGTTTGTACTGGAACTTTCAAAATTTATGACTAGGAATAAAATAGCTTGGAAACTTCCACTAGAGGGAGTGTTTGAATGTGCTATACGTGTGGGGATTGGGATCTTTGAGGGTATTTAAGACTGAGTTGCTCCCTCAGATTTTGGTTTGAGGGAGGGAGAATTTGGGGTAATTCAGGTGGTGTCTGCTAATTGCATCTGCAATCCCCCTTGGCTTGGGTAGCACCATGTTGAGTATTGATGCACCAGACCCCATAGGTTGTTCCTTATTTCTCTGGGACAGTGAGGGCGAGGACAGGAACAGAGAGATGGAGAGGAGCACCAACCTCTGTGGGTGCTACCTCCTGCTTTCTGTGCAGTGTGAGTCAGGGACAGACCTGCCTCTGGACTACACTGACGAAAATAGCTGGGTGCATTTATTCATGCAGTGAAGCCATTGCCTCAGGTACCCTCGTTCTGCCGCTCTCCTCCTGCAGGCGTGGGCACTGAGAGCTAAGTAAGCCACTGAGACTTTCGTCCCTGGACACAGACCTTCTGGCTCAGAGGAGGAGCAGCTTGGTGAGGGGGATATATAAAACCTTAGCTGGGGAGATTAAATTCACATGTCTTTCTAAGCAAGGTTTTGCTCTCCAGGGCCCTCTTGTGAATGGCTTTTGCTCTGTGAGGATCAAAGAATTCATCCAATTTCTCATTCAAGCTGTAAGCCAAGCCTGATACACATCAGCTTCATTATATAATATTAGGTGATTCAGGTTGTAAATGGCTTGTAATGCCAGCAAAGACATGAAAGTTCCCTTGTGCAGCAATAGAGGCCGTGCGGCGCTATCAAACATTCTGCTCAGGAAATGTGCACGTAGGCATGGTTGTGCCTGCTTCCTAAGCAGCCACAAATCAATAGCTGCTGAGTGCGTGCTGAAACAGAGGGGAAGCCATGGCATATAAGACTTGCATATGTGAGGGGAGAATTTCCAGTCATGCACAAACTTCCACTTGTTTTGTACTTGGTTTCAGCTGCTTTCCATGCCACAGTGATTGGGTTTTAGGATTTAGAGGAATGAAAAAAAAACCGCTCTGGAAATATGCCTATTGGTCATGGGATTTGATTTGATCTGTCCAGTTCTCTTCTCACCCTGGAGTCAAGGACTGTGCTGTAGATTTGCCTTTGTCTCATGTCCATAAGACCTGGAGCAGCTTCCTGCAATCAGTGGTTCTCCAGGATAAGTTAGAAAATTGTGCCCTGGTTAGGTTTTTAAGGAAAGCAAACCAGAACTGTTGGGACAGATGCTTCTCAACTTTCTCTCTCCCAAGGGCTATATGGCTGTGGGGAGTTGCTAACGCCACCTTTTTTTCTCTCTCCTTGTTTCAGAAAGTGTGCACCAAATGCGGAATAGAAACCTTTGGAGCCCAGAAACGTCCTCTTTGGTTGTGCAAGATCTGCAGTGAGCAGAGAGAGGTAAAATACAACTGTGGAGAGATGGGGCTTAGCAGCGTGCACCTGCCTGCCCCAACTCTGTGCTGAGCGTGCGTGGGCTCTTCCCTGTGCTTGGGCACTTGGAGGGGAGCTTGGGATGGGGTCTGGGAGGTTTGGCTGGAGGCCAGGCAGGCTCAGTGAATACACACAGTGGTGACACCTTTGGTTTATGAGGGGATGGAGGGAAAAAACCACCAGCCCCTGCAGCCTGTATGCCTTTGTGGAATTTTTGTAGCTATGGTCATAAAGAGACTGTTACCTTCTGCTGCTGCGCTCTTTCCCTCCTAGCTCTGTGGCAAATAAACTTGGCTAACACTGGTTCTTTAATACAGCTGGAGAGATCTAGAGCATAGCTGCAATATTTGTCCCTCTAAAAATAACTACGATTGCAGCTTTTAAGTCTGTTTTCTTCGCTGCCTGCAAATTCCCATAACTTGCCAGTGTGTGAGACTCCTAATGCAGGTCTCTAAATTTTTATATCCTTCATCCTTGACTTTACACTGCAAAAAGTAATGGCCTACCTCAATTCTTGTCTGCCAGCCAGCATCCACCAACATCAGTGCTTGCTGCTCTACAGTGAAGTGAAGTCAGTGAATTTGTTCTGTGATTACAGAGGGATTTTCATTTGTTCCCATCAATTTATTTTGGGCTTTGCTTGTGGTCCTTGAACATCAATCCAGGGCAGCTATTTCTGACCACTGCAACCAACTGTGAAACCTGGATGCTCTGCTAAATCAATTTTTGAAGCATAGTGAGAGCATTTGTGCAGGTGTTTGAGGTGCTGAAATTTTTTTTAGACTAGTTGTGGAAACTTGGCATTGCTTAGGTTTTACATAGGAGGGGTTTGTTTGTGTGGGAGCACTTGCAAAATTCATGTTCGGGGAAGATGAGGGGTACGTGGATGCTGCCGGTCTTTCACTTTTGAGCGGCGTTATGGGTGTGGGTAGGGCAGGCAGAAAGCATTCCAGCTCCCTGGATATTGCTAGTAATTTGATGCACTAAATCACCCAGATGTTTTGAATTTCAGGTGGAGGTCCCAAAATGGGGAGTGAGGCAGGTCAAAAGACTTTCTGTGTTCTGCAGGGAGGTGGTCATGGGACTAAAATTGACTTTATTTCTTTTATTCTGTTCTTTCTGTATTTTTTTCTCATCTCACACTGTACAATTGGGTTTTTTTTCCTATTTCTTATAAAAGTAATGAGGAGCTGTGGTCATTGGACAAAGAAGAATACTAACCTGTCCAGTAAGCCTTATGTGTGGCCAGTGTGAGAGGGTACAGTAACCTTCAGAGCTCACTCTCTCTGTGAAACCTGAGACACAGCCAAAGTGCTTCCCTAACAAAAATGGATGGAACTTCCCTTCTTAGACTAACTAAAAAATAGCCTTGTCTTACCTCCCAACCCTAAGCTTCATCTTTATTTTTTGATTCTCTTTAAGGTCAGTTCAGGTCTGTCTCCTTTCTTGTTTGTGGTGGTGCTGGTGCCTTGACAGGAGAAGGTTGGAAGGGTCACAGTGTGGACACACAGCCAGGCATCAAGTCATATATCCCCTCTGTCTTCCCTATTGCTCTACTTTTATTATGGGGGAAGGTAGGGAAGCATTGAGAATTAGCAGAAGCCTTGAGGCATGTCAGCCAGGGCAAGGAAGCTGAGGCCAAATCAGAATAAATGCCTGGAAAGTGGCTTTGATCAGGTCGTCTCTAAGAGTCTGTGTGAGGAAGAGGATGAGGTTCTTGGGCCTCAGGCTGATAGCTGGTACTAGTGCAGTCCCTGAAGCTGGTTTGGGTGTCATGATGTTACAGGGCATGCACTAAATTACCAAGTTTTTTTTAAGGGCTTGTGTTCATAACCAGTTCCTTGTTGCCGTCTGTTTCTGTGTTCTGGATATGTCTTGTATTACCATCTGCTCTGGACCAAACCCATTTGGCCATGCTCTTTGCTGAAGGTTATATTTGGTATCAATGAGTGCAGATGGATGCCTGCTCTTTGGGATCAGATATTCTCATTTCTGTCTAACCTCTGAATCCCCTGCATGGCGAGTAGGTATCAGCCTGATTTTATTTCCTGGTATCCAGGCAGGTAGCTTCAGGAATGCACCGAAGCACTTTGGGTTGTGTGATGCAGTAACAAGTCAATATCACCCTTCTTCTCTCCCCTTCTTAATGTGCAGTGTGACTGAGCAAGGTTCTCCTTTAGCCCATGCCAATGAAACACATGCTTAAAGTAGGATTGTCCCAGGCCATGGATCTCTGGCAACACCTCCCAACTTGTCAGGCCCATAAACTTGGCGAGCTCTAGTGGGTGAGTGTTTGGTGCTGATCTGGAGGCCTCCCCTCAGCAGGTGTGATGAGGTGGGATGTTTCCAAGCTAGGTAATTCCCTCCGCATCAGCGCTTTGATCACCATCTAATTTTCTGAAGCTAGTGCTCAAGCTATTTGGGCATGATATTTATGAAGTTCTCAACTCTGTTAGCGAGAGACTCTCAGGCACTGAAGTGAGAGAGGGAGGTCATTTGGAAACCTGGATGGACTAAATTATGTTGGCTAGAGTTAATAAGTGTCATCTGGCTGGGACAAGAGCCTAGGTTGTCCCCTTTAGCCTCTGCCACGCACTGAATGAGCATGTGAATCTTGTGGCCCACCAGGATGGTGGGGGTTGGACAATCCCATGTACTAGCTAACAGGTACAGTGTGCGGCATTGTTCATAAGTGCTGAAGTTTTCACCCCTCCATCTTCCTTATTATTTATTTCTATAGGCTTGATTTAGGCTAGCATAAGTTTAGTGCCATGTGGTAGTCAACTCCCCCTTTTGCTGTGTGGACAGAATCTGTGCTGGCTTCAGTTACAATTAAATCATTGGTATGCCTGGGTCAAAATGAAGACCAAAGTAACAAGCTGTTGTTTACATCAGATTTTCAGTTGGAGTTGAATGCTTTTGATGCCTATAGATCCCTTTGGGAATCGCAGCCTCAGCCATTCAGAAGCGTTCTTTGCCGCTTTCTCTTTCCTTGAAAACCTCCGCTGGGAGGGCTGTGCTGCATTGCAATGACGAACAAGTTGCTCTGACACCGTCTTATTTCTGAAGAGTGGAGGAGATTAATCGATTCTGCTTGCTGCTTGCGTCCCAATCATCCAGAAGCAAAACAGCGCATTCGGCAGCACTCGAGCTGCCAAGCATGATGTGTAAATGCAGGGTGAGGGTCTCGGAGCTGTCAGAGAGGTACTGGGAGGAAAATACTGTGTTCTGACATGGCCAGGACCTGACAGAGCCTGGATGTTCCTACTGGCAAAAAGAACATCCCCAAGGACCCGCAGACACCCTTGCATCATAAGTGCATCTCTTCTTCCTGAAATAAGATAGACCTCATCTGCTTTAGGCCAGAACTGGCCTGTTGGAGATACCAGTTGTCCCAGCTGTTTGCAAAAGCATCTATTGAAAAGCTCCTTTTGTTCTTCCAGGATTCTGTGGATGTTTTCCTTTGCAGTGACTTCTGAGTGCAGTGGAATTAAAGCAGGTGTTGATCGTGTTTTATTGTTCTTGCAAGCAAGGGTAGAAGCAATTTTAGTTAAGTTCACGTTCAGTTTCATGGGCAAGAATCTCCCTTCCTTCTTCCCTCCTCCATGTGCTGCATTGCCTTTCCTGGCTTTGCATCTTGGATTGCATTTCTGGAGATTGAGTGTGGAGGGCTGATCCTCCTTGGGGCAGTCCTGTTTCTGCATGCATATGATGTCCCGTGGCATGATGAGGGATGCTGATAGCTGATTGCAGCAAACATTGGCCACAGGTTTGCAGTGAGCCTGTTTGCTAACTTGGCAGTGAAGCAGGGATGCTCCCATGGGAATGAGAATGCAAGGCAGAAAGGGAACAAGTCCTCCAGCAGAACAGGCTTATTGCAGCGGCTGTCAGAGGAGCAAAACTGCCTGGGAGGAGCTGTGGTGGGCATGTATACAGCTGGAATGATTGCCTGCTGCCAGGCCTCTGGCAGAGCACGTGTGCTTAATAACAGCTTGGGCAGCAATACCCATGTTGAATTAGGTGCATGTGGCTGAAGTCTGCCTGTCACCTCCTGGCCTGAAGGGGAAATGGGACCTGCTGTGTTTTGTCAAATCCCTGCCCAGCCGTTTAACTCTCTGCACAGCCTTGTTTTGACTGATACCACCAGGTTCTGCAAAGCACCTTCCTGAATTACCACTTTATATATATATTTTTTATATTCATAATTAGCGATGCTATCATCGTAATTAAAATCCTCTTGGAAGCGTTCATGCACATTTACATTTGAATTGACACATCCAAATTTGTAGCGATAATGAAAACAGTTTAAGTAGGTTGGGGGGAGATAGCTCTTTTTAAACCCTATTGGATATGAAAGAGTGTGTCAGCTATCAGGGACCTGTTAAAGTTTTAATTTGCCCCCTCTGCTTAATTTTCCCTTTAATTTCTTCTCCTTTGCTAAACGGCATTTTCATGGCTGGCTGCATTTCTTAGTTTATCACAATAAACCATGTAGAGGAAGAAGATTACTGTGCTGGAGGAACAGAGTTGTCTCCTCCCCTTTTGCCCCCAGGGCTTCCCTTTTCACATATGCACTCATACCATTTTGAACATTATAAACCTGCATAGCCCAGGGTTATTCCTGCCTGGCATGATGATTTCTTGGCAAAATACCATACGGATGGAGAGGAGTGTTTATTTTGGGTGACTCTGGATTGAATCGAAGTGATGTGCACCTGTTTGCAATTCAAAGAACTCATCAATAGCCTGCTGTATTATTTTGGGGGGTGGTAGCAAGTGGTTAGACTCAAAATAGTGTCCTTTAGAATAGAGCCACAGGAAAAAAAGAGGCCTGATTGAGAGGGGAATGATAAATCGTCAAAGGCTGGCAGCCATTGCAGCTTGAGAAACGTTGGGGTCAGAGGTGTGATAGATTTTGCTATTCCGGAAACAAAGCGCCGAATAGCAATTTCACTGCCTTTTAATTTTCTTCATCCTCAAGTGCTGAATGTGGGAGTTGACAACAGATTGCTGTAAATAATGTAATTGGAAATCTCTGTGTTATGGAAAAGCAGATGAATGCAAATAACGAAGCTGAAGAGCGCTTGCTCTTTCTCCCTGCCAGTGGTTTGCAGCCTGCCAGAGCCATGGTGGAGAGCTGGGACAAAGTAAGTGTGTGGGCATGTGCTGCATGAGGGCAATGGCAATGAAGTTCTCCCAGGGTGGTTACATTTGCAGGTGCCTTTCTCTTCATTAAGCGTTGTAGCCCACGAGTACCTGCTCCCCCGCCTTTTGGCTGCTGGGGGATTGAGCCAAGAATGCTAGTGTCAGCATGGAAAGCTAAAGGTAGCTGTTTTCCTCTCACACAGCCCAGCCTGGACTGCTGGGAAGGAAGGGGGTTGCAGAATGAGAACAGCTACTGTGTGGCAAGCAGTAGGTGGTAGAGCAAAATGTGGCTTTGCAGCAAAGATCCTTTCTAAACATCTCTGGTTAGGGCACTTGTGGCTTGGTGAAGTGAACTCTGGGGGGCTGCAAGTGTTTGTTATGATTCCTTCAGCTGTGATCCCATCCCTTCATCAGCAAGTCCTAATGTTCTCTCTGTTTAGGAGCTTGTTTTGGCACTTATCTATTTGGAGAAGGAGAAAGAGGAGGGATAAGTTTGAGCAGTAACATGCATTTCACCAGGGCCCAGTGATGCTCCGTTAGGTCCCATTTACAGGCTGCACTTAAATGTGCTAGATAAAAATACGCATCTGCTTCTGACTGTCTCATCCTGTAGCTGTAATGATGGCTTGATGCAACTTTAATAGGAATATTATCAGGGTTATAAAAGGCGTTGAGCTGTCTGCACTTGCTTGTCATGGCCATGGCTGTTAAATTGGTTTGAAGTAATAAAAAAAGGAGTCTGTTGCTAAAGTAGCTCTTCTCCCCTGTGTCCTCCCCCACTTTGCTTTAGGGTAGTTTAGGGGTCAGGGGAGGCAGAAGGACAGGAGCCTGAAGGAAGTCAATATTTAGTGCGGATTTTGGTTGTGTTTGGCTGGACCAGTTTGAGTGCAGTGGGCTGGGGACAGCTGCAGCCGGTGAACAGTGGTGTGGCTGCTCTGTCCTCAGCCACACACCTGGCCACCACGTCCTGATCTGGGATAATGCAGATACAGATCTTTACTCCCCTCTATCAAGCACTCAGAGCAAGGGATGATCAATGTTACTTAAAATTGGGTTGTTGCAAGAGACTGGAAGGGGCTGGCTGTCCCTCTTGCTGATGAGATTCCAGCTCCACCCAAACTCAGGCTGCTGTGGGGGCTGGATTTCACCTTATGTTCTATTGGGACTGGTGGGAGCAAAAATCTCTCCTTCTTGGAAAGAGCAAACTCCTGCTAATAAACAGGAGTTTTATTCTTGAAGCACTGTTATAGATTTATTAATTTAAAATCAAGCAAGAACTTTGCCGTCAGACCACTCTCACAATCAATGAAACTGCCATCAATAGCAGTCAGCAACATTGATTTGTTTGATGCATGGATGCTAAAACCAACCTGTGTGCCTATGTGCAGAACAGAACATGAACCGTGGTCATTTTGGATGGGGCACAGTGCTAACCTGGGGGGAGCAGAGGTACAAAATTAATATAGGGGAGAGCATCTCGCTGCAGCTGTTTTAGAGCTGATCTCAAAACAATTTCAGTACTGCTGTAATGAGACCAAACTCTATTAGCACCAATTTAAAGTGAATATGTATGCATAGACTCAATTTTATACTAGTGTTAATACATCAGAGCTGGGTGTATTATATCATTAACACTTTCTATCACTGGACTTGCTTTGGGGTAGTGAGAAACCTGGGGGTGACCAGCCTTTTCTTACAGCAATACGTGCTGTGTCTGATTGGTTTTATGGTGTGCCTAAATTGTAGTTCGCCTGAAGATAACAGGTCTCTTCACTGCTTCAAATTAAATTACAGATGTTGCAGGGTCTGTTCAGAGAACAACTGTAAGAAAGGGTTGCTTCTTCCCCGGCAGTTTGTGCAGGGAAGCTACATGTGGCCCAGCTACCTGGTGTGTGGGACGGGATGCAAATTCCATGGCTGCAGCAGTCTATGTTCTGCCCACTGTGTCCTGCATGTGCAGCTGCTGCCAAGGCCTCCTGCCTTCCTGAGACAAGGGAGACCAGGGCTTGCCCAGCCTGCAGCTCCTGCATCATGTATGTTTACCTGAGTTGCAGTGGGCTAAGCTCTATGTTGAGACGTCTGTCCTAGATTTAAAAAATATGTTGCATTTCCTGATTCTTGATTTTGCAGGGATAGCAGAGCATGTTCCTCTAGGGTCTCTGTGCTGCACTGGTGTGTGCTGTTGTCCAAGCTGTACTAAATGTTGTGCAGTCCCTATGTGCTAGCAGAGGGGACAGAAGGAGCTGTGTCAGCTTTTGCCTTGACTGGCTGGATCACTGTTTTGGCTGTTTGCACGCTGGTGAAGGAGCTGGTAGAGTGTCCTCTCTGCGAAGGCCCCTTCTGTAGAAGAAGAACTTGCAGTCTTCTCTTCTTTGGGGAATTGGTTTCCCAGCTTTTTGCTTGGGTGGCAGACTCACTGCCCTGCTGGGCTGTTACCAGCAGGAAAATGTTGGTGTAATTGCAGGGTACTCTCACCTCTGGGTTTCTAGATCCTGCTGTGGTGCAGACGAACATCACTCTTGCACTCTTAGAGTAACCAACATGTATGCTGGGTCACAGCAACGCTGTGCTTTCTTCTGCTGGGTGCTCTTCTTTTAAAAAGCATACTACCAGGTTTCTCTCTGAGTCCAGATTGCCTTCACTTGGCTTTCAAGACCCCAAACACAGAGATTTTAGCTCTCTGTGTTGATGGCGCTGGAATAGGAACCGGGCAACCTGCTGAGCAATCTCCTCCCATCAGTGAAATGGTGATGGTGGTGTCCTGCTTTTTGTGCCTGCATGAGAAGAACTTCTCATGAGTGCCAGGTGTTGTCACTGCCTTCTGCTTTGATTAAGCCCTAAATGCAAATTGCAAACCTATTGCTGTTAATTAGGGATATCTGCATTTGCACCCATTGCCATCATGGTGATACTATGTGCAAAATGCTTTGGGAACTTGGAGTAGAAACACTGAAGATCTCCTTCACTCTGAACAGAAGTGCAAGTTTTCTACCCCCCTGCATGAAGTAGAAAATGATATTTTTCCTAAATTAACATTTTTTCCTGGCTGTCTCATTAGCTCATTATTAAACTGCTGTAAGGCCCAAAAGAATTAGGTTTTTAGAGGCCGCTTCTCCTTGTCTGAGCTGCCATCCTTTTCCCTTCCTCTGGCTCACGGCAGGGTTTATGTTAAATATACTTAATAAACCTCCTTCATCCTAAGCTGCACTAAAACTAAATGGGAGAGTAAAGGGTGTTCTTACAGGAGATATTACAGTTTAGCACTCACAGTCAGTTTCCTGCTGCAGGTTCAGGTTATTTGAATGTCGTTCTTCTTGTTCTGGGGTTTTCAAGCATACTCATTAAATGTTCTGGCTTAGCTTGAATTGCTCTGTGAAATGAATGCCAAGGTTGTGCCGTTCAGTATGGCACAAGGCAGTGTTTCTGCTGTCCTGGCATTGCCATCTGCATCCCCCAGCTGCTGCCGGTCCCTGACTATCTCAGAAGCAAAGCAACCCAGGCTGAGGGATTTGGCCCAGGAGGAGAGACTTGTCAGGACTTGCTGCCGCTCCAGCCAGTGCAAGACTTGCCTTAGTCTAAGCAGAGCATGTACTTGGGGCTGTTGCCACCCATGGCGTGTGACTGCTCTCTCCAGGAAGCTTTTCTTTGTGCACTCCCAATGAGAGAGCAACAGATGCAGAATCTGAACTGCTGGCTGCTTAGGGAAGGCCAGGTAACTTCATCCTGATATCCTTGCAGTAAGCCTGGGAACCTGTGTTTGACTCGAGCATGGCATCAGAGAAACATCTTATCTTGACCTAGAGAACGTAAGAAGCTCTGTGGTTTGCGCTATCACCCTCTGCTCCTCATTCAGTCTGTGCATGTTGCTCATTCAAATTTGTGATTGTTTTAGTGGTGGAAGAAGGACCGAGGTGAAGCTGGCCTGACAAGGTGTGGGGAGGAATTTGGGATGCTGTGGTAGTTGCAGAGTGCAGGGGAACCAATGGGTTCTGTGAGCTGGAAGGCTTGACCCCCTCTGTGTTTGAGTGGGGTCAAGGTAGCTCGGAATGAGTGGCTGGGCTGAGCTTGGTGGGAAGCTCGTTTGGTGCTGGCTGTGCTCTCTTGCTGTAAAACCCTGGGCTTAAGGTGTTGTGCTTCTCTTTAACAGGTTTGGAAGAGGTCTGGTGCGTGGTTCTACAAAGGGCTGCCCAAGTACATCACACCTTTGAAGAGCAGCAGCCAGTCCAGTGAGCTACACACGCAGCCTTGGCAAAGTGAGCCAGCCATGCCAGAGGCAGAGAGCATCGGGAGCCGCCGATCCTTCACCTGGGCCAGGGGAAAAGGTCGGTTGTCTGCTTCTTGCCCAGGAGGCAAGGTGGGGAGAAGGACCTGGCTTCTACTGTTGCTACCAGGATTCAGCTAATAGGGGAGGCTCTGTGTTAGAGGTGAGGGATAGCCCACAAGATGTGGTGTGTTTCCCATGTGGGCAGTGTTGGGTTTTTCATGCTATGGTGTGTTTTTCAGGTTTCACTGTTGTTTAAGTGCACATTGGTGGCCCAGACTAGCCCCAGTCCTCCTGGACTCCTTGTCCTTCAGTCTACCCTTGCTTTCCTCCATTCCTTGCAGCCCCCACTGTTTTGCTGGGACTGCCAAGGGAGGGACGAAGCGTGAAGCAGACGCCTGTCTGCAGTTGCAGCCCAAAGAGCTCCTCCTGCTGAACTACATAGGATGGTGCCTCTGATGGACATCGTTGTGCAGCCAAGGCTGACAAAAGGCTGGTCTCTTTCCCTCACTCCTTGGGGCTGCTTGCTTCTTGCTTCTGCTGCTCTACAGAGCACCACTGGACATATACTTCAAGTCACTCTGAGCTGGGTTAGAAATTACACCGCCAACATCTCCCTGGGGTCTTCCTAGGGCCTAGAGCAAGTGGGCAGAGATACTCTTCTACAGTCAGTGTGCAGGAGCAGGCTGTGTCCTTTTGTGCCTGACCTCCTGAGCAGGTGAGACCGGCAAAGGGTAAAGCTCCTTCCCCAGGCCTTGGGGAGGGGGCTGAGGTTTGCAGGATGGAGAGCTCAAGGGTGAGTTGTACTTCTAATGTGTCTTAGAGAAGCTGCTGATTAACTTAGCCCTGTGCAGGGCTGGGGCCAGAGCACTGACAAGCCTGAATATTTATTAGCTTCAGCACTCACGTCCCCGTTATTTGAGGTAGTCATTGATTGAAGTAGACCATTGTATCACATGTGGCATCTTGGATCGCTGCTGCGTCAGATCTCATTCACAGCGCTGCCTTGTAAGGCTTTTTTCCCTGCTCTTTTCCATCTGCCCACCCTGTCATTGCTCATATGCCCACTCCAGTGCTGTGCCTAGAGCCAGCTGGGGGGGAAACAGCAGCTCGGCATTGAGGAGCTGAGCACTCAGGGTCATTAGCACAGCAGTGGATGGATGCTGCAGAATTAAAGCTGCTGCCAGCCTGCTTTGATTTCTCTTCATTTCTTTCTGCTGTGGATTAGCAGAACTGTCTGGCCTCTCTCACCTTCTGTCTTTTGCTATTAGATCCCCTCAATTGGAGAAGACCTCTTAAGTGTACCAGCAGCATACACTCTTCCACATCAAGATAAATCTTATCAGTAGTGCAGGGGGAAATAACCTTTTAATAAAGAGAACTCGGGAGAGTTGAGTTTACAAACCCTCTCTTCAGGGCCCAGCTAGGAAAGCACTCCCAGCCTTACTGTAACTTTTGTAATTAAAGACAAATTAGATCAACATTAGATGGTTGCGCTTCCCTCCAGGAGACGCTTGGAAGGAGTTGTCTTAGCAAATGAACTGATTGATGAGGTATTTTCTGTTCATGTGATAAAGAAAACATTACGAGTCAAAGATGTTGAGCCCAGACCTAGGCTGCTTTTTAGTTCAGCTTTTTAGTTGACTTTTGTTTTGGGAGAAGGCCTCCCCATAAATACTTGGCAGGAGCAGCAAAGGAGCAGGTGGAGGACAGCAAAGTGGCCTTTGGTAAGCTTTGATGTGGGTGGTGAGCTGCCTTTCTCCCTGTGCTCTGATTTTTGGCTGGCTGCTGTTTTATGGGTTGGATAATAGTAATTTATGGGTTTATTTTCTGGTGCTTTCTTTCCTTGTTGCCCTTCTCTGTTAGGCCGCCTGCCTCTGGACAGCTTTCAATGGTCACTGTGGGCTGTAATTAATCTCTGAAGCTGGGAGCTTGTACATCTCACCCCTCTGTCTAACCCTTTTTACTTGCCAGTGCTGGGACTTCTGCTGTTTGTCATCCAAAAGGTCTGCAATGTGCAGGGCAGCTGCCTTCCCCTGTGGAGATGATGTAGCTGTGATACCGCTGGCGTCAGTCCGTGACTGGGCCTGGGCTGAGCTTTACGAGGCCATGGCTGACAAGGCAGCGTGCCTTACCTCTGCCTGGCTGATAGCATTTGTCAGCTCACACCACGTACACCCTCATCTGAAACATGTCCTTTCGGCACTGAGTAAAGCCCTGTTGTTTGTTTGGCAGGATGTTCTTGGGAACGAGCTCTGGCATTTAATATGCTTGACTCTGACAGGCTGCACTCGGTGGGGTTTTCATTATCTTGGCCAGTCGTGTCTAACCCCACTGCTTGCCTCCTGAGGTGTTGAAGGAGCTCTCTCTCAGCTATTAAGGGATTCAAGTCAGGTGGGACCAGCGCAGGTGCATCCATGTCCTGGCACAGTCCCTGTGTGAAGAGCCTGAGAGAAAGGAGCTGCAGTTGTCCTTTTGACAACCAGGAGCTGCCTTCCAGTAGGGATAGGACAAACCTCAAGTGTCCCTTTTCACCCCTCAAAAGGGAACGATCAGTGCCAGCCCCTGGGTACTGGCTGCTCCTGCTGCAGGAGGGTGGGAAGGCAGTGGGACCGAGGGACTGCAGGGACGTGCCTCTTGGAAGAAAAGCCAAACCCACCAGGAAGAAGTTTTATTTTTACACACCCATTATTTCTCTTGCACTCTCTGACTCTGGATTTGCCGTTGCCTTTAGTTTTTCTGTAATAAATAAGCAGTTGCCATGGGAACCCTGCTATTAGTTAAGGCACAAATGTATTGTCATGGGGAGAATAGCAGTAATATTTCTTGTGCTGGGGAATAGCTCTGCTCCATGTGGTGGAATGTGGGTGGGTTTCTGCACTGGGTCAGGCGGGACAGGGCCATCAGGGGGTGGGGAGCAATAAGCAGCAGGGCTTTCCTTCTTCCGAACTCCAAGTTCTGCAGAAAAAAATGTAAAGCATCTGTGTGGAAGAAAGAAGTGTGATCCCTGAGCTATTGCAGTTTGGCATGAGGACTGCCTGATGCTCTGCTTGGTCTCCGGTGGTTTCTCCCATTGCAATGTGCTCTAGTCCTGTTGCCAAGCGATGCAATGTGCTGGGCTGGTGCTGTCGGAGGCACAGGAGCAGTGGCTGGGCAGGGGGATGCAGCAGGTTTGTCTGCCGTCTGTGTGCTGAAGGCCAAATCCCTGAGTGATAGAGCAGAGAGGAGCATGCTGGGGCATATCAGGTGCTTTTCAGGCCACTGAGAGGGTCATCCAACTTCTCTGCAAGTTTGGGCAGTGCTGAAGCTGCATATCTGCTGCTTCTGAAAGGGAGAGCAGTTGGTTCCAGTACCCTCCTCCTGTCTGAAGACGTCTCTCCAACTGCAGGCAGCACTGGGCATGATCTAGCATAGGAGCTGCATTTGGTAAGACATGTGGGTTGTAATAAAACTCTTTATCTCTGACTCTCCCACCTGCAGTGATCAAGAGCTATCAGCCTCCCTACTCTCTGGAGGTCGTATTTGCAAAGGCCAATGATACAGGTGCTGCAGGGTAGCTGTGTGCTCAAGGGCTCATGCTTAGCCTGCTCGTCCAGCATGTCTTGGTTGTGCTGGGCATGTGTGGCTGTTCGGAGCTGTTGCTGCAGGGTGCCCATGCGTGCTTTTCTGTGTTTTTGGCAGCTGCAAGAAGTGCCAGGCTTTGTGTGTGCGGGGACTGAGCTCTGCACTGTGATAAGCGGTGGGAGGGAATGTGGCTGGCTCTTTCTATCACAGGTGTGCCTGTGCCAGGTGCATGTCTTTAATATTGGAGCTCAACCCCAGCCAAGAGCTGCTTTCCCTTTGGCCTGAGCACAGCCTTCCCTCTTCCTCTGCTGCTGGGGTTAAGTGCAGCCCAGCAGCCCTCCACCATTCCCTTTGGCTCTCTGTGCCACAAGGCTCCCATACCTCTGGCCTGGAGGTTGAACCACATGTCGGAGGGATCATGGGCTCTGGCAGCAGCTGTGGGGGTTCAGGCCCTCGATGAGTGACCCATTCCCTGTGGGAATACTGCTTTTCTTGCAAGTTTTGTCTCAGCGTATTTTTTTGAGCTTTTTTTCAGACAGCTGGAGATTGAGAGGGATAAATCTGTTACATTCTCTGAAAGTACAGCTGTCCAACGACTCTTATTGATATATCAGCAACTGCTGGAACACCAGATTTACGACTTCTGGGCTCTGGAATGTGCCAGCAGAAGGTCTGGGAGCTTTGGGAGAAAAATTACCTTAAAGGGAAGCATTGCTGCAGTGGGTAAAATACACTCTTATTGGCAGCAGAGGAAATGAGAGCAGACAGGGCTGCTCCTGTGGTGCAAGTGCCTTTGTGTCATTAATATTTTCCTCTTGTGCTGGTCCTCTCTGAACTGCTGAGTGGCAGAAGGGAAGGCAGCTAAAGTCACCTCCACTGATTCACTGGGGCCTTCTCCAAATAAATCCTGACTTCCAGCATTTTTAAAGGATTCATGGAGGAAGGAGCTGTTATAAAGCGATGGGTTTTATGAATCCAGGAGGCCAAGAAACGATGATGACCAAGGGAGACAGGAGTGCATTTTCTGAGGGAATTGGGCAATGGGACAGTCAGAATGATTCTCACAGCTGAGATTTAGATTTTATAGCATAAAAATACATAGTGGTATGTATGGGTTGTTATTAACAGTATTTATATATAGTCGCCCACTGTTCCCTGGGAGCTTTGAGGAAGTAGCGAAGCTGTCTTAAAGACAGCAAAGCCCAAAGCCAAACCTTTGCTTTGAGAACTTATAGCCAGAAGTGCAGCCCCCCTGCTTGTAATGGGGCTTCCCTCTCTGCACAGCTCAGCTCCACAGCTCCTTTCCCTGCAGGTGAGAGGTCCCATTTCTGATGGTACCAGGAGGGGAAGGCTGCAGGGGCAGTGAGGAGGGGGCCTGGCAGCCTGCCCCCTGCGGAGCACTTCCCAGCAGCACGGCATGCGTGGGGAGCTGCCCGCCAGGGCAACTTCAATAACACTTTGCAATAATGCTGGCAGCCAGCTTTAATATCCTCAGAGATGTTAACTCCAGAAAAGCGCTATTTTAGGTATTAAATTTTTATTTTTTTTTAATAAAATACTTTGTGTAGTACAAATCACTGCCTGAATACAGGAGTGGCTGCAGAGGTCCTTGGCAAAAATGTTTGACAGCTTGTGCTTGCCTGTGCAAGGGGGGGGGATACCCATCCTCCTGCCCTTGGGAAGTGTTAAAGGGTTTGTAGCTCTGCAAATTGTGTGTAGTGAATTCTAGGGCTGATACAGAGACATGAACTGACAGGTCTCTTTGCTACCCCATGGCTGTCATGTTGTACCACTGCACTGACGTCCCTCCTGCAGCCGGCAACACTGTGAGGTTGGGTACTACGAGTAACATGGTGTGGAGGCAAAGTGGTTTGTTCAGCAGCAGAATGGGGAACTCATTTCTCATGTGAATGTGAGCTTATAAATACATACTGATGAATATGATATAAAGAAATAGTTGAAGCTTCCTTTTTCTACAGTAAAGGCTGTAGATTGCAGTGTTGCCTACTCCATCCCACACAAGCCAGTGTTGTACTTTCTACTCGGAATTGTGACCCACTCTTTGAAAGGGCTTCTGAGCTCCCAGGAGAGCTGGTAACTGCCTTGGTCAGATGGAGAAATGCTGAAGGTGCAACCCCTCGAACAAAAGACAGTTGTTTTGCTGTTACCTTCCTCCTCAGCCCTATCATTTCTGTTCTGACATCAGGCCATTACAAAAACCTAGGACTTGGAAAAACACCTTCCTCATTTTACCCAGAGCAGCTGGCAGTTGAATTATCTTTTACACTGGTATAAGCAGGAGAGGTGCTTGCATAATTGCATGGAAAAGTGGAAACAACCTGCCAATTTGGGAAGTTGTGTCTGGCAAAATGAGGCACCTTTACCTCTTGTGGAAACTCTAGAGAGTGGAAAGCAGCAGGATTAGGGCCAGGATTTGGGGAGGGGGGGAGGAGAAGGAAAAAAAGAAGTGGCCTTGAAGTGGGGCAACAGTCTCCTTGAGGAAGAGGAGTGACTCTTGCTTTTTAAGCCTTGGGGGCATAGGAGTAATATAGTTCCGGGCAGTGTGCTGCTAGGGATGAGTGCTGAATGGACGATGAGTTAGTAAGTCATGTAATCGCTGCAGGGTCTTTTATTTGATGTGCTCAGTATTTATCTGGTGTTTTCCTCTTAGATCCTGGAGCCTCCACAGAGGCCCTGCTGTACTTGAAATGTGGCTTGGAGAAAGCCAGGCCCTTGCCCCACATTACTCATGGATGCTCTTACAGTGCAGCCAGGACCCCTCCACCTGCCAGCTGAGCAGGAACCAGCCTCGTGCCCAGCCCTTAGTGTTTTACTCTTGTGCGGGAGACAGCAAACATCAGGAGGAGGGGGCTCACTGGCGTGCCAGCACGGCGGTCAGCTGGAGCAGAGCACAGCTCCCAGACCAGCCACGCTGCAGGACTCTTGGCATTGCAGCAGGTAGCTTTGGGCAGCAAAACACAGCATAGGAGCAGTGTGGTCCCTGTGGTTCCAGACCAGTTTAGGAGAGAAGCACTGGCGGGATGTGCATCTGCTTCAGGTACTGGCACCACTGGAGTGTGTATGGCAGAGTTATAAATCATTTGTAAAAAGTAAAAGCACATCATGTTTGAGAGGAATAGTGAACAGCTGTGGGGGAACTGCAGGTAGGGCTCCTTTTGGAGAGGAAGAACGTGATCAGCAAGTCAGCATTTGTTCATGTTTTATTTGGATCCATCTGGCACCCTCTTTGCTAAGTGTTATGAACATTGTGAATAACTGTCTCTCTCCTCTCCTCACCCCAATCTTTTCTGCAGTAGTTTCTAGTGACAGTGACAGCGACTCGGAGTTCAGTTCCTCCAGCCTGGATGACAAGCCCTTACCTGTGGGGTCAAAAGGCTCACAAGGCAGAAAACACCGAACAGGACTGGGTGAGGAGTTCCTGTTCCTTGTAGATGGAGGATGGGAAGTGTAGAGTGCTTGAACGTTTGGCACTTGGTACCGTGGGGTTTGGCTCAGCTGCTTGCCTGCCCTGTGCCGCTGCAGCCCACTGGCTGTAGTGGTGCCAGGTGAGGATCTGATCCTTTCCCACAGAATATGATTAATGGGTCAAACAGGTGGTGGGTGGCTCTATTGCCTGCAGCTTTTCAGGGACTGCCCTTGCAGTTGCGAGCTGCTCCTGGCTGTGGGGCAGCACATCTCCGGCCAGCTCCTCACTCCTGACTTTATAGTACTGGAATCACTGGTGCCATTTTAGGAGTGGAGTATGGGAACTGGGTTTTGAGCCTGCTCCTGAGAGCACCTGGCTGGGAGCGGGGAGGCTGCTGCTCTTTTAGGACCTGGCCCAGCATCTGCACCCACTTCTCCATCCCACAGCAGCATCTCTCTGTTGTATCCCTGCAGCACCCATCGGGGAACCCAGCCAGGCCATGGGCAGGGCGCTCGGAAGCACCCACTCCCCTAACCTCTCAGGGAGCCGGAGCAGCCTGGGCAGCGAGCAGGGGGCTGCCCTCAGTGCCATGGAGAGCTGCCAGAGCAACCAGCTGGCGGATGGACGCGACAGCGATGTCAGCAACAGAGTCCCTGGTAAGCTGAACCCCGTCTCTGGGCAGATTCATGGTTTTGGAGCTGACTTTGCTTGAAGCACAGCCTTCTCAGAGGCACACCTGGCAAATCTTCAGCCCAGGATCACCTTTCCCTGTTGCTTTTCTCATGGCAGATGCTGTCACAGCATTACAGCTCACTCCTTCCCTCTTCCCTGTGTGCAGAATGTATTCTGCAATATGAGTAATCATCTGGGGTGGGAGCTGCCTACACTCACCTCCGAGAGCAGCCAGGGTCTGTCCCCCTGCAAAGGCCCAGAGCTCCTGTCTGCCCTGCAGAGGCAGCAGAAAAGATTGAGCTTTTACTGAAGCAAAGCAGAAGTCCGGCAGCTTTATGAGACTGAGTAAAAATTTTCCTAATGTTAGATGGCTCTTAAAGCCATGCATGGCTCTTCCCAGAACTCCGCAGTGCAAAAAAAGACACTTTTTCCCCCTCAACAACCTTGGAACAATTAAGTGACTGTGAGAGCAGAGGCTGCTATCACATCTGATCTGGAGCAGCTGAGAGATGCAAATGTGTTCTCTCTGCGGTTCCTGCTAATCTATTCAATAACCCCTTAAGTTATCATTTAGCACTGCTCCCTCCAGAGCGTTCCTGCCGCCCTGTGAACTGCCACTCCTTTTGTTCCTGAGCCTGTTTTGTGTTACGCATGTTGAGGCGTAAATTGGATTAGAGAGAGCAGGTTTATCCTTTAGTGCAACATGGAGTCATAGTCCCCCTCCCCACGCTTCCCGCTAGAAATAGCCAGCATAAAATTGTTTCTCTGCTCTTCCCTCCCTCCCCAAGTTTCAAGGATTTGCAGTTTTCGTTAATTTTAGTTTTTGCAAAGCAAATCAGATGACTGAGACTTCTGCTCTGTCCGTCCTCTCTCTGGTTTACAGTGCTGCCCTGGACTGGGCGTTTTATTTTAAGCCCCTGTTGGCTGTGGCATTAGAGATGGTTGATTCCTGTTGTATGTTGGGTCTGCTGCCTGCCAGAGGGGAGCAGCAGATTGTCCTGCAGGATTGAAGCGGGTGATGGTGGATAGCAGGTGTGACCCCTTGGGTGCTTTTTCTGCTGGTGCTACATGGCCATGATGAAGTCTGGATGGATGCACACCTGGATGGTGTGTTTGTACAGCGCTTAGGACTTCTGGAGCTTTCCTGCCAGCTGTTTAAACTAACTACTGCCTGGTCATAACAGTGCAAACAATATCTGAGAGGCAAAAAATGCCTTTTTCCTCCTAAAAATTTCATATGCAAAGCTTGGCACAAGGGGTCAATGCTTTCCAGGGGGATCTCTCCTTCCTAGGTGCAGGAGAGCTAAAAATGACAGGCATTGTGGACATATCTTAAAAAAATGAAAACTATAGCAATCTCATGAGCCCAGTTAAAACAGTCCCTGAGATGTAGAGAGAATCCTGCTAAGGAAAAGGTTAAGCTAGGTTGGCTGACTAGAGAATATCTGTAAAAATCTTTATTATCTCTAGGGTCATTTATTTCCCAGTCTTCCTGCAGAAGGGGCTGCTTTGTTCAGACGTGGTGTGTGCAGTGCCAGGTGCCTTGGCAGGAGAGCTCTGTGGCCCCCAGAGCTGGGGGAGGGAGGCAGGGAGACAGCAGTGACTATTTCTGCTTGCGTGTGCTGGGAGCGGGGAACAATCGGCAGGCATGGGCTTGGGACCTGATGGAGGGTGGCAGCGGGCAGGTTCTCTTTGTCATGTCACATCAGGGAACTAGCCACCAGCCAAGCATCCTCCTGGGCTGGGGAGCTGCTATGGGCTCGCAGGGAGTTAGGTGACACTACAGCTGTGGCTCTGTCGACCCCAGGAGGCAGCAGGATGGGCTAGAGAGCAGCTAGCCTCTCTTCAGGCCTGTCCTGTGCCAGCATTATGCCTTTCTGTAATGTGGGTGCTGGCAAGGTAGGGCAACATCAGAGACTCTACCAAAGGTCTCTGCAAGGAGGTGAAGGTGGAACCTGAGCATGCTGTGGGAGGCACGTGATGTGCCGGTGTTGTGTTTGCCATGGCTGTATGCTCTGTCCCACAGTGTAGGTCGTTGTCAGCACTTCAAGGTGGGGAGGACAGAGGGAAAGTGAGTTTGTTTTCCCTCCGATGTGTTTGGGATGTGGTCTTGCCTCCGTGCAGCAAGTGAACAGCAGGGGTAAGCATGGTCGGCATTTGTTTACTCTGAGAGCATTTAACGTGCCCAGCTGGAGAGATGCTGCAGCAATGTTATCTGTGCAGCGAACTATTGGCAATCACAATCCATTACATATGAATTTAGTAATCAGCATTATGCAGCAATACGACTCGTGTGGCCTTGTGTTCTGTGCGGCTCTGTAGCAGGTGGTTCGAGCAGATCAGACATCCAGGAGACTGCAATAGTGAATGCCCCCATGCTTTGCCAGCAGCCTGGCAAGAGCAGAAAATAAAGAGTAAAACCAGTGCTGTTGTCCCCAGGGAAGTGTCGGCTCTGCAGAGGGGTTTGTTCACATGCTCCGGGATGCTGGAAGTCTGGGGTGTGCAAATACTGGGAGCCTCAGGGCAGGTGGCAGAGCCTCTCCCCATCTTTAAATCAGAGCTTCGTCTGAGGGAATTTTCGTGATGGGATCCTCTGGATGCCACTGTTTGCCAAAAAGCAGAGTCTGCTCTTGCTGTTCGTCTCTTTAAAGAGAGATAGAGGTGATGGGTGCTGTATGTCGAGACTGGCAAAGCTCTTAGCTACATCTCCCTGCCTGTGGGACAGTCCCTGTGCTCTGCTCTGACCCAAAAGCAGAGCGAGGGGCAGAGATCCTTTCTCATTTAAATTGCTGATCCTCAGCTGCTGAATGGGGACATTAAAGGGAGATTTTGCTATAGCTTTTCTGAAAGGGTCTGCAACTTTCTAACACTGTGTTAGGAGCAATTTTTGCTTCATATTAGCACCTCAGGTGTTGTTTTACTGGTGACTTTCTTTTCACTTCTTTTTCTCACCTCTGCTCTAATTCTGCTCTCAAGTGTGACTTTGCGGAACACTTTAGCATCCTTAAATCCCAGGCCACAGCCAGGACAGGGAATTAGGGAGTGGTACTGCAAATGCCACTGGTCTCATAGTCCTTAGCTCTTTAAGCCTGAAGGCCAACATGACAGCATGGTCCTGCAGCCAAGGGAAAACAAGGAACTGTTAAGAAGAGTTTGTAGGTTTCCAGTGTGTTGCTCCAGCTGGGGTTTGGTGAGGCAGATAATGAAGCCTGGGGTTTGTCATAAAATGACTCATTGTCAGAGCTGCATTGGGATTTAGGCAACCTCGGCCCATGAACCAAGGTTTCAGAAGAGAGTGGTGAGTTGAGAGGCTGCCAATCTTTTTTTTTTTTTTTTACCACCTGCTTTCAAACCCTTTCAAAAACATCATCTTCTGATGGTCTGGTGTTTCTTCTTCTGAAGCTCAAGTTCCTGGTGGTGCCCGCTCTGACATGATAGCTGTTAAGAGGAAGACCATGCACTGGTTTTCCTGAAGAATGTTTTATCCTAAAGAGGATGAAATTTGTACACAGGAAGGAAGCACAATCTTTCTTTTTCCCCTTGCTTGCTCCCAGCTAGGGAGGTCACTTGCCGTGTTTTGGCTGTACAGCTGATATGTTAAGAAGTGCCTCAGTTAAAAATGAGCAAAATCCTCACTATTGTTAATTATGACTTTTATATTAAAGAAAGGGAATATTAAACAGAATTAAACAAAGAAATCATCAATATCTTACAGTGGTTTTCATTAGCTCGTGGAGAGCTTTTAATGGAGATAACATCTTTGAGCTTGGACCTGGCTGCTGCAGGGGGTAAATTAAGAGCAAAAAGCAACTCTCCTCAGATCAGTAGCAAGTTCTAATTTGCTGGGTCCCAGTTAATGCGGTCCTCAGTGTCTTCTGAGTATTTTGTCTGAGGAATGGGTCTATCCTGTTTGATATTCTGTGGGTCACCTGAACAATTTGCTGGTAGGGAATGGTGGGTGAGCTTGGCATGGGCTCTGGGGCTGGAGAAGGCTCTAAATTGTGCTTAAAAGAGGAGGTTTGAGAAGGAGCCACAAGATAAGCTAATGAATAAGTAGCATACATCTGAGTGCAAATCAGTCTCCCCACCTCTGTTTGCCAACATGTTGTCTAAATCATTAATACTTAAAGAGTGGTATAGCAGCTGGCAAGTTAAACAGGGCCACGTTAAACCATCGTGTTGCTGAGCCTGGGAGCTGAGACAATGATGGCACTGCCTAGTGGGGTATAAGAAATGTTGTGGCTTGCAGTCACAGGGGGGAGACTGGCTGAAAGGACCTCCAGAGGTCAGCAGGTCCTGCCTGGACCCTTTTCCCAGGGTGCTGAGGCTGAGGTTCTGGGTACCTCCCTTTGGGTGCTTGCTTTGTAGCTGTCATGCTGGGAGAGGCAGAGCACAGCTGAGAAAAGGGCCTGGAGCTGAGAGAGATGGGCAGGAATTGCTGCTTCCAGGTCTCTTAATCTGGGGAGATTTATGCCCTGTCTTTCAGGGATTCACTGGATTTAGAAATGAGGTGGTGTCACTCTCTGCGTGGCTCGGTGCCTCCCCAGCTGGGGTAGACATCAACTTTTGCTCATAAATATGCAAGCTGTTAATACATGAGACAGGAAGAGCCATTCTGCATTATTTTCGTGGCAGGAAATTCTCAAGGCATCTTTGAAGTGAAAGCATTAACTTTTTTTTTTTTCTCCTTTCTGTTTCTCAGATGTCTATTTTGCTCCCTCAGGGATGATGATGAGGTGACAGTTTGCTTCAGTGGGTCTAACTATTCCATTCCATGTGGGAAAAAAAATTGTCCTAACAGTAATTAGGCTCTGAACGGGATAGTAATTTCTTTAATGACTTTCTTCATGGCAGTCTTTGGGGAGTTGACTTCTGGTTTTCCTGCGCTTGGTGAGAAAGTTGCTTAAATGTTTTCAGACTGCTTGCTCCCTCATCCATGTGAGCTACAGCCAAACAATGTAGTCTTCCGGGGCTGGCTTTGCAACAGGGTGAAATAGGTGAGCATCTGCGTGAGGGAGCTGTGCTCGCATCCTCTGCTCTTCCTCCCTCTGCCTTCAGCCTCTGCCTGCACTGAGGGCATAGGGTGGGAAGGAAGCAGGGGTCAGATGTGGAGAGACCCTCACCCATACCCAGCCTCTCCCCTTCAAGCCTCTGCCTTCTGTACCGGCTGCCTCATCAGTCTTTGGGCACCACTGTTTGCCCCCCTTTGCTTAAAGCTTACTGCTATGGAATTGAGTTTTCCTGCTGCCAAGGAGTATGAGTTGTGCCTCTTCCACAAAGTGAAAAAAGTGAATTGTGCCTTTGTGGCTGAGCAGCTTTGAGCTGTCTCTGCCTCCTCATGTTGGTACTGCAGAGCACCGAATGGTCCTGCTGTATTTATAAATAAAACATGTCTTTGGGTAGTGACAGCATTAGGAAATGGTTCAGGGTTTGCATTCTAGATACAATGGATTTGTAAATATGAACCTCAGAAGAAGCATATGCCCTCTTCCATTTTTTAAGGAATTAAAATATTTTCATCCTCAAGTGGTAGAACCAAAGTGTTTTCAGGTCTTTTAAGTCCGCCTTGAAGTTAAGCGAATAAAGGCTTGAGTAGCTAAAAAATAAATTACTTTCACTATTTCTGTAATTCTTTATGGAGTTTTAAATTGAAGACTTTTTCCTTGAAAATAGAGGAATGACAAAGACTCATTCTCTTGCCTCTTTCACTCAATATATCTGGAAACAAGTCTGCTGCTGAAGATGAAACTCCTATTTTTGTGCCTTCTTTCACATTGCAGAGGTCTGTGCTTTGGTCTTTGATCAAACAGCCTGTCTGGCCTCCTGCCCCCACATCCTTAGACTTATTCTCTGCCCTTTGCAATACGTTTACTCCTTGCGCTTCCAACTTTCTATTCAGCATTTTGCACAAAGCACTGAGGGCAATAGTTGATGTCATCTTTCAAAACAAAGCATAAAGGAGATAGCATGGGAAGTCAGTAACATAGAAGTTAAAAGTGTGGATTTTGGAGTCTTTGTAAACACATTGAGACATTTTATAGCTTGGGAGGTTATCTTTCAACTGGGATGTCGGCCAGTAGCTGGTGGGAGGAATTTGCAGGACTCCCCATGCCTTGAACATTTCACATGAATGCAGTGACTGGAAACATCCCCTGTCCTTTCTCCAGGAGACAACGTAACTTGTGTCCCCTTCAGTTCAGAGAAGGGGGAGAGGAGTTAGTACTGACCCACCGCTGCCTTAGATCACTCTGCGTTGCCAGCCGCGCATTTCACCCCATGTGCTGACAGCAGCACATCCTAGCAGACCCTGAGTTTTGCCAGGGGCTGCTGAAATGATTAGCTCAGGTTCGTTTAGTGGACACGAGCCAGAGTGCCTTCTGCAGCAGAGCATTGCTGTCCTGCACCCGTCCGCAGCCATGGGCAAGGCTACATTCTGCCGTGGCTCCTGTCCCTGGCATGTGGAGGGCAGGAGGGTCACATAGAGGACCTGCTCTGTGGCACATAGATGCTGTCACCTGGTTTGGAAACCTCTGAGAGCTGAGACTTGGCTTTCTGACTGACTTTCTGCCCTTTGAGGGAAGCGAGTAGCAGAGGACTAGTTCTGGCAGTACAACTCCTTCTTTCTCCTTCTTTCCCCATTTCTTTCCCCTGTCTTTTCTTTCTTTAATAAAGTTTAATGGGCCCTGACTGCTGACAGACTGTGGAGTAATGATGCATAGACGTTCTCTTCATTATTATTTTTAGGAAGCTCTTAAAATGGCACTGAGCATGTAAAAGCAACATAAAATAACTTTGTCAAGTCTCTCCCCTTCACTGCTTTCCAAACAAAACTTTTGTCTTTATGTATTTTGAAGGCAAACAGTGTGTCCACACCAGAACGCAATGCTGACAGAGGTGAAGATGGAGCTGCTTTGCCTGGATCCAATGCATGTCCCTTGCCCGCTCCTGTAGACCTCACTCCAGACAACGACTGCTGCTGGTGGTGACTTTACGATGGTGGCTCTTGCACAGGCCTTAGCAACACGATGGCACCTGGGAAAGCACCTGCCTGTCCTCCCTGCCTCACTGACTTGGCTTATGTTTTGGTCTGTTTTCCCCTTCTACTGACTGACATGCGCTTCAAGGTGCTGCTCGGAGAAGGATGCTGTGCTGTGCAGTGCTGCTGTGGGGTACAGACCCATGTTTGTTGGAAAGGGCACACAAAGTGCTCACTCAAGTTGAAGAAATGTGTGCTGCCTCCGCTGTTCCTGGCTTGCCAAGCCCAGCCTCAGGTTCAGCTCCTGGCCTCACAGTCCTGGCTTTGCAGCCTTCAGGAGAAAGGGAAATTCACTCCTATCTCCCTGAAGCAGGGGGTGAGGAGACTGTAGCCCTTCTACTGCTTCTCAGCCCAGGGGTGAATTGTCCTCTGTGAACCCCAAGGGTTAGACTGGGGCTCCGGTTTGCACTTGAGTCCCATGGGCTCAGGGTGTCACCCCTTGTGTTTCTTGTCATCGTTGTTCTGGTTTGAGTTTGTACGAGTTTGGCAGCAGCATCCTGAATCAGCTGGTGAAGTTGTGCTCCTGTTCACTTCCAGTGAGGTCTCCATCTGTGATAGGGCTGTCTGCTCAGGGAGGTGCTTCAGTTAGTAAAGAAATGCTCGAAGAAGTTTGCTGTGAATTTTCTGGTTCTCCGGCTGTGCACTGGTCTGTGTGTCCTGTGGTGAGGGTGATGCTTTGGCAGTGAGATCATGGGTGGTGTGTGCATGCTGCAGCTCCTGGTTGGAGAACAGCCACCACCTTGTGGCCCAGCTGCCTGCCTTTGCGTACCCAAATTGGATAAAAGCTTTCAAATTACTTTATCTTGTTGAGCTCTGCAGGTTGTCCTCCCACATGCACACCTTGTCATCTCTTGCATGAGCAGGGGCCTTTGTTTTACCTTTTCCCTGCAAGTCTTGAGCATCTGGCTGGCTGTGATGGTGTCATCATGAGTCAGGCTGTAGAAAGCTGCGTGCCCTGGTCCTGTTTATCCTTTGGGATGGACAATTTCCCTCCAAGGCCTGACAGACGAGAAAAATCAATTACCTGACATCTCTAGAGCAATGAGATGTTTGAAGGTCTGAATGAAACCCACACTAGGCAACTAGGAGTCTGTGGATTTTATTAAATGCTTCGGATCTGACCTGTCTTTTGTTGAAGAAACAAAAAATTCAAAAAAGTTTCCTCTGAAATCATGGATTTAAAGGCAATTTGTGCCTGTTTAATATTAGCCTTTTCCCTTGGTTATTACTCTTCTGTTCTCCTTTGCTGCTGGGCACTTTGTGCGCATGTAGTATATGCTCTTACAAATGGCTGCAGTATGAAGATAAATGAGATTGGGTGCTGGAACACTCTAACAGGAGATCGGAAATCAATCCTTGAGTTCTTTCTAAATGAACGTAGTCCAACAGAGGACCATTCCCTGCTTTTCCAGCTAACTTGCTATGCCAGGTTGCTGGGAAAATCCTTCCAGCTCTTCCTCTGTGGTCTGTTTCTGCCCTTTTAAAAATTAAAACAAAACCTTTGGATGATGTGGGCTCTTTGAGATGGCATAAAAAGAATCCACTGAACGTGGGCTTCACAACATCAGTGTTGAAGAGAGCAAGGGATGAGATTGTTCTACACTGATGCTTTATGTCGTGGTCTGTGTTGTTTAAACCTGGCCATTGAGACTCGATCAGCTGCATCTCTGAAAGAGGTAATGCCAAATTAGCTATTATGCCAAATAGCTATTTCTGAAAAAGTAAATCCAAAAGTCAGCTTTTGTGGTAATGCCGTTATGATTTCAGAGCTGAAGTCATGCTGTTTCTTCTGAGAGCTGTAGAGTCTTCAATTTCAGAAGTGTTTTGCCACCAAAAATGTCCTGTCTTGCCTTGGAGCTTTTCACAGTCCTACTGAGGCAGTTCTGCTCGTGCTGTCATTCCTGCAGTGCCTCAGACAGCCTGGCCTGCCAGCCTAAGTTAATTCTGTAGAAGAAGGAGAAGGAAAAAGACTCTTTAAAATTGACTCCATTTTCTTTAAACTTGTTACTCTCATCAGCAACTCTACACTGAGTTGGAAAGAGTTTTTAAAATTGAGCATGTCGTTTCTAACTCTTCTCGTGTTTCTTGTGCTTCATTCCCGGGCAGTGCAGGCAGGTCATCATGTTTTCACCCCCACTCTTGCTTCCCACGGCCATTTACCACACTGTGGGTTGCCAGCTCTGCACAGGAGCCTGGTAATCCTTGCTGGCTTACTGTGCCTCTTTGAGGCATGAGTTTCGCTTTTAACTGAGACTAGGTTTTATAAAACACTCTCAGAGATAAATTTTTGCTCTTGTACCATTGAGACTGGAAACCTTTCTTTCTTACCTCTATATTTTACCTCCGTGGAGTAGTTCCACCTGAGTTCAAACCAGAACTGTTCAGTCATCTATGGAAGGACTCCTCTTGGGTTGAGGGAAGGATCTAACCCAGGAAAATGTGATCTAGCCGCATTTGAATGTGATAGAGGAGCATCCGGAGCTCTGTGCATGTGTTGTCTATTAAAGACCACTTTTCCCTTTGTTGTGTCTCACTTGGTTGTGTTTTGTAGCTTTTGTTGCAATATTATCTTAAACTTGTACCAGTTGACTGCCTTTTGAGTTGGCTCAAGGTGGGCAACAAGGGCTCAGTGAACATTGCTCCTTCTGCTCTTGTCGTTTGTGTTTTTTATTATTTTGTTGTTCTTGTCTCCATCCCTTACAGCTTTTATGTAGTGTTTTACTACTGCAAACAATAAAGTTTTGACTCAGTAACAACTGCTTGCCTGCCGCGATTGATCCTGCCCCACACTTGCCATTCTTGAAACAGTAAAAGGTTTTTTTCCATTCCCAGGTTGTGGATACTCTCCAAATCCTTGGGCTGGCTCCAGTGAGGAAAGAAAATAATCCAGCCAGTGGAATGGTGATTCACATGGCTGGACCATAATTGAATTCTGTACTCAAGTCATCTTTTGTCTTGCTCCTCTTTGGTATGTTGTGCTGGTGATGGCAGGGGGCACAGGTGTGCTCCTCCGCCCCTCCATGGAAGGTTTTCCATGTCGTAACCACTAAGCCTAAAGCAGCACTGATTGTCATTCTGTCGAGTGCTGTCCCCACAGCCTCCCAAGGCTCATCACTCGCTGCAGTTTGACAGTCAGGGTCCATTTAGCTTTGCCTACAGAGAAGTGTCTCTGCATTGTTCGCTGAACATGTGGAGCCCTGGCTGCTCTGCGTTCCCTTCCACTCGGCATTCAGCTTCAAGGTTTCAAATGGCTTTTTAATCTGTTTTTGCTTTTCCTATTTTAAAAGCACCTCAATAATTGCTGTTGGGATTGTTTTGCTGGGGAGCTGCCATTAGTCCAAGGATGGAGCATGTCAAGGACTAACCGCCTCTTACGTTGTTCCTTCCCCTCTCTGCTTGCCATGACAACCACCAGTATATGGGAAAGTCGACTGGGGGATCTCTCAGAGTCAAAAACACTGGCCATGAATTGCCAAGTTTCCACGTTTGGTTTTTACAGCTACAGTTTGAGGGGAAAGGGGATGCTTTCTCTGTGGGAGCCATGCATAGTAGTTCAAGGTAGCTGAAGCAAATGAGCTACCAGCTGGTGTTTCGACAATGTGTTTCTGGCCATTACTGAATTGGACAGCAAAGGCCCTGGACTATCAGCTGGAATGCTTTGACAGTGACACAAAATGGCAGATAACCTCTGAAGGTGCCTGAAGTTAATTTGTAAAATAAAACTTGGCAGCAGTTGCTCTTCTCTCCTTCCTGCCCCTCCCAGAAGATGTTTCCTTCCAGGGGAGAGGGCTGGTGGCAGCGATGTCTCACCAGCCCACATCTCCCATTTCTTCCCACCACCACTCCCATCGCTTTGTTCCATTGCTGCACAATGGAGACTGCTCCTCCAATCATAACGCCTTGTTTCCACAGGTGGGTGTGACTGATGGAGAGTTCAGGGAAGTTTTTTTGAAGGGCCGATGCTGCAATCAAATAATGAGACTTTCAGCAGGCACAAGATGGCAGGTAATGGGTAAGCATCATGTGGAAAACTTTTATCTTGAGCTGCTCATTCAAATTCCCTCCTGACCATTGCCTCCTATTAGCACTATATTCAGGTAGTGCTAGAAATGTCTGCGATGCTTGAGAGGCACGAGATGAAGAACTTGCCATGTAGCTCCAGAGCAGTGCAGATGGGAACACAACGCATGCTGCCTGCCAGTGATGTGTGGCAGTGCACCCAGGCAGCCATGCACATCTTCGTACACCCCTGTCCTGCACCTTTCTCCCCGCAGAAATATTCCTCTCTTTATCTTCATAGCAAAACATGAAAGGAGACAGCCCAGCCCTGCAGTTGGTGTAACACGCTGCTGCTGGCCTGTGCCTCGTTGCTGAGCGGTCCCTGGAGACACCCACGCAGCACCCAAGGGTGCTGCTCTGATCACTGCCTGGGAGCTGCATCTTTGAGGGACAAATTCAAATCCCCTCGGGTAGGAGGGCTGTACACATTCCCCTCCATGCTTTGGAGAGGTTCTGTGGGTTTGTCTGAATGTATCCATTGCATTTCTTTGTCCTTCTACTGATTTCTGTCTGGCAGTGGAAGCTGTTTGTAAAATCTTGGAAGGATTATTGCTCTTGTTTTCCCTGTCTGCAATGAGTGGCTCTACGTGATGTATTCTTATTTTGCCAGGAAGGGTGGATTGTGGTTTAAAAGTATTTTTGTTGTGGACTGTGTCAGTTTAACAGCAACTGTTGTGCTCTGAGCCCTCTGCCCACCCCCAGCTAGATACCATTCCTCCCAGGTGCTTCCCTATCACTCTGTAGTTGACCGAATGCAGCAAACAAGTATCACCGCCTCCCTTTCTCATCAACTCTCCTACCAGCCTAATCACTGTAAGTAGTTATTATCTGGGGCTGAAGACTTGCTGCTAATCAGGGCCTTATCAGGGCCATCTGGGTGAGGGGTGCTGGTAGAGACACCTTCCCCCTCCTGAGTGAGACTGACTTCTGCTTTCACAGGTAGCTAGCTCTAAATAATTGTCACAGGACTATGGGTACTTTTAATTATTTGCAATTATACACCTCCCCTCTGGCTGTTTTGTCCCGTCCCATCAGAGCAACCTGTTGTTGTGTGGGAGCTGCCCTGGAGCAGCTACCTTCTGGGCTTTGGTTTTGGGAGCTGCGTGGAGAGATCACATCTCCTAGACTGGTCCTTGCTTTGCAATGCTGTGCTGCTTTGTAGTGACAACCCTGCACAGCGTCCCCCAGCTCAGCTGCTGGTGCTGACTCTGTGTTGGATATTTCTGAGGCTCACTCACCCCCAAAAGAGTCCCCAGACTGATATGTACCCAGCCCCTGGATGGGGACAGCAGCTGGATCACTGAGGGCGGCTGAGGCAAGTGTTATTTATTTTTCTGCTGGTGAAAGCAAGCTCAAGAGACCAAGACAATCTCAGTGAACAGCTGAGCCCTGCTGCAGGAGAGCAGGGGGCAGGATTTGGGCCCTGGGTGAGCAATCATCAAGCCGCTGATGGGACAGACCTTCATCTTCAAACTACACTCATGCAAAATTAAAGTCCTCCAAGCAATCACACCATGGCCATTAAAATGGTGCCTTGGAGGACAGAAAAATAAACTGAGAAAGGCAAATTAGGGATATAAATCTTTCTGGCTATGTCTGGGAGGTACCTGTTTAATTAGCATCATTGAGCAGTCTTGATGTAGTAAGTGCTAAGTAGGAAACTTGCCAAATTTTCCCTGTTTTGATAGCAGGTGACTTCTGTATGGTTTGAATTTCCACCCTGTGATTGTTTTTCTGTACTTCCCGGAGTTGCTATGTTGTCTGCAGTGTGAGGAATTAGCTGTTGTCACCTGGGCTAATCAGATGCTACTGCACCAGGGAGGAGCTGCCTGCACTGTCCTGCCTGAGCCCTCTGCGGTCATGGACTTCTTTGCATCTAAGGCCTAAGGGATTGCAAAGCTATTTCAACAAAGTATTATGTGGTGGAGATAATGTGTTTAATCATGTTTTTTGGTTCCTGTCCTTCCAGAGCACAGAGGTCACTTGCCACATGGAAATTTTAAAAGAAGGGCTCTCCTCCCTGCTGTGTTGGAGGAGGGCTGGGGAGGGAGAACAAGCGCTATTCCCTGCAGAGGACTCAGCCACATGGCTGGGATACAAATCCAGCCTCTCTCCAAGAGGTTGAACACGAGGGTTGCCCCATGTCAGGTTGCAGAGAGCTGCTCACGCTTCTCTGCACTGCTTCCAGTGCTGCCTCAGTGAGCCAGGACTCCTGGTGCAAGGTGCTGAGCCTGCACAGAGCCACACACGTTGGTCCTGTGTTAGGGACAGTCCTCAGTGCACGGAGGAACCTTCTGCCCTATGTGCCCCATTTTGCACAGCTCTGCCGTGGGCTTTGGGGATTTATTCGTGTGATGAATAAGAATATCTCTGTGAGGATTTGGGTTAGGGAGTTACTGAGCCTTTGTTTCTATATCACCCCTGTGTATTCCAGCACTCTGATGCTAATCGGTACTACTGTAACATGAATTTTTTTAACACTGATAATGTTTGTGAGTTATTGGATGCTTGGCCTGGACCTGCCTGGGAATTGCAGGCAAGATGTCCAGAGGTGCTGCGGTCTCCCAGGCATCGCCTCACCAAGTTTGCGTCCAACTATATTCACTCTGACAGCCTCTGTATCATGCTATTTAACAGATCACTGTTACTGACCTGTCACTGTGGGAGACGGTGGGATTAGGATGATAGAGTGGTTGGAGAGGATAAACAATAATGATGCTACATCGGCGCAGCCCAAACAATGCCTTTCTCTTTCATGTTTTCTTCTTCTGTCAGTTTGCCATTCAAGTGTAATAAGATCAGTGCAGATAAAATTTGTGTATTCATACAAAACATAATTTTCCCTCCTGTGCTTTACCAGCTGCACTGCAGTCAGAGAGGCAAATACGCACTTTCTTTTGCATGGTTATGAATGGGTGCATCTGTTCCTCAAAGATAGGGAAAGGAGGGTGAAGGGACTGGAACGGAAGGGAAGAAATGAGATGCAGCCCATTTCATTGCGTCTGTGGAGAGGGAAGCGTACAGGAATCAGATTTTCACAGCATGGGGTCAGTCCCGCACTGATGTTTTTAGGAGGTGGGTGAGACACCAGTGTGTGGGAAAGGCAGAGAAAGGGGGTTTGTTCAACAGGGGAGCAGTCTGTGGAAGCACAGCCACCCCGCAGCAGGGCAGGGATGCCCAAGGGAGCTCAGCCCCATCTTGATCAGGGTCTGCAAACCACCATGCAAGGATAGCCAGAGCTGTGCACGGGGCTGGTCCTGCTCCTTCACCCAGGCTGCAGCCATGAGAACACAGCTGTGTGCTCCCAGCACTGGCTCTGCTCTCATGGTGCCACCTTGCTTTGGCTCTGCAAAGGGCTTGTCTGGGAATATCAGGGCAAAGGTTGGAGCTGAGCTGGGCTGTGCTTGCTCCTCTCTAGCTGGAAATCACAGCCTCCTTGCTCCCTGGGCTTTTTCCCTTTCTGCACCAGCGGCTGCATCCCTGAGCCTTCCTCTCCACATCCGCCAGGCTCTGCCTGACAGCCCTTGCTGGAGGTCCAGCATCCCCGGTGAAGGCAGGAGGAGGCACAGGGCTAGAGATTGTACAGCACCAGACCTAATTTATTTGGCTTGCTTTCTTCCCTCCTTTCTCTCTTCTGAGAGAGGCCCACTAGAGAGGCAAGGGGAGGGAGGAAAAGGGGTTTAATTTTCTCCCGTTATCTGGTGTCTCCAGCTGTGAGCCACACTGACAGCCCTGGGCTGATCAAACACTCGAGCAGCCTTGATTCAGTGTCCCATCTACGTGGTCATAAATAATGTAAGTGCTCTGCCCCTGCCTGAGCCCATATCCTGGCAGCAATGCGCCAGCACATTCCCTTCTCCTGTTGCCATCATGTTGGGTTCCCGCCTTCATTGCTTGTGACATGGAGTCATTAGGCATTAGCAGTTGGCATTGGCACTTAATGACACAATCATGTGCAAACGTGTTCTTCCTCCAAGCAGGTCTTTTTCAGCCAGAAATTCTGGCGCTCTCCCTCCTATTGAGATGAAGTCTCTCTGACCCCATCTGCCAGGTTTGGTTGTATTTCTTATGTACTTTGTGAGTTCAGAAGGTTCCAGATATGGGAACTGAGCACCGCTTTGGAGTGAAATACAATGCACTCAAAGTAAAGGATAAAAGTTTACCAAAGCCACTGGGAGCTTCTCAGCTGCCTTCCAGCCAAGGGTCTTGACGTGGTTTTTACAAGTTAAAATGTCCCCATTTAATAACTTGAGTGGTTAAAGCAGAGAATGGCTAAATGCCAGGCTTTGAAGCTGTATGAGGTGGGTGGCAGAGGTGTTTGGTCGGAGCTGAGCAGCGCAGGGACAGGCCAACCTTCCTCACCTTCCTCTCTGCCACCATGACAGGGCTGGTCTCTGCTTTGCTGGGGAGATGCTGTGCAGCGCGCGGCTGGCAAGTGCACAGTTGATCTGGCTTCAGAATTGGATGGGGACTTGTCTGGGCACATGAGGCTGATGGTAGGGGTCAGCTGGTGTCAGATTCCGCCAAGTGAGCGGTGGCTTAATGCTGCTTCTTTCATCTCCAGTTCCTTCAACTGCAAGAAGCGGCAAGAAACCAGATGGATGTGGGTTGGTTTGGGTGAACAGACCCTGAAAATACCAGATGATCTTGTCTGAGCAGTGCTTTTATTGATGTGACAGCATCGTTACCTGCACCAGCTAAGGGGAGAGAGGGCTGCTTCGGCTCACCGCATCCCAGCAAACTTCTCACCGAGCTCCTCGCAGGATTTGCTGCTCTTGTTGCCGTTGATTGGCTCAGGCATGTTTAATCCCAAGGGCACTTCGGGGTTTAGCTCTTTGCGTCTTGCAGGCCAGCACTCAGAGATAAGTCACTGTAATTTGCAAAGCTTTCACAGGTGGTGAGGCTTGTGGTTACTCTGAGTCTTCATGGAAATGGTTTGGACACCGGCAGGCCGGTCCTTTTGTCTGTTTTCATGTCAGCATTTAGAAGGAGTGCAGGAGCAATTTCTGGGGCTGGAGATGCCCGAGGAGTGAGCGTGCACCTCCTGGTCCCTCCCGACTCACAATTACTGGGCCTGCAAAGGGACTCAGTAACTCCCCATGAAGCTCTACATTAGAAAAGCACTTAGGGGCTGCTCCACTGCCCGCTGAATGCCTCTCACCCTGTAATTTTGTGGGTGGGCTGCAGGACTCTGTGCTCAGATATTACTGCTCTACTTCAATGCTGAAGCAGGTTCTGCTGAGGAGGCCATGAGGGTAAACTGCTTATTTCTTACAGCCGTATAAATCTGATGTTGCCACCAAATTGTTGCAATGCAGCTTTGAAGGGGTTTTTGCCTTTCTGTGGTCCATGGCTGCAGAGTCCATATTTCTATGTTAAGAGATCAAGAATCAAGTAATTGAATCTCTCTCCCCCTTCCTGTAAAATCAAGTAATTGAATCAAAGATCATGTGATTTTTTAAAAAAAAAAAAAAAAGAGAAGAGAGTTCATTTTGGGTTCTCTTTATTGGCTTCTTAAATTCCAAGCTTTCCGGCCTGCTGGGAGTTTTATCGAGCTCTTTTCACAGCTGTGAGTAGTATGGACTTAACTGCCCGTTTTCCGGGGGACCAGGACCTGGGCTCTCCAGAGGTGGCCAGAGTCCATGGGGACTGGGAAGGGGACAGGTTTAGTCTGGGTGACCCTGATGCTGTGGCTGGGAGTGTACTGCTCCTGACCCCTGCAAGGGGCATGCCAGTCCCAGCTGAGGTGCAACCTGTGTGAGTAAGACCCTGAGGAGGAAAAATGTTGCTGTTTTGTTGGCATCTGAGTGGCTCAGGATTGTGCCTGATAGCAGGAGATGGTCCCTGGGGTTGAGCTGCCAGTGGCCATGACTGGTCACCCAGAAAGCTGCTGAGGATGCAGTCGGATGAGCTTCATTGGGATGCAAATGGATGTAAATTCCTGTAAACATATGTCTCGGTGCAGGTAGCAGCTCGTGCCCAAATTATGCAAATGTTCTAATCCAATAATGCTAATGTCATGATTATCCAGCAACACGATGTTCATTAATATGGTTCCCTGGCTCTTACACCCATCACTGTCAACTTGAATATGCTGAGGCAGAGACTTGCAGTGTCTCTGGCAAGTGGAGCCAGTCTCAGGGGGGGAAGGAAACACCCAGGTCATGGTGGGACTGGGAAGGACCATTCGTCTGCGTGGTGAAGCCCGCAGGTGCCGTGTGTCCTGGGGCATCCCCTCCATGTGGCTGGCCGAGGTACCACCTGGCTGCCATGCTCTCCTCAGGAGGTCCTTCCTCCCAGAAGCAGACTCAGAGCAGATTTCACAGTCCCCAAAAGCCTGCAGAGTGCTAAACAAGCATTTCTCAATATCCATCTCTGTGATCAGATGAACAGGACTAGCAGGGCCATCTAGTGACTCCTCTGGCTGCTTAATGACCTGGGAGGTGCCCCCCCCTTAGGTATAATTTTAATGTTTGTATTTTGAACCATACCCTGTACATGTCCACCTTTCTCTCAGTCTCCCCTTTTTTTGGCTGGTGATTATCCCTTGCTCTGCAGTTTTGTTTTCCCTGGTTCACTACAGAACTGGAAAATGCTTGGGCTTTCCCACGGTAGAATGGAAATTTGTCGTGCATCGCCTTGGGTCGGGTGACATAAGATCAGATGGCTAAATAGCCTCTAGATCTGAGAGGAGAGGGATCCTGCGGGCTGGCTTGCCTTCCTCAACGCCGCCAGTAAAGCTGCTCTCTGGGCAGGAGTCTGCTTGTCTCGGCTGTGGCCTCAATTTCTTTGCTGCTAACCCGCAGGTGCTGGTGTAGCCGCTTGCCGGGGCACTGCAGGGCTTCCTCGTCGCCGGCTGCTCCTGCAGCTTTGTGCCGGCTGGCAGCCACGAAGAGCTCAGAGCTGCCTGCCCCGGGGAAGGGCTCAGCACATCGCCCTGCTGCCTCCCCAGCTGGCAGGATTGCTCCCTCATGCACCTCCTGCAGGTACATCCATGGGGTTTTTTGCAGTCCCCAAACGAGCGGTTTTGTCTCTGTGGTGCAAAGATGAGCAGTCCTGCCCAGTTCAGGGAAGCTGGGGCTGTTTGCCCTCTCCAACAGCCTGACCCCATAGCAGATACAGGTTTGCCCTTCTCCTTGCGTGACTCCAGAGCCTTTCATTTTGCTTTCATTTGTGTGCTTATTGCAGTGTTGGCATGACATTGGGATTTGTGGATGGGGCCAGGAAAATACCCTGGCAGCCCCGGCGGCTGATTCCCTTGCAGCTCCCCAAGGCTGGTTGAGCCTCATGATCCAGGGACGGGTGGGACAACTCCCAGCTGCGCTGGCAGCAGCTGGGAGGAGCAGCAGCCAGGACAGAGCTCCACCAGCCTTTGCAGGGCTGTGACAGGTACATTTACTGCACTAAGTATCAGCACCGAATGGGGGCTTTGGTTGGATTGCTTTTGACAGGATGTCGTTAGCCTGATGTGTATGTGGGAGAGGAGCAGCTATAATACCATCTTAACGCAGCCAAATTGCTCTTTAATTCTGCAAAACCAAGATGTTATTTCATGAATCCCCAGAGCTCGCTGTGCAGTGTCTTGATGCTGCCGGTTATCAGTGGCCTTTTCCCTCCGCTTGCATCCAGCTACAGCTTCCCGGAGCGTGGGGTGGGAGCGGTGCTCCCCTTGCCTCTGCAAAGCTCGCTGCTTTCTGCCCTCAGCTTCGCCTGTGTTAACTCTGGAAGCTAGTGGTGACTCCTGAAATGCCTCCTCCCACCAAAATGTGAGCAGAAAGTCTATCAATTTCCATGGCAACAAGGCTGGGCCCTAAATGCTGATGTTAACTCTGTTTCTGGACATCTGTGGAGTCTGAAGAGCTGGGTCTGCGGGAAGCAGCGGTGCCCAGCCCGAGTGCAGCTCCCCAGGCCAACACTTGCTGCTTGTCCCAGCTATCATAGGGTAAGGTGCTGCTGCAGAATAGACATCAGGCTTTGCTCCTGGCTACCTGGAAAGTCTCAAGAAGTGATGTTGTCATCCTCCTGCAGCTGGGAGACAGTTGGGAAGTGCAGAGGTAAAAGCAGGGTAAAACTACTAAGGCAAGTCAGCTGGATAATCTCAGAGAACATTGACTCCAGCTCGGAAAGGCACTGAGAGCAGATAAAATTAGCCTAATAAGGGTTGATGCTACACAGAACTCTCCTCTCCCTTGAATGCGATTTAGCTTAGAGGCACATAAGGAAAAGAAGCAGCGCGATGCAAAATGGTGGCTTTGGCTGGCCTTGTGATGGCAAACCCCTGATAAGGCTCTGGAGTTAGGGGGGAACCCAAGGACCATGAAGGAAATAAGGGGAAAAGGTAAAAAAAAGGCTTATTCCTAAGAAAATACCTCTGAGGACTGGGCCCTGGACTGTGCTGTGTCCCGAGATGGGATGTCAGTGAGGGTGAAGCAGGACGAAGGCAGTTGGAGGAAGGGTTCGTGCAGGAGGGCGTTTCGGGCTGCTGGGGCTTGGGGTCCTGCTTTGCCCAGGGCTGCCCTGGCTCCTTTCTCCTACAAGTTTTTTTTCCTGTGGTCTGCAAGACAGCACAGTGAAATGACAGTACCAGAGTGGGGAACGTGGCTCATGTTTCTGTTGAGGGCTGAGCCTAAATATTCCCGCGTTTCTAACCCAGCAGAGTGAGCTGGGTGCTACTGCCTGCCAGCACAGGCAATTCACGGTGCCTGCCCTCTCTGCTGTTGGGAGACTCCCAAAAGCAGCTAGACCAGCCACGGGGATGCAGGTTTGCCTGCCCAGGTTAGACGGGGTGCATGGGATGGGGGTGCCTCTGCTCTCGCCCTGGGTTTGGGGAGCAGCGGGTGCATGGGCCATGCTTGCGCAGCTGCAGAGCTGCCCAGTGCCTTACTGGCAGGCTGCCTGGCTGCTCCCCAGCCCCAACAGCAACAGCCTCCGTGTTGAGAGACACATGCAGGCCAGTAATGCTCAGGGGCAGCACACCCTCCCCTTGCGCACTGTTTGGTTGGATTTTCCTGCAGCTTCCCCTTTTCACTGCGTGCAGATCCACCCCTAGTGAATTTGTGTGTATTTAATATGTGCTCTGTATAGCTAATATTTACAGCAACTGATTATCTACTCTGCTTGATTTGCAGGTGAATAGTGTGTTGGAAATGGTATGTCAGGGTGCACATGCACAGCACGTTCCCTTCCCGAACAGCAGGGTAGACATTTCACAGGACTCCAAAAACCAGTGCGTTAAAATTACAAAACAAAACACCAACTATTTTGGGATTCACGTCGAAATGGCAACATATGCTACACATTAAACATCAGCCCCTACTGAAAGTTTAGCTATTCTGGGCCCATCCTGAATGGCACTGAAGATGCACAGAGAGCAGATGCCTCCCTACCTCCTCCTGTCCTCTTGGAAGCTCCCCTGCAGGTCCATCTGTGGGTAGCAAAGTTCTGGCGAGGAAGACGCCATCCACCCTTGCCACTAGTTGGGTCCTTCATAAGGTCTCTGGGAACCTTAAGCAATATTTTGAGGGGAGAGGGCTCTTTCTTGCTGGCATTTGCCCTCTGCCTGGCTTTTGGAAAGGGTTTGTTTGTGTCTGCTTTGTAATAGAGTGTGGGCTGTATTTTACCACAGTGATTTTGTTCACAGCTAGTAATTGCTGGTTAAATCTGGTCAAATGATGGTTGTTAGCAGGGCCTGTTTGAGCACAGATAACCTCAGATATTATTTGCGCAGAGGAGCAGTGGGGGCCAGGGTGCCCTGGGATATTGGCACTGCTGGGGAGCCTTAATCGGCACAGCCTGGAGTAAGCCTCTTAGGATTATTTAGCCAAGTTTCCTAGTTATCATTATTATTATTGCTTTATTTAGCAAATGCAAAGGGTGTTTAACCAGGTAGGGTCCACAACGCACTCGACGGGCTCAGCCAAGCCTCCCCAGCAATCAAGAGATCTTTCAGGGGAAGCAGCCTTATTGCTGGTAGCTGTGCATCAGCCAGAAGACAGTGCCTTGTGTGAGCCGAGGAGCAAGGCACACATTGCTTTTCAATTAACCCCTTTTCCATGCACACAGCCATGCTGAAGCTAAGCTCATTTGACGAAGAAAGAAATATGTTTCATACCTACCAGTGGGGTGGACTGAAGACAACATAGGTCCAAAGTCACCCCAAAGGGATGGAGGGGTCTCTTCCAGCAGTGTTGGCAGAGCTGGGCTGGCAGTGTTGATATCCCCTGTTCCTGCCCCTGCAGCCAGATTGAGCTGGCATTATCTGCTGGCACCCTCTCATGCTGTGGGTACTTGTGGTGGCTTAACACAGGCTTAAAAATCGTTGGGAAAAAGCAAAAAGCAAGCTAGGGCTCTGCAGGCTGGGGCTGCCTTGTGTCACCTCCCTGCGTGACTGTCAAACTTCCCAGCTCCCAACCTGCTATGGGTCCCCCTGAGTTCAAGGATGAGTTCCCCCAAACAGAGGCTTTAATTTGGCATCATCTCTTTGTGCACTCTTCGGGCTCATGTCTTCTACAGCAGCACCAGCAGAGCAGAGGGTTTCTGTGAGGTTGTTTGGGTTTGAGCCGACGAAGTATTAAATAAAGAACTTGGTGGGTCAGTCACTGAATCTCTCCTAAGCAATGGGGATGTGCAATCCTGCTGCTGTACTTTTCATTTGGAAAGGAATTGATTAAACTGGAATCAGCCCCTGTTCTTGTGGATTTAAACCTGAAGTAACTGACAGCAGAATTTGATACTTGGTGTTTGAAACAAATTTGGTTGAAGTGTGTCCTGAGGACAGCCTGTATTTTGGATGCATGTTTAATCTATGTGCTACTGTTTTGTTTGCTGTAGGAATGCTCCTTCTGTTTGCCTGTTTGTGTAGCACTGGCAGGATGGCTCCCTGGTCCCATAATGAAGCTGGGCTGCTGCATGGCTCTGTTCAGGGCACGGGGTGAGTTAGTGGCACAGGCTTTGCTTGGGATATGCTTAAGCTTCTGCTTGTGCCCCTGTTCAGGACAACATTTAAATTAAAGTCTAGGCTGTCCCGGGTCAGGATGCTTTTCTGAGCGTGGGCTGGAGTTGGAGTGATGGTTCCGGCACCTCGTGTCCCAGCTGTCATTATGGGATGCTTTTGGCACACCAGCCCATGCCCTCATCCGACCTGAGCAGCCAAACTTCTCTGTTGCACCTCAGAACAAGCTGCTGAGGTGCAGTCGTGTGTGCTGAGCTTAGGATCCTGTTGCAACTTGCACACACTGCTGGGAGGAAACACAGCCATTGACAGGGACAATGTGCTCTTCTCCGTCATCTAGTTCCTGCTGTGATGTTGACTCTGTGATGGCTACCTTCCCCTTCTCTAAAAGATGTCCTCCCTTCCTCCAGGGGTGGGATATCCCCCTGCAGAGTGGCTCTGCTCCCTGCCAGGCAGAGCCATCGGTCCCGCTGCTAAAATCAGCAACGTAATGTTTAAACTATCTATCTCCCCTCTTGTGAGAAAGCCAGCATTCCCTCTTTGGGGAAATGAAGGCTGCGTGCGTGGGCACTGCAGTGGCTCTGAATCACCCCAGGAGAGTGAGGGATCAAATCAAGTCACATTCCAGGGCATTAGACAGACGGTGGGAATTAAAAGCTTTACCTGGAAACTGGCTTTGTATCTCCAAGCCCTGCTTTTGTCTCCCAGCCCAACCCTCTATTTTTGTCCCTTTTACCTTCCGTGTTGTCGTGCATCATGTATGGCAGGGCTTGGTGCCTGGTTGTGCAGTCACCCCCAGCCACGTTCAGGGAGCCCTCAGCAAATACTGGGCTGTGCAGCCTAGGAGGAAACATTCAGGCAGTATGAGAAGGCAGGAAAAGTGTGGTTTATCAAAAACAAGCTGCTTTGGGACTCATTAAAAGCTAAGGAAGGGCTCCAGCTTCTTTCAGCAGGCTTGGGATCAGTCAGACTAGAAAGTCCCATCTGGGCTATTAGCAGTAAGTCTTGTTTTTGTTTCTTTCAGTCTATAAGGTCTGAGGACAGTGTCCCTCGGGGGCCAGTCCTACCCTGACAGCAGGGAGCTTTCCTGCTTCAGCTCTGTCTTCGCTTTTCCCTTAGCCTGGTCCCTGCATGCATCCTCCCCATTGTGTCATCGGTTGCTCTCTGCATCCCTGGGTGAGCCAAGCATCTCCCGTCGGTGCTGCTGGGCCTTGATCCCGGCTGTGGGCTGTCAGTGGTGCGGGGCAGCTTTTGGGGTGCATGACACAGGAGGAGGCAGAGCTCAGGGGCCTCACCTTAATTACCAGAGCCTTGATTTTCTGACCTATAAAACAATCCCTCTCTATCTGGGTCTTGTGGTCTTTGAGGAAACATTTGAAATAATGATGCTTTCGTAATGGTAATAATGACATTAGGCTCTCATACATAACTTAATTTTATTTATCTATTTATTTGCCCTTTCTTAGAGGGAATTGCTGCTATTTTCTGGGCATCGGGCCTAATTTTTGCTTCGTTCTGTCTGAGTCCACACTGCATCCTGGATGCTGCACCCAAAGATGGAGCCTGTGTGGATCCAGGCTGCTCCAAACCCAGAGGCAGCTCTTTGCGCCTCCCGTGATGTTCCCACCCATCGTCTTGCCACCTGCAAGGTTTTCAGCCTCGACCACACGAATGCGAAGCAGGTGACGTTTCCATCTGAATTAATATACTAGGAGTCCTTGGATGTGGGAAGGGGGTTAAACTCTCTCGGGCTGGATCTGCTGTTGGACCTTGCTGCAAGAGAGCAGTTTGTCTCCTGGCAGAGCAGCACAGATCACCTCTGTGCACTAGGCGGGAGCTGCCTTGAAGTGAAAATACAGCAGAGAGAGGAAGGAGTGGCTGAGCAGTATCCTGTTCTCCCAGGTCGTTAGAGCATCTGTGAGCATCATGTCTAGGTACAGAGCTATGAGAAGTTTGGATGCTTCAGGAGAGAAATGTTTGCTTCCTGGCGAGAAGTAAATTAGGTTAGTTTGCCTAGTGTCAGTATGTTATGAGTCAGGGATGTTCATTAACATTTACCAAAATCTGAAGGAAAACGGAATTCTTCATTAGGCAAAAAGGTTGGGTATCATTTTGCTGGGTTTTGGGGAAAATTCTCCAAAAAACGGAGCTTTATTTTTAATAGACATATGCATGCCAGCTTGCAGGAGACTGCAGTTCTGTGTGCATTGGTATGGGATCTGTGTGTTGTCAGGTTACCTGGCAGTACCAGCTGTGATCGGCTTGACATGGTGGTGGGTGACCAGCGCACGCAGCATGTCCCAGCTTCGTGCCAGACCTGCCACACCTGAGCCAGCAGAAAGTCTGCACTGGGGGAGTTGCCCCTACAAAGTATTTCACATGTAGTTTCCTGGGCAGGGTGAGTTTCTATGCACCATTTCTCACCATGTTCTCACAGCATTTGTCTTCTGACACTTCTTGCTCAAAAGTCCGCTTCCAGTAGCTTGTGGGACCACAGATTTATTGATTTGGACACAGGAGGAGATCAGGTAAAAACAGCAGTTTGAGACCAACTCCCTGAGCAAGCCACAGCTCAGCATTTACCAAGGAGCCTGTCCCCATCCTGGCTGGTGACAGGGCCCTGTCCCTGCCCAGAAAGGTTGCTGGGGGAATGCTGAGCATGGCCATGATGGCTGTGGGCCCTGGTCCAGCCCATCGCTCGCTCCTCTACGATGCTTTACCTGCTGCATTGCTCTATGCTGGCAGCCACGAGCTGGCTGGGAGAGGCTGTGCCGGCTGGGCTGTGAGCAAGTGCCATGTGTTGCTTTAGTTCCTGGTGCGTTCCCAGCCCCAGAGGCTGCAGGCAGCTCACCCAGCCCACCCAGCTGGTGCTGAGCTCTGGAGGGGGGTACTGCTATGGGCTAAGGCCAGCTACGGCAGCAGGGCACCAAATCTGGGCTGCCCCAGCGAGCAGCGATGCGGCCGGAGTGGGGAGCGGGCAGTGTGCCACCCGTGCCCCTGCTCAGTATGCAGCAAAGCACCTCCCTGGCACGTCCCCACAGCGAGCTGGGAGGGCACGGGGGCTGCCACAGTCCCCGGGGGCTGCCACGGTCCCTGGGGACTGGGGTAGCCCTGCTTCCCTCTCCGCAGCATGCCGGGGATGCGACGCAACAGGATGGCAGCTCCTGACCCCGAGCTGTGACCTTCCCCCTCTCCGGAGAGGTCTGGCGAGGACTGACCCCTGCTTTGGCAGGGAGATGGGCTTCAACCCAACTTCGGTTTTGCTTCCCCTGGGCGCGGTGGGGCTTTACTGGGGAAGGGGCGGGGGGCTGGCTGCCCATGCTGGTGGCCATGCGGCCAGGGCAGCGGGCTGGCTACAGCCCTCATTCCTTCGCTGCTGGGTACCGCTTTGTTGCTAGCTGGTGACATCACCCGAGAGCCCACCCCCTGCCTCTTATCCGTCTCTCCGTCTCGCTCATTTATTCACAGGCAGCGCTGGCAGGATCAGGGGCTGTGCGAGAGCCGGAGCTGGCGGCAGCAGCATGCGTGCGGCGTCTGAGGCTCAGGGTGCGAGAACCACGTAAGGTGCTCGCCAGAGCATCCCCCCTCACCTACCTCCGCTTCCCCCAGCAGAAACTTCACAGCTCCCTCACGCACGGTCCGGGCTTCTCCGGGGGGGCTTGGCAGCGACAGCCGCATGCATGACACTCCGAAAAGGAGAGAAAATGACCATAAGTATCCAGGAGCACATGGCTATTGACGTCTGCCCCGGCCCCATCAAACCCATCAAGCAGATCTCCGACTATTTCCCCCGCTTTCCCCGCGGGCTCCCCGCCACCGTCGGCCGCAGCGGCACCCTGCGCTCCGCCGTCAGCCAGCCCTCCGTCAGCCCTGCTGAGGCCCCCCGTGAAGAGGACGAGGATGTGGACCAGCTTTTTGGGGCGTATGGCACGACGCCTGCCGAGCAGCCGGCCAAGTGCCAAGCGCCTGAGGAAGTGGTGGACCCCGAGGGCTATGAGTCCGACGACTGCAGTGAGTTCCTAAGTTTCCACGGGAGTTTGCTGGGTGCTGAGGGCAAGGGTGGGTCTTAGGACGGGTCCCCCATCTTGCTGCCTGAGCTGTGCACCTTTCCCTGCTGCCGGCCACGCTGTCCGTTCCTGGGATTGCACTGCAGCAGTGACGAGCCCTCTGCTCTAGCCAGGGAGGCTGTCACAGCATCGCTCCGGCGGTGCCTGTGGGTGGAGGGAGGCCCTGGGAGTGTCCCTGCTGCAGCCAGGTTGGCCGCTGAACCCAAACTAGGGAAGTCTCCCAAGAGCCACCAGTTGCTGTGCTTTGCTGGTGTGGTTGATGCACTTCTCTGCCTCGTCCCTGCTCGGCTCCTTGCCTCCGAAGGCTGCCAGCTGGGCTCAGACCCTTTGGGTAATCCGTCTTGGTGGTGCAGCCTGCTCCAGCCACCCTGCTGATTAGCTGGCGATACGCTCCAGCGTCGCCCGGCTCCAGATCGGGGAGATTTGTTCAGAATGACATCTGTACAGGAAATCTCTGCCCTTTCCCTCGGCAAACTCCAGCGTGTCATTCCTCACCCTCCAGTTGCAGACAGAGCCCTGCATGAGACCAGGGGGGGCTTTTGAACAGAAGGCTTTGGTTCTGGTAGATGCAGGTGTTTGCAGTGAGGTTTAACCCCTCCCCACCCAAAACGTCCTTCCCACCCAGCTTGGTGGAGCTTGCAGGCTGCAAAGCAGCTGCTGTCTGGCTCTGCCAGCCACAGTGGCTGGGATAGTGTTGATTTCCGTGAGGTCGGTTAAAACCCAAGGTCTTGATTCAGCCCAGCCTTTAGGGGCCAGATCCTGCAAAGGGCTGAGCACAAAGTTTGAAGCCGGGAGGTGCCGAGGAAGGGAGTAGTGCTGCGTGCTCGTCCTGGGGGAAGGGGGAGGCTGAGCTCCCACGACGCTGAGCTGTTTACGGCCCAGCGCTGGGCAGGCGGTGGCTTTCCCTGTGCAAAATGTCACAGCCCTGCCTCGGCATCGCTCCCTTGCTGCCGGGCGCTGGGCCGGCCTGGGATGCTGCCATCTATGCCAGACCCTGGAGCAAGAGCCCAGGGAGAGCTCCCCGAAGGGCTGTGCTTGCTATAAGGTGGCACAGCCGCCCCTGTGCCCCCACCCCGCCTGCTGACCACCGGCTACAGCTCTGGGAGAGGCTGAGGCTCTGCGTCCAAGCCCCAAACCGATGCTTCCTCTCTCCCCATCCCAGTGTCAGGGTCACGCTCCCTTTGGAAGAGGCGAGAGCTACTGCGCTCCTAGGGAGAACATCTCTGCTAAGCTGCGTTTGTCCCAGCAGGGCAGTTAACAGTGACTTTAACTGGATTTGGGTTATTTGCTGCTCTAATTATTAGATCGTCTTTGCTCATCCCGGCAATAGAAATGGGAGCAACTGGGCTTTGGGGGCAGAGGTGTGTGTGGGAGCCAAAGCGCTCGGGGCCCTGGGGTGCAGTGCTTTCACCGGCTGACTCGCAGGGAAATTGCCTAGGGTGCTGCACTCCGCATTTTCCCCCGCCAGCGATGCTGGAAGCAGCTTGGCTCGGTGCCGGGGGCCGGCGGGTGTTTGTCTCGCCCCGGCTGGTGTTAAGACAAGTGTTTCTTGCAGCGTAACAGGTGTCAGGCAAACTGCTGAGGCTGTTTTGCCAGATGTGGTGGGTTTTCAGCTGGCAAAGGCACAGTGGTGCCAGGAGCAGAGCGGGGAGGTGGGACTGCTGGTGTCACATCTCTGGGGACCGTACAGGATGGCCCCAGAGGCTCTCAGGGCACTGGTTGGCATAAACGTGCAGGGTCAAACTGTCACTCCTCCATATTTAGCAGCCAAGTTGCAAAGCCAGATGAGGGTTTGCTGGCCCCATTTCCCAGGCAGGGAGCAGGGAGAGGATTCATGCAGCCTGGCTTGACCCATCGGCTGTGCTGGGGAGAGTCAGCTCTCCCACATCCCTGGCAGGTGATTCAGGGCTGTTGCATTTGTCACCTGCACTGAATTTCCTCCGGAGAACCTGTCTCTGCCTGTACAGCAGAACAGGGTTGGGGTTTAGGTGGTATCAGTTCCCTCGGGTGACATGCGGGGTTCAGGGATCTGACGGAGGTCTCTGGGGATGGTGGTGTCAGAGCTTGAGTGCAGCACCCACAACTCGAGGTCTTGCCAGTCAGGGACATGTCTTGCCTCGCTCCCTGCACAGCCCCTGGAGAGGTGCAGGGAGAGGGATTTTGCCATGGCAGGATCCATCAGGAGGAGGAGGAGAGGACGACTCCTTCCCGTTTATCCCACCTGCCTGCGCGTTTCCCTCCTCCAATACCAAAGTGATGGTGCTGGCTGGATGGATGGGAGGAGTAGAGCTGCCCCTGCCTGGAGAAATGCAGCATTTGTCTGGGTTTCCCCTACACTCATTCCTGCCGGGGGTTACTTCTCCAGTCTGGTGTTTCTGGGTTTCGAGCAGCACCAGGCTGATGGGTGACGGGGCCGTGTTGCTCTTTCACAGCGGCACTGCAGGGTGGCATCGGGCAGGGGCAGGACTAGAGCTTCCAGCCTCCCTGCCTGACCTCCGGCAGCCCTGGCCGGGCTGCAGGGAGCGGTGCAGGGGAGGTCCTGAGCTGGCCTCTTGCACCACATTTCTTAATCTTTTGCCAAGTGGTGTTACTGACCACACCAGCAATCCTGGGAGGTGCCTGCGGAGCCAGCAGGAGCTTCCCTCCTGCAGACGGCCTTTCCCTGGGATGTGGGCAGCCAAAGAGCAGGACAGCCCTGGGAGAAGCATCAGTGGCTGCTCCCATCCAAGCAGGGTGGCCTGAGCCAGCGGTTTGGCATCCACAGGGAGGAGGAACGTGTGTGTGTCGGTGCATGTGTGTGTTTGGTGCTTTGGAAACCCAAGAATCCCAGGGCTGCCGGAGGCAGTTGGGATCCCTCCAGAGATGGCCAGGGACCTGGCCGAGGTGTGGTAGGGTGGGAGGGGACCCACTGACCCAGGCATTTGCCATGGGCAGATGGCACCAGTCACTGGGAGGCTGATGCAGAGGCTTGAGTTGTTGGCTCTGGGGCTGAGGCCAGTGGTTCAGGGCACCGCAATGCAGTGCTGCGCAGCTGGGGAGTGCAATGCCCAAGGGAGCTGTGGAGGTGCCAAGGAAAACAAGCATGGTCTCCGCAGGGCAGCCATAACCAGCCTGTTGAATGCAGTGAGTGGCAAGGAGCAGGCAGGGTGGGGGAGCTGACAGCAGATAATGAGCAGAGACTTTGGGGCTGGCCCTGGGAGCACTGGGAATCCTGCAGAAGCCAGCCTTTCCCATCAGGCCTTCCAGCAGCGATGCTGTAAGGAGTTGCAGGGTTGTGGTTGGCACCAGGGCCTTTGGGAGGCCCCTTGGAGAGGGACTTGTCACTGCCCTGTCCCTCCTCTGTCTCACCTCTGCAGAGACACTCCAGGACCGGAGCCCAAGCTGTGCAGAGCAGGACTCTTCCCACAGCGGTTTTGTTCCCAACGGAGCTGCTGAGGAGGGGGAACGAGGCAGGAGCGGTGGGAAAATGCGTGTTTGGTGCAAACTCTGCAGAAGGGTGGTTTGGTGCCATTGGACCAGCGCTAGCGTCTGCTGTGAGCTGAGAGGACCAGCAGAGATTTGGGGATGGGAAGGAGGAATTCTCTCCTATTGCCTTGGGACACCTGGCTCTCGACTTATCTTTGGTTCCCCTGGCTGGTGCGCAGTGACAGCGGCAGTGCCCTGTCCCCTGGGGTCCCCAGGCACCAGGGATGCTTCCCACCCAATCTGGCAGCACACTGCCAGGGGAACTTGGTTTACGAGAGAAATCAGCAAATGCCAGCTAGGTGGCAATGTGCCACCTGCGAGGAGCTGGGTCTCGCCTCCCATATCCCCTGATTCCACACAAATCCCTGCCCCTTGAGTGTCTGCGCATTCTCTTCCACAGCACCAGTGTGAATTTGTACCTGACAGATTTTGGAAGGTCTCTGAAATCTCTGCATGAGCAGCACAGAGGTAGAAACACGGTCCCTCCGAGGGAGTGCTGCTGTGGCTGCTCTCGCTGGGGGACGGCACTGGAGGGAGCAGCCATCCTTCTTCTGTAATGTGCAAGCAAGTTTCTAGCCCTTGAAGAAATGCTCCATTCCCCTGAGTTGCTGTTTGGCTTTGGAGCGAGGCTGTGTCCAGCTCTGGAATTTCCTCCCTCCTCTGTATGTTTTTGGCTTTGGCTTTTCTGGATGGGGAAGCAGCCCGAGAGCAGGGAGGTTGCAGCGAGAGCTAGCATTTCTGGAAGAGCTGCTCCATACTGTTCCTGCCAGTGCTCCAGGGCTGTTTATATATGTACAAACCCAGCCAATTTTATACTGTGCCCAGCTTTATTCCTGGTAGGAGCAGGCTCGCAAGCTCCCGAGCTGCAGCAGCATAAAAACGACTTCTGCAAACTACAGCCGAGAGGCCTGTCCTGGTGCACGGCTCCTTGTGATGCCTGCTGCAAGCAACGCCACAGAAGTTATTCTTATTTTGAGCAAAGAAGATAATTAGGCAGGCAAAGCCGTCATGCAGATATTAATTACTGGCTGCTTAAAGATGTAAAGAAGAATGAAGGTCTTAAGGGGTGCGGGGTTTGCAAGTCACCTGGCAATGCTTTTGGCCAGACAGGAGGAGGCAGGAGAGACAACGAGGGGAAATGTGCATTGAAACGATGAGGATATTTACTTCTGAAATGCAGCTCCTTGGCATATGCTGCCACTGCTATTTATAACCTTTGAATTGTCTATTTCAATCCAGATAAGGCCAAAAGAAGGAAACTAAACAAACCACTGCTGATTTTGGCAGAGCCTGGTGCATGGTTTTGCCAACCGTACCACGACCCAAGCTGCCTACACCAAAAGAATGTGTACAGGTACGGGGCAGTGTTGGACCCGAGGTTTAAGGGCACTGGGGTGCTTGTAGCCCTCCCAGGGGAGACACGGGGTGTTAACCGAGGTGACTTTGGATTAGCTCCTGTCTGGTTTCCCACAGGATACCCAGGTATCGGCAAGGTGCTGGTGTGGGATGAGCTCTGCCCTTTCCTGGAGACTGCACATCGGGTGCTCCTCGTCCGCCAAGGAGCCTTCAGCCCCGGGAGAAGCTTGTTCCCAGGGGATGGCCGTGGCCAGGGACACCCTGAAGTGCTGGAGATAAATGCAGGGCACCTGGTGAAGCCAGCACACGAGGGCAAGCAGGGTCTGTCTGGGCATCCCTCCTCCAACAGCAATGGAGGGAGCATATGTCATGGCCTCCAGCGTCTCTGCTAATGAAGGAGCCACATGGCTGCTGGTTAACGAGGGGCCCTTCTTCTGCCTGGCTTCCTCCCTCCCCAGCAGCCTGCCCAACCCGTCACCTTCCCCTGGTCTCAGCGTGCAGGAGAGGAGACGATGCCCGGCTGGAGGAGGGAGGTTCCCTGCCCTGCGGTGGCTCTGCCACCCTCATCCCTTCACTAACACCCCTTGCTCCAACGTGCTTGAGCCCAAGGGGTTCCCGGATCTTTCATCTTTATATTTAACACTGAAGGCAGTTTTGGGGGGTTCTTAATTGCAATACTGTATTTCATTAAAGGGAGAGAGAGGGAGAGATTTGAAGGCCATTTCTAAATTGAAATTGCTGACAGTCTAATTGCTGCTGACATCAGGGACCATTTAGTGCTGTAAAACATAATTGCATCTCTGAACTGTTCTGAGCAGATAAGTGTTCCTCTGAACACTCCTCCTGGAGAAGACAGAAGAGCTGATGAGCATCCATCAACCAGCCTCTCAAAGAAGCAGCTCCCTGCTCCAGAGCTTGCCAGGGGCTGGCGCTGTGTCTCCAAAATGAAGAACTATTAATTGCCATAGATTTTAATGAAAAACCCACAACGAGTCAGGGAGCAGTTGCGAGAAAGAAGAGTTGTGCTCATTCCTCACTCCTGGTCCTGTTGAATTCAACCACATCTGTGGAGCTCCCAAGGAAGGAAGGTCTCCTGTCTGTGTGCTGGATCTGGTCCCTGCTGGGTTTTTTGCGTAGGACTGGGAACGTCCTGCCCTGTCTGCAGCAATGGACCAGAGTCCTGTCATGCTGCCAACTGGCAGCATGTGGTTCAGGGGCCGATGGGAATGTCCGAGTCCCAGCATGGTGTGCTGTCCCTGGGGTATATCCCAAAACCTTCCATAGGACACCTTTTTCACCGAGTAGCTCAGGGTGATGCTGACTTCAGAAGTGTTGCGTTTCCAGCTGCCTTTGTCACCTTCCCCAGCTAATGCTGAAACCCGCAGCGATGCCTGTGGCTGTAGATTTGTGCCAGAAGTCAGTGCTACCATCAGACCTGGGGCCTTACAGCTGTCAGGGTCTGCACCGCCTCGACTCACCACCTTATGGGATCCATCCCTGACAAACCGCCCACCCTCTCCCCGCAGAGGCACATGAGTGGGAAGCAGCAGCCCAAGCAGGTCTGTGCACGAACCGGGAGCGCTGTGGGTGCTGCGCAAGCTTGGCCCTGGCTGCGGGAGGCTGCTGGGACTGAGGGTGCTGTTTTCCAGGGGTAACTCTGGGGACTTCCAGGGGCTCGCTCCCACATGGAGCAGGGAGTCAGTCCTTGAGCTGCCCCGGCACTTGCTGCCCGCACTGCCTGGCTGTGTGCCGCCGGACCTGGATGAGGCATTGCTGCGCCCGGCGAGGCAGGAGCGCATGCAGCCACTTGCCAAAGGGATCTTCAGCAGCCTGGCTTGGAAATGGCAAGAAATAATTTCTGTTCCTCCTGAGAAGTCATTTACTGACATTTTACATGGGGCTGTAAGTGCACAGAATTACTTGCTGCCTTTCAGGACCTTTAAAATTATCTCCATTGCAGAGGAAAATTAAAGCAATGGAAGAATAGGGACCTATCTTTTATAGTGCATTAAAAAGTACCTAGTCTGAAGGTTACTGAACCTGTGCTTTCTGTAAGGGAGAGCTAATCCAGACAATCCCCAGCAGTCTTTTTACTGCTCCACTCTGATCTCCCTGGCACAAAATCCATGAGCAGATTATCTTGGGAGCAGCAATGCTGATAAGCAGAGGGACTTAAGGCTTTTGGACTTCTTTTTAATTAGTTCTATAGTGGGGGTTTTTGTGCACACCTCAGTTTCTCCTAGTGTAGAGCCTTGCTGGGCTTTCTAATGGCAGTCGTGCTGCAAAAGCTTCCCTGAGGTAAGGAGCCCCACTCAATCATCGCTTCCTTCCACCGCGGGCTTTGCTGAAGCTTGTGGGTCTGTTCTGCAAGTGTCAGTGCTTCTTCTACTTCTTAAGCTTCTCTTGGGCAGAGAAACTCTTCTCCTCGGGGTGTCCCAGGCCACCAAGGTGGCGGATCTGCCACCCTGCTTGGGCCAGGCAAGGGCATGTAGCCTGCAAGGACAGGGGCTAGATAAAGGAGCAGCGCACAGATTTATCACCAGGTTTTGCCTTTCATCCCGCAGGTATAAATAGAAGCTACTTCAGCCTCCCCGCCACCCTGGGCGCTGATGGGAAATGTCAGCAATAAACAATTTCTGCCGACTACCAACAAGGGCGGTAGCGGCGCTGTGCCAGGACGTCGCACTGCCCGCAGGCGCCAGGCGCACTCGCCGTATCCCATGGCTAAACCCAGAGACTCATCTGCCAGTTATACTGGCCTCTAATAATTTTGTGGCCTTCTGAATTAATCAAAATGCCCAAAGGTCAGTGGGAGAAGAGGCCGCGTTCCTCTGCAAGTCAGATTTATTTTCCTTCTTAGAGCCTGTGTTAAATGTCAGACCCTGGCCAGCACTTTCCTATCAATCTCTCCCAATTCATGGAGAGGAAAGAGGGTCAGAACCTGCTAATGAGTTCAGCTCTCCTAATGGTTATTTTATCATTGGAGCAGAATAATTGTAATAATAATATTACATCCTGCCTGCTGTCTGGATTGCGCAAAGCTGCCTTTGTAATGCCTGACAAAGACATTTATTTATATTTTTTATTTGCAGCCTGTGTGATTAGAGGGCAGTGTTCAGAATAGCCCAGTTGAGTTAAATACGTCTAGTAACAGCGCTTCGAGTCTAATTGCTGCCCTTTTCTTTTTTAGGCACTTGCTCCCCTAATTAAGAGCACAATTGAGTTGCATCTCAGCTGTGAGGATGGGTGGGAGAAGGAAAGCAATCAAAGAAGGATGATTTGGCCGCTTTGCGGAGTGCCCTGTTCGGAGCCGCCTGCATCCCTGGGTGGCTGCTGCAGCCTGGAGGTTTTGGACCTATTCCTGCCAGCTGGAGATGGTGGATATCCCACAGCCAGGGCTGGGTGTACGGCAGGTGGTTTTGCAGGAGGGCTGAGAGCAGTGAGACCCGTGCCGGTGTTCTGGTGTTGGCTTGCCTGGCCGCTCGCTCGGCATGCTCCCCGCTTCGGGAGCGCAGGGCTGGCTTTCCAGCTGGGCTGTGGTCCTGTGAGGGTTCACAGGTTGTGTGCTGTGGGCTGGCTCCCAGCCCTGGCTTCAGGTGGAGGTCTCCTGCCGTCTGCTCAGGCTCCCGAAAAACAACCCTGGAGTCAGTCTGCCTGGCAGCGGCCGGCTAGGGACGCAGGCAGCTTGAGCACCAGCCTCATCTGCCTTCACCACTGCGCTGGATCCATCAACCAGCAGCGCATCCCCAGGAGGTAACAGAGACAGCACGGCTGCGGGAGATGTGTCCTCGGCATCCGCCATCCCGCTGGGTGCTGGCGCTTGCAGCAGCGCTCGCCCTCAGCTCCGTAGCGGCACCTTAGCTGCCAAACCCCAGGTTGGCCTGATCGCTTTTGTCATCTCCATACGGCTGCGTTTTTAAGCAATTAGCACAATACGTTCCGCTGATGTTTCCCCATCCCTCTGCCGAAGGCAGACCGTTCCTTGGGAATCAAAACTCACCATCAACAAAAAAAAATCCCTGTGTAAAGGAAAACCTCTCCTGTGCTAGAGGAGAGCTGGGGACGGAGCTCAGCAGGGCTGGGGGGGGGGGCTATGCACCCCCATCCATGCCCTCCTATCTGCTGGCAGCTCTAAGATGAGTGGGAACTGCTCAAGGTTTGCTCATGGACCACCACTGCTGGGGAGCAGGACCTTAGTCCTCAACTGCAAATCAAGCGTCTGCTGCTGTGTTATGGTGCTTTTAGGTTTAGCCCGTCTTGCTGGAGTGGGGCTCCCCGCTGCCCTCGCCCCTGGGGCAGGTTGCAGCACCGAGGAGACAGGAGGCTTTGTCAGTATTTCCTGGCCAAAGTCTGTTTTCATGCCAAGCTTTTAATTTGTTTTATAAATTGCCAAATCCAGCAGGCTAAGCCGCGGGCCCCCTTCTGTGATAAAAATAAAATAACAGCTTGAACTTAGGAGGGCCGAGCGGCGGGGCTGGCAGGAAGCGGCTGATTAAAGGGCAGGTGGAAATGATGAGGCTCCGAAACCGGAGGCTTCCATCTTCCGCTCTCGAGCGAAAATGCAGATTCATTGAGTTTTGCTGACTTGGCTTTCACCCGTGTGCCGTGGTGCCTCCCTCTACACCCACCCGGTTGCGGCAGCCCCCGGGGCTGGTGCTCTGATGCTGCCATACGTGGCTGTGAGCTCCCCATTGCTCAGCACGGGCAGGGGACAGCCAGCCACCAGCACGCTGGGGCACAGCTATGCTTTCCTCCTCCTTGTGTGATACGGAGCGAGTTTGGCCAGTCATTGCTCTGGAAATATCTGTTTGGGCCAAACCCAGAGATGACGTACAAGGTGTTGCAGGTTTGGCCTCACCTTGTATCACTTCCATCCTCCCTGAGCCCTGGCAGGTAAACCCCACTGATTTATGACTTACCTAAAGTGATAGCTAACGTGGCATGAAATTACTCCAGAACAAGGGGGGGTACCTTATTCTGGCAGAAGTGTCTCTGAATATGTGCTCTGCTTTGAAGGCAAGATATTTGCTCCAGAGCAATGATTTTTATTTGCTAGCAGGCAAACCTGTAGCTCAGTTGCATTTGGGCTGGCAGATTGCTGTGAAATTGTAGCAGGAAGGTTTCAGTCCTCTGAATATCCACCGCCTCCCAGGGCGCCTTGCTGCAGAGGCTATTGACGCTGGAAAAAACCCACCTTATTTCCTGCCATAAAGTTTGTCTAACTTACCTCCTAGGCAGCAAACCCTGCTTTGATATTAAGTAAAATTGTTCTGGTTTTATTTTGGATATTTTTTTCCCCTGCTCTGTGTGCACAGCAGGAAGGTGCAGTTACCTTGGAAACAGCGGTGGGATGCTGCGTGGTGGGAAAGCAGCGCTTGGGCAGACCCCTTTTTGGAAGGTGGGCACAGAAAAGTGGGGGTTGCCAGGTCCAGATCCTCTCTGGAAGTTCAAGGCTGGTGGTAGGCGAAGCTGTGCCAAGGGAGATACTGCTCCGTGTCTGGGCTTTGGTGTGCTAGTTGGGTCTGGGAACCTTGGAGAAAGTTAAATCATGTTTTTGGAAAGCATGCGCTTTTAAGACTTTTCCTCTGCTTTGGATTAGCATGACTTGCTCAGATCATCCAAAAGGAAAGAATTTCCCAAATCAAATGTACTTTTGTTGCTGCTGAGGCTCTTCTGGTTTGTTCCCGTCTCCTGCCCCTTCCCTGTGGTCTCATTCCAGGAGCTGACCCGTTGCTGATGTTCTTGGGTTGCGGATGCCGTAAGGAAACACCACTCTGATTAAAAACTGTTGGTGTTTTTCATTTTAACCATAAAAGTATTTCTATTCTCACTGGGTTTAATTTACCGTTTGCAGCCAAATTGGAGCTGGGAAGGGATCCCATTGGTGGCTCATTTGTTTGAAGGTGTCAGTATACAAATACACATTCTGGGAATGCCAGTGGCACTGGAAGGGAGGAGATGTGCTGACAGTGGGTCTCAGCTGTGTCCCAGCCGTGCTCAGATATTCCTGGGGAAGAGACTTCAGCTCCTGAGGGATGGGAAGCTGCTGGCTCTGGTGGGGCTGCTGATAGATGGGGCTGACCTGTGTGAAAGCCCACGGAGTCAAAGCCTCTGCGCCAACTGCAGTGCCTGGGTGAGCCGCAGCCGTTCATCCCTCTCGCTCCTCTCTCAGGGCTGTGCCAGCCCCACCAGGCAAATGTGGGGATGGCCATCAGCCTCCCAGCATGAAGCCATGTTTCATAACAAGGCTCACAGGAGGATGCTTTATGTTTTATAATGTCTGCAGCCATTCCTCTAGCATCTTCACCCACTCCTTTTGTGCTTAGAGGGAGAAAAGCCAGTGTTTGCTTGGCCCTGCAGGTTAATAACATCTTTTTGCCTTTGCAGCCACGCTGGGGACACTGGATTTCAGCTTGCTCTATGACCAAGAAAACAACGCTCTCCACTGCACGATCAATAAAGCCAAGGTACGTCTCGGCACCAGGCGTGTGAACAGCAAGGACCAAATAAGCCTGGAGCAGGCCACCTTTGTCTCGCATTATAGGGCCACCAGAGTCCTGTCAAATCCCTGCAGCCAGCTGGGTGCTGTGGCTGTGCCAAGCAAATGCAGCAGGGAGGGCAGCGCGTGGGGATGGCCACGTGTCCCCCCTGTCCCTGCGTTGCGTCAGGGGCTCCTGTGTCCCTGACTGCCGCCGTCCCTTTGCCAACTCCACTTTCATCCCGACACCCAGGCTTCTGCCCTCTCTTTCCCCTCCATCCCTGCCTTTCAAGGCATTCCCAGTGGGATGGAGACGGCTGCTCGTCCCTGTGATGAGACAGTTGCAGCTATTGATGCTTTTTAGAAAACCACCCAACCCGATGTTGTTATTTATTTGACGCTGTGACCGGCTGTCAGTTTATAAATGGCTCTTTTAAATGCTGCTAATCATTGCCACAAAGTGCTCTGCCTCAGCGCCTTTGCTGTCTGCTTGATTGAAGCAATTAAGGGTTTTTTGCACATTTTGGAGCAGAAATGGATAATTGAGGTCCTGATTCTGCTTCTGGGCTTGTGGAAGGTGCTTCTGGTCGCTACTTGGTTCCTCTCTGCTTCACCTGGCGCAAGGACCAGAGCAGTGAGGGCTCCAGGTCAACACAGCTGGGCCCTGACAGTGGTGTGTTGGTGGAAGAAGACCTGAGTTCCTGTAGATCTTGGGAAGGGGTGGAGAGTTTTTACAGAAGACAGGAGAAACTGCAGGAGAACAAACTGTGAGCTGAGCCCCTAGAGAATCAGCCCATGCTGTTTGTCTTTATGGGATGCTCCCCTCCCCTCCAGCTGCAACTGGCTTATCTTCAGCCCCCACCCCAGAGCCCACTGCACTGCGTGCTGTGCTGCCTGCTGAGAATGCATATCCCCGCTCCAGGGTTCTGCCCCTCTGGAATAAAACCTCAAGCACAGAAGCTTGGCTTTGGGGATGAGTGTGGAAGCATCAACCCCAGCAGACCTGGAGCTACTTCTGGCCAGGGGGTGAGCACAACGCCCACAGCTCCCTGGGCAAGGTTGCCAGGGCAGGGATGAGACAGACGGCAGGTTTTGCTTCCCTCCCCGCCACCCCCCTGCCTGTTGCCCGTGAATTCGCTGGCAGCCTCTGGGTCAGGCTTCCCTTGGTGTGCTTAGGAGCGGTGCCAAGGAGGAGATTTCTAATTAGGTTTGCAGTGGGTGGAAGACGGGGAGGAAGGAGACCTGCAAGCGGCAAGTGGTAGGATCTAACAGCAGTGAGAGCAAAGGCAGGGCTGACAAAGGAGAACCCTGTCTGCACCATGCCCACCCAGCTGGACGGGAATAGCAGTTGCTGACCCCATCCCATGGGACTGCAGGCACCACACGGCACCAGCATCGCCCCTGCTCCCGGGGCGGGCAGACCCCCCCCTTGCAGCTCTGACATTCAAGCGTTCGAGTCCTGTTCATTTCCATTCTGCTCTCATTCTCCCATTTTTCTCTTTTATTTACATTGCCATCTGCTTGCTCTCATTTCATCTCTCGCCTGGGGAAAGCTGCCAAAACTTGACTACAAAAAGGTAAGGGCCAGGACCCCGGCTGCCGTCGGTGGGAGCCGGCACTGGCTGCGTAGATATTAGAAGTAGTGCTGTAGAGGAGGTGATACGGTGGCTGCGGAGCGATGGGGCCACATGTACGAGCCACAGCACAGTGCCAGGACGTGCGTTGTCCTTGGACTTGGGCTGGGGCTGGCCTGGCTGGTGTCTTGGGTACGATGTCTCAGGCCACTAAGGAAGGTGCTCTCAGGACATGTCCCAACTCCAGCAGCTCCCAGAGCCTCAGTCGCTGCCAGCAGCCGTTAAAACCTGGACTGTTTCAGCCACGTGAGAAGTGTTTTTCTTTCTCCCTTTGATAACCCCCCAAACAACCCTCTCTCTCCCTTTAGATCTTTTTGCTTCTCTCTATTTATTTTAATCTCCAGCACTTTTATATCTTCTGATGTCCTTCCTGAGTCCAATTATTGGCTCCTGGGGAGCAGGAAGGGCGTTAGCAGGCTCTTGGAGGCACTGGCGGCGGGTTAAATCCAATCCATCGTGCTCTGCCACCAATTTTCTGCTCTGCAGCCATCAGCTGCTGTATTGTGCAGGAGGTCAGGACAGCCGCTCCATGCAGGGGGTTTGCCCTGGTGCCAGGTGCCTGGGGACATCTGAGGTATTTCTTGGTACACTTTCACAGCGGGATCAGTGAGATGCTGAGTGTTTCCAGACCCCCAGGTCAGCCTATATCCCAAGTTTGGATGGAGCTGGAATAGGGAATGAAAGGAGGTTTGCTTTATTGTGGGAAGTAGGCATGTGGAAGCTGGTAGCTGTGGGGCTACCCCAGGCTGTGTGGTTACACCAGGACTGAGGCGCTTCGTGCCTCAGTTTCCCTAATAGCATATAGAGGTGACCTGCCATCAGGTAGTTTGTGCCAAGAGATGGATTTCTAGAAGCTGATTTTGCAAGGCAGCGAGCGCCTGGCACCTCTGCAGGCTCTAGCCAGGAAAGCGAGGGTCCCAGTTCCTCCTGCAGATGAACAGATTAAGTGTGGGGCTGCTGTTAGTCCACATCTGGATTGCGAGGCGAGTCCTGCCTCTGCAGGACGAGGGAAGACGGCAGCATGCTCAAGGAGCATCCACCTCCAGCCTTAACCTCTTAGGACAATCCTATGCTTTGGTGTTGCCTTCAGCGGGTGCAGCTGGGACATGGTCTCGACAAGTGGGGCAGCCACCACGCGTCTTCTCACGCTGCCTGCGCTGGCACCAGGTTGTCACCCCCGCAACTGCAGCAGCGTCAGGGCTGCACCGTGGGGCCAAAGCAGATGCTATCCTGGGTTATGGCGGTGCTGGGGAGGTAAGGGCCGAGAAACTCCATCGCTCCCCAGCTGGAGCAGCACTTTGGTGGCATGCCCAGTGTTCCTGCCACCTCTCCCTTGCCAGCAGAAAGCTCAGGACCCTGTGCAGGCAGGAGCAGGCGGGCTGCCAGCAGCTGCCTCGCGCTAGTGGCTTTCAGTCTTGGCAGCAGTGCTGCCCGTGCCCTGCCTTTCACGCTTCAGGCGCGGCTGAATTCAGGCATGTTGCAGCTCGGCTTGGATCGATGGGAGAATAAATCAGGGTGGTGTGGGAGCCCGTTTCTGGACTGCAGGACGAGCTGTGTGGCAGGAGGGCTCTCCCTTTGCCACCTGCTGCCGTGCACGAGTGCCGTGTGTTCCCCTGCGGTTATGTTGGTCTGTACCATCGTGCATGGGAAACCGGGCTGCCCCTGGGCTGTGCTGGGCATTGTCCCCTCTGATAAAATGTGATAGAAAAGGGTATGATTAATGTGCAGGCGCCAGGGTCTGTGCCCTGGCATGTTGTGCCATGGCTTGGGTGAGGGTCTTGTTTTCTGCTCAGTCCTGCAACGCCTGACCTGCTATAACCTGCTATAGGGGGATCTATAGGGGCGTGAGGCAGCTCAGACACTGTGGGGCTGTGCTATCCTGTAGCTCCATTGGTCTGCTTTCGGGAGGAAGATGCCCTGGGCGAGCCTCAGGGGGCTGCGCAGGCAGCGGTGCAGGCAGCTCCCTATCCCCAGGCAGGCCACGCAGAGCAGTCGCTGCCCATCTTGAGCATACCTGGGCTGCTCTCCTTGTGCCTCTGGCTGCAGCCGCAGCTAGAAAACACCCAGGAGTTTCCACCCTGCCAAGCATTTGGATGCTCCTCCGCTTCCAACCGAAGCCGAGTGCTGGAGGTCTGCACTGAGCATTACTTAGGGATTTACTCATAAATATTTATCACTGCAGGGAAATTCCCATCTTGAAGCTGTGTCCTCTAAGCTATCAGGGTGGAAGCACAGAGGTTGCCCCATTTCGGACTGCGATGCCTTGGCCTGGGAAGAGGTGTCCAGGCCGGTTTTTGGACAGCTGGGAGCCTGCTCACCAGGCAGGCAGCTTGCCGTGGAGCAAATGATGGAACGAATCAGTCTCCTGTGGCTTCTGTGTGCCTCTAGCGTGGCATTAATCGGCAGCCCGATTAGCCCAGCTCGTAATTAAATCCTATTGATTAGCTAAATGTCACTGGCACGGAGAGCAGCTGGCAGCAACTGGGATGCAGCAGGGCTGTCGGTCTTTGTAGGATTACAGCAGGGACGTTGGGGTTGGGTAGAGGAAGGGAAAAGATGAAACTCGGTTTCGGCTGCATCGCCTGTGCCTCGATGCACAGCACTGTAAATTGGTCGTGGCAGAAGACCGGCTGGAGCCAGGGCAGTACTGCCTGAAGCCAGTGGGAGACTTTGCCCCCATGTATGAGCCCTGTGGTCCTCCTCTGCCTCTCAGCTCTCTCAGAGCAGCTTTAGGCTGGAGGTCTCTCCATGCCGGAGAAGCAATGGTGCTGGGCACCCTGCGGGTCCCTGCCAGGGGTAGAGCTCCCATGGGCACAGCTTTGTGGGGCAGAGCCATCGGGGCTGCTCTCATGTTAAATTCAGCCCTGTACCAAACTCGTATTGAGTGACACAGGAGGAAGGTAGATGTGACATTAGAAGCCATCTTCCAGGCCCCTGTCAATCCATCTTCCATAGCACATCTATTAAAAAAGCCTTTAATAGCCTCCTCAGGAGGTAATTTAATTGAACTGAATTGATGGGTGAATTACAGAGCTGCCTGTCTTTCTCCATCCATTTTCATGGGAATTTGCTTGCTGAATTCATTTGCTGTGCAGCATCGGGCAGGTCGGGCACCTCTGCCGTGGGAGGCTGGGGAGAGCCTTTGCTGTGCTCGACTGGGAGCAGTTTGTGTGCCCGGATCTGGCAGCTGGATCCCTTCTGGAGCCTGGGGACCAGCCCAGCCCTTTGCTGCCATGTCTACCCGTGGAGCCGCAGCCGATACCACCACCTTCCTCCTGTCCGTGTCTGCTGCCTTCCTCTTCTGCTGGGCCAGGGACATCACCCGAGAGGCACTGCAGTGAAAGCAGAGCCGTTTAGCCTCCATTCGCTGGTGATATTTTTATCCTTTTGGCTCTGCTTTAGAAGCAAAATCCTCTTTGCTGGGCACCATTTGGTCTCCCTTGCCCCAGGGCAGCGCGCTTGTCTCCGAAGCAGAGCCCTCGCCAAGGTCAGGAGCAGCTTGGACCCTCAACCGAGTTGTGCAGATCAGGGAGGGGTGGGACGGGGGTGTCCCGAGGGGCTGCCTAGGTGCTGTGGGTTAAGCTGGGTGCTTGTATTTCATACAGGTAAAGTACGGAACCAATTTCCCCAGCATTTCCCTCTTTGATTTGCCCAAACCCAGGCCTTGATGATTACATTTTCATTGCACGCAGCCTTTCCACCAGCAGCCCATAGGAATGCTTTCCTGCCAGGTGGATCCCTGGCAGTGGCATACACTCATTAATCCAGGGCACCAAATACTCTGCTCATCATACAAAGAGTGTGACAAGTTTTTAGCATCACCCAGCCTGGTTTCCATGCCCAGGTTGGAGCCAGGGTTGGATGGGGACCTCTGCAGAGAAACCCTCCTCTGATCCAGGCAGAGGATTGCCTTCAGACAGCCTAGAAATAACTCCTGCAGGGATCCCGCAGCCAGGCTGGAAATAATCCAAGGACTTTCCTGAGGTAGCCATTATCATTTCCACTTAGGACTGGTAAATATCAGGTTCCATTTTTCATGCTCCTGTGTTGCTTCCCTACCCCATGGCCTTTGTTTCCATGCGCTCTGTGCAGTTATGGCTTTGGGCTGGGTTTGTGCATCACCCTTGGATAATTTTCAGCCCGCTGGTTCTTCAGAAGAGGAGCAGGTTTGTCTCCTCCCTCTGCCCGAAGCAGGATCAACTCCAGAGCGTCGCTATAACAAACATGATCATGTCATCTTTTAAGAACTGTGAGGGTCTTGTAGAAAATCCATCAGGAATGGCCACAGGAATTGTTTCCTTGTGTTTGTTCTCCAGTAGCCCCAGATTTCCCTGCAAACGCCGCAGCAGTCGGCTGGCGACAGCCTCCCACTGTCCTGAAAGCTGTTCTTCCTTCAGCAGTGTCTTAATAACAAAGAGTAGGTAGGTGCTATCACACCCTCTGGAAGCGCTTAAAAGTAACACTACAACAGCAGAGGTGTATGTTTGCTCATAAGCAATTATTAAATGACAAAACCCTGTAATTTTAAACCTCACAAATCACTGCGCTGATTTACTTAACCTCCAAATTAATTGTGATCAGGGTGTCAGAGTCAGCTGCTGGAAGAGTGGATGATGCCAAGCGCAGGTGAGAAGCTTTCCCACAGCCCCTCCGGCACAGACCGCAGGTGACGTTTGAACACTGAGCGTGCTCGGCTTCTGCTGCGCAGCCCGGATCCTGCACCAACCATATTCTCCTCCTTCCCTGATCATGGGAAAACTGTGCAATTACTCCATGGACCAACGACATCCCAGGGAAACGGGCATTGGTAGATGGGCTCAGCAAAGCTACCCTGCCTGCCCAGTGTCTTGCCATTTCCTCACTCCTGCTTTTTGCCGTTTCCTCTCCAGGGCCTGAAGCCAATGGACCATAACGGTTTGGCCGATCCATACGTCAAATTGCACTTGCTTCCCGGAGCCAGTAAGGTGAGACACCTTTTCTCTTTTCCTTCCCTTCCTGAGGCTGCACCCTTCCCTTTGAAATCAGACCTGGGGGGTTTCCCAGGGAAAAACTCTTCACTCAGGAGCTGCTGGTTGCTGCAGCCAGACCTTGAGTCTCTTGTCTGGCTCTTGCTCAGGCGAGCAGGAGGGAGCGGCAGCAGGAGGTAAGAATTGGGGCTAAATCCATCCTTGCCTCTCTGGTAAACTGCTGCCTGGGAGCCGGCTGCCAGCCCTTGACTCCTCGCCCTCGGGAGCAAGGGGTGCGAACGCTGCACTCCAGAAGCCCCCGGGAAGCACCAAGTGAACCGTTCTGGAACTATAAACAAACCAGCTTCTTTTTTCCCCCCCTTTTTCTTTTGCATTTAAAACCCCTCAGATCATAATAAAGCAGAGCATAAATCGTAAGGGAAATATTTCCATCTACTTAGGTTCAGCGCTTGCTGGAGAGAAGAGTAATTAAAGATATTGATGTGTAGTGAGAGCTTGGTGTAACTGATGGGGATGTTGAATTTAAATGCTAAATGTATGTGTTATGAATATTAATTGGACTCTTATTTTACACTGAAGGAAAAACCTTTTTGGGGGAGGTATATTTACTTGTTACGGTTCAGTTGAATTAATTCATAATGTTCAGGGTGGTAGAGGGAGTTTTTAACCACATTTCAAGTTCCGCTGGAAATAGGAGAGCCAGGAGCACTTTCATCAGTGATATTATGTCATTTCCATGTTTTGCAAATGCATTGATTAGCATTTCTGCTGGAGGTGATGGAGACCAGGGAGGCAGGAGGGAAACTCTGAGCTGAGGGTAGCGTAGGAGCTGCAGACTCTACAAGCCCGGAGCAGCCGTGGGAGGACCCTCTCCTTGCCCCCACATCCCTCTGCCTCCGTGGTTGCTCTGTCTCCGTGCCTTGTTTCCAAACAGCACTGCCCAAATCTGCTCTGGGAGAGGTGACCAGATCTGGGGAATCGTGGGTGTGTCCTGGGCTGGATGGTTCTGTACAAACATTCCAGCACCAGGATGGTTCCCAAGTCCCTCGGGTGTTTCTGTCCCAGTCTTCGGCTCTCAGGCACCGGCAGCAGAGCCCAGGCCAAGGATGTGGGAAGCAGGGTTGGATTCATTCACCTCATGCAGAGGTCTCTACGTGAGCTGGTTAGTGACTACTAAGTCACTCCAGATGGGAGATAATGGTGCTCCCAGAGCTCAGTTCCTCTAATTTCATTTGTGTCCCTTGCCTAGGGCAGCGTTAGCTGCTGGGTGATGCCCATCATGTTACCCCCTTGGCTAAACCCACGTTCCTTCCCGACCAGCCAGAGCCCCAGCCCAAGGATCGGGCCCCAACAGGTCTGAGCAGGCAGTGGGTGCTATCAGGGCACTTTCACTGCTGTCCTTGTCACCCCTCTGCGGGCTTTACGCTCCCCCTCTTACACATATCTTGCTGCTGGGGCTGGAGCCTAGCATGGTGGCCACAATATCACCAAGGAAGGAGACAAAATAGGTGTGGGATGAAACCTGGTATGACAAAGCGCCTTGTTTGAAGCAAGTTTACAAAGTTGGGAAAGATTTAAGGCAAACGAAGTATTAAATCAACGGCGAGAGCACTTGTCTGCAGTCTCCTTTGGTTTGCATCGCTCTGCTGTCACCCCTGGATGTGCCTCTGGGCACCCAGGGATCAACTCGGTGACAGGCAGCTTCTCCTCCTGCGCTGCAAACAAACTCCTGCCTGAGCGACGTGGAAAGCAATTGGTGTTGCAGGGCTTTAGATGCTGCTGCTAATTGAGTCCCTGCCCCTGCATCCCGGTCGGCTCCTGGAGCATTGTGCCTTGCTCTGGGGTTATCTTCCTCCTAACCATTTTGCAGCTCCTCACCCAGCCTCTGCAGCGCTGCATGGGGCCTGGGTTTCTTTCAGAGGCAGAAATGGCTTTGGAAACCTAAATGAAAGCACAGCACAAAATACAGAGGCTTTCTCTATCTCTAAGAGATCAAACTTAGAGCAAGCAGCTACTTTGCACAAAGCGTTTGGGTGAGACACTGTGCCGTGGTCCTCGACGGCTCCGTTGCACCGGCAGCTCCTCTGGCTGGTGGCCATGTCTAGTCGATCTGGAAAAGCTTGTGTCTTTGGGGTGCTTTTGGTGGGGAAAGGATGTGCCAACAAGGTGACCCCCCGACTTAGTTGCAAGCACAAGCTCTTTTCTTCACGCCATGCTTCACATCCCACTCGCCTTTGGCTCAGGGCTGGTGAACCAAAGATGGGGAATGTAGCAGCTTCCCATAAAGAGGCACAAGACAAATCTGAAGTGTTGATTTCCTGATTGTTCTTATGCCCAGCAGTGGCTGAGGGAGGGATTGTACTTTCTGACTTTGCACCTTATCAGAAGGAAAATTGCTGCTCTGTCAGGCTGGGGGGTTGAGGGAGAAGCCCCACCTGAAGCCTGGAGCCCTTTGCTTCTGCTCTCCCTCTGTCCCAGACAGAAGCTCAAGGGGTAAGATTAATGTCCCCGGACCTGGGGGTGAGTGTGTGCCAGGATGCCCCATCCACGTCGGGGACACGAGTGGCTATGACAGCCCCGCTGTGCCTGGCCTCCCGCTCTGCAGAGCTGTGGTGCTGGAAGGAGTTGCCAGTGCTAACAAAATGTGTTATCAAGGAGGTTATTTTGAGTCAGGCAGGAACAGGAGCTGTGCTGGGAGCAGGAATGCAAATAAACAGTCAGAACAGCAAATTGGTATTTTTTTAATGAACCTGAAAAGACTTTTTTTTCCTCTTTCACTCTCTCCTGCTGCATAAATGAAGTCCCCATCCTCTCTCTGTGCTCTGCCAAGGTTCCCATTTTGCTGGCTGTCTCCAGGATGCGGGATGTGGGGTTGGATTGCTTTGCAAATGAGAGAATTGCTGTGTCTCTGCCTCTCAGTTATCGCTGCGATCAGGGTGGATTTGGGCCACCCCATTGAGGACAGGCCAGGTTATGGCACTGGGGCAGAAGGATGACAGCACCAATTGCCCCTTCATCTCCAAACTGTGCTTCCTTTTCTCCCCCCTCCCTGCCCATCGGTGCCCAAACAATCTCCTGGGGCTGGGTCCCGCTGACCACCATCTCCTTTGCTTTTCCAGGCGAATAAGCTGAGAACCAAAACGCTGCGCAACACACTGAACCCCACCTGGAATGAGACGCTCACCTACTATGGCATCACTGACGAGGACATGATCCGCAAGACCCTGCGGTAGGGCCCCGGGGGCTGAGCGGGGTGCTGAGCCTGGCGACGGGCAGACACACATGTCCTTTCCCCTCCCCTCAGGGCCACCCCAGGCATCCCTCCCCATCCCAGTGACGATTTCCTGGGAAAGCTCACGGGGGACCCCCCACCCCAGCCCCATAGGATGGTCCTGGCGGCTGCTCGCAGCAGAACAGGGCAGAGTTATTACCCACCAAAGCCTATAGCTTGTGCACGTGCCCTGCGCGCATCCATCATCCCCACAGTGACCCATGCTTGATTTACGGGGAGCCGCGGCTGGAATAGCCGGTGAGGAGCACGGTCCTGCTTTGTCATTAGTTTCATAACTCACTTGCTGGGCTCCTGCCTGCAGAGGTGCTGTTATTTGGTTTTAACCTCTTCATGCCCAGCTCTCATGGGCACATGTTAAGGCTTTGCGGTCACGTCTTGCTGAGAAAATCTCTCTGGGAAAGCTCTGAGCCCATTTCAAGGCTGAGCTTTTTGGAAGAAAGCTGGAGGCATCTGTGAATTATTGTTAAACTAAATGAAGAGTGTTTGTATGTATTTATTCTAGTCTCTTGGTTTGGTTCAGTCTCTGCACATTCAGCATCTCCTGGCAGCGCCTCCCAGGGGCTGGGAGACATTGAGTGGGGCTGGAGGTGGTCAGGGACCGTGTGGGCTTGGAAGTGCTCCTTTGTGGGGAGGCAGACCCCTGCGACTGCAAAAGTTTTCGTATCTTGGCCACCATGCGCTTGGGTGAGGGCAGGGAGTGACCCAGAGCCTGCGGACGGATCCTGCCCAGGGAGGGTGCTGGGTGGCCTCGGCTACTCCATCACCACTCTGATCTGGGACCGCTAGGCAGGAGGATTTGCTGTAAGATCTGCTGTCAAACAAAGGATGATTTTGCATCCTGCTCCGAGGACTCAGGGCTTTGTCAGCTCCATGGCTGGAATCCAGCCCTCCTTATTTGCAGATACCCTGGGAATTTATTATTTTCCCCATGATGAGAGTGCAAAGCTGCTTTATAAAAGGTCCTGCTCAGAGGGGAATTTGGGCAGAGCCTACCTGTTGTCTGTCATGTGCATAGAGATGAGAAATTTAGCACGGCAGATTATTATTTCACATGGAAAATATTAGTCATGCTGAAAGTGCTGCAGGCTTGTCAGGCTGGAAAGCCTTTGGTTTATTATTATTATTATTATTATTATTGGTGGGGTTTTTTTTAACTTTTTCACTCCAGACTTTGAAGTTTTCGGCCTCTTCAAGCATGGAAATCGGTTTGTAGAGAGATGTTCGGCTGAGTTGTTTGCCAAAAGGCACCAGGGAGCAGAAGGGCTTGACCCCCACCTTTTCGGAGCCCTGGTAGCTGCTTCCCCCTGGGGAAGGACTGCACTCGCCTGCTCTTGGGAGGCAGCAGGGAGATGCGGGATGCTCAGTGGCTTCTGTGTGAACCAGGCTGGATTTGCCCTTCTCCCCACAGAAATCCCTTGTTAGCACATCCCTACTCCTGTGTGCCAGCCTGGGTGCTGTGGGTGCTTCGCAGGGACCCCTCGCTCCACAGTGGGACATGGCTGACCGGCGACAGCATTTCTGTCTTGGGACCTCCACTAGGAGCCCAGGAGATTGCTGGCAAGGTCAGTTAACGGCCAGTTACCCAAAGTAGCTCTAAAGGGCCCTTTTCCAGGGAGGCAAGGGAAGCCTCGGACATGCCTGCAGTGTAGTTGCCCTGTGCGAGTTCCTAGCCGGGCGCTCTGCGAGGAGCGAAACTCCCTGTGAATCCTCATCTGCTCACGCAGCATCCCCAGGGTTTGGCATCTCCTTGTGCCATCAGAGCCATCCATCTTGTGCCTTTGCACCCATCAGAGCTGCCTCTTTACAGGGAGGTTCCCAGGCTCTGCACGAAGACTGAGCTTTGCAGCTGAGGTTTCCTTGCTGGCGGCTGACCCTGGTGAATTAAGTGATAATTAAGGATCAAAATCCTCTCCATATGGAGAGAAATATCCAAGCGCAATTCTGACTCATTGGCATTTGCAGCTAGCTGGTGGGGTTTGCTGGAGCCTGTGGAGGTGGTGAGCCCCACGATGACATTGCCACGAGGGCAGCCAGTGACCGGGAGCACCATGGGGGCCACACAAATCCCCCCCACCTTGCTTCCAAGCATAGTACTGGGGTCTGGCATGGATGGCTCCGTCCTGCAGGATTTAGCACAGCCCAGTCCCTGCTGGCAGTGTGGGACCCCCCAGCCCCATTGCCCCGGCACTAATGAAATTCAAGGTTTGGGCACCTCAGCAGCACCCGTCCCTGTGTGCAGGTGGGCAGGATCAGTCTTTTCCTAGAGAAAGGAGAATTGCATCCCTGGTGTTACCATGACAATCGGCGCACCAAAGATGACCTAAAAGCCAGCAAACTCCGGGCTGGATGCTATGGTTTTTTAGAGGGGCTCAAGGGGCTCCACCATCTCCCTGGGAAGGTTGTGCGAGCAGAAAAGTGGAGAAGTTTGTGAAGTGGAGCTTGCTGTTGGGCTGGGGCTTGTGGCTTTGGTTTTGTCTGGAAATGACCCCAGAGAAGAATTAAAGAAACAAACTTTTAGGTGGAGAAAGTTTCCCAGCTGGCACCTCTGCCGTGGGGCTGTCGCCTGTCGTATGAGCCATCTCTGTGGTGGGTCTTCCCGGGGTGGGGTTCAGCCTCTTCTTTTGTGTGGACCCCCAGAAATTTTCTAGTCAGGACTGTGATCCTTTTAAAAAAAGTCCCACACATAGATGGGTGTGTAAAGGCTCAAATGAAATAACATTTCTTAGTCCCATCTCTGAAACCAACGTACTGCAGGATGGATGCTGGGACACCCTTGGTGGCCCCATGTCCTTCCCTGTGCCCAGTGGCTCCTTCCCGTGCCGAGCTTCGGCCACCGGCACAAATGGCCATTGCGGCAGCAGGGGCCAGCCTGCCCTCAGGCGCTGGGCACGTGCTTAGCTGCTCTGCCCAATGGGTTTGGCAGAATTTCAGGTGGGAACTCAAACTCTTGCCTATGGCCCAAGAAATTCCTCTGCTAAAGCAAAGCTTACGAGCATCGTGGCTCCATTTCTTACTTGCATGGGGGAGTCAGAGCCTAAAATTCAAGTGCTCTTCATTTTCCTTAAGAGCAATTCCCCAGCCCCCTTTTTCCTTTTCTCCATCTTCATGGTTGAAGATAGTGGCAAAGGAGATTTTAATTATCCTGAGGCAGGTTTAGATGAGACTTCTTGCAAACCAGCCACAAAGTAGAAAAATCCATCTTTTATTTTAATTCCTTGCTTGGATTTTCTTCTTTTCAAACACTGGGTATTTAATCAAGTAGAAGGATGCAAGGGTGGGAAATGTTGCACCTTCTCATTTAGATACCTGCTGAATTGTGTCCTCGCTGCCTGGCTGGGGTGGGATCTTTGGTTTATAGGAGGAGGGGTGGGTGG
>JANZLQ010000089.1:4169792-4182959 GCA_026212715.1 Elanus axillaris | reverse complement strand
GATCCCGGGGGGCTGGGGCTCACCGAGGACTTGTTATTCTGGTGTGGGTTGCGCTGTTTCTCCTCTATGAGCCTCTCCATAACACCAGTGGCAATGGCCCTTCACCCTCCTGGTGCTGCTTCCCCCAGGAAGCATCTCCCATGCCGTGTATTGTCCTGCCTTCAGTGCTTCACTTTACCTGTCCATTGTCTCGGCAAAATATCTTCTTCTCCACCAGGAAAAGCCAACTTCAAAGCTGCTGGGACGCTGGCTTTCCTTGCGCTAATCAGGCAAGGTTCCTGCAAGGCAGCTGTTGGTAGTTGAAAGAGCATGAGTGATGCTCCCCTCGGTCTGGGAGGTGATTGTTCCCCAGGTGCCTCCTTGGTGCTGAGATTCACGGAGGGGCAGGGAACACGATTGCAAAGTCTCTTTAATGTAAAAATAATGGTGGAGATCAAAGCTGCTGCCAGCCTTCGCCTCCCTGCTGCCTGGGGAGCATGTGACGCAGCAGAAAAGGTGGAAAAGCACCCAAAAATCTTCCCTGCCCACCTGGGCTCTTGGTGGGACGTGTCCAGCATGGGTTGGTGGGTCGGTGTTCGCACGGGGCAACTCTGCCAGTGCCTGCAGCCCTGCACGAGGAATGAGTGGCATTCGCCTCGTTGCAGGGCTGGAATAAGGGCGTCCTCTGCCTCCTGGAGCACGGAGTAACGAATCGCTCTTGTCCAAGACCCCCAGCCACACGCTGTGCCCCAACAGGCAGCCCCTCATCCCCGTGCAGCCTTGTCCGAGCTGGTGGAGTGACTTTGCTGTGACAGACCCAAGCCCCGGGAGCCCTTGGGGTTCTCCTCCCCCAAGCAGGGCCACCCCCAGGGGAGAAGAAGAGGTGAAGGCAGCCTGGCTAATTGTGCTGGCAAGCAGGATTTTGTTAATGAATCAACCCCCTCAAAAAACACCAGATACTTCAGATTTCATGAAACACAGCAGGTGGGAGGATCTTGAAAGGTCTCATCCATTCATTGAATTAAATATCCTTGAGTCTAGCCCAAGGCTTAATAGCAATGAAACCACCCACCAACCTGAGAGAAGGCAAATTCAGAGCTGCTTGAAAGATGCTGGACTCGGGAGGGCTGGCATGGCTGGGCTTGGGGGCAGTTCCCTGCCAGCACCAGGGGTGAATCCCACCCTGCAGTCCCCACTCGCAGTCCCCGTCCATGGTCTGAGCATGGTCGTGCCGCAGTGGCTCGGCCACGGTCTCCGGTGGTGGGAGGCCGGGTACATGACGGGGGCAGGCAGAGAAATGCTGCAGGGGAAATTGGAATAGGCAGAATACAATCGCCTACATTAAAATAATACATGTAATATGCAATAAATAGATTGCATTCATAATAAATATCAGAGCTGGCCAGATATTGAATACAATTATTCATATCCAGATATATTGGCGAAGTGATGCATTATTCATATGATACTCGGCTGGCCCACGAATGCCAGGAATTCTTTGTTTAATCATGTGTTTGACAAACATCATGACTCATTAAATACATTATTCAGAAAACAGTATTTGATCAGGTCTAATAGGCATACTGCAGACACTTAGAGATTTGGGGTCCCAAATTGCTTTACTCCAGAAGCGCTGAATGAGGTTTGCTCCGGAATGCCAGGCACACTCAGAATGTCATCTAACTTTTACTGTGGTTTCTGAGCTCAGACTTTTTGGCATTTTGTGATGGAGCTCAGCACTGAATCCTCCTGTTAGTTTTAGGAGAGCTGGGCAGTCCCAGGACACTGCCCTTTTCTGTTTTCTCTCCTTGCCAGGTGTTGTGTGTTCCCAAGCCAAGCAGGCATCACCTGTGCATCTGCTCCTCCGTCAAGAGCCCAAGTTGCTATAGGGACCATAAGGGATCTAGGATACAGGAGATGCGTCTTCAGGCTCCGCAGCCTATTATATGCATGTGCATTATGGAAAAGGGTCCTCGTTGACCCCCATTCTCCCCTTTCCACAATGGGAAAGAGGCCAGAGGAAGACGTGTGTGAGCAGAAGTCGTGAGTCAGCGGAGCGGGGTTGCTTGAGCTGTGCAGTGAGTCAGGACTGTAACCCAGGAGCCCGGGCTGAGTAGGAGGGAGAATAAGTTTAATGAGCAGCGATTGTTCACTTGCTGCTTAGTTTTCTTCCAAGGTGGTTTTCACAGCCCTTGACTTAAAGATCAGGACCCCTCAGTGGAAGTTGTCAAATCAAAAGCTGAGCTCGAGGGATTGGGTTTAATAAAGGGAGGCGAGGGAGGGGTGATGTTCGAGTTAAAGGGCTCGGGGTGGCAGGTGAACGTGGCTGCCAGAAGCGTCTCCTGCTGTTTGTCATGGAGCTGATTCTCTAACCCAAGGCATAAAAATTCCATCACATCGATTTCTTGTAATAAAATTCAAGCTGGTGTAATTGCATTACGCCTGCTTCCAAAGAGAGGGCTGGGGCCAGAGCTGCCTTCTCATCTGACTCATGCCCACTGCCTTCACTTATGGAGCCGGTGCACTGCCAGCCTGCCCGAGTTAAAAATACCGCCCCGGTGAAGATGAACCACAGACAGCCAGAGGGTCTGGGATTCGAGGGACTGGGAGCGCCGACACGAAACTCGGCGTCTGAACCACCTCTGGTCATCACTCACAGATGGGCACAAAATGCGGGGACTCACCTGGGAGGTGGCCAGAGATGCCAGAGGGAAAACGGGGCTGGGAGAGAGACCTGGTGGTGTCTCCGGCTCCGTCGTGCTGCTTGGAGACAGTGGAAGTTCCTGGATCTCGCAGATGTGCCAGAAACTGCCTCCCAAGGGACCCGCTTCTGCACAAACACCTTAACTGGTGTGGGATGTCAGCAAGGACAAAGATGGCCATCGCCCCAGCGCTGTGCCAGGCTGGGCTGTCTCCATCCCGCAGCACCCCCGGGGTCGGTCCCATGGGACAAAGGGGACGTGCATCCTGGGGCTTGTGGACCCCGACACTACCCCCCATTTGTCACCTTTCTCCCTTGGGGAAGGGTTTGCCCTTCGGTGGGCTGCAGCTCGGGCAGATGTGGTGATTTGGCTGCTGGGCTGTGCAGTGGTGGCGGGGGGCAGGATCCGTCCCTGGGGAGGGCACGGAGGGGCTTGCGGCTGCCTGGGGCTGAGCTGAAGGTCTCTGAGCTGTAGCACGCTGCACGGGGCTGGCATTCTCTGAGCTGCTTGCGGAGGTGGGAGCAAGGGGCTTCCCGTGTCCCCGTGGGCAGTGGAACGGGGCTCGGTGGGGCTCTCCAGCCTCTCCCAGTGCGGCACTGGAGGTGCTCTCCCCGCCACCACCACTGAAGTTTTCCAGCTGTTTCCTTCCTGGGCTTCTGCCCGTCCTGGATGGTTCTGGGGCTTCACAGCAAGTGAGACATTGCATTCAGGAGCTTGTTGTGCTTCTGAGGCATATCTAGACATTGTCGAGGGAAGATCTTGTTACTCATGTTCTTAAGAGGTAAAACCAGCACCAAACCCTGCCTCTCCCGAGCGTGCAGGAGACGGCACTGCTCCGCAATTGCCGGGTGTAAAAATAGACCTCTGGCTGTCAGCTCCCTGGGAGGGCCACACTCCTCTCCTCTTCAGCCCAGCTTTCGAAACTGTGCACTCGCTTTCCCTCCCCAGAGCTTTGGCCAGATGGGTGTGGGGTTGTGCACGCCTGGCAAGTGCCGCTTCTTGTCTGGAGCTGCTGCTGCTCCTTTTTCGGTTTTGTTCTTTGAGAGAGAGGTGAGAGGAAGAAGGGAAATAAGAAATATTGTGGCTGCATTTAAAATTCTCTTTGAGGATTTTACTGTTGCGGTGGGGTGGTTTTGTTCGTGGGTATCTATAGTAACGCTGCATCCAGCTATGGTTTTCTGGAGAGCAGCATTCCCTGTCTTCCTGCCTGTATTATTTTATTTCCAAACCCCTTTCCACTGTGCTCCCCAGCCCTGACAGTCCTTGTGCTGTGTGACTGAGCCATCCCTGTGGCTCCCTCATTGCCTTGTTATTCCCTTGTGAGCATGAGGGTGGTCAAACCATCCATGGACAAACCATCCGCGGATTAACCGTCCAGGCGCTGCGCAGGCCAGAGGTGTGGTGTGCAATTAGTTACTCAGAGGCAGGATCCCAGGGCACCATTTGTCTTTAATTACTTTTACCCCTTCCTGAGTAGGTTCTGTTTGTCAAAACCTGGCAAGGCAGAGCACGGTCCCTGGAGGCAGAGGTCCTGCCCGTGAGAAGTGGGTACCAACCAACAGGAGTGGGTGAAAGAGAGAAAAAAAATCAGGCAGCAAAAGGACAAGAAGACACTGTAGGAAAATTTAAAAAAAGGGGTGAAAGGAGACAAGGGAAGGGAAACGCCTTTCCTCTATGGATGGGGAGCCCAGCTGGTCCCTGCATGGCTCCAGTGCGGGTGCGGGATGCTCCCTTCCGAGAGGGACAGGATGGTTTTCCCTGCGCCCAGCTCCAGGCAGCGCTGCTGGGGGACAGCTAGTCCCTCACAAGGCAGCCACCACCCTCCTGGCCCCCTCTCTGGGATTTCAGGAGCTGCAAGCAGAGGCTCCTTGCAAGCACTAACTTTGCTCTTCTGTCATCTCTCCTGACGCCCAGAGCGGGCTGGGAAGCAGCAGAGAAATGACTCATTAGCTGCCAGCTCAGGGAAAGGCATTTATAGCTTTCATGCGGAAAACGGCATTCGCTCAGCATTGCCGTCACTGCCCTCGGATGCAGGCTGCCGGGATGCAGGGGTGCATCCCAAGACCTGGCCCTGCACAGGACCCTGACGGGGCTGGGAGAGCTTCATTTGGCCGAGGTGTGATGCCTTTCGCAGACTGGGTCTGCAAATCCTTCCTGGTCTTGTCTGCGTGGTGGGAGGAGGAGGTGGAGGACCCCCTCCGTGTCCCAGACGGGGTAGCCAGGTCCCCAGCACCAGGGGACATCCCAAGAGCTGCCACACTCAGAAAAGTGCCCGAGCTCCTTGGATGGGGAGGGAGGGAGCGCTGCGGGGAGGCACGCTTCTGCCAGCCGTGCAGTCTGTGAGTGGGTTTAGGAAGAGCCTCCCTCACCAGGCAGGATGCAGCTGGGCTGGTGGCGGCTCAGAATAGTTTTGCTTTAGTCACCGATGACTTTGATGTTTTGACGGAAGAGCCATTAGAATGCTTGAGGCCCCAGGTTGCTCTTCCGACGGTGCCTGGGCTGGGCCGTGCATTAGACACAGCGACTGCGGCATGGCAGGGTTGTGATGTTCAGGGTTCGTGAGCATCTTCTCTGGAGGGACCCCAATCTCTGGGGGGGGTGACAGCCATCCCGAGGGGTGCAGGAGCCCTGGCCAGGACGGGGTCTGAGCAGGAGAGATGGCCGTGGTGGCTGTGGGGCCCAGCCAGGGCGTGCAGGTAGCTCCACGTGGGCGGCTGTGTGATGGAGCTGGGAGACATGCTGTAGTGCAGCCTTCACCTTCCGCATCCCTCTGCTTCTCTAAACCTGGCCCGTCCTTCTTCCCGGCAGCCTCGGGACTCGGCTGCGGAGGTAAAGCAGACCAAGATATTGGGTGTCGCATTTAAACATCATGAGCTGCCCTGGCCGGGCTGTAGCAGCAGATTGATACCCTTCAGCTGCCTGCAAAGCAGGTACCGAGTCACTGGCCTGGAGAACGGTGGCCTCGAAGTCATCCCCTTGCTGGGGGGACTTGCAGTGCGACGGGGCCGCCCCTTCCCTCCTGCCATCGCCTCCCCTCTCCCCGGTGGTCCCGCTCACCTTGTGCTTGTTGCAGGATCTCGGTCTGCGACGAGGACAAGTTCCGCCACAACGAGTTCATTGGGGAGACGCGGATCCCGCTGAAGAAACTGAAGCCAAACCAGACCAAAAACTTCAACATCTGCCTGGAGAAGCAGCTGCCGGTGAGTGGGGGGGTTCAGAGCAGCGTCCTCCACTGTGGGCCCACGGATACAGCAGCTTCTCCCTGTGGCCTGTGGGAGCGTGGGGTAGTTTGACCTATCAAATGTGATCAGGGATGGGGAGGGCATCCCTCGCGGCGGGGAGGTGGGTGTCCAGCTGCAGCTGTGTCCCGGAGCAGCCTCCGGACTGGGTGCCTTCCCTCCCCCAGATAGATAAAACAGAGGACAAATCGCTGGAGGAGCGCGGCCGGATCCTCATCTCCCTCAAGTACAGCTCACAGAAGCAGGCATTGCTGGTGGGCATCATCCGCTGCGCCCACCTGGCCGCCATGGATGCCAACGGCTACTCCGACCCCTACGTCAAAACGTGAGTGCTGCTCTGGGGCTGCGCCGGGCTGGGCAGGAGGCTGCCGCTGCCAGCCCTCGGTGAAGCCGTGCTGTCCCCTCTTGCCTCTCCCTGCAGTGGAAATTAATTGATCTCATTAGGAGATGCAAATGAGGGCGTCACGGCAGCAGCTTGCATTTGCCTGGAGTGTGTTATTCCCCGGCGATTATTTTACAGCGCTTCAGAGTAACGTGGGTGCAGGATCTGCCCGGTGGCGTGTGGCCGTGCCCGCCCTACGCCGGGTCATCGTGTCGTCCACGCCGGTTCAGCAGCAGCTGGGTGTCCGTGGTGCCCCACTGCCAGGCTCGGAGCCGCGTGCCGGCACTGCCCTGGCTTGGGAGAGGGTCTGCGGCAAGGACACAGCCCTGGGGACAGAATCGGTGGCCCAAAGCAGACAGGTATCATCGGGTTTTGCTGACGGCATAGCCCCAGCCCAGCGGGTCGTGGGTCTCATCCAGCGGCATGGGAATGGGTATCCCCCAAGCAGGATGGTGCCCTGTGCCTGACGGTCCTGGAGCTTGCTCAGCACCTGCTGAGCCTTTGCTTTCCTTCCCGGTGATACCTCCAGCCTTTTCACTCTTCAAAGCCCACACCACCCCCTCCCAGGACGCCGGGGACAGGCAATTAATCGTCCCCTTCCCCAGGTGCCAAGGGAGAGGAGGCTCCCAGACCGGCTCCCAGCCCAGCTCCCAGACCGGCAGCAGGGCCACCACCCCGCGCTTTGGAAAGACTCTAATTACAACATGTGTGTAATTAGGTCAGACAGCACTTTAATTGCAACCCATGGCTCCGGTGGCTCCAGGGCCTGGTTAACAGAGCCGAGGGCACATTTACAGGTCCCACTGACACTTTGCAATGTAAATGACTGGGAGTACCTTCCTTTTGAAAAATACCAGCAATATTTAAAAAAAAAAAAGAGCCATTAAAATGACTGTAATGGGCTGCTGTGACTCAGCCTCATCCAAGTGATTCAGGGAAGTCGGTGTCATCCAGGGGCTACTGAGGGATACTGAGGAAGGTGATGGTTTGCTGACGCAGAGCCAGGCTGGCGCAGGGCCCTGCATCACCGCAGCTCCTGGTTTTTTGGGTAGATGGCATTTTTCAAACTTACTCTCTGCAAAGCAGAGAAGGAAGCCCCCCCCAAGCCCATCCCGTGTCCCTGTCCCCAGTGTGCTGACCCCACTTGGGCACTTTCGGGGATGATATTTGTTAAGGCAGAGCTACTGGGATAAAGAGCTACTGTGCCTGGCGCTTGGGAGGCCAGTAACAGAGTTTTTCAGCAGCAGCACACTTTCACCTTCCTATTTAATTGTTCTTTAGGAGTGGAGGTGTTTGCATAAAAATCCACTCATGCTTTTTTTAAATGCTCATCGGAGGCTGAGCCACTGAGGTAACAACACCTGTTGTTGTGCACAGTTGTTTTGTAGGTGCCCCTTGTGCTATCTGCAGTAGATTATATCTGCAGGGCTTGAATCAGAGCAGATAGACAAAGTGATGATTCTCGGTACAAGCCCTAATTTTTTAATTATGAGCAAGATCTGGAAAGTGTAACAAGAAAGCAGAACTGATGTTTAAAGGAGCGGCACCAACACAAAACCATGATGAATTGACTTTGGCCTGGCCCAGATTTTGGACGCCCTCTCTGCTTGATGACACTTCAGTCTTGTTTGCTTCTCAGCCCTGCTGCTGCGCTGCAAAGTATCTGCAGGGAACAGCGGGGCACAAAACTGCAGTGGCTGCACTTGCTCCTGTTCCCTCTTACAAATCTGAGTGTGGTTTCTGTCTCCTGGCAAGGGTCTGGATGAGCAGACCGGTCGCACGGTCCCATGTCTGGACTGGTTCTGGACTGGGAGCATTTGACTTTGGGAGCTGGGAACATGTATGCGGTGCCAGTGTCCCCTAGGGACTGGAGATGGGATAATCGGTGCTCTCTGATGGCAGCCAGCCACTCCTCTTGTGCTAATGTGGGGAAATGTGGCTTCCTTCCAGCCATCTCCAGCATTTTGGCAGAGGAGGGGAGAAGGGAGCTGCAGTTTCGGGGGCCTGGGCAGCCCTACCTGCCTTCCTTGCTGGGAGGGGTTACGGGACCTTGTGTGCGACGATGCTGCCTTGGTTTCGTTGCAGTTACTTGAAACCAGATGAGGACAAGAAATCAAAGCATAAGACGGCGGTGAAGAAGAAGACGCTGAATCCCGAGTTCAATGAGGTGGGTTTTCGCAGGTTGTGGTTCTCGCCTAGGGGCTTTTCTCAGTCCTTGGACTTAAAAGGAGAGAAAAAACCCGAAACCAACCCCAGTCTTCAGGTGAGGGATCAGGGTTGAGTTCCCCGTGGGTGGCAAAGGGCAACAGCCCGAGGAGGAGGACGGACAGCGCCAGCCCCTTCCCAGGGGTCCCAGCCCCTGCAGAAACCCAGCACGGGTTCATTCTGACCCTGTCTCTGCTCCCCAACAGGAGTTTTGCTATGAGATAAAGCATGGCGACCTGGCGAAAAAGACCTTGGAAGTCACAGTGTGGGACTATGATATCGGGAAATCAAATGATTTCATAGGTGAGTGGGGCACACCACAAAGTCTCTTTGGCCTCTTTTTTTTTTTTTTTTTTAATCTTTACCTTCTGTGCCTCTTCTTCTTTCATCTGCTGCTGTTCTGCTCTTCTCCAACCTCCCAGTTTGTTCTCCATCCCCCGTTCTTGCCGGGCTTCTGTTTTGCTTTTATCCTCCTCCTGCACCTGAGCCTCCTCTCCACAGCCGGCCCCGCTGCTCCTCACTTCAAACATCCCTCACGCAAGGAGCACCCAAGCAGGGAGAAGATGCATCTTCCTCTCCCCTTCTGTTTTCAGATCTTTTTCTCTGAAGAAAAAACAGGTTTAACAGGGAGATTTCATTTATCCCTGTTGGATGTCTAGGCTTGTTGTGATTTTGTTACTGGTCACTGTGATTTTTTGTTAACAAGTACCCAGTATCTCTGATGGCCACTGCAACTGCAATGAGCCTCCCGCCCCCGGCACAAGAACAAGCTTCCCTGGGGCAGGTCCCGGACCGAAGCCATGAGGGGCTGGGGAAGCCAGGCTGTGATTGCCCATGTGTCACATCAGGTCGTGGCATTAAAGGCCATGAGAGCGGCTGCATGACCTGGCTCCGTCCAGTGTCCCCCAGCATCCCTCGGCATCCCTTGCAGGGCTGATGCTCACCCCACACCTCTCCCTCTCTCTGTCTCTCTCTCTCTCAAGGTGGAGTCGTGTTAGGAATTAATGCCAAAGGCGAGCGGCTGAAGCACTGGTTCGACTGCCTGAAAAACAAGGACAAGAAAATCGAGCGCTGGCACACGCTAACAAACGAGCTGCCGGGGGCTGTCCTCAGCGACTGAGCACCACGGGGCCACTCCCCGGGTGGGCATAGCTCTGCCGGCCACAGCCTTTGGACTTCTCTCATTTATGGCTTTGGATACGGGGGATCGTGGTACCGGGGCAGCCGGGAGAGCAGGACAGCCCGTGCCACGGCCTGGCTGCAGGGAAACCCTTCCCAGGGAACAAGGCAGCAGCGGTTTGCTCTGCTCAGCAGGTCCCATCCCCCTAAGGCTTTTCCAAAATGCCTCTTTGCACCCTGACACATGCTCACACACACACTCACGAGCATGCACCATGCACGCGCACACACACACACACGTGTGCACACGCGCACGGGCGCCACACGCCTGCATGCACTGCAGTTCTGACTCCTAACTCTTTGCTATACTGAATTACCTTCTCGCTGCCTTGCAATTCAGTGGCAAAAATGAATGCATCAGTCTCCGTTCGTGTATCTAATATGAGCAAAAGGCGTCACTAAAACCTGGAACTGTTTTCTCAAGGCAATTGTGCCATATTTCTGGTGGTTTGTCAGTCTCTGTGGTTTGGGCCTAAACAGTCTTTTATGCATTTAAAGCTCCTCTGTTGGAATGATTGTGTCCCCTGATAACCTAGGAAGACTTTGCTTTTCTTCCAGAAATGTTGTGCTTGTCCTCTCTGGTAACCCATGTAAAGTTAGCCAGCAAGCTGAAAGCGCTGTGCAGACCATGGCTTCCCTCTCACAGTCCCTGGGATCGGGCGGCTTCACATTTGCAGAAGTGGGGGGGTGGGCTGCAAAATAAAAAGCTCAGCAAAGCCACCGGCCGTTCCTGCTTCCCAGGACCAGCAGCGAAGTCTCACGCTGCCCACCCAGCAGCCGTTCTCCTAATGAAACCATGCTTTCCTGCCCGGAGCCACACAGCCAGGCTTCAGCATGGCTATTTTTTCAGCAAAGCCAGCTTTCAGGCTAGATTTTTCTATCGCTTTTCCCTTATTCATCCTTTTCCAATTCATGCCATTACCTAAAACCCAACCAAGGCGCTTTATGCTGCGAGCTGGTGGTGTGCCGCAAGATGAGCCATGGGGCCGAGTGGCATCGTGTTTGCAGGGATGCTCAGCTCCGGCACGGCTGTCAGGTTGGTCCATATTCTGCCTCAAACAGTGTCCAAACCAAATTTCTGTGTCCAGCGCACTAATAATATAATAATATTACAACAATAATCCCAGCTCTCATCCTCTGTGACCCACCCTGGCCAGTCTCTGCATCCTCATCCCACGGGGTGCCAGCTCTTGTGTGAACATGATGAAGTCGTGTTTGCACAAGAGCCGGTGCCTGGTGGGATGAGCTAAAACTTTCTGCGAAATGCTGCACCTCCCCAGAAATTTTTGAAGCCTTTAAACCGTGATTTCTTAGGAAGAGCTGCTGTTTCCCCATCGGTCTCAATTACCTACAGTTTCTAAGCCCTGTAGCTGCGTGTGCGTGCGTGTGCGTGTGTTGCCAACCTTTTTTTTTTGGAAAGCAATCGGATCTCTGGGAACCTACATTTACTTTTCAGAGTGACGATCGTGTTACACCTTGTTTGATATGGGGGAAAGAAAAAAAAAACCCCAATGTTCTTAGGGGCTTTTTTAATAACTTAATATTTGTAATGCATTCTACAGATATGCATGGATTTTATTTGAATGCCAGCAGTGTGTCAAGTAGGATGTTCCCGGTAATCCTCTGTCTGTCACTGGTCCAGCATCTTAAAACCTGGTTTGGGTCTGAGCTTCCAGGAGAGCTACAGGAGCCGGGCCGGCTGTGCCTCCCTTTTCTTGCAAAGTTACTTTCAATCCACCATTTGTTTAAGCACATCTTGCCATGAAAAAACTGGTTTATGCTTGAGGTGGAATAGGACATGATGTGTGTGTGTGGGGGGGTTCCTTCACTTTGTATCCCAGTCTTTTCTAAGCGGATGGTCCGTCCGTCCATCCCAGCTGCATGCAGAGTGGTGGTCGTCATGCCAGGCCTCGTGAAATGTTTGATACCGATGTTTTGCTACCATGTGAAGGCTGCAGAAACTGTCCTTACCTGCATCCTAAAAGACTTTTGTATTTCAGTATTATCTATCTGTGTACTTTTTGTCAGATTTGTTAATATTTATAACGAGAACCCAAAATAAAAAGGGAAAAAAAAGAAAAAAAAAAAAGGTCGATGCTGGCGGTGCAGCTTTTGAATCTCCCCACATTGGTACCACGGTGCGTGAGCTCGGCACATCACTGCGCTTCTCAGCGGGAGCAGGGAGTGACCCAGAGACCTGAGATGAAGAGCTGGGGCGCAGCGAGGACTCGGGGAGCAGGAGGAGGTTTTAAGCCAGAGCATTTGGTGCTGTTTGGCCTTATTCTCCACTTTCCAATCTCTTGCTGCTGAAAAAAAAAAAAAAAAAAACAAAACAACAACCCAGCCCTGTAACTGCGCTGGCTCCACGTCCCCTGCTGCTTTCCCTGGGGCCCTCACTCCATGTCAGCAGGGTGCTGTGAGGTTGCACAGGGACCGTAAATGACAGCGGTTGGAGGGTGGGAGGGAGATTGGTCAACAGAGGATTAAAAAAAAAAAAAAAAATTAAAAAAAACAATCTCTGGGCTTTCTGGGGTTTCCATTAACTTCGCATCACTTAAGGCACTATTGGTAGCGTTAGCAGAAGGGCGTTGGAGACGCCCGGTGCGGTGCCCGTGGCTGGGCCAGGGCAGTCTCCACACGGATACTTTTGCCCCCTCGGACACTGTGACCGTCCTCCCCAGAGCGAAGGCGCAGAGACCTCCCTGCGCTGGATGGAGCTGCGGTGCCGCCCGCCCCACGGCTGCTCCAGCTGCCTCATTTAACACCTATTTTTCCCTGCTGTAGTTTTGGATTGATTGAAGGTGTATTTTCAGAAGTTAATATTCAGGCTGTGAGCAGCCGGGCTGCTTCCTTGTGCTGAAGACCATTCCCTCCTTGGTGGCTGCCATTTCCCATGGGAAGCCCTGATGCCGTTGGCTCTCCGCACCCACCTCGCCCTTCGCCATCAGTGCTCCGCGGCCTGGACTGGTGCATTGAAATTAAAAACCTGCCGACGGTCCCGGCCCGTGTTACACCAGCTGCTTCTGGCTACAGCAGCGTGTGAGCGCGGCGTGGGCAGATACTGCGCTTTCCTGCCGCTTGGCCCAAATATCCACAGGTATGGCCCAAACCGAGCTTCCCTCAGAGATGGATACATGCACACACCCCTTTTACATATATCTCCCTACAGCAATACAAATATATATATATAATCTATAGACACACATTATATATACATGTGTACTCATGCATATAGGTGCATACATACATGTGTGTACACATGTAACCAACCGAGTTAAAAGTTATTGATACGCTTGTGTCTCTTCGTATATTTTTAAAAATAAAGGCTTGGCCTTTCTCCATACCACCTTTCCCCGCTGACCCGGTGCAGGAGCAGCGGCGGGCACAGGAGCCGGAGCCCGGCGAGCATCCCCGTGCGATGCGCGTCAGGGCGGGGAGCAGCAGCACCGAGGGCCCACGGTCGCCTTCCCGGTGGGTGGGT
>JANZLQ010000089.1:4134372-4165943 GCA_026212715.1 Elanus axillaris | reverse complement strand
CACCCCCCCCCCCCCCCCCCAAAACTCCCCACAGGCTGCGGCGCAGCAGCAGGAATCGGACACGACGCAGCAGGCGGAGCGGGAGGTGACGCGCATGGTGATCGCGATGGTGATGGCCTTTCTCATCTGCTGGCTGCCCTACACCACGTTTGCCCTGGTGGTGGCCACCAACAAAGACATTGCCATCCAGCCGGCTCTCGCATCCCTGCCCTCCTACTTCTCCAAGACTGCCACGGTTTACAATCCAATCATCTACGTCTTCATGAACAAACAGGTGAGAGAGAAAGCCACTAGTTAATGAAACCACAGCTTCACTGGGGCTTCTGGAGAATGACTTAGTGGCCTCATAAAATGTGGAGGAAGCATCTATCCTAACTGAAAGCGTAGATGCAGGTTCAATCTAGGAGTTGCTGTGTAAGCAGCAAGGTTTTGGGGAATAAAATGGAAAGGGAGGGAGCAGTCTTGGAGCCCAAACAAGAGCTCATTTTCTGCTTCCATGATTTTATGGGGTCAGGCAACTTAATTTTAGATCACAAACTGCTCTTTGAATGCGCAAAGCAAACAGAATGAAACTTTTATCATCAATAAACTGCCAGCGTCTGCAAAGAGTTAGGCTGGGAATTAATACAGCTCTCACCCAAAACGCAATGGGCTGAGGAGTGCCCACCCCACAGCCTCTGCCTCGAGGCAGACACCAGCTCTCTGCCAAAACATGTAACCCGCATTTTCTCTGCACAGTTTCAGAGCTGTCTGCTGAAAATGGTGTGCTGTGGTCACCATCCCTGGAGGACAGGAAAAACCGCCCCGGCTGCCCCCAGCCCACGCGCAGGCATCGCTGCAGACGGGCTGCAGAATAAGGTGACACCATCTCACCCCGTCTAACTGGGGCCAGATCCTACCTGCACAAACATCAGCTTCAGGCTCAGCCTGTCCCACCCAGCCTTGTCTAACACATGCTCAGAGAAGCTGCTCCCCATGCCCAGGAGATGGGTGGCTCTCAGAGGTCTGAGAGGTTCCCCAGCAGCCCTCACGGTGCTCCCCAGAAAGACGTGACATTGTCTTCTTGCGGGAGAGGAGCCACCCCCTCGTAGATAGACTGCAAACTTCTATTTTACTCTCCGAAGAAAACACCCCCTCCCTTCCAGCCCCACACTTTGGGGAATCTGCAGTCTTTTAAGAACAAAGAAAATGAGAGTAACTTTTCCTCAATGCAAAACATCCCCGAGTCAGCCTGAACACACTTGGCTGTGATCCCCCTCCACCGCAGTCCCTCCATAGACCAAGTCCTATTTCATCGCCTGATCTCAGTGTGAAGTTTGAGGTCATGCTATGAAGCTGGAAAAAAATCCAGCAGGTATGTTTAAGTGCAGAGTGCGTTAATAAACATTAATAAACCTTGACAAGTTCACATGCCTCTGTTTTACCAGCTGATAGAAGGTTTGACAGAAAACACTTCACCTCGTGCTACTACAGCTGGCGCTGCTTCTCTCGGGGCAAGTGCCACATATGCCATCATAATGGATAGCAAGAAAAAAACATAGCTCAAAGACACAAAGTTATATATTTTACTTATATTTAAGGCAATAAGGAAAATCCACTGATTTCCCAGCAAGGGTGAACACCCAGGTTGTAACAAACAGGCCCTGAGGACAAGGCACAGCAAAGCCACGGCTGCCCCATCAGCCGGGACCTCAACAGAAAGCAAAAGATGCCAAAGCCTGTAAGGAAAAAAAAACAAAAAACCAAAAAAAGACAAAAACCCCATCCATAGGTTTCCATAGCTACATACTTGATCTTGAATCTCAAAACACAATGTTTACCTACACCAGCTGCAATTACACCTCTGGACTACGACACAGTTTATGTGATTTAGGAGCCTATGGACAAGGCTTCTAAGCGCAAGGTTTAGACAATACCGCAGACAGGAATCCCCCTCTGATCAAATTCCTCTCTCTTTAAAAATGCTATCAGCAGCCTGTCTGCCTGCATAGGTAATCGTCTTCCAAAATTTGATTCTGAACACTTAAATTGCTTTTAAAATGAGACTGATCCACAGTCAGAAGATTTAAAGGTTCACCCTCCCCTCTGCAGTTTTGTTTCTATCGCCCATGTCCACCAGGATGATCCCGAAACACGTCTCGCTCCTCTCCGCCTCCCACTGCCTTCCACCCCTTTCACTGTTGCAGTGAGACACCTGAAAGAGTTAGATGGAATTGCTTCCATCTAACTAATGCTAGAAGTTGTTCGTCATCAACTCACTAAATTGCCTCACTAGCATGCAGTCCACAACCTGCCAATCGGCAGTCAGAAAGGCAATTTGGACTGGCACAGGTTGTGATGAGATTTGGGAGACCAAGGGGGGGGTTCCCCTCTGAGATTCTCTGCTCCAAAAGAAGAACAAAACAAAAATCCCCAAACCAAGACCAGTACGATGAGAGGTACAAGGGACAGCTGCTGAGAGAATGAACATTTGCTTTTCTTCTCATCTTCACTCAAACATACGCGGGGCCCTGCAAGCGCTTACTGAGACATCCAGCACTGACAGGCAGTGCCGCGTCCCTGGGGCTGGGGGATAAGGACGCCAGTCCTCACCCCATCCCCACATCCACCTCCCTTTCACTGCTTGCTTTCCTACACGCAAAACAGCTCGCATGCTAGCGGCTCAGAGGAATTAGAACAGCTCAGCATCACTGTTTTAATTTAATTAATTGGCCTTTCATTGTCTGGGAAGCTGAAAAGCAGCAGCATTAAATGGGCCCCCTCTGGTCTCCTCTGTTGTCTTTTGCTGGTCCTTGTTTAATTTTTCCTGTTAATTACATCTTTTGTGCCCACGCTTTTTGTTATTAGGATGATTTACATGCATAGTAAACTTAAATCTGGAGAAGTACAAGCAGCTGAAAAACTGGAATCTCTAACTACTGCATTCTGGCCTTGACAAGGAGAGCAGACAGGCTACGGGGACTACTTGAAAGGTTCCCTACCAACAGAAATAAAAATTCTCCGCATTAAGATTAAAAAAAGATAGGGAAATGGTTCACAGTCTGCTCACCATTTGGTCTGATAGATAAAATAGAAAAAGAAATCCAAGCAGCTAAGAAGTTTTCACATGTTGCAAACCAAAGTGATGTGTAATTACATGCATGTAAAAACGCATGTGTGCTTGCTCCACTCCACCACGCTGCTGCAGCCCTACAAGTTTTAATTACTTTTTATTTAATTGAGCAAGTCTGTGAAACAAAACATTGCCCCAAGCAAGAGGGGAATGACCCTCAGCTACTTGTCAGTTATGAGGCACAAGCCACTTGGGACAGAATCACACAATAAATTTGTGATTTAATTTTTACATGCATTTGTCATTACCCTCTGTTCCTTGCAACAGGCTGCAACGTTAACACAACACTTTGCACAGCCCCAGGCCGATGTAAAGTAGGACCTTGTTCCAGCAGCTTGTATGAAGAATATAAAGTTGTTCTGCCACAGCAAGAACACCGAACTGAACTCACACATGGAGAAAACCGGGTACCTGCAGTAGATACAAACCCAGGTTAGAAAATACTGAACTTTTGCCTGGACAGAAATGTGTAATGCACAAACGTGAGTCCCGTTTCCCATGCACCTGCACTGCTGTTAACTGGAGGGCAGACTCAAACTGCAGCCTCCTTGCTGCTGGTGCTTCTGCTCTAGCTCTACCACTGCCACAACACGACTGAATGAATGAAAAGATTTGTATTTTCTCTTGATCTCTCCTAAAGAAAGCTCCCCCAAGTCTGCTGGTTTGCAGCACCTTCCCTGGAGTATCTCTAACATAGTCTGATGATGGGAAACATAGTTAATAGTTAATAACAAGTAAAAAAAAAAACCCAAAACCAAACCGAACCCCAAAAAAGAACTTCCAAAACCAGAAGAAGCAGCACACAACAGCGCAATAACCTTAGAAACTTTTATTAAGTATTGTTAAACCAAATTAACCAACAGTTACAGATAGGCAGCATTTCCCTACGTGAACAGGAACGAAAAAGCAACACAGGGTACACCCAGGTAAAATCCCAGTGTCTGTTAAAAAGGGACAAGGACAATCCTCACACCTCCTGCGCTTGAACAGTATTTATCACAAGAAAAGTTGAATATGAAGTCGCTGTGCCCATCAAAATCCTTATCCACAGCTCAATCACATCCAGGGACTTTTTTTTTTTTTTATGAGGCCTACCGAAAGTATATTTTAATTACACAACAGGTATCTTCGTAATACTAACTAGATTTTCTCATATTCTGGCAGGGAATGTATTGCTGCATTTGCAATCTCTGGAGAACACTGCCTTTTTCTCATTAGCTTTTTGCACAGCAATTAATCCCCTTAATCATTCAAATCAGTTCAACGCTAAATCACAAAAGCACTAAGAAAAGAGAAAACAAGAAATTACCTTGTTAAATTTAATGAGCAAGGAAAAACATACACTACATGGGCTGTAACAGTGCTCCACACTTCAGCATGGAAAAAATTAAGTGCCTGAGCAGTAACAGCAGTCCACAGAACTACAATCACTTTGTCTGTAACACTGAAAACTGTGTAATGCAACAGAGCAAGAAATTCTTTTGCTTATGAAAGCATGCATGCACAGAAAAAAACCCCACCATGTAGCCAGTTCATAAGGATGTTATATTCAGAAAACAATTCAGTTCTGCAGTGGTATTATTGATACTGCCTTTACATGCAATGATGGCGTAAACCCAGTACAAACTGTATTACAAGGCAGAGCATTAGATTTTCTTCTGTACTTGCTGCTGCAGTTAAAGGAAGTCCAAACTTTAGAATTGTTTATGTGGCCAAAATGGGCTGCAATTCACAGGCTGTATACTGTACAACCAGCAGTAAGCAGGAGATGTACTAGAATTTATTCACCATCCATTTTAACCATGCAGGAGAGCTCTGATCCAAAACAATTACCCTGCAGGGGAAAAAAAACCGCCCTTGGTTTTTTTCTTACATCAAACCACAAGTTAAAGGGAATGGGATTTCGTATTGCTCCTTTCACGTCCTTGACATGGAAAACAAGAATGAATCTCATGCAGCCAGAGAATACACAGATTTTGACCAAAAAGCCCAGTTTAATTCAAAGAGAGGCTCATGTGAATGTCAAAGATGAAGACTGCTGTTCCTGTAAGCAGGATTTCTGATCTTCAGGATGTGTGTCTAAAAAACAAGTGAATTCAGCTCAGAACCAAGAAGAACATACACAGCCACACAACACTTCAAAGAGAAAGCTCTAGTTTTGTCGGCACATAGAAGCATGCTAAATCAATCGCTACAGATGTCTGCTAGATCCATTAATTTGCACTTGTAATCAGAAACCACTCTCAGGTCTGTTGCTATCGGGTGCATTACACAGGACCCTCTTTGTGATCAGAAATCATTCTGATTTCAAAACCTGAAGCCCAATCCCTACCAGCTCAGTTCTTTGAAGAGTCTAACAGAAAACAGGGTCATATATGCTAATGTGCAAATAACAAGCACAATGATGTTACCTCCAGATCTCTAGGTTTAAAAATTACCATCAACATTTCCAAAAGTAGCTAGTGATTTGGAACATTTCAAACTTTCAGTGCCTAACTGGAAAGTGAAACGTGTTATAGAGCTGACTGCTGTAGAAGCATTAAATGCCCACAACACTTGAAGCAACTTCCTTTAGGTGACCTTGTACTTACTATACATTGAAAAAATCCAAAGTTCTCTCTGAAAATGAAAGGCTACTGCCTTTTGCTTTCTAGACAAAATGCCAGTTTTTTCATATTTTTTTGCATAGTACTAAGTGCACATTAACTTAATGCAAGTATGTCAGCCCCCTCCCTGTAACAAGAAACATCTTTAATTGAGAAATGTTGAAAATGGCAACTCTTTACTTTAGCTGTAGAATACCAGTCAGCTTTGACAGTTCCTAATGGAGATTTGGACTTACAGAACAGAGGAAACACTTTTATTTTGTGTCTTCTTCCTTACTTCTAGTTTCTATCGAAGGAAAAACAGGAGAGATGAGATCAAAACAAACGTTTAAGGGATTTGATGGCACATCACAGGTACATACCAAACCATACTGATAGTAACCAAGGTCCTTACAGTGTGAAGCATTTAGGTGACTAAGCCAAAGAGGTTGAGCACTAAACAGGACACAGATACAGTATTATCAGCTCTCTTTCAGTGCTTTCGAGTCAGTAGAGGAAACTGCACTCTCACTATGAGAGAGACACCCTCCAGCTCCAGCAAACAGTCCACAGTGCTGTCAGTCTCAACTGCCCCCCAAATTAGAAAATTTTCAAGTGTCTCCCGAGAGCTTAAGTGTAGAGCAGCTTCCTCTCCTTTAAAAGCAAAGGGTAGAAACAGTACCCAGATGAGGGAAATCAAGAAAAGCAAAAAAACTAGCCTGTGGAAGCTTGATGAATTCAGTGCTAACAATATAATAAATGCAATACTGCCCAGCACAGCATCCAGTAGCTTTACAGGTGAAGAGGACCTTCTGAACTCCCTGCACAGCTTTCTGGTGCTCTGCCTCTGGTCCCAGCTCCGCCTTCCTCTACTCCCTTCTTCCTTCTAGCATCTTCTGGATCTTGCAGGTTTGCAGCCCTTGAAGGACAGAGTTTTGTGTATCATCCCAAATTTCTGTGTTTTCTTTTAGACAGGATGAATATAGAGCACTAGAACAGAAGCCTCTGAAGATACTAGATGCCTTTTTATTTTTACCCTGACCTATAATGGGCATCTGCCCCCTCCAACCCCTAAACAAACTGCCTCTCCTCCCCAAGACCACAGATTTGCTTTAGCTTTACATCCATATGCACACTCCAATGATTGCTTACATAACAGCATTAAGTAAACATAGTCTGACTACATATGTGAATGGGCTTCGGATCGAGCCATTTATGAACATGGCAGTATATATACTGCAGGAGTCGGTCTGCCCTGTTGGCAAGATCCTCCTGGCTATCATGACATCTGCCTTCTGTCTTCAGTAAAAAAAATAAAATAAAATCCTAATGCCAAACACAAGAATATCTTGTGTTCCTTAGTAAGATATATGTTAGGAATGGCTTATGACTACTCACTGGCATTTGCTGTGGAGTTGTTCAGAGTTACTAGGCTCTGATCTTTAGTGCTAAGAGGAAAAAAGTTATCTGGGCTATGAATCTTTTCCTTAAAGTGATGTATATATGACTTCTGCCATTTTCTTCATTTCCTCCTACATTGCCATGACAGTATAACCATCTTCTTAAACTCTTCTTTAAAGTCTTTTCTAAAAAGCTTTCATGATTCTGTTCTCTTAATGTATGTTCTTCTCTATCTCAAAAAATCCACCATTCTGTCAAATTATCTCTGATTTCTGTGAAGACTATGCACTGCCTTCCAAGCCTACTGAAGTATTTGCTTTCCACCTACAGGAAATTATATTAACAAAACACTCTTTTCCCTCTCAATTTAGTATGGAGAGCTCAGATTGATGTCTCCAGGAAAGCTCCCTGACAAGCTATTCTCTAAGGAGTGACAGCCCATTTTCTCAAAAGTCCTGCACAGGTCTGTACCCAGAACATAAACAAACTTACGAACGAAGTATCAATTATCAGCCAACCCAAGAGCCTGTTCCGGAGGCTGTTCTGGGACCTCCGCATCTCCAGGAATTGCACAGACCATTCTTTCTAAAACATCATCAAGAGTAGAGTGAGCCCTGTTGAATAAAAGATTTAAAATGGATACTGGCAAGTTTAATACTACACATTTTAAAAGAAAACAGTCATAATTATCAGGGTTCTGATAAAGCCAAAAAGTTGGCTTACTGTAAGCATCGAATCTTGTCAAAACACACTGGAACCATCATTCTAAATCTTTGTAACTCAAAGCCAAATACACCTTACCATCCGTTTTTCATACCTTTCTGTTTCCTCTGCTAGATTAAATGACTCCTCAGTCCATAAACTATGATTTCTCTCCTCACTTCCCTCAGATTCTTTGCTTGACTCTCTGTATTCCATTTTAATTTGATCAGGAACTATTCACATAAACAGAAAGATTTTAATATCAAAGGTATGAAGGAAGATAATGAAGAAATTTAAACGTGTTTTTATTTAGTGCACTTGGGAAACTTCCAGTTGTCCACTTCTCAATTACTTTTTCCTCAGTCATCTGATTTTCTGCGTTAACCAAATTCACATTAACTACAGTTAAAAGGTGGCCAGTGGCAAGACCTTGATAAATATTTTACTGTAACACATTTTTAGATTCACAGGACTGAACATTTTGCTTCATACTAAAATGAAAAATGCATGTGGAAATTAATCTTTAATCTTTCCCCTTACAATCCTAGCTATGGGAGAAAAATCAAAAAGAAAACCTGTGGATGTTAGCTTTGTTACCCTACTTAGCAAAATCCAGTGATATTCCCCCCCCCAAGACTTATCTCACTAAGTTCTGTTCCCTACAGCATGTGAATATATTCATCCACCTTCTGCTAAGCTATGATAAGCAGGAAGCAGTAGGCTGTCACAAAAATGGAGTCTGAAATAGCTGTACTTTATGCAAATACAACAAAACCACAGTGATTGAACAGCAAGCAATACGGGCTCTGCATTCCTTACCACCCAAAAACGAGATACTCTTTATAAAGTCCCCGTAGCTTCTATCCTTTGGGAAAAGATCTAACAAAGCTGTAGGATAACACAAACAAGTGCCAGCATCATTCTCAAGTGACTATGCTATTTAGCTTTTTTACAGACTAACTCATGTTCTGCCTTTTTTTTTTTTCCTTTTTTGTCTTTTTTTTTGGTAAACTGCTCTTCACTTTCTGACTCATTGGAAATAAATGCACAGCCTACAAAGATTTAGGTTTTCTGCTCCTCTGATATTACTCGCTGTGTATCTAAAATTATTACCACTTATTACTATTTGCAGTTTCAGAAGCACAAAGATTCACTACTGCTATCTTTGGTATCTCTGTAACAGAACAGGAAATATAATATTGATTACCCAGTGGATCCTATTTTCTTACACTATGAGATCAGAGGCATTATTTTATTATGGTGAATAAGAAACATAAGCAGTTAGCATGCACTGGCCATTTTCTCAACTGGACTACCCTCCCAGAATGGAAACTTCTATTTTACATCAGCTGCCCACCATCTATACTTTTGTGGGTTTCATCACTGGTGTTTGAACATAGCATACATTACAGTGGCATAGTAAAAGAAGATTAATTCTGATCGTTCAGACCCGCAAGCCTTCCACACCACATCCCCATAGACTTTAGAAAGAAAATACACAGAGCAAGACAGCTAACACTGGTGAAGGGGGTACTATTTGTGAAAACACTGCATATAATCTTACCAAGAAAGGGAGAATCCTCTCAAATTTCTGCTGAACCACTACTACTAAAAGAAGCTAAAAATTTATCATACAGCTGAATATACAGTGACAAGCATTCAGAGTAATTTTGCAGCAATGCAAAAGTAATTTTCTATTTGTAATCTCTACGTTAGGACTATTATCAACTAACCATTTATTTGCACTTTGCAGTCATACAATCTCTTCTCTTTAAAGTCTTGAGTGATGGAATCTTGCTGCTTTAAATATTCTGTTAAAAACAGCACATTTCCTTATTGATCTAGACATTCTTTCTAAATTGACTCTATACAATCTAAAGTACCATACTACTTTATCCATCCAAACCTAGATTAAAACCTTTACATAATATATAATTAGTTCATATATTAATCCTACAAATTGTCTCTAAACATCATTTATTCACTTGATGCCAGTCTTCACATATCCTTGTTTTGGTCAATGAGGAAATAAAAAGATTAGAATGTGTCTGTGTGCCTCATTTCTAAAAGAGCATAGGACCAATACACATTTAATTATCCCAATGTCTGGTGTTAGTACAGGAAGTTTATAGCTGAATAACCAAAGCAAATTCTTCTGTAACACACACCAGTAAAAACAATGCAGTTTTTACACTGTGTTCTCTCTGAAGATGTATGTGATTACAAAAAGAAATATAAGTCACTGAGACTAAGCTCTGCAAAAACACCTGAGGGATGCAGCTGCCCAGCTTGCATTCGTCTTAATGGAGAATATGCATTGCTCCAGGACACCTTTGAAAAATTCAGTATATACAAAATTCATCTCAGTGTTAAATTAACTGCACTCAATAGGCTAGCTGCTGCCATCACCAGCAACTAACCGTTACACAAAATGCAGAAACTTCAAGGACTAACTTAAATAATTGCCAGTTATTTAGGCTGTTGATGCCTAACTTCCTAATCATTGACCTGACTGCAACTAATTTGGAAGCTCTTGTGTATTTTAGTAGTGCATGATTTGAGAGAAATCCTAACTGAACACAGCTGGCAAGCCTCATACCATTTTGGGTTAAGCGCCTCTTACCAATTTCATCCAGCAGCTCTTGGGCTGGTGGAGGCAGCTCATCAATGAAGTGGTTAGATGCCTGTGAGAGTGCTGAGATAGAAAAAAAAAAAAGTCTAGTTAATTAGCAGTGATTAATCCTCAATAACCGTGATATAGGTTTACATTATCACAGCATCTTGCTGACAAATTTCATTTATCAACATGCACGAGCCTAGCTCATTCACATTTTATCAAATATCCTTAAGTAACTTCATAATGGAAAAATAATTTAGAGCTAGACTTGCACATTCAGTTCTCAATCCTGTATTGCACATTTTAGGCCAATAATATTTACACTTCAAACACAGGTTAATTAGAGGTCAGAGGTGTTAGTCTGCAAGTGAAAACACAAAATCCATAACCTAATTACCACTAGCAATACGCAGTTGTGTGCAAAGCTATTTATCCCTATAAAAAGAGATGTGAGGGTGGGAAGAAAAGAGAAGTAAAACTTCACGATTTCTTTTCAAATCTGTTTATCTGTTTACTGATCATTCTATTTGGGCTGGAGCTGGGTTAAGAGACTTACCAGACGCCTTCCTGGTGCTTCTCAAGGATGAAGCAACTACTGGCAACCCATCCTGTGTAAGGTCACACAGAATAAAACACAAGAAGGTAAACTGAAGAACTGCTAGTCTTCAATCCTCCCCTTCAACATACCAAATTCAAAATGAGGTAAGGCCTTACTTAAAGCCTTAGCTGACCATTACATTTTAAAATAAGCTCTTCAATGAGTTCAGAATATGAAAATAGAGGTACTACTCAGGCAAGCCAGATGTGTCAAAAATTTTGCTGAGGCTGCTGTACACTCATCTTTCAGCCAGCCATAAGATACTGTCAGCTACATAATCTTTATCCATTTCAACACTCTGTACGGTCAACTGGATGGGAATTCTCTGAAAGGACAGTTCCAACATCTCATAAGTTCCCATTCTCTGCTTTGAATCTTTAATTATTAAAGCAAGGCAACCTATCCACCAAAAGAGCCCCCAAAATAAAAAATTTTTAATTCATAGACAAGTCCTCACAAAATGGAAACAGTTGCTTCCTACACTTAATCCTAGAATAAAATTTTAGACAAGGAAGTGACACAATCAACTATCTCTGCAGAGGCAGTCAAGGCAACACTGCACTGTTAATGGGCTTAATGAATTCCAACAGTCTGCTACACGAGCAGAAAGACACAGACCTAACCTGATGACAAAAAATGTAGTCTGTTCTGCTTAAACAAACTCAAATTTAATCTTTAAATGACAACCCCACCAATGAGTAACAATAAGAAAGCCATAAAGTTATTTTATATATAACTGTCTGGAAAGACAGTCGAGATAATGCTGTGGCTCCAGAACACCTTCAGTTCCAAGATTACTGGAAATCACTACAATGACCTTGGAAATTGTCAGCTCCAAAGACAGAGGATTTTTTGATACAACAATGTTGATAACATTATGCCATGTCTGAGCATAAAAAGGACAAAATTCATCCCCTAATAGAAGGGCTTTCTGAACATTTACTTGCTTCCAAATTACTAGATGGAGGCTTCCACTTTAGTTTTCTTCCTCAAGGAATCACTCATTTACATACTCATTTACCTTCCCACACTAAATGTTGACAATTCTTCCATTTCACATGAAAACTTACATACTTGAACACACACGCACATGTATTTATTTTCATTCAAGTTTATTCCCCACTTTTACATAGTCAAAAGCCTGTAGTTCACAAATTGCTCATGAATTTGGAGTGGTTCAGATAAGCAGCCTGCTGTTGCCTCACCTGATGGCCAACTGATCAACGCCCCCCCCCCCCCCCCAAAAACCCATAACTTTTCTACCCAACCATTTTGCACTTTGGTGTTCCCAGATTACCAGATCCAATGCTGGGAAATAGCAATTGTTTACAGCCAGGGAAGGGATGGAGGGCAAGCAAGGCCACTTTGATGGTGGTCAACATTTACATACGATTAGCTGCAAGGGGAAGCCAACACTTTGTATAATCAGTGGCACACACTGACTGCTTTAAAATCAATCAGAACTTTTGTCATCATGTCAACAGATCCAGGATTCCAAAATACTCACAAAGACCTAGAAGTACTTCTGTGCTTTTCATCTTGCTTTCGTTTTAAGAAAAAGTATTTTTAAAAAATATTTTAAAGAATGGCTGACATAAGGTAAGTTTTCTAGACTTACAGGCTCATTCAATTCAGATGAGCAAACTCCTGAAGCAACTGCGGGAATTTCAGTGTTCCTTCCCTCTTCACAGACTGTAGTGAATGTCCTGGACACTGCAGAGGAGGTCTCTTGAGAACCACAAAAGGAAGAATCTGAAGCTACTTCATGGCAGTGTTTGTATTTCTCAAAGGCTACTGGAATTTTTTCTTCTAGAATTAAAAAAAAGAAAAATATGATAGCAAAGCTGGGAAATTATTTTTTTACTTTTTTTGTATCTTGGTCACAAGATCTTGGTCTTCTTTCAACAGAAACAGAAAAAGGTTTCTTGTACTTGAACAGGGACTTGCACAGGAAACTAAGAAATTATTGTCCATAACTGATCTCTAAACACAAGTCCAAACTGATTACCTAGGAGTTCCACCTCAGACATCATTTATGTAAAACTGCCAACTGACAATTTTTGACTACTGTATTACACCAAATAAATGAAAGTACAAAGCAAATGATAATTCATTGCTCTTAAACAGCACTTAAGTTCAACAAACATTGAGACCACTTTCTTAACACTGAGAAGATACTATGTGCTTATTACGTTGTCTGTCTTAAAAATGCTAAAATCTACATGTATCACTCCAAATCAATTTTAAATGTCTAAACCAATTTCTGATTTATGAAGGCTACCATTAACTACCACATAATTATCTTCCAGAAACCTTTCAGGTAGTGGGTTTTTCAGCTATGTCCCTGTAAGTTCTCCTTTAGTTCCAGGTTAGAGATTTCTTTTGACCAAACAGGCTCTAACTACAAAGTTGTAACTATCCAGACCAAAACAATGAGATTTCAAACAACAGGTACAGCATTTCTCATCGTTACTTATTCCAAGCCTGACATTTCTGCATTGGTACTACGTGAATGGAGTTTCCATGATTTACAGCAATGATTTTTACATTAGCAAGTCATGGCAGAAAGGTCTGACTCCTGGCATAGAAAGGTTAAGTAATTCACTGGTCCTTCCTTCTTTCCTCTCTGCAGTTACCTGAGCTGAGTGGAGTGCTGACGCTAGTTGGTGCATGACTCACTCTGGGTGTTTCACAATCTATATCCCTGTAGTGGTTCTCTGGCTCATAGGGGATACTTGACAAATCCTGAATATCTGTCGCTGATCTGAAGTATGGAAAGATGTTCTGACAGTTAGAATAGCCACTTCTTACACTTGTGAATCACTAAACTCTGCTATTTTCAGGTTCTTTAAATTTTAATACTGTTCAGCCTTATCTAGTTTTCCAGAAGGAAGAGAGACATTCCCTTTGAGAACTTCCCACCAAATTCTTGGAAGGCTGAAGATCACCATCTTCAATAATCTTGCAGAGATAGAAAAGGTTAATTATTTGCTTTCCCTTCCTTTACAGGATTTCTTAATTTTAATAATTCTCCTATAAAAGCAAGCTCAGGAAACTGCCTCCAGAAAGGGCAAGACCTTCAAACCACTACGTAGAAAACTCTCTCCAAAGCCAAGGGAACACCTCAAGGTTTAACAAAAATTAACAATCCACTAATTAAGACTAAATGTAGGTCTTAGGAGCCTTTAAAAGTTACTCAGATAAATTGAAAACGCTGAAGATCTGCACAGGCAGTGATGTCCGCTCAAGTTACAAAAACTCTGAATTGACTGCAGGACTGGGATTGTATCAAGCAAACCAACATCTTCTGCAGATATACCCTGGATTACATTGTCCTTCGAAGACCATGAAGGGAGCAGATGTCTACTATTACCAAATCAGTAATTTCTACACAAATCTCCATTATCTGTAAAAAGAAACTAACTTTACTAGTTAAATCACAAACCTATTCTGCAAATTTTTCGTGACAATCTCAATCACAAGACTATTTTTGTAATGAAGTTTATTAAGCTACATACTAACAATCCGCTTTTATTTTTAAATAATTTTATTTCTTCAGTGTAATATGGACAGAAGAAATGAGGAATCTTAACACTTTAATGTGAAGAAGCACACCCAGATTAACAGTAAGATAATTACTTATGAATATGAAAATATTTCAAACTAAGGACAACTGTATGTGATAGCTCTTTCACACCAATCTCCCAACTTATCACGAGAAAAGTATTCTTCCAACACTTCAGATAGTTTTCCCTCTCACAGCCTCGGTCTGTCTCATCTTCCTGTTTTGTATCAACACAAAACTTTTACAGTGACAATAACCAGCTTGCTGAAGTTTTGATATAAAATGGTCTATGGCTCTTACATGTCTTTTTCATTGCATTCTTCCTGCGGCTCCCACAGTACCACTTCTTGTGCTGCTTCAACACTGGAATAAGTGAGGAAAGGTCATATTCATTGATTCTCTCAGAGAATTATGAAAATATTTTTTTTTAGTTTTCTCTGTCAAAAAGTTTAAAGGACTACCTTCTCTCTGAGGGAGACTGCAGCTCATAAAAACTTTTTGCTTAAAACCTTAGAAGGTGGAGAGTGCTAGGAGAAAAAATGCCATTTTAAGCACATCATGGATTTGTATCCAGTAGGGAGAAAACTTCTAATTGATATTACAGTTTCAAAACAAAACTGACAGTTAAATAAAAATCTACAAATATTCATCACTACATTGTTTTATTATCCTTTGATTGGTCTGCATTGTAAGCTATTCTCTCAAACAGCAACAACCCTCTTCAAGGTCGAAGACGCATTCAAAGGGGATTAGTCAGATGGTCAGACATCAACAGTCCTCTCTGTCCTGCTGGCAAAAGTCAATTCCTAAGTGAAGGGGGAGCAACCAAACCCATTACCTTCTACCTTAAGGCCAAGTATTTGCACATTTGCTGCCCACCTTTGACACTGGTAACTCAGTTCCTCTAGTGGAAGGAGAGACTACAACACTGACAGGCAGTAAAAGCAGCTCTCACTCTCACACTTGGACAAAGTGAGCAGCTGCTAACTGGAAGAACACAAGGAAAGCTGAGCTACAGGGAGGCTAGGGGCTTTTAAGAAGCCTGAAAGCCACTGCTGAAAGACCTTCAGGGTGAGGACTATTTCTCTTTAAGCGAAAGTACCCCTTGCAGCCTAAGATGGTGATTCTGCCCAACATCTCTGCATACTAGTAGAATATAAAATTTACAAAAATACTAGATATAAGCACCTCATGTTTGATAGATGAGTCTGCAAGCCTCCAAGCATGGGCTAATGTTATCTGCAGGCAAGATACAGTGAGCATACTTGCACTGGGTTGTTCCCACAGGAGGGGAAAAGGCATGATCTTCATGCCACTTGAGCTCCAAAACCAAAGCACAACAAAATTAAAACAGATGACTGAAGCCTTAATTTGAATTATCTTTGCTCTGTTTAAGACTGTAGTTTATCAGTGTAAAAGGAACTGTAATACAGATACATGACTTATTTTTCCTATTTTATCTCCCTCATTAAGCAAACGCACCACCCCCCAAACCAAAACAAAACCTAAAACTGAACACTAAAAGACAAAACCCCCTGAGACTTGTGAAAGTACTTTTAGTATTTTCTTGGCAAGGAACTATATGATATGTAGATAATCGTTAAAAACACCACTGGCATCTTATTTGAATATTAGATATATAAGCAGAATTAATAAATAGAGCACACTTTATAACCTAATTTATGCTTGAAGTAACGATGAAAATAGGTCTGTCTACCTGGCTACAGGCATATGGCTAAGCTGATTCACTCCTAGCATGTTACTGCCAGAGCTCTGCGTCGCTGTGCTGCAGAATAGCATTTTTCCTCCTGAATACAAATAACAAATATTCCCCGTTATTGGGTTTTGCAAATACAAAGGAAAGCAACACAACTCATTGAACAGGAAATAGCAACTTTATTAAATTTTTGAGTTCTTGTGACCTTTGTTGTTGTCAAGAGACAAATGTGTTTTAAAGATGCATTTTCATAAACATACCACAGCTGCCAGACAGTCAACCACTGAAGCACTGGGGAATATCACAACATTTACAAATTTGAGCAAAGAGACTAGAGAAACAACAATGATCCTTCCATTACTCAGCTCTTACAGTTTTTAAGCTCAAGATCTTTCCAGCAATAAGAATATTAATGTGTAAATACAACTCTAATTCAGTTTCCAGCACCATAGCATGTTGCATAAAAAAGATTAAACTTAGCCCTAGGGTAAAAACAAAAAGGTTGCACACAAGTTTTTGGGTTTTTTTAACTGAAATACATCAAGTACATAATCATCACATTCAACACTATTTCAGTGACTGCAATGCCCAAACCTCATCTTCCAAAATCCTGAGTGTCCTGAACACTCACTAAATAAATGAGGATAAAGAATCAAGGTCCAGCCATCTGACAGCAGTGCTGCTGACAGAAATCTAAGTGCAACAAGACTCCGTACCCCTGACTCCAAAGTACCTTCAAAAGAAAAAGCACATTTACCTGACACCTGAATACCTGATCCTGCATCTTCAGGTAACTGTTTCTGTAAAAATCCTTGACAAGCATCTTCTAATTTGCCCTCAGCATCTGAGGTCTGAAAGGAGGGGGAAAAAAGAAGCGAATTCAATTTCTCACAGGCAAGCTGTGAAGGGTAGTCACAGGCTGATGTTCACAATAAGCGGAATGGAGAGACAAACTTCTCAAGAGCTTATCAGCAAACAGCATGGATTGGATTTAATAGTCCACACAATAGTTTCAAATCTTAAAGAAAGACGACTGTTTTAAGGCTATCAAGTACGACAATTGATAGATCTGTGAAGGAAAGGCTGAGATTATCAACTGCCTAAAACTTTTCTCAGCCACAGATTATGCAGTGTCCTAGTAAACAAATTAAGAAAACGTGCTCCTGGTGTTTTGGGAGTCTGGGTGTTTGCAGGGTTTTAGGCTTGGGGCTTTTTAGTGGGGAAGTTTTGGAGTGGTTTTTGTTTCAGTTTGGTTTTCCTCTCCGGGCATGGGTGTGTGTTTTCAAGGAACAGGGTTAGAATTTTTTACTTTTAGATAAATCTTTTTTTGTAACTATTATTTCAAAAGAAAAGAACAGAAGCTATCATTCTCCCATTTTCTACAGCTCTTCTTCAAATCAAATGGGAGCGTAATAAAACCATATGTCAAAGTTCTTGACACAGACTTAATTGCTGTCTTTTCTGGTATTTTTACCTCTAGCTGTGAACTTCCCTGAGTACTAGTAGGAAGGAAAGAATGGGGATCAGGAGTCAAGAATTCTTCAGACATCAGGAGATGAATTAAGGGAACAATGTAATTTGCTTGAATGCCCCTGTGAGACACCATAATTTGAGATGCTTTCTCCACTCTCTATTAAAGAACATACATTTTAGTCATTGATGTTAAACAATACTGCATCAAATTGAAATTACATTTAATGTGATCACTCTGAGTTTCAACCTACCTCCTTCTCCTTACTTTACCTTGATGGTTTATAGAACCAAATAAAAAAAAAAAAGGGGGTGTGTGTAGATGGTTACTCACATCACAGCTGAAAGGATCAGCTGTCTTGGTAGTTCAGTGTGCAACATGGAAACACCAACCAGGCTAAACTGTTCACAGATAACTAGCTGCAATTACATTTTTCTTGGATTACTGTACATACTCTAGTGAGATTCTCAACTTGTTGAGGAAGGACCAAATTCTTATGAATAGCTATTCCAGACTCTGCTTGTTCATCTTGTGATGGCGACTGGCAACTTCTCCCTAGAATGTCAGAATGCAACAAAATTATTAGGCAAAAAAATAACATGAAGTGAGTGATGTGAACCACTGATGGAATATCAATGAGAGTAGACAGTAAATGTTGTAACTTTCATTTCATTTACACTGTCTCTCAGGAACACAGAGAAATAATATTTAAATGCTCACATCAGTAATCTAGGTATGTGAAGCTTTCTTTGTTCCTTTATCCATAACTATTACAAAAGCACTACTCACCTATACTGCTACAGAAAAAGTATCCCTGTAGTCCAATTGAAATATATAAAGTGTGTGAAAGCATAGTCATGGATTTGAAAGCTTTGCGTCTCCCATGCTGATACATGGTAATCAATGATGATGAAGGATCTCCAAGCTCACTGGACATTACCTCCACCTATTAACAAGTAATACTCATTTTTGTCTATTATTTATGTTCACAATGACTGGCTGATTGACCTGCTCTGGGGGCAAAACTCTGGAAGATAAAGTTGACAATTATTGTGATAAAATCACAGAAGCTGAAATCTGCTGGGAGATGGGAGAGAGACAAAAAGAAAAGAAATTATTTTTTGTTTTTCAACCTTTACCTCCAGAACTTCTGAATGCAGACTCCAGATCACTCTCCTCAGACTCAGATCTATCCTCACTGCCCAGATCCCAAGGCTCAATGTTATCACCTGTTTGCCACCTGTATCTTTGTTGGTCTTGACTTTTTTGGACTCTAACAGTGACATGTTGAAAGGCTTCCTTTATACTCTCTGCTTCACTTTCAGATGTATATTCACTGGCTGGATATGGAGAACCAAGTTCTAGCTGTCCTGAGGCCACTCTTCTGGCCATTTGTTTTACTTCAGCTACACAAAAAGAACAAAATTACCAGTTCAAGCAACAGAATCTGGACCTTCAAAGCATTCCCTGTGTTTCATTTGTGTCTGCAGACTTAGAAATGCTAAGTTATAGCCTGTAAACTCCTTTATCATAAAAAGAGCTAAACACTTCCTTCCATTTTAAGGGAAGCTTAAAACCTGCATAAATTGATAGGGACAACTCTTTAAATCAACCAGTTTTTCTTAGTTTGCATTCTCTATTTCTCATGACTGTACTGCCACCCACTGGTCATTCCTATACTACACTTTCTAAGTTCATATGCTGTCCTACCCTTACATCCTCCAAAACAGGGCTAGAAATTCCTTGAGCTTTAAAATCAAACCATCTTAATGTGGTTGTGATTATTTTATGCCCTGAATGTGCAAGACACAGGATCCTACTCATTTGGTTTTCATCCAAGAACAGGCTAATAGAGTGTTAGCAATTAAGGCACACAGACCTTTCTTAAGTAAGAAAATGTGTTAAGTTTTAATGCACTGCACTGCGGTAAGACTTGCTAACATTAATGCTGAGTTAACACTGATTTACTTACTCCTCCATTCTGATTGCATCATCCTTCTCTCCTCACTTTTTTTTGTACTGTCGATTTCAGATCTTGATTTTGGATAGCACCTATAATAAATCGTTACAAAATGCATCAAACTGTTAATGCACAAACATATTGCCTTAAGTATTCCCCACTCAGTAAAGAACTACAAGTTGTTTTAATGTTAATTAAAAAGGGTAAGAGCACACAAGTTCTAAGAACCCAACAGAACTAGCAGACTGAGCCATCAGAAGCTTAGAAAGCACAGACAGTTATTTAGGTCTATTACAAATTAACCAGACAAGCTGTATATTAAAATCTAGATTTTGGAAGCTGTCAACTGCCTTCACATGATATATCTATATAAACACTAACAGAAAATGAATGTTATGTAGGCGTGCTTTATTCAGGGCAGTAAGGTGATCAGTGGACAACTGAAGATATTCAGAACTTCAGGCCTGGATAACAACAATCCTACCACCAACCCAAGTCCAATCCAGCATTCATTCACTTGACCATCTAACCACATGTCAGCATCTGGTATATTTGTGTTCTAACCAAGTTATGTCCCTTACCAACAGATCTTACTGATCCTACTGGGTCATGAATCACCTTAAAAGCTACAAGTTTTCCTGACTGATTTGACCCAAACATTGAAGGTTGTGCCTGTCCCCATCTTTCCAACTAGTAAGATACATGAATTTGCACAGACTTTGCCAGGTACTTTTAACATGTAGCCATACTTAGAAAAACAAAGGGATGACATTAAAAAGCACAGCAAAGATAATGAACTAACATGCTGTCACCGGGTTTAGCAAGACTGTTCTACTCCCAACAGCCCCTAACGTAGGTCCTAGTCCTACACCTATGAAAGCCAAAGTACTTCTATTGAGAATTGAATGAGGCTGTGCAGAGAGAACCACCCTGACTAGTAACTTACTTGATTCTTCTCCTGTTACAGTTTTGGACCACTGACCTCTACCAGAGAGGCATTTGGAATCTGTCTGAACACCACTCTTTAAAAGTAACTGCCCTGTTGTAGCAGCTACCCCGTCAGCTCTTCAGCTGACAATGACTCACAGTAGGGTCCTAATTGGACAGATAGCTTTTGGCTTACTGAAAAAATATTTAATGCCATCCTTGATCCTGGATGTGTCTACTTTTGACAGTGGCTATATCAAGATGACTCTGCTAGAATTAACTCTTCTGTGAATACAATCAAAACTCACCACCTCTCTTCTTCACTTCCACTTGCTGCAGAATGTGAATCATCTCCTCTCTGACACTGCGAGCTGAACTTTTTTTTGCATCTTACAGATATATGTGGGAGTAAATGCTGAAATGAGTCCAACGAGCCATGATTCAGCACATGTCGGGCATTCTGGTAATTACTAGTTGAGCTGTCTATGAGATATACTAAGAATTGGACCATACAAGCTTTATTCCCTAGGTTATATTTTAGTAGCACTGCTCATGAGAAAGGATGATAACTCCAGGCCTTAGCCTAGTGAAAACTCTGGATTTATCGCTGGTTTCATATGTACGCAGGCAGACTATCATAACATGTAGCTCCCAGGGGAATGAGTGGACCTAAATGACTCAAGATTATTCCTACAGCAGATATGTACATGAATTTCTCTCTCTTTGGGCTAAGCATGTCAACTACTTATATTTTAAAATTAAAATGATCTAGAAGCACTTACCAATGACAGCTTAGACCTCCATAACCAAGTATACAAACAAAAAATTTTTCTGCTTGCCCTCTTCCCTGACAGTCCCAGTTCCATTTTAATACAGGATTTTATGCCCTCCTGAGCCACTGGACTAGTATTTTGCTGGGGTGGGTGGGGAGAAAGAAGAAATAATACTACTGCACTGCTGAGTTGACTATTTTCCATTCCTGTATACAAAGTATATGGTATGCACATATATTTTAAAAGATAGATTCATCCCTCTTCTTGGACACCATCCATTACTACATCTCTTTAGCTGCTAAGGAATACACAGGTGATAAACACAGTCACCCTGCTCAATACTTTACCTCATGGTCTAGGCTCATTTCATCATCCAGGCTTTTCACCACACTGAAGCTGAGATCATGATGGTTGTTTTCATTTTTACTCTTACTCATTTCATAAAAGCACTTCCACTTTTCATACTGAATTGCCTGCATTTCCTTTGCCGTCTTGGAAACAGCTTGGAAACTGTCTCCACCCAACATTCCTTGTGCCTGATGTGTTATCAGTGGTGGAATATAGTCACTTGATGGTGGACCTATAGCCTTCCATAAAAAAGTATTAACTCCAGGAAAAGGATTATTGGCATTTTGGAAAGTATCACCAGATCTGTTCCAGTGTCTTTCTTGACAAATTTGCTTAGAAAGCTGGTTCATTCCAATTTCCTGGAGCAGCTTCTTTTGCTTTTCAGTGGCCTCTAATCTGTTCAGTTTCTCCTCTGTTCTGCACAGGGAATCTGCTGCCTGCTGCAACATGCTTTGAAAAATCTTTAAATTAAGGACACATTTGCTGATGTGCTGCTCATTTTTGGACAGACTACTCATTCTTCTCCCAGCATCTCGTCTCACCTGTGCCAGCATGGACAGGTCAGAGGTCTCACTTATCCTTTCCTCCTCTTCCGTAGTGTACTCTGTACTTGATTCTGAAAAGCCACCTTCCTCATAAACTGGCTCTTCCTCACAGTGCACTCCAAGGGTTGCATCCAGGTCTCTGAGGGTAGCCTTATCTTCTTCCTTTTCCTGCCTCTTTTCATCCTTCAGAACTTGACCTAATCCAGCTCCTTCTTCCAGAAAGTCTTCATGAAGTTCTGGATAACTGGCAAAGATTTCATTGATTTCAAAGCTATAGAGGCTGCTATCCACATCACTGACACTGAGGGTCATCTGGAGTTCAGAAGCTACATCACAATTCTTGTCCTGTGCAACTGGCTGTAGACTGGTTGATGCCTCTTGGTCCACTAATGCACTATTCTCCTCAGGAAAAAGAGAGTATTTTGGGGCAGTAGAGCTGTCTGAAAAAATTGATTTTAAGTGTTAAGCCATTTCTCCAGATGTCCATCAAACACACTGCTTTTGTACATTTAGGAGTCAATGTCTTTTAGAGATTACATGAGCAGCATTTAACACCTCTGCTGAAAACAGCATGCCTGAACTTCAAATATTAACCCAACTTACAGTCTTAAGTGTATATTAATGATTAGGGTGGTAGCTAGAATCCAAAGCTAACTGCTTTCTATTTTCAAACTATGTCATAAAATCTCTTAAGTGCTCACATTTTAATTATTCATCTTCTATCTTTACGGACTGAGGAACATGCTAAGTGAAGGACACATGACATCTTGCTAGAAGAAACTCACCAGCCTCAGTTTTCTCTTTTCCCTGTAACTGCCGTGTTCTCCTCTGGTAGCTAAAAGCTGGTGCCAAAGACATGTTCACATCTGCAAAACCAGCAGGTCTTTGTGCTTTTGGCGTTTCATCAGCATGGCCAGTTTGAGACTTAGTTAAGTCCTGCAATACAAAAAACAGAATAAAAGCCAACTATATTTGACAGTTCAATGTCTCTACCTTCTCCTTTAAGGTGGTTTGCCCCCATGATCAGAAAAGGATACTCAATGTTTAGATTGCCTCCCACTTAGATTTAAGCAGAACAATTTGAATCTGAATGGACACAAAATTCTGCTGTTTTAAATAACATGACAGGCTACAATCCTGGAAGTCACCTTCAAGTCATTTTTCAGTATGTATTGAATATCCTGAAGTTTCATGGAGCGGTTCTTCTGCTTAGGTTCTAGCCCTGACTTCACAATACCGTAATAGGGCATAGGAAGTCTGACATCTGCTTCTAACTGCTGTCCTGAAATTATGAGCTGTTTAATAACTGAGCCTTCAAGACCTTTCCAGGGAGGGGTCTCTGCAAGACATAAATATAGACTTTTCATCACAAGCTGTATATCAATGTTAATGAAAATAAAGAAAAAAGAAAAAAAGAGCAAAGAATTGGAGATCCTGAAGTATTATTGCCTGCACATTCCCTAATTTACAACTACCATCATGAACCAAACAAGCACTCTGTCCAGTCTGGCATATCCTCCCTATTTTATTTCAACAGTGGATGCTTTAAAGGGAGCTGACAGCAATCTCTAGATGACAGTTATGCTGTAAACCATGGTCTGGATTCTTGATTACCAACTAGCTAATAGAGGGTTTAGTTTTTAGGGTGTTTATCCCATTTCACTGTCAAATTAGTCAAAGTCAATGCATAACATACATTATCTGTAATAACAATACATTTTCTGTAAGTTATCTTAGTGACCAAAAAGATGGAGGCTACAGAGGTTCATTTTGCACATTGCAGAGTTAACTGAATGTTTTGCTGTCCTCACATGTAGAAGAAAGAAAAACAGCAGAAAAACACATACAGAAAATTGTATCTCCCCAACATCAACCGTTAATCTCATCCTTTAGTTATGCAATTTTAAGTTTTCTCATTACATTTTACAAAAGTTTCCAGTAGTCTTTGCTATTGTCATTGTGGGTTTTTTGCCTGGAGTGTTCCTTTTCCAAATTAACTCTGTATGAGCCATCGCAGCAAGGTTTCGTCCAGTCACACAGGGGAATCAAAACAGACAGTAGGGGGCTGACAGTCTGCATTGAAAAAATTCACTGGGTTACCCTAGTGACAAAAGCCTAAAGCTATAGGTATACCTGTCAAAGCCTCCTGCACTACTGTACAGAAGCTATAAATATCCGATTTGACCGTGACGACTTTTTCAAGGATTACTTCAGGAGAGCACCACTTATACAGCTGGACTGGGACAGGAATACGTGTCAGATCACTGTGTTCTCCACCATCTTTGCTGTATAAAAGGAAAAAAAGGTGTAAACTGGGACATACAGCACACTCAGCTGGAAGGTATACCTTCTGGAATTAGACACCTGAGTTTGTTATATCTGCTTTTAGTTTAAATACCTAAAAGGTCCATAGTATACCTGCAAATAAAAACGTGTGGTATCTTCACACCAGTAAATGTATTTTGGCACATTACAGCAAAGACTTTCTGGCCAAAGTAGCACCTCCTTTAATAAATTTACACTCAAAAAGACATCAGAGAAAGCTGAAAAAAATTCCCAATAGGAATTTTACAAACAACCCTCTAGCTCTGACCAGCATGCTCTCACCATGGGCAAAATACAAGAAGGTGCCACCTAGCCTGACAACGTTTATTCTGCAATGTATACATATGTCTAGAAGGTAACTTCCTCATCACATTTAACTATAGGGATTTTTCTTATTCATTTCACAGTAAGCTGTATCTGAAATAGCCAAGAAATAGCCAAGATTTATTAACAAATTGAGTTTGCAAGGAGGTTAGGAAGTAACTTTGCTCCTTTTAGGCTATTACCATGAGCCAATTTCTGCTTACTATCAATTTTAGTCTCTTTATTTACAGTCTAACCAGCCATTTACTTCCTTTCTAATCAGACGGCACTACAGGAAAGAAGTAAAAAATGTAGGTAAGTAATAATTTACCTAGATTAATTTAACGGTGTTCCTCATAAAGGAAATACTCTTTTTGTCACTGGTGGCACTTAATTACTACCAGCTCAATGAGGTGTGGAATCTTCAGCCATTTCAGGTAAGCCTCCATAAGCAAAAGTTCAATATAACAAGAGGAGACTTAAATTATTTCCAGCCCAGCAGCAGGATTAGTGACTCAAAGAGGAATTTAATCTCTGTTCTGTAAGACTAGGTTCTACTTCTCTCTAATGGTATTTTTATACTCCAGTAAAGAGCTGCTTCTCTTACTAGTTTCTATTTTGAGATACTTATAACACAGAAACTAACTCCACCTGAAACTTGCTGTACTGCCTGTGGCAAAGTTAATGTACCTGAGCAGTAATAATCTGGAGTTCTTTATTCTTGTAACTCTGTTGCCCAACTCAGAGGCAGGAGTGCCTAGTCATCAAGAGGGACAATTCAGCAGAATTTAGCACTAAATTTGACTTTACTTGTGTTTGTCCCTTTCATAGAAATAGTGAGGAAATTCTTTACCTCTCTATCATGTATTCTAAGTTGCATAGCTTTGCTTCACCAGAAGAAACAATTTGAATAGCATAGGAGGTAACTGAACGGTGGATAAATCCACGGGAGTGTAGAAAACGCAAAGCGTCATTAATTTGAAGCAGCACGTGCAAAATAGTCTCCATATGCAGTACTGGGAATTCTGTACGCTGAAAAAAAAAACCAAAACAGAAGTACCAAATTTGCATTGCAGGTCTTTAAAGCTTGATGTTGGGGAAAACTGTTATTGTACAGAAAGTGGCAAAGAAAGCAAACGTGAAACATACTGTAGTAAAAGTCAAGACAAATTGCACTGGCTAAATAATGTTCGTTCTCAATACCAAACCAACTAATACTACCTTAAAAAGTAATTAAGAAAAAAAGATATTGACTATGCCAAAATTCACTCTGAAGCAGAATGAACTCTTAGAATTTGTCTTTGACTGCAGTTTCTCCAGTAACTTAGATGTCTCCATTCAGTTAAAGAAACAGTTAAAGAAATATAATGACTCAATTAACTGCAAAAGAGGAAGAGAAAAATATTGAATTACAAAAATAAAACACAGATCGTTTGATTGAAAAAAAAGAAAAAAAAAGAATAAACCACAACTGAGTTCAAGCCTTCGCTTTTTTACATAGGCAGTTTGCAGTGTACTACATGCAAATATTCAAGGGCAAAAGCTGGTCTTGCCACATTTGCAGTATACAACCACATGCAGAAGATTAAAACTTCAATTAAATTTAACAGCAGCCATTTTAAGACTGACTCCAAACAAGAAAATCAATGCAACTGCACCTGAACATTAACTGAAGTATTGCCAATTACAAATTTTACCAGCTTACACAGACTATCTGATACTGTGCAATGAAACAGAAACCTGGATACGGATACTCAGACTGATGATTTTGTCTTCTCATTCTTTGAGCAAAGATGGTAGACGTAGTTACTGAACTTCTTCCTCTCAATCAATTACTATTTAAAAAAACAAGTTTTCCAATTACCCTTTCATGAAGGATGCTGTACAGAGAACCAAAGATAACTCTTTCATATACTAAACGGGTTTTCTCCAAGTCACTAGACAGACAGACAGACATCAACTGTAGCAAATGAGGATGACGGAGTTTACTGCAAGGGGAGAGGGAAAAAAAAAAAAATTATAAGGCAAATCTGAGATTAAAAGAGAAAGAGTCCTGGCCTTCTAGGTGTTTTTATCAATACAATGTAAATGCTTCTAACTCTTCGTTAACATACCAAAAATTTTGAAAGAACCATAGATTTGGAGGCGTTTAGGAAACTGCTTACTGTCACAACTAGGAGAATCTGGAAGCAAGTCATCCAAGAAATGTGCAATGAAATATTCATCCAGACATACAGGAAGAGAGCATCATCCTCTCCCGTATTATCCAGAGGAGCAAATGGCGCGGGAAGAGACAGGAGAAGAGAATGCCCTGTATTTTCCATTTGGAGAGAAAGTGCAGCCACAGCCGAACAGTCCTCCCGAGGTTAATCCCATTTCCTCACATCACTGGAAACACCCAAACCCCAGTAGCACTTGTGGCTATGGCACTTTCTTTCTTACCTACTATGTTCCTGTTCTGCAATGAGAAGATCAGCTAAGCGTAGTTTACTACAGTTCTGATGGGGCTCAAAGCTGAGTTCCTTCACTGTAACTCTGCTGCCTCCCCACATTAAGCTACAAGGAGAAGAGGAATTTCTATGAGATGCTTTCTACCGTATTTTTCTCCAGTTATGGGATTACTTACAAATAATTTTGTAATTCTGAAATACTCTGGTGGTGTCTCCTACTGTTAGTAACATTACTCGGATGATGCTGGCTATAGCATATACTCTTCCAAATTGACAATAAATTCTCATCCTGTTAAAGACTGGATATAGCAGGACAGGTTTGCTGTCCAAAGATGCTACCCTTCCATGACCCAAGGTAAATAACAAGGACACTCTAAGCCTCCTTTCACTAAAGGCCATCAGCCCACTGTGATATAAGCCAGAGCTTTGCGAAGATTACATTACCAATCTGTCAATTCTCTGGATGCCTCTGAGACACAACTACTTGTTACACAATACACAAGATTAAAAAAGTGCTCAGTCTGCACTTGCAACCCTCATTTCACCATAAGTTTGAGCAAGTGGGCTGCAGACATGCATATCCAGAGGCCTGAGGTCTGACCTAGCATTCACAAGGACTAAACACTGAACAACGCAGTTTGTGCAACCCCAGCAACATATTTCCCACCACAAAAGGAATCAAGACTGAAACACTATTATCAATGAATAACCATAATTGGGTTAATATTGCTGGAAAGGACAAGAGCAACATACAGTTATCAAGGGAATCTAAGGAAGATATTAATCAGTGCACTGAAGAAAACGAGTTGCAAGCAGAACGCAGTGGATAAATATAAAACAAAGTAAAACTATACAAACAAAGCATCTAGTACAACAACTTGCTGCTTAATAGTAACAGATACACTAAAAGGAGCTAAAATCTCTTTGATTCTACTCACTTTGTCATGATCATGTATGGTCCAACATGGTAAGAAAACGTTGGTTCATCATCTGCCTGAACCACATCTTTTTCCCCAATAATAGGGAGAGATGCCAAGTACCCTAGATGCCCACTGCCTGCAAGATAAAACTGTAACAACACCAGGGCATAACCAAAAGGAATATGCAACAGTTCCCAAGATGTGTCATAAACTCACTAAAAACTCGAGTGCGATCAGTGCAATGGGAGCATCAGCCAAAGCATCAGAATGAAATGTTAAGATATCTATGTCAAAAGTTTAACTTTCTAGGAGAAGCAGAAACAGCCATTAAGAACTCCCACAGGTGACATTTAACAGAAGAGTTTCTATTGACTGTTCCAAAACAGCTTCCTCTGATAGGGCCTACTAATGACTAAAGGCCTGAATATTAGCACTCTCCAAGGTTTTCTTCCACCATTTCAGTAGAAATAAGAATGCGCTAAAAATTATAAATAAGATTGGTGGGGTAATTACTGTGAAGAATACGTGACTCTGAAAAACTGTACTGATATTATTAGAAAACTATTATCCATAGCATCTTACCTTCCCAAAACCAAAGCTGTAAATGTTCTTGACTGCATTAGCTCCACCTTTTAGAAATCTGCCCAGAGGACTGTCAACGTTTCTAAGTATCAAAAACAAGAGCAATAAGAGTAACTAATATGCCAAGGCTTTGAGTAAAATACAAAAAAGAGAGGGAGAAAAATGCAGAAATTCTGCAACAGCCACCTATTTCAAATGTTGCATTTGACTGGTGCCTCACAAAAAAGTGTAACACAGATGCGGAAATTCCAAATTATTGTGCAACTCATTGAAACTTTTTAGGTACACCGTTATGATATGTATTTGTTTAAAGCAAGATAGCCAATGAAAAAAAATACACACACACACAGAGGCATCCTGCATTGCTTTTTGTTCACAAGTATGTATTTTTCCTTCATGTTATCGCCATTTTAATACTATTAAAATCTAGTACTTCATATTGCTGATTTCAAGAGTACCTCTCAACATACAGATATTTACAAATACCAAGTTTCTATTTGGAACTCTCACAACAGAAATAAAAAGTATCTCTAGTCCTAACACTCATTGGTTTTAAAACTGATATTGTCAAAAAGAAACAAGAACATGTTAATATTAAGATAATAGAATATGCAAGTAAAAGTCCTTGTAGCTCAATCCCTCAGTACTTGAGAATATATTCTTACCCTTGAACAAGGCCACCAAACCTAGAGGGACTGTAGACCAGCGCTTTTGATGAACCAACCTTCCTGAGTAGATCAGAGGGAAAATTTTGAATGGCAGCCTGCATGTGCATTGTACAACGCTGTAGGAATTCCAGCATCTAGAGGAGGGTGACAGAAAAAACAACAAAAAAATTACTTCAGAACTGCAAGAAAAACTATTTAAAATTAATAATCATGAATACTAAAAAATACCTAGTTACTTGCAATATTTAAATTAGCATTTCAAGAAATGGATACACAGAAAAAAATTGAAGAAAATCAATTACATGAAAATGTAAGAAAAAGCTTACTTCTAACACTAGATGACTAACTTGCGAGACATTCACCCAGTGAAAATTGTAATATCAACTTTCTTTTTAAGAGAAGCATTGTAATAACAGGAAAGAGGAGTATTATAATGAGTTTTAAATCAGTATCGCAGTCATGAACAAGCCTTCTTTGCTACCACGCTAACAAAAATGACACGTTTGCTGACACTTCATGCACAGACTGATACACACTTGAAAACTACTACAAATTTACTCCCAAATTGCACATACATGCAAACAACCTACATACATCAGGGATGGAAAACAAGGGCCTGTCATTCTCCTCACTGCACACTTACACATAAAGGTCCTAACAAGTTACAAACATGCCCCTGTGCCTGAGCAAAACCTTAGTTAAATAATCTGAAAAATGAGGGCTTCAAAATACCATTACTGATGTTGAAAAATAATGTTAAATAATTATCTAACATGTAAAAGCCAAGAATTTCTCCCTGGAATGCTGGAGTTTCTTCACTTTAAGATGAAGATGCGAGTACATACCTAGCACATATTCAACATGTATTACACACACGTACCTGAGCACTGCTTTCTTTTCCAGCTGACATAGCCCAGTAGTGAGGACTTTTTCCATCTTTATCATGTACTCTCAGATCACCTCCTTCATCCAATAACTTGCTAAGAATCCACTGATTTCCTGAGAACGCAGCTGCATGGACCGGGGTGCTTCCATCGTAACAGCGACTGAAGAACATTAAAGCAGAAATGTTTCAACCTACCCCTACTACAGTCAAGCAGCTGCACTTCTGGGGAAAAAAAGCAGCATACCTAGAATGTTTAAGTACTCCCAAACAATAACATACAGCATGAAATAAGAAAAATTGGGCACCTACTTACCCCTGAGGATCTTTGCTAAAATAGCAACGTGCGTCTTCAGCACTTCTTCATTTATATACAGTGAGTATTGTGTATTACACTGACTAAAAGCACTAAAAGATTAAACACTAATTTCAATTTAAGAAAAAAGTATTATTTTTATACTTAACTGATTAGCGTCTGAGCCATAATCCAACAGCACATCCACTATTTTACCAAGACCTAGCAATGCAGCAGTGAAGAGGGAAGTTTGGCCCATGGAATTTACAGCATCAACAAAAATACCTGCAAGTAAACAAAAGATTACAAGGCCAGTGCTTGTTGTGCCCCACCCTGAATAAAAGGCAATGGTTGGTTCATTAACACTGAAACTGACTGCCATATTCCCTGTGAGATACAGGAAATACGAAAATGTAATGATATCAGCAGAAACTGAAAGAAGAGCAAATGACCTTGAAAAAAAAGCAAACACCTAAAAAGATGTATAAATATCAGAGGCAAACTATTAACCTGGATGAGCACAGATAACACAGGAGGACTGCATTAATAAAAAAATTAATTCTTCTGAAGCTGTAATTAAGAGCTAGACAAGTATTTTGTTACTTTAAGCAATATTCCCCAAAATTGTGAATCCCATGGTGCATTAATCAGGAAACTTATGCATCTGAAGCAACATGCGGGTAGTCAAAAGTCAGTCACACAAAACAAAGCTGATCTATTTTTAGTACCAGGCAAGAAAAAAAAAACGGGCCACAAACCACTCAGCCCGTGCTCTCTCCCTCCCAGGCCCCCAAGGACCGGGAACGGTCATCAATGGCGAGCGG
>JANZLQ010000089.1:4099177-4126275 GCA_026212715.1 Elanus axillaris | reverse complement strand
GGCGGGGGGGGGGGGAAATGCAGCGGGCGGTGGGCAGCCTCCCGCTGGCCCCCGCTCTGCGGGCCAGGCTCGTCTCCGCCGGTTTCCAGACGGCGCAGGAGTTGCTGGAGACCGGCGCCTGCGAGCTGAGCAAAGGTAGCGGGGAGCGGGGAGGGCGGGAACGGGATATTGTCCCCGCCAGGCCGCCTTCGCCCGAGCTTTAGCGCGGGGCAACCCCCCCCCCGCTTCGGGCAGGTCTCCCACGCAGCCCTTGCCTTTCCACGGAACTTTCCTAGTAGCTTATTAGTGAGAGTGGGGTTTGAGCAGGGTTTGGCGGGTTGGAGTGGTTGGTATGAAGCAGCTTGGTCCGTCCTGAAGCGGCGTCTGCCCTGAGAAATCTGACTGGGACCTCGGGTGACTCTATAGAGAAACGAGCAAAGTAAACATCTACTGGCTTTCGCGTGTGCCTAAGCAAAAAAAAAAACCAAAAACAAACAAAAAAACCCCCAAACGATTCTGGTAAAAGATCTTTTTTGCACTGAGTGGTAGATGTAAATGGGATACAGAAAAAGAACAGGCAGAGGATTCTCTCTCTCTTATTCCTCTTCTTTCCCCGACTGTACACGCTTTGAACAAAATAAACTTCTGTGATGTCAAGCAAGCTACCTTTTTCAAGAAGCTAAAATAAGATTTACACAGCAATTGTAAGAAGTGTATCATGATTTTGATTATCAGTAGTTTTATTATCATGTAGTAATAGTTTTGCCTTGAAGATCAAAGTGAAGTAGCTAGATCCTGACAGGTATGTGTGTATACTGATGTTTGCAGGTATCTCATCTCTGTTACTCCGTCTGTGTTTCAAATCTAAAAATAATGGATAATGTGCTCAGCCTTGGAATACCCTGAGAATTCAATCAGTAGGTGCCACTGTCACTTACTAGTCTGCAACCTGACTTCTTTTACGGGGCCTTATTTGCTTCAAATGAAATTAATATGATAGCACATTCAGTGCGGAATAGGTGAATTGCTCTGCCAGATCTCATCCATGTCTGTGAACAGCAGTTTTGATTTTTTTTATTTGCAGATAGCTTACTGTCACCTGAATTCTGAACACAGGGCATCGTTGCTCTGAGTTCTTTTGAAAATCACATCATTAGTTCCAGAGATGTTGGCAATCTGTGTGCATCGGTGTACTAAAAGGATTAATATTTTTGTGTTGCACTGCAGACTGATACGGTTCTGTCAAACAAGTTGAATTATCTCTTCATACTTTAAATAAATTACTTCCCATAAAAATAAGGTAGTGTTTCATGGTTTTGACTTTTCTAGAACTTGGAATCTCCAAAGAAGAGGCACTGGAAGCATTACAGGTTGTGAGGCAGGAATGTCACGGGGATGCAGCAAGGACTGCTGGGGGATCAGGCACCACCAGAAAGTGCACGGCACTGGAACTTCTGGAAGAAGAGCAAGCCCAGGGCTTCATCATCACCTTTTGTTCAGCACTAGACAGTATTCTGGGAGGTGGTGTGCAATTAACAAAAATCACCGAGATCTGTGGAGCGCCTGGTGTTGGGAAGACACAGCTATGGTATTTTATTTTTAGATTACTTTTGTGCAACTGACGATCGCTTTGTTTAGTTTAACTATGAAGAGAGTTTGGTTTTTTCTTGTTGTCATGACTGCAGTTTCTGATTCTTCTACAGCATTATAAATATAATCGTGGTGATGGCTGTACTGCTTCCTGTTCCATGTATTCCTCAGCGGAAATGTCACTTTAGGAGTGATTTGGGCGGGGAGAGCTTTGTGATGTAAATATTTATCTTTTTCTCTTTCTCATGGGAGTATGCAGTTGGCAGTAGACGTACAGATCCCAGAATGCTTTGGGGGCGTAGCTGGAGAAGCCGTGTTCATCGATACTGAAGGAAGTTTTATGGTAGACAGAGTAGTGGATATTGCAACTGCCTGTGTGCAGCATTGCCAGCTTATTGCTAAAGCTCATCAAGAGGAAGGTAGGTTGCTAAGTCATTTCTTTCTGCCTAGTAGGCTAGGACCTGAGTGAAACGAGTGTCTCATAGGCTGCAGTTTTACAGTTTGAGGGTTTCAGCAGCAGTGCTGGCTTAAGGAGTTATTGCTGCCAGCCTTTATATTTCCACCTGTATGTATCATACCCTGAACTGCATCAGTATGCAGAGCCATGCTGCAGACTTAGCTGACTTACTTTAAGAATAATTCTTTTTCTATGTGATGATTTGTGGGTTTTTTTAGGTATGTGGCTTTTTTTTTTTTTTTTAGCACTTTAATGATCAAACTTACAGCAAAACCCAAACAGAACTCTCGCAGCAAAACTGAGGCATAATGTGCTGCAACACAGGGACAGGAAGGGCAGCTAGGGAAGGAGAAGAGGAATGGCAGAATTTCTTAAGGCAGTGTTACAGCTGAAGCCCCATACTGTAAAACTGTAGCTGGAATTCAGCTCTTTTATAAGGTCAATATAGCCAGGTTGCATTTAATGAAGAGTTTTATTCTATAAGTCATCAGTGTGTTGGGCGTACTGACACAACTTTTATGTTACTCTTAGAGTATTTTATGCAGCAAACTTCTGTTTGAACAGAGGTAAAAGGACACCACATTACAGAAGCTACTGCCTGTACATTTAACAATGGGTGATTAATGGTCACTGTTGTCCTCTGGTGGTGTTCTGGATTGAAAATGATTTACTGGAAAAGTTCTTTTGTCAGAAATAAATTTTTCATTTTTGGAGTGCTCCCTTGGAGGCTCCGGTGGATCTGTGTGCAAATGCTGAGATAGCATCTGCTCACCACCTTCTTGACTTTCAAGCCAGATGGAAGGTATGTTCCCACTACTCTTTTACCTTGACTGTTTCTGTTTCTGGGGCTTTTGCTGTTGCTATATGTGGAAGGCATAGTTTGGTAGAATGCTGAAAGTAGCAATATGGTAGTACAGACACTTCTGACTCATTTACTCATCTATTTATTTGTTCTCAGATCATCTAAAAGCTTTGGAGACTTTCTCTCTTGAAAGTATCCTTTCTCACATATATTACTTCCGTTGCCGTGACTACATAGAGCTTCTTGCACAGGTCTACCTCCTCCCAGACTTTCTTTCAGAGCATTCAAAGGTAAGCATTATTGCAGACTTACCAGAAGAGATCACTCCTCTTCACACTAAAGATTTTCAGCTATGTTCATCTCTTACAGCAAGAGTAACACAAGTAACACCTTGGTACCTCATCAGCTTGGCAGTAATACCTTGGCTGATGCCAGAGTACAAATGTAAAGCTTGCTTGCTTGTTTGCTTTTTCATTCCCATCCCAATTACTCTTGAGAGTAATTTGCTTTTGCTGCCACTGCTGCCATCATCCTGAATCGCCACTTTGAGGCGAGCATGCTAGATCTATGTTGCCACACGTTGTTACATTTCTATGAGCACTGAATTATGAATCATCACAAAACTGCTTTACAAAAGAGTCTCTGAGCCAGGTGTGCATGTGAGGACCATGATGCAGGGGGCTCAGAAAGGCTTACTGCCATTTTTTTTGTCTTAGAAGATCACTGAGGCCCAGAAGCATGTTGCACCATCTTGGCATCCAGAAAGTGACTCTTCTTTTTTCCAGTACATCTTCTGTTGACACAAGCAACCAGACCCTGCAGCTTGACTCTTGGGTGGACTACACCCAGAAAGTTTCCTAGTACCTATGTGTCTTAGTGAAATACTATTGTAAGGCAGATTTTCACCACCTCCGTTCCAGATTTCTAGATTCTGCACAGGAGATCACTCCCTGACAGGATTTGGGGAAGGTGACTTGTGCCTCATTCTAACAGAGCACAAATCAGTGGTGTTTAGTTAGATTTTCTTTTGCATATAATTTCCATTTTTGGAAACTGTTATGTTCTTGAAAGTGCAGATGGGAGTCTTACTTTTGCTTAGTTTAGTCTGGTATTTCCTTTTCTCTGCCAGGTACTAACGGTGCCCTGTTGTGTTTGCTCTTGTGGAAAGTACATGGCTTCATTAGCACAGTTACATTGGGGCTGCAGTTCTCTGGTACCATCTGTGCTGATTATCTGTGCTTGGCCTGGAGCCTGAAATACTGAAGGTTGCAGGAGAACCATAAGACCTTCTGGTGATTCCTTGGAGAGGCTATAAGTGACTTGACAGATTGCTCATTGCAGTCCAGTTCTCATTAAAATCAGTCTAATCCCTCTGTGCAGACCTGGAGGTGAGTCTGGGACCACAGGGAACCTCCAGGTTTTAGGGTTTTTTTGAGAGTGCCATAGTTGTAGAGAGTGTCATTTGGAAATATGAATTAGTTTGAGATCTTTTTAATAATATGCGAAAGACCAGTAATATGAAAAAGACTATGTTAGAAAATATTCTTGTCATAATAAACCTAATTTTTTAAGGTCTAGTAGAGACAAACTGACATGGAGAAAGCATGTGTTACCAAGCTTTCTCTATATAGCCTACTTTTAAGTCTGCTTGTTTGCTATTTTATAATAAGTGCAACTAGGAGAAAATAAGCTAAACTGCATCCTTTCTGGACATACTCATCTGATAGGCAAGTTACATAACTGTGTATACATTCCTTTCTAGCATGAGTCATGTTTATACTGTTAAACTGATTGTTCTTAAAGTAAAAAATTATGCATAAGGAAGATGTGCAGGCTTATAGAAAAGAATTGGCAGGAAGGAGGAAAAATGAGAAAACACAAGAATATCTTTTAATTCTAACTATTTAATCTTCTTTTTTCAAATTAAGATTTTTAAATTTTTTTTTTCAGTTGGAGGCCCAGGGCCATTTCACAGAGTGATGTTTGCTGCAGGCTTGTATGTTCCAGTCACAAAGCAACTTCCTAGTAATGAGTTAAATCAATAATACAGAAAATCAGTTTTCTTGTGTTGTTTCCAATTTGTTATCTTGTGCATTAATGCAAGAACTTGCAGATACCTAGGATTTGAGTGACATCTGAACATGCAGACACTAAGACTATCCATCTCCCTTCTGTATTTCAGACGAACTTGGGTCATCAAAACAGCCACAACAAATGAAGTTAGAATAAATCAAAATCCCAGACTAATGTTTATATAGTGTCTTGAGGGTGATGAGCCAGCAGCAGCATTGTGCTCTAGCTTCAGCTAATGATTGCTACAAAAGAAAGAATTCAGCAAAGCAAACATCTTCAGGCAAGATAGATACTCAGCTCCACAGCATAGTGTCTGGAATATCTTTAAGCATCTGTTAAAATCCATGTTTCCAAGACGGATCATGAGCCTGAGAATCAGATGAGTTATCTTAACAGTGATTACAGACAGCGTGTATTCTAATTTTGGTTTGGATTTAATTTTTGAGGGAGAAGGTGAAATAAATTAGTGTTCATGGAGAGTTGATTGAAGTACAATTCTGATGTTTAGTGATTTTTTTTTTTTTTTTTTCTCCAGCTTCTCTTCTGCAAGGCTTTAAGTCCAGCTTTGTTATTTTGTATTCTGTACCAGGGGCTGCAGAGATAGGTCTGCTGTGAGTGAGCTCTGAAACTGGAAACAGTTGGAAGGGCAGCTCTGTGCTGAGTTAACTAATGGGAGACCTTAGTGCAGTGTTTTGTTTAAGATAGCGCAGCTACGGTTTGAGCTAGTATCTATGCATAATGCAGTACTGCACTTAGCAAGTTCACTACTACTGTTTTTGGAGCTTGAGGCTTTTTACCCTGCACTCTTCTGGAGTGCTGATTGTCTCCGATACATATAGATAATAAGTGTTATGCTGTCATGCATATCTGAGTATGAAATAAAAGATAGTCATCACCTTACATAAAACATTCCAGTGCACATAAAAAGAGGTCTTACTGCTTTTTGTCCTGTGTTTGTAGGATAGTAGTGGTAGTTTTTCCTTTTCTTCTGCATTTAGGTCCGACTGGTGGTAGTTGATGGCATTGCATTTCCTTTTCGCCATGACTTTGAGGACCTCTCACTTCGAACGAGGCTTTTGAATGGTCTGGCACAACAGCTGATCATCATAGCAAATGATCATAAATCAGCGGTAAGTCTGGTGCAGGTTTAAATTACAAAAGATGCTACTTTGGAATAAATACATTACAAAGAATTAAGCAAGTGCGATTTGTGATTATCTGTAAATAGCAAAATAAAACTGCAGGAACGTCCTCTGCATTTGTGCTTGCCAGTTTGGTTAGTAAATATAGATGGATCGCACAGGCAAAACTTTTCAGGTGGAAAATTCCTAGACTTGCCAAAATAAGTAAAATTTGCATTAAAAGCATCCTGTGGATCTTAATTAAATGGTAGCATATCAACTTGTCGTGCTGTTTCACATCATATTCTTTAATGATTTGGTTGGAAAAGGAATGCTCCTTTGGTGACTTTTACCTACAAGCACGCATATTAAAATACATCAGAATATTTAGCGATTCCGAAATAATTTTCCACTCTTCATTTAAAAATAAACTACTGTCTTAGCAGAGAAACTGTTCTTAGGGAGGAAAACCACTTTATCGGCTAGTTTGGCTTGCTCTTCTGGCATCCATGGAAACCCATAGCTTCCTTCCTGGGCATTGTTTCTACATCATTTATGCCAATATGGAGGCCAGCAAATCTGCAGCTGCATAGCCAGCAGATGGCACTCAGAAGCTACGTCTGTTCTAGAAGTTGTTTTGGCAAGTCTTTTACAGCACAGAAAAGCATTGTTCAGGAATTAGAGCTTACACAGTCTCAAAATGGTGCTTGTGCCTGTAACTGTTTTCAGGTGACTTGCAACCATGTCACCCACAACTCTCTTCGTGCAATTGGCTTTTGTTCATAACTGCTAAAAATAAGCCTCCCCTTGTGCTTCCTCTGATAGCTGCAGGAAGGGAGAGAGCACAACTCTACATTCCGCCTGGGTTGGGCAATTGGGCTTGCTGTTGAAAGCGTACCCTCTCTCTCGCCCTGACATGAATTATGAAGCTTCTTCCTGCTGGTGTGGCTACCAAGGGAGATTAATGTTATATGACTGCTTGATTTGCACAGCTTCCAGCTTACTGAGTGCTCTCATTCATGAATTGGGTACTTGGTGACCTTGAACAGAAGCAGTTGTCATTGTACAGTCTTTTTTTCCTTTGGTCAAGGGAAACATATATATATAACTTATTTCTATTGAACAAATGAGCAGTTTAGTACAAAGGCTTGCTAAATAAATACATGCTAAAGAAATGATCAATTGCAGAGCTTCAGAAATAATTTAGTTCAGAGTGGCCCTCTTGTTAGTTTTTTACTTAGTTCCATGTAGCAGTCTAAATTCAGCTTGCGTGCCAGAGATTGCTTGTCAGGCAGCAAAGCTGGGCAGTCTCAATGCTCTAATATGGTAAGAAGTTCCTTTAGTTTCTAAAGCTGAACTCAGTGGGTTGTGCTAGCATGCCCAGACCAGCCCTTTTCCAGCAGCGTGATGGGGAGCCAATTGGGGGCTGTTACCATACATATATGATGAGTTACTTCTCTAAAACACACAATACATGTCTTGGGGCTTTCAGCTGTGTAAATGCTTTGGCGTGTGCCCAGTGTGCTCAGTGGAATTGCTCGCTCTAGCACACTTTTCTAACTGTTCAAGCAAGAATCATACAAGCATGTCAAACAATGAAAACCCCTAGGGTTTAAGATGGGTACAATTTTTTTGTTTTTCATTTTTAATGAACTTTGCAATTAATATTCCTGGCTCTTTTCTGTCTCACCCACCCCCACTTCTACCAGGGATCTAACCTAGACTGTCTGTGAACCTCCTACGAGTGATTCGTGCTGCGAAAACACTCCCCCGCTCTGTCTGTTCACTTTCATTCTGCTTTGTATTGTACCCACTTGCGCATTTTTAGACTACAAGCTGCAGAAATTCTGTTAATCACTAGGCTTATGCATGTTTTAAGCAGCACCGAGTTCATTTATGCCAGTGACGGAAAGCTATCTTTTTACAGAGAGCTAGTGCAAATCATGTCCATCTAAATACAGATCCAAACAGTATTTAGTTCAAATATGGTGGAATATACAAGTTGTGTAGGGTTTGCATCCCTTGGGAGGGGAGAAATTTAAGTTTCTTTAAAGTCCTGAATGATAGAAATCTACCTTCCATGCAAACTGAAAATACATTTTGCAGGGTTCTCTTATTTTGTTTTGGCTATTGAGAAAAGATGAGGCACCTTTACAGTCTCTTCTTGTTAACACAGAAGTATCATTACAGTTGGCAAGAGTTTTGCCTGAGTATCTACTTTATTGGTAAAAGCTTTTTGAAAAACCCCTTTCTTCCCACCCACCAGTACGCTGTTTTTCGGGACATTTTCTTGTTTGCTTGCTTCTGTTTCCTCTTGTAGGTAGTTCTGACAAACCAAATGACAACAAGGATTGGACAAAACCAGTCCATATTGGTACCTGCTCTAGGTAGGTATTTAGCTTTTGAGTTGAAAAGTTAATCTTCACACATATGACTTGCTTTCTTTTTTAAAAGTCATGGCTTTTTCAGATTGCAGGAAGTCACAGATTAAGAGCGTTGCTGGATTTTTTTTTTTCCTTTTTAAACCAAAAATTTTAATACTAATCTTGATAGTAGATCTATTGGTATTCCTTAAGATGACTGAATCACCCTTTATGGGGAAGCACTAGGTACTAAGAACTGTCTGAGTAACTAGGTTTTTAGACATGCAGCTAATGTATTGCAGCCTTCCCCTGAGGATCTGAGGCTGTGGAATTACCTCTATTCCAGCTGCAGCTGTGTCAGCTAAGGAGGCCACTACCCCTGCTGGAGGTCACTGCCGCATCCTATGTGCTGGCTGAGCTGTTTATATGATTGTCTCCCAATCCATTTCTGCCAAAAGTAGGCCAGGTAAGCTTGAGCTATTTAAATAATAAGTAAACCTCTGATAAATCAGGTAATTTAGACTGAAATTGGCTGGTGAATGATCATGCAAAAAATGTAGGGATGGACCTGAGGGCAGTAAACCTCTAGCAGGAGTATGGCAATGAACAGGTTAAAGCACTAACATAAGAACACAGCTTAATAGTTGCACACCTCAAACTATGCTGCAATTTCCTAAATTCCCTGAGAATCATTCACTGCCTCTCTAAAACAGTTTAAATCGTTTATTTTGCCATTACACTTGAACACGTTCCATTAACTGTTTGCAAAGGCTTTCATATTTGCTACATAGCTGGAACTTTCTACCCATTACTCTTACAGTTATGATGTAGAGGGAGGTTCTATGTGGGAACCTCAACTACAGCCTGCCCATAGTGACTTTAAGTGTCTTTTACAGGCTGCTGCATTTTACCCTGTAATGAGCAGAGTACCTCATACAGGCTCTTCTGCTGCGGTCACGGGGGAAAATAGAACAGTTCTTCTGAAGTAAAGATTTCGGCAAATTAAGAAAAAGCTCAGTGTTTAAATCTTATTTCAGGTTGTAACTTTGTATTGTTTTATGATGCACTTAAAGGGCACAAATTCTCTGTCCACAGCTTCAGTTTCTGTGAACTAAGTAATGATTCCCTTGTTCTGGAGGGGAGGGAGAAGAAGGGGACAGTACAAAGGCAAAGATGTTCTCAGTGTCTGTACGGGCATTGAACCTTTTGGCACAGATGCAAGATAAAATGAACAAATGCAGATCATTTCCTTCAAGAATGTGAAGAATGTCAAATTTTGAGCTGTGCGTGCAGATAAAAGACCCAGCTTCCAGTACCTGACCCTTTTTGTCATTTTTGCCTCTTGCTCTCAGATGTATTATTTTTGGCAGCCTTTCTGGCTACAAACACAATTAAAGCTAATAGATTCTGTCTTTTTTCAATAGCCAGCGTTGTTTGAGAGCTGTTGTGTTTATTGAGTCATAGGGGCAGTAAAGAATGTGAAGACATTCGGAGGAGTTTATAATTCAAAGATACCATGTATTGTCTTGCATATATTTTCTTTTACAAACGTTTAATTTGACATAACCTCATACTGACCTTAAACTGATTGTGACTTTCACCAGAATGTGTGTGTAACCACATAGTATTATTAAACTGTAGTGTGTAGTAGTGTGTACTCTCGCAAAAATGAGAAACTTTGTACCAGTTGGTAAAATATTTAAGCCAAGAGAGATTCCCCTCATTCTAAACAGCAGTATCTCAAGTTGAGCATTTTCGAGTGGTACAAAGCTGTTTTCATTTTGATATGAATTTATTCCATAGACTCGATGCAAGTATTGAGCTGATGGATAACAAGGTGATTTTTACGATCCACTCTGAAGGGATGCTATTTCAACAGTCTTTTCATAAAGGCTAAAGAACCTCTTACTCCTCCATGGCTGGTTGTAGCCAAAGGAGCTGTTGAGGGAGCGGTCAGTAGCAAAACCCCAAGTAAAATCAATCCTATTGCTCCCCTAAATAGGTTTTTCCCCCATTGATTGGTAAGCCTTAGAAACAGCCCTTTCTAAGATTCCACAAGAGCATTAATGTCTAAACTCTTATTCATCTTCCTAGCAGAAGGGAAGTTCTTAATTATGGGGGCGGGGGGGCAGGCGGGAAAGCACAGATGCTGCAGCGTATTAAGTCAAGAGCTTTATGAAGGGGACAGCTTTCTTTCCCACTAGTGATAGCTAAGCTGGGTGTTCCTAGACATTTCTACTGGATATATTTAGAAAGGAGGTCAAATATTAATCTACAGCCAGTTTAACTCAGAAATACCTCATTTTGCAGTAGCATTTTTCTCTCATATTTGATACAGTTGGAAAAATTCTGGTGCGGAATGTGTACCCGTTGTAAAATGTGTTTTGATCTCTGACTTGGAACTGTATCTGATAGCCAAAATCTTTAATCTCAACTTAGATACAGCGGAGCAAGATGGCAAGATGCCTAGAGAGTCTAGGTCTTCATTACAGCTGAATCATTTCTTCTCAATGCTATAATGAATACCAGACCACATGGGGCATGTAGGGCTGGTGACATGACGGAGACCAAGTGATTCAGAAGTTGCAGGGCTGTGTGCAGGTGAATAGGAGAGGCTTGCAACATTTAACCAAAATGACTGTTTTAAAATGCAATCCATCTTTGGACTACTGGCTGTCTCCTGAGATAAACAGAGGAAAACACCCAATAAAACTGTCTATAAATTGACTGAGCTTGCGGTCAGGTGTGAACTGAAACAGTAGGACTGTTTCCCCTGAAATAAAATAACAACCCAAACTTCCTTCTCTCTTTCCACCATGCCCCCCCGCTTTTACTTGTGTTCTTTTGCGTTTTGCTGTCAGAAGCAGAAGACTGCTTCAGGGGCCCTTAATAGTTTAATAATCATTGACTTTCTCCCAAAGCTTGTATCCCTAAGGGAGTGATGTTTGCTCATAATTATGCCTGAGAGACAGAATATCACAATTTTGAAGTAGGATTTAGACATACTCACTAGACTTCTTCGGTAGTAATTACAAAAATCTTTTCTTCATGCTGCCTCTGTTTTCAAGATTTGTCTAGTGCCTGTCCTTTATTAGGTGTATATATAAAACCTTTATACAAATACGGAAGTATTGCATGAAGCTTTCTATAAAACAAACTTGTGAGTACAGAGGTTATTCCTTGTCTCAGTATATTTGATAAACTAGTTGTAAAATCCTTGCACGTGTGAAAAAGATGTGATTCATTACTGCAAGAAAGGTATATGTATTTAAATCATGGGGGTTTTTTGGAAGACTGGTCTGATTTCAGTCCAGTTTACTGATGCTGCTGCTGTTGTAGGAGATAAATAAAATAGCCTTGTCATTTTGTGTCACCCAGGAGAAAGCTGGGGACATGCTGCTACTGTCCGTTTAATCTTTCACTGGGACAACAGTCAGAGGTAAGTGAAAATGTAGGCCGGTAAGGTACATAATAATACTGACAAGTGTGACATTGGAGAATCTTTGTCAGACTGGCCCTAGTGGCCAAGCAGGGATTTGAATTTGACTTCTCGCCTTGGTCTGCTGTGTCCCAGGCTACTGAGGCTCCAGAAGAGCTTTCTAGTTCAGCCTAAGACAGTGTGGTCTGAACTGTCATACTCCTCCTCTCACCATGGTCAAGTTGCTGCAGTGCTGTACTTTCTGACAAGATGCCATGTCTCATCAAAATATAACAACCTAATGTCAGCTGCTCCGACAAAAGAATTTAGGATCTGGTGGCTAAGTAGAATTATTTTGTTTTTACTATCTGCATATTGTAAGCAGGGAGTAGAATTTCTTGGCTTCAGTCTTTTAGGCCCTGGTCAGTACAAAGCCAAAGATGCCAGAGAAGTCTTTCCACCTAGATAGTGACTCCCAGGAGGTCAGACCCTGAGGCTTACTGACCCCTCAGCCTCAGTGGCAGCCATTGGACCTTTCTGCTTTTGAATGCAGCAGGATGGTTCTGCAAAACTGGACAGCTAAGCAGATACCAAGTTACAATGACTTGCAGAGAGGTAAAGAGAGCTGTGTTTACTCCCAATGCAGAACTGAGCTATGGAGGAGGATTTTAGAATCCTGAAGGAATGAGGATGACCCTTCTAAAACCAGTATGAAGTTCTGTCTGTTGCAATGAGGTCTTTGCTGTTTCCTGGTTCTTTTTTCCCCTCTTCACTGTATTGCAAGCTCACTTCTCTTTCCTGGTCAGTTAAATTTGTCTTGTGTATAGTATCACAGTGCAGCAACTTGAGATTAAGAAGCCTTGCTTTAATTCCCTAATCTTCTGCAAACAGCGAACAAAAATGCTACTGGAATGTTGTTGTGCATAGTTTTGCTTGTTAAACTTGAAAGAGGAATGCAGCAACACTTTCTTGTGGAGTTTTGTTTTTTGAATTCTAAGGTTGAAGGCAACGCAGAGTGATTACAGCAGGCTGTTTAATTTGGAATTAACATCACTGCCTTTATAAGACAAAAGTTAATTTTATATATCAAAAGTAAAGAGCTTTTTTCTTCTGCAACACAGCTAGGATGGTTGTAGATACAGGTTCCAGAAAGCAAGCCAAAGATAGACAAATGTGTTTTATTTACTGTTTTAAATATGCAGGTAATATGGAGTGGGGCCTGCAGAAGCCTAGCAATTCTGATTACAACTGCCTATCTTTAAAAAGCAGAAATAGCTGGATTCTGTTGCATTTTTACACAAACTACCTACAAAGATGACCATTTGAAAATCCATTTGCCTTTTTGGTTTGGTTTTGGGTTTTTTTTTTTTTTGTAAATTGTGATTTGGCCAAATATGATACTTGTCTCCTCCTTTCTCTCTACTACTGAAAATGTCAGAGCTTAATTATAAGGGTTCTCATTGCTGTGAGGAAAGATCCTGTTGAGTCAGAGGCAGGCAGCAGAGCTCTAGCTGAGCACTTGTAAAAGCATGGCTTCTGCAGCTTCAGATTTAGGCTATTTTGTAAAGTATAACCCACCACTTAAATGTTCTGAGGAATTCCCTGTGTAGCTAATATGAAGTGGCAGTGTTCCTCAGGCTGTAATTACGTGCTCTCTAATAGAATGGCACCTCAGGGAGGAAAAAAAACCCCAAAAATAATTAACAGGATCTTTGGCAGAGTATCTTGATACAGGGAGCAGAACACTTTTGCTTTACATAAGTGTAAATTTTGGGAAGGTGGGCACGGTGCAGACAAGCAGCGCTGGGACCGGTTGAAAAATCCCTTGCTTTTGAGCTGCTTTGCAATCTTCTATCTATAGTATGCAAGCGTATTACTGGGCTAGGTGCTGTATAAGCACAAATCAAGTTCCATTGCTTAGAGCCTAAATGCACAAAATCAAGCAAGCGTTAGAGGAAAAATACAAGAGAAACTATTTTCTCAAGGTTATGCTGTATGTCAGTGGCAAGGTCAGGCTTAGAAATAAAATATCTTATTCTCCATCCACTAGGTTATATTGACAGGCTTGTGAAATCTCAAGGAAAAAAAACTCCCTGGAAGTATTTGAATTCTTGAGGGCATCTCCCAACTTTGAGAGGTCAATGAACAAATGATTGCTTAATGGAGTAGGAAAGAGTTGTGCTCAAAACCAGTTTTGTTTACGTTTTAAGAAAGTGGCATTTGGAATTAATTCCTAATGAATATTGCTCCAAAAATGTGGTCAAATACTGTGATGAAGCAAGGCTAATTTATCATTCACTCTTTTTAGCAGGTGTACATTGTATTTGAGCTGACAGGTCATGTAAGGATGGGAATTTGGCATCCACAGTGTAAATGACCTAAATGAAAATACATAAGAATTCCACTGGTCACCTACTCCACGATTATGGGAAAAATTGGGTCTGGTCATTTGGTTACTTAGAATTTTTATTATTGTATTCACTAATCATAATTACCTGTTTTTTGTTTAACCAGGTTGGCAACGTTGTACAAATCACCGAGTCAGAAGGAGTCAACCATACCGTATGACATTACAGTTAGTATTATTTCTTTTGGGATGGAGATACAGAGATGGGAGCAAATTGTTAGCTGTAAAGGAGCTTTCACACACATAGACAAATCTGAGAATGATGTTTGCTTTCTTAGTGTTGCCTTTCAGTTGCCTTCTGAAAATAACAAGTAATAGTGGGATGTCTCCAGGTTTATGAATATTTTGTACCTTTCCTCTTTAGAAAAAATGACCCCGTGTGTTAGTCCTCTCAGTTAAAACATTTTGATTTCCAGATCAAATATACAGGCAGCCTGTCCCCATCTGTTCTTGTGCTAGTACTGCTTATTTTATCTGCCCTTGATATTAACTTTTGGCCCAAGTGCAATTACAGAGAACAAATGTGCACTCTCTGAACCTTCATTTTGGGAGACTTGAACAAGCCAAGCTGTTTTCTCCCTTTTGAGGTAGGTTGTTGTTTCCCACGTGGCTCTTCTCTGCATCTGTTCCAGCTGAGTTTATCTTTTTAGGACAAGGGTGACCAGAATCATACATGGTATTCCACAGGTCTCACCAGTGCTTTGTGGCGTACATATTTCCACATCTCTGCTTTAAGTGCATTTCCTGATATAACCTAGGTTGTATTTATCTCTTTCATAGCTCCATCCTACGAGTGACCCTACGACCCACCAATATATACAGATTTTTCTTTTCTGTCACTATCATATGAGGAACTTCCAGCTTATCGCTGGAGTCCTTATTCATCCTTAGTTAAATCCTGTGATTATTTTCTTTTGTGGAGTGCTTAGATACATATTAATGAGAATACATACTAAGCTGTATTTAGGTTTAAAAAAAAACCCCACCACTCAACTCATATCTTCAAATATCAGATACATAGGTACATGCCGTAACTATTTGCTATGTGTCCTCATGGAAACACGTTGCCATAGCATTTGCTGCAGATTTTAATGCTGCCATAAGATGAGATCTTCAAACTGTTGAACAGAAATCAGATTTTTTTTTCTCTCTTGAATGTATTCACCTGAACAGAAGAAATACTGCATATATATATTCATAGTTCTGTAAAGACTGGAAGGGTAAGCGGGACTACATCCCAAGGTTGTTTGGATCATGTGATGTGAGTGCATGGCCCTTTCTCTCCAGCTGACAAACAGATGGATTTTATCTTAGACAGTTTAACTGCTTTTTCCTTTCAGTTCCCTATGCATTATAAAACAGCTATGCTCTCTTCTTCTGTGTGAACGCACACAATCTTGAAATAGAATTGAGAGCGCATCCTAATCAAAGATTAGTTAAAACTTAAGATTATCCCTGTGTTTTTTCCCTTAATCTTCTTGAGCTCCTTCAGCAGACTGTTTCTGTCGGTAAAAAAAAGTATTATCCCTGTTTCTTTAATGAAATTCAGGTCTGATGGTAGCAGTCTGCTGTTACCATTTCTCATTCCCATCTCCACAGTTAAACTGGAAGATGTAAATACATGTTGAATGTTTCCAAATCTGACCTAGCACATCTATGTATAACCAGCATACAAAGAAAGATAATTTAAAAAATAATAAATTCCTCAAGCCTAGATCCTCAAAGATGTTTAGACTTATGCAAATTACATACTTTGATACCATTGACAAACTGGTTGTTCAGTGCCTGTAAGCCAATGGAGAAGTGTGTAACTTAGTGACCAAGCTCTAGCTCTTTTTCAGCTGTGTCCTGTCCAGCATACTGGCAAGCTGATCACCACTGAGCCAGTGTGGAAGCTGTGGAAGGCTTATCAAATGAAACAGAGTTTCTTTCACAGGCTGATAAGGATTCATTCTTAAATGCAGAGTATAGAAGTGTAAATTGATTTATGCACGAGGGAGTAAGTAGATCATCTGATTCACCTAAATTTCCCAGGTAATGCAACCTACTTATTTCATTGTGAAAGATGGAGATCCAGGACCTATATTCTGGGTAGGAATTGTCAGTATTTCCCTGAACTGTGGAGGGTCTGCCAGACTAGCAATGAGACTACTGCTCAAGTAATAAAGCCATCTACCTTTGTCAATCTTGATGCAGTCTGTAGGCACCAGAAAAATCAAAGAAAATTCAAAATTACCATAGACAATCTGAACTTTGTAGGTCTTTGGTTCCATTAGCCACGTTCTCGCCATCTAAAAACCACTAACAAGCTTCACAAATATACGCAAAATTCTTGTATTTTCAAGGCGCTATGCCCAGAAGGTACACGCCTTTAACTAAATGCAAAACATCCATACTAAGCAGCCTACTTTATCATGTTCTGGCCTTTATAACCATTGGAATGCTTTCGCTGGGAGCCTAGCATGCTGGATTAAGTGGATTCTTGGCTACAGATCGACCTTTGTGCCTAAGGGAAATGGCAGAGATTAGATGCAAGCAACAGTGAAACACTAAACTTGAAGATTCCCCAGTACACTATAACACTTGAGTTGCTTATAATAGCAGAGGGACTGCACAAATACTGCCCTTGTGGCACCTCTTGCTGTTTGTTCCTTTAAAAACATAGCACGCTGTGTGAGGTGAGGCATTTAGAAATAGAAATACAGAGATGGGAGACTTCAGCAAAACAGTTTGATTGGGTTTTGTTTTGGTTTGGATTGATCTTGGTGTGGGGGGCACTGGCATTTTAAAAAAGTTGCATGTCTGATAGTAATTCTGCCTGCTTTTTCACACTGCACCAACCTAAAATGTCAGCTTTCCTGAAATGTTCTGACCCCCATTGTCTCTACCTGAGCATTTAGGATCCCCAAAGCAATTTCTTTTCTGATTAACCCCTTTTCCTATCTAAGTCTGCACTGCAGTGCGTCTTCACTGAGCTGTCAGCAGTGTTCCCTGCACAGCATTTGTCTGGAGATGGGAAGACAGACAGTTGCAGGCTTCACATAACATCTCAGTATCTCCATCTGCATTGATGACATGTTTAACTAACTGATTTTTCAGATCTTTCATATTTTAAAATCTTTTAAAATCATTAAATTGTGAGCTACAGTAACAGAAAATACGCATGCTACTAAGCCAAATAGATTACTTTAAGCTCTCTTCTGAGTAGCTGCAGCTAGTTTTCACTTCTACATTTAGTTTTTGGCAGTTAAAGGTTCTCATCCCTTTGTGTCCCATAAATTACTATGCTGGGACAGTCTTTGCAGTCTAGAGACTGATTCAGATACACTGTTCTCTTACAATGTCTCATTGATGTTTTCAGTTCATTAAGTAGACACATGAAACAAAAATATCCTAGGTTTTAGAAATTCACAGTTTTGTTTCTGAAAATGACCGAGGCAATTAATCCAGACATCTCCTTGCTTCTGTGGGAGCTTGAATAAGGACTGAAGGATTTGGCTTTTAATTTATTTAAATAGGCAACATAAGTTAATTTACAGAGAAGCAGTGCTTTGTAGCCATAGGGGTTATTAGTGGTAAAATGAAAATGATAGCATGGTTGATGAAAATAAAGTATCTTTAAAAAATAAAATGAAGAGACAGTTATTAGTTGGCATGTGTGTCAAAAAGCTTAGCTGTTCTGAGTTTAGCCTGGTCTATAAACGTTCTGTGGCCGCTCATCTAAAATAAATAACAGCATCATACCTTATTCTGATCTTCTGGGAACTAGTTACTCATGCTTTATATCCATAGAAGTGTTATCACATAATTTTGCTTATATGTTACAGTCTCATGGCTTCCGAGATGTGCAGCCTCCAGCTGTCAATCAAAATGCAGAAGATACTGAAATGAACCCTCGCAAACGGCCACGGAGAGAAGAGGAGAAGTAATAGCGATTCAAAAGTTGAATGTTAAAAAATGTATGCTACATGAGAACAGTTGCATAGTGAATGTGCAACCAAAGGTAGCCTGAGAGACTCGTACTTAAATTCCAGCTCTGAACATTATTTTAACATGAAGACTGCAATATGCACATTTTTGTTGCAGGAAATTCCTTTGTGTATGGCATAATTTTACTTTTATAATAAAAATCTATGTTTTCTACAACAAGAGTCTTCAGCTTTTGGGGGGGGAGATGGAGAATACAACTCTTTTACTCTGGCTAGAAAACCAATAAAATGCAAGCATCTAATGCGATACATCTAACGACACAGGTCTCAGTCACTCATCTGGGTTTTTGTGTATCTGAATTTAACAAGGTTTCATGCAGCAATCTGCTCACATGCCTCAGACCAGGGCAGAAGGCAGTGGAGCTGCTGATGGATGCTTTAAGATAAATACATGCCTAAATGCTGTGCCAGATTGGGGCATTAGCCCTTACCTGCTGCAAAGTCCTCGATCAAGGACAATCAAAGCACTGTTTTGACCTTCTCGTTTATCTTGTAGTGGTAACAGTAGAGATGAAAGACTAGATCTGAAGGACAAAAGATTTAATCCAGCTTGGTAATTTTATGTTCCTATCTTAGTAAGTAAGAATATTTTATCGTCACTCAAGCTTGAACCAAACTGCTGCATAGCCCTTAACTTCCATGTTCTTTTTTTACCAAAGCTTTCAGATCTGGTTTGTTTGTGGCTTTAATAAAGAGAATACTCAGTCTTCTTACAACACCAGCAATATCTTAGCAGCTCCGGAATCTAAACCCAGTGAAAGAATGAATGTACACTGAAAATACAGCAGCTTTTTGTCTTCTTTTTATTAAAAGAAAACAAATCAATGAGATTATTAGAGGAGGAGAAAGGTACTGCAGTGTAAAATAGTAATTACTTCAACTATGAGAAGTGTTTGCCAGTACACGTGCACACATACGACCCCTTTCTGGTATAGTGCTTGATGTTATAGCTGAGGAAATTCAGCCAGCAGGCTAAACGGAGAATTCAAGTTGTGGGAGTCAGTATCTTTAATTTTTAATTTAGTAACACTAAACTGGCTTTGCCTTGAAACAAAATTAAGTGCTGAATTTGAGTCACAAAACCTCTCTATTCAAAAAGCTGCAAAAAAAAGCGGCAGTGATTTTTGGATCATTATGGCTTTTAGATATAAATTGCATAATAGAAGTACTAAAAGGAGAAATATTCAATTGCCATGCAGCAAACTGGGCTATGTCAAAATTTAAAAACTGAGTCAGGGAGAAGCTCTCAAACAAGCATGACATAGAGGAAGAAAGGCAGCAGGATTTGTGACTCAGACAAACATTTCAATGCAGGAGACGCAGGCAAACAAAAGGATCCTACCGCATGTGATGTCAGCAAGCAAATGCTCCATTTGGGAATAATAGCTTCCTACGTATTGCAGTGCAAGAGGAGGGGGAGCTAGCACAGTATACATGCCTACGTAGCCACAAGGAAAACCATCCATTAAGAATGTTGTAGTAATATTTTAAGAAGTGCTGCTGTTTACCAGTGATAGCTGCTATCCAATGTGTTTGATAATTATTGAAAAATCCATTTCTCTCAATTTATTGTGTTCTGGTTTAATATCCTCAATACATTCTTCCATGTGTGAGGAGAGTAAGGACATGTCTCCAATGTACTACTAATTTCAACTAACTGTGGTTTTTTTATTTTGTAGTAGAGTAGCATCCAGAAGCCCCAGCTGAGATGCTGATCCTGTTATACCACAATAAATCGTTTTATCTGAGTAAATGTTAGATCTTTCAGTATTCCAGGCGTCATTATCAAAATAAAAAAAATTGCGTAGTTACTGGTTAACAGTGGGAGTTACAGAATGTCCAGAGGAAACATTGGAGGCTCTCTATGCTGAGATTTTAATTTTTTTTTTTTTCATATTGAAGCTATTATAAAAATCAGCTCTGCAGACCAGAACTAGAGAGAAGGATCTGTTGGCGGAGACAAAATTAGATTAAATGAGCCAGATTTCGTTCTCATCTGCTGGAGACAAGGAAGCTGTTCCAGGCTTAGAATTGCATATAAAGAAAGAATTTGACCGTTGCCTCACCAATAAATCTTCCATGGCAAGTTGATATTTTCTTACGTGTGCCTGGAATTCTCTTGCATTTCACAGCTTCAGTGCACAACAGTGAGTGGCATGAGAATTTTGTGACTGCACAGAAAGTAAGATTCTAACTAGCCAACATCACAGCACTGAATCAAAACCAAACCAGGTTGTCTGATTTGCTGCTTAAGTCCCATTTTTCTGAAAGCCAAGAGCTTTAACTATCATGCTGAGTTTAGAATTACTCCATTTTGTAGGGATGACATTTACTTGTGGTGTAGGAACCTACTTCATCACCACAACAACAATACAGTGTCTACCACAGGGCTTGGCAACAGGAAAACATTGTGGTCACAGCATACTTCTCAAGCCCAGAATCCTGCTTTGAAACTCTTTAGTTTGGACAGGGAAAATAACAATTTATTTCTTCCTGATTTTATGTGTTCTGCACCTTTTCCATTATGAAACACTAAGAAACCAACTAGCTTCCAACTAGAATAAATTTAAGAAAACACAAAGAAGAAATAGCTTAACTGAAGGTAGAAGGTGTAGTAGCCAAGGTTCAAGTTATACAGTCAGTCTCATATTGAAGTTAATTACAAACTGGTTGACTAATGTGGAAGGAGATTCAGCTGGTAACCTGAATGTTGAATACAGTACTGAGAAAAGTATGTTTAAAATAGAACACCTATTTTTCTGTTGAATTTCAGTTGTTCTTCCTTTCTTTATTTTGGGGGGACTAAACTTAGAATCAGATTTATTCTAAGGTATTTCAAGGATTAACAACAAAGGTGAAATCCTTACTGCCTGCCTTTTTAACTCCACCCTTTTTATGAAAAAAAGAAGATATGAGAGTTGGAAGGACAAGTCATTGTGTTCCAGCTTCTCAGAAGAGATTGTCTTTACCATGCTCGGGATCATAATTACTTAGAATGGCACATTAAGCTCTATTATACTGTTTTAACACATGCCAATTCTATATGAAATGTATTTGATTAAGTTTTGAAGTATGGTTTGATGCTTTCTTGTCCTAAGACAGAGTACCTTGAAGGAAATTGAATAAACAGAGCGCTTACATTGCTGTAACACAAATATTACGGTAGAGTACATAAGGGTCATAATACTTCTTTTTACAGGATGAGAACCAGGGAAGTTAACCTGTGGTTCCCAAACCAGTTCAAGCACAACAGCCTTGCTAAGAGTGCGCACACAGGAGCCTGGCTGTAGGGGAATGTGAGACACTGGCTGCCGGAGCTGGAAGCGTCTTAGGGCCACCCAGCAGCCTGCCCAGCCCTCCTCCGCACAAGTCCTCCCCTCCACTCGAGGAACCAGCGCCAGCTGCTACCTGCTCCTGGGCTTCCCCTCACCCCGGCTCCCCAGGCTGCGTACTCAACGTCTTGTGGCTTCTAGCCACTGAGTCATTTTGGATGATTAGGGTCAGGAGGGTTGGCTTCCCTTGGCTAGTGCAGGATTTCTGCATTAATGTTCCATGCTGAAGAATGAAATCACCGGGAACTGGCCCCCTTCCCAGTACTGAATTTCACTCACAAGTGCACCCACTGTTAAACTGTAAACTACTGTCTTGCTTCCTACAAGCAAGAAATATTCATACAATATGCACTATCTATTTATTAGAGTGTCTAAGTTCTACACAGTTTTAACTATATCAATAGAAATAATAAATGGTATTAAAAGCAATAGTTCAATCACTATACAAGCAGTAAAAATGTTAGCTTATATGCTGAAAGGATGCATAGAAAAGTATGTATTTTACTAAGTCATTATCCAAGAATTATAGCTAATACTGTTCATTTTATTACAAGAATTACTTGCCATTGATTTAAATGGAGCCAGAGAAGCATCAGGATATTAAAAAAAAAAAAAAAGCACATTTCATTTTCAAACAATGAGAAGGGAGAATGTTTAAAATATAAGATAGACAGCAATGTATATAGAAAAGTAAAAAGGATACTCTACAGACCTCAATAAATGGTTCTAATTGGATCTGGACGCTTTTTGCAAAACCTCCAAACGTGCTGTTTGAATACTTGCTCAGCTTGGTATCTCACATTGCATTATTTTTTAGTTTTGAATTTATGACATATACTTCTAATGCTCTAATTTATTTAGTGTAAACCAGTGCAATTTTAGTGACACGGTTACAACTACACTTACTTAGTGATTCTTTTTGTGTTGTGTATGTTGCTAAAATAAAAAGTTCTGGACTGACGAACAAGTTGTCTCTTTAGCATGAAAATTATGCCTATGAAGTATAGCGTGTCAATATGAGATTGTAACATAATTTGTAACACCTTTTTTTTACCACATAAGCTTACTACACATTGGGCTGTAAATGTTATGGAATACATCACATAAATGTATCTCTTTTGAAGTCATTTAGTCATTCATTATTTTGTATAATTAATGCAAACTTCTGTGGCTAAATCATAGAATTTAAGACCATTCAAAGAAGTTAGCATCAGCTGCATACACACTTTAAAGTCTGTGAATCCTACCATTCTATTTTATCTGTATGCTTATAGCACATATATTAACAATAATAATGGCCAGGGTCTGGACACAACAGTGGCTGGTTTCTGTGATTCAGGTGATTGATTTTTTTTTTTTTTTAATAGATATTTCTAAGTAGGTGACTGTAAAATTCAAGGTCTTGTGACTGGAGCAGGGTATCACAAAATTGGGAATCTAATCTACAGTGAGATGATGATGAACAAGTCATTTAAAGTAAGTCTGCGAAAGAACCAATATAATTTTTTTTAAATCCCACTAGGCACCTGCCTTAAATTTTGCTCTCATTTTAGGATGAACTTCACCCTCCACCCCAAAAGGGCAGAATATGCACACTCTGTTACACCCCTAGAACAGAGTATAAATGGGGTTTAAGCAGTACACCATTTTGTATTGCCTCCTCTGCACAAAAGTGAGCTTCAGGCTTAGGAATCCCAGTAGTGCCATATTCACACAGTGTGGTACTGTGGGGCTTCAGCCTCAGATGAAATGTGTTGCAAAAATGGAAAGTACAGAGGAAGGGCCTGGCACAGTAAAACTGCCAGCAAGTTCTGTTGCTTGCTGATATCCAGGAGGTCCGTGCCCCTCATCTCCGTTTAGCAGTAAAAGGAAATTATGGTAATGAAGAATGACTGACTGCTGAAGTGGATCAACCTTACTAAGAAGATACTGGACGTTGGTGTGCTCCTGCCTGCAGAATGATCTCATGATTTGACAACATCCAGACCACATTACTAAGTGTTATGTGGTCAGCTGTGTTTTACTGCGGCAATCCCACGGGCGCTAATCTACAGGCACACTGCAATCAGTCAGTCAAAGATTTTATGATGTAACAAACTTTGTCTTTGCCTTTGTTAATAGGAAACAAGGTATGTTGTGCTCTATCTGCTTTGATGGTGTTCCAGACCTGTTCAGTCATTTTGAAGGGCTCGGCTTTTCATTAGTTTTACTTCCACATACTTTTCTCCAACAGATTTCCAAATCTAACTAAATAGGCATGGCCTAGTATCCTGTTTCTCACTATTGCTATTCAAAGACCCCCTTTCCTAAACAGGGGTATGAATGGAAGGCTGAAAGTGGAATTTTCCTTTGGAATGGGACTGGAAATTTCCGTGACAGCTGGAAGTGGGATTCAGGCCTGAAACACTGTGTTTTGCAGTGGATGTGGACATTTCAGAATAATCTTTGACTATTAAACTGGAAAAGCTGACTTGACCTCAAAAACTTTAAAAAAAAAAACCAAAAAGAGCAAGAGAAAGAAACAGAGATAAGGACTTTGTTATTTAAGAACATCCTAATACAGTACTTATTATGGTAAAGGAGCCAGTAAAACTGTAGTAACAGAAGTTATTGTGGTTTTTAAAACTGCAGTTGAACAAAGACTGAACCTAAGAAAATTAACTGGAGCTTGTCAACAAGAGCCTTCTCACAGTATTCCTTTCAATTTCTTGCTGCCTTTACTCTTAACCAACTGAAATTATTTCAGTGAATTGAACAATAATTGTCTCATTGAGTTTGAAGAGCTATAAAAGGAAGAGACAAATACAGTCACATTCACAAGATGACCAGTATTGATCATACTAAACATACAGAGAATTTTAATCTCTTCAACAGAGAGCATCATTTTATGTATTATCCCATATACAACACTACATTCAACAGTAGACGTGTCTTCAAAATGAGAACAGCCAAAGGCTTGGAATTACTTGCTTTTCTGGTGGTTTCACCTGACCAGGAAAACAGAATATAGCTTCTAAAATTACTTCTGGTTTACTGCAAAAGCCCTACTTTTTAAAGACATCACTTTAGAAAGGCAATTTATTTACCATTGGGTTTTCCTATTATACCCTTTTGTATGGTATTGGAGCATATATCATAGGTATATTAAATATTGTCAAATCATTCTTAATGCCCTTACATGTTTTCTACTTGTCAGCATACAGGAATCACTTCCAAAGGTTACAAAAAATGAAAAAGCACTTCTTTTTGCACTCCATACAATTCAGGTCACCTCCCCAAGGCCTGCTCAAATCCTGCTTATTTCTCACCAGCAAAATGAGAAAGAGGAAGACCCCATTTTAAGGCTAAAATAAAACAAATTTCTTCCAAAACAACACTGTAAAACCTTTTTTTTTTTTTTTAAATGCAATATGATGAAGCCAGAAAGGATACAAACACCTGGGTCTCCTTCTCAAGGCAGGTGCAAGTCTTATCCTCTATTTGACAATACGTTGCAAACCAATAATTGCAGACTCAAAACTTTATGAATTGTGCATTTATTCCATCCACCTAACCTCATCACATAGGAACCATTCATATTGCTGCTACCCAGCAATCCAGAGTGCACTGAGGCATTCTAAATTTAGCTTCCAGAGTTACTGAATACTGAAAACATTTCATAATAGCACCAAACACGCCTCTTACAGATTAGTGCTTTACTTGATAATACATTGTATTTAGAGCTTCCTTTTCTGGACAGCAGTAAGTAACAGTGTGGCTACCTTCTGTGGTAATTGCCCACCCCACTGTCTCCACATTGTGAAGTGATAGCAGGATCCTGGCTGCCTAACTTAGCCATACCACCCACAGCTACCATATGTTCCACACTGCAGGTTAATAAGAATGGTTTTTCACCTTTCCCTCCCAGAAACAAATGTCAGCATGGCTTAAAGCCATAAGCTCTTTATTTAATACTGAAGCAAAACAATACTAACTCGACTGCAGTGCCAAAACTTGACAAAGCATCCTGAGTACAAAGTTCTACTCTATTTCTTTTTAATTAGTGTCCTTTGCAATTAGACAAATGATGAAAAGCACACGGGGACTGCCAAGATGAATCAAGGACATCGGGTAACTTTAACATTTCAACATGAAACAGAGTAGGTATTACTCTCAGATACTCTTATGTACTGTTTGAAACAACTAAAAAAAACATATGATTAACAAAAATTTAAGAAAAAGACTATCCAAATGCTTTTGAATCTTTTCTTGGAGAGCTTTAATCGCTGTTTGTCACACAACATGAATCTAATCATACATCTTGTTGAATTAGCTGTTACTTCCCTAATATATTGTTATAATAGGAATGTTTAGAACTGAGATCATATTAGCCTAAGCTTATCTGGATTATAGTTTCTAAGAAACTCCAACTGCCTCTGAATTACTAGTGAAAAACAACTGATCATGAACTTAAAACTGCTTTTTTGATACTTGCACAGATATGCATTCTCTTGAGGCTTGTGACTCACTGATGAGGCAGTCCACACAAACCTAAAAAAAAAGACCAACAAACAAAATCCACCAATGACATCATCAGCTGCAACTGCGGGCTATCCCTTCAAAAAAGAACTGCAATGTTATTTACCCCTCAAACCCACCTGGCCTTCCTAAATAAATGAATGTTGAATTGAAAATACAGAAATGGTATACTAAAAAAAAGTGCTTGGAGATATTCTTTCAGGAGAAGCTATGCAATTTTCTGTTGCTTTAATAGCTTTTGGCTGTGAAAGACTAACTGTGACAATCACATTTTTAACTCTCAGGGCTTTTACATATTCACAAGATTGCAATATGATCAGTCAGTGCAGTTGCCGGAAATATTCTAAAATTAGTTTGGCTCCAAACTAACAACTCACCAAACAGAAGACAGATTTACAGCAGCACCTGACACGGAGAGGTAATTACTACAATGCAGAGAACAACAGGTTTCAGCAAGCTACTGTCCTTGTTACAATCCATTAAAAGTTGAGAATATTTTTGCATATGAGGCTTGTGACTTGGCCATTTTTCAAGGCATGTCTGACATTAAGGCTACCATTCCCTCCCAGGTGTACAAAGCTATTTTAAATGTCTGGCAATTAGACCTGTTCATTGTTGGTATTTATGGACCTGACAGCTCCGAAAAGAGCTTTTCGGCAGCAATGACTAAAAGAAGCCCCAAAATGCCTTTCACAAATGAAAAGCATTTATTAGACTGCGGTGGAATATCAGCTACGGTTTGTCTCCCACTGACTGGCTGCAACTTCTAAGTTTCATTCGGTGTGACATCTTCAGCTGCTTCTGAACGCCCCTTTGCCGTGGCATCGCATGGGTAGATACCACGTAAGGCACCATCATTTAGGAATCCGTATGGCTGCTCACAGGCCGATCTCGAACGTAAATCAGCGTCACAGGTTTGGCTGCTAAGCCTCGGAAATGGGTAAATATGACCCCCGAGCTGCCCTTCCCGGGAACAGGGGGGGTACTTCGAAAGGCGGGGGTTGAGGAGCCGGGGGGGGGGGGGGGGGGACCCACACCCGCCCACCCCC
>JANZLQ010000089.1:4014012-4093954 GCA_026212715.1 Elanus axillaris | reverse complement strand
CCGCCCCCCCCACCCCAAGCTTTGATAGGAATAGGTATAGTTGGTATCATTTGTATGTTCAGGTTTACTTTCAGTGATTTTGGTGGTACAATGTTTCGCTTTCAAATATTCATTTAGAAACAACTTTAGCAAGATTAGAAAGTAGGCCTATTTGTGTTGAGATTTGCCAAAGAAGGAAAGTAAAATAAAAATAAAATTTAATGATATGTCATCTTAAGTGCTTAACTAAGGCGCTGATAGCAAAATGATTATTTTGAGGACTGCAAAAATCTTGCTCTGACTTTGAACATAAAAAGAAAAACTTTTAAGGACTGCCCTTTTAGATTTCTTCAGAGAATACTGTGCAACACTCACAGAACATTATAGATCCCAAGTTTAGGATTAAAAACTGCAATATTTGAAGTGAGATTTAAAAAAAATAAAAATTAATCCTTTGTTTGTTTTAAAGAGAGAGGGTATTTTTTGTTTAGGTTGACGTATTCCCCACAGTTTTGCTGTGAAAAATCAAGAAAGGCAATGTAGGGTCAACCTTTTAACATTGGAATTATGTGGACAGTAAATCAGAATGGAGTTTTTGCCCCTCAACTTGCAATTTTAAGCTAAAGAGGAAGAACTTTTCATGGTAATTTTACATGAGTAGAGATCTTTTTTTATAAAGTAACCTCTTAACTTAAAAACAATATTATGTCTGCTGTCTCCATCACTAGCGAGTGAAGAGACTGTATCCTCTCCCTTTAAAAAGCAGACGTACCTGGTTTTAACTTGTTTTCTTAACCCCTAGCGTATGAAATCTGGCATTGTTGTCACTGTCTGTAAGTTGAAATTCATATATTATGCTAGACTGGCTTTCTTAACATCATATTAAATAGGCTGTGATGTTTTATTCTTTTATTACTTGTCTTTTATCACCTATTCTCTTGGTTGCAATCTCAAAGCCCTTTTAGGAAATATAATTAGCTACTTGCCACTTTTAATATTAATCACCAGGACCAACAAAAAAGAAATACCATCCTTTTTAAGACAGTACTTGTTTCATGTTCTTTTGTGAGGTTTTACAATGGAAATCATGATAATGTGGGCCTGTGCTCACAATAAATGACTGGCGTAGATATTCGTTGTACCTGTTTGGGGAATTTTCTAATGGTTCATGAGGAGGTTTGACAGAAACCATTAAATTGCCCACCCCCAGCCCTGTTGATGATTTGGTTCTGTACCGTAGATTGTTCCTGGGTGACAGCATGACAGTGCTGTGGCTGAGGCAGGTTGTAGCTGTGTTAATGTCTCACTGGAGCCCCCTCCAAGATTAGGAATCTCTTCCTGAGGGTAGTTATTGAGCTGACTGCTGCCAGCCATGTGCTACAGAGTGAGCAACAGTGGCCTGGAGTCCTAGAGACTTGGCAGCGAGTACCGCGCTGTGCCGTGAAGCTGTAGAGCTGTGGGGGTGTGGCTGCTCATGCCGACATCCTCAGGCCCAAGGGATTTTGGTCCTAGAAATCATGGTGCTTCTCTGTAAAAAATTTCTAAAACATCTCGTAGAAGTGTATGCAGAAAGTTGGGAGAACTTCAGTATTGTTATTAATGCCTTATTACTTTTTCAAAGAACCTACTGTGAAATTCAACCCTTGTATTGGATGAAGGTGATGTCACAGCATATAGAGATGGGCACATTTCATACACTTTAGACTGGAAATCATTGTAATCTACAAATAGGTGGTATTTAGTGATAATCACTGTCAAAACAAAACTAATGGTGTACACAGTCAGAGATCCTTTACGTTCTTTTTCAGGCATCTTCAGTTCACGCTCCCACGCTTTTAAAAATACTGAATCAAATCAGATATTTCAATACTCCTTTTAAAAAAAGAGTATCAGCTAAAATGAGCTATTTAAATTGCAGATTTACATTTTGTAATGGTTAACATACATGGTGACATTTCAAAACGTACTAATTTATGATTAAAGGGATGCTGAGTGCAATGGTGACTATGCTTGGAAGTTGCTTTATATAGCATTAAAAACAGTCTTAGTGAACAGATTATGGGAATGTATTTGCTTTTATTTCAATTAATGTTGCTAGTAGTACAACAAATTAAAGGGAATTAATTTTGCTAGGAGCTTTTCACACCAAGATTTTTTTGACCCAAGAGCAATTTGCATAGATTCTACTACTGCTAGTGAAGCTGTTTGCTTTTGCATACAAATTGATTGAAGAATTAGATCTGTGTTAACATGTTCTTCTTTTGGACCTTATATAACAACTGTTGAAACTAGATTGAGTTATCAAGAACGAATGTATATATGAATCTGTATAATAAATCTTACTTGTAACATGTTTTTCAATTATGAGATACTCAAAAACCTTTGACTAACTAAAATCTTATTGGCCATCTTGTGAAACTAATATTCACTCTATCTTTTGGATGTGATTAGCATGTTAGGCTTCATTCCTTTAGAGTTTGTTTAGTAATTGTTGGGGTTTTTTTTGCACAAAACACTGCATAGAATATTTTTTTATCCTTAAAATTCCTCATTGTAATTACCTTCAACAACGGCAGAGTATTTCTCCACCTGTACTTTGAAGAAAAGATAGTCTACTTAGTTGTGGTTCTTTTCACAGAAGATTTAAAAAAATATTTTTATTGATGTTAAGGTTAAACTTTTAGTTTGCTTTACAGTACATTAGTAGAAATTTCAGTGCCTTGACTGTTCTGTCGCTGGTGTATGCTCTCATTTGTTTTTTTGCTGTCTTGCTAAATTGCTTACATGACCACATTAAAAGCAAAAGCAACAGGGCATGTAGTACACAGATAATGAGAGTACTATTTATTCCTATATTTGATGTCATTCTGAAATAATCTCTGGCTGTTCTGCACCATTTTCTTTCTTCACATTGTTTGGTGCGTACCGTTTTTTGGTTTGCTTCCTCCTAGGAAGTATACTTTGTCACTGACTAGGAAAGATACCTGAAAAATGAGATGAAATGGAGTTAGCACTTTAAAACATGAGATGTTCTTTGAACCATGCTGCAAGACTGTCTTACACAATGCAATCACAATTATGTAATGCAAATGGTTGTAAAAATAAATGTGTCCTGGACAATGTGTCCATGATGTGTTACTAACCTATGACATGCTACTAAACTGTAAATGGTCATTTCTGTATATTATAGTGTAAGTCCTCATCTTTGGTTTAGCTGAAATCAACCAGTAAACAAATGTTCTAGATTTTTGTTGTTATAACATACTAGTGATTAGATAAAATGAATGCAAGTTGCAGACTTGTTTTACAGAAACATTTCATTAGAACGAAACAATGTTAGTGGCCTTTAATAAGACATTTTATAAAGAAGTATTCATCAGAGTCATAAATTAGAACTGCATGGGAAATAGCTGCCCTTAGGTACTTCAATAATTAATACAGAAGTTAAACGAGTTAACTGGATTGTAGGATTACCTCAGTTTACATTTATATTGGACGGAAAACAGCTAAAGGCGACTAATGATTGAGTAACTGAACCAACAAGCTGTAGTGCTCACCAGTTCTGAACTCTGCATGCAATCAGTTGAAAGGTTTGATATTTTTTGTTGATAGGGCAAGATTTAAAAGTTGACTGCTAAACTTTGATCATGGGAGAACGTGCTTGGGTGCAGACAAGTATGAATTGGGAAACATTTGCACTTTCTTGTGGCAGTAATTACAATAAAAGGAATATTTGATTAATTCAGTAAAATTGTGGGTAGCTCCTTAAAGTTGATTTTTCTCAGAGGGTATGGTTTTGAAGCTATTTTTGCTGGCCTTTTATGATCCAGTAAAGTCTGTTATATTGTACCTAACAATTTTTCAAGTTTGGTTTCTTTTGCTTTTCATTTACAATAAAGAATTTGAGTACTTGCTCTCATTTGAGAATATGAGCTTTTCATAGGCTCTGTACTTCCATCATGACATAACTAAAAATAGAAGCAGCATTTAAAAATAGGCCTTGGCATTTTAACTTCTTGGCACTGTCTCTAGGGCTGTTCCTTTCACCTCAGGCTATGACCTTCTTACCGAGGTTCAAAAATCTGAAATGAACGTGGTAAGTTATTCTTCATTAGTGTTATGAACACTGTAGTCTACATGTTATATTAAATAGCTTCTAGAATGTTTCTGTTACTTTCAGTCCTAGCTTAAAGTTATGGAATGGTGAAACCCCCACGTTCTAGTTGAGACATGTTTTCTTTTTCTGTTTCTCAACAGAGAAAATATTAGGTAACTAAAATTTGGTTTTCTGTGTATACTAGCTTTACATGCAATGAGCTTTTGCGCGATTAGACTAGATATTGCTTGGTTCTTTTAAATTTTTATATATATTTTTTTTTTAAGAAGGTATTTGGCTTATTAATTTGTAATAGATCACCTGAAAATCAAGGGAAACATTCAGCTCCTATTGGAACCTATGGGCCCAGCTGAGGACAGTGGTAAACTACCTAAAATTCCTACCTGCAAAAAAAGTAGGAATTTAAACCAATAAGCTAATATAAACTAATCATACACACTTTACATATACAGCATGATATATATTCTAATCTAAAGCTTTTACCAATTTTTTCTATAAGTAGTGTAATTCTGTTTAAGTCATCAAATCATTGTGTTTGAGGCAAATATGATTGAATGCATGTATTTTATATATAAAGGTCCCTATCTTAAAAGAGTTTATGCTCTCAGCTGTCTTATTACCACTTTCTTCTCAAAAGCTGTGTAAAAACCTATATGTTAGGTAATGAGAAGTCAGAAGCTCAGTATTTCTAGAGATTAGGAGGAACACTATTGTCTGGGGAACAGATATGCTTTCTGCTTGCAGAACATGGGTGCATTGGGTTGTTCTTAGTTCTGCTTTCTCATTGGAGTGTACTCCACAGAGATAAGGGATATATCTATTATAAAATGAATTTAATCTCTCCTCAGCAGTCCAAAAATGTTATGTCAGATTTTAGAAGAAAATGAATTGGTCCTAACCTTAACATTCAAATGTTAATTGTTGGTGAAAGTGCCCTCAACAGAAATGAGCATTGGTATAAATACTGTGCTGAACTACTAAGGTTAGTCTATGTGAAGTTCAAAGAAACATCTGTTATAACAGTTAACAGAGATCTTGGATTTTTACTGAATATTTTAAAATTTTGACACATGGAAGTGATTTTAAAGTAGTGCTTGTACATATGATTCCTCTGTGATCGCAAAGAGTAGTAACCAATAGTAGTTTTGATGTGCCCAAAAAGGATTAAATTTGAGCTGTGTTCATGTCTTGGAAATCTAAAGAGAAACTGATATATATTATTAATTTACGATATCTGATAGATCAGAAGAGAGAAAGAACTCCCCTCTGACCAAATACTGCACATCCTTTAAAAATAATAAAAAAAAAGTGTGAACTCTTTTCTCTGGTCCTTAACCTTTTACCTCAATGGTATGAACTGTGTAAAATCCATGAAAATAATTGTCTTCCATATAATCAGAAGGTTAGAGTTATCACTGTGTAACACTTGTGCAATTCCCATTGAAATAAGTGGAGGAAAGAAGATGCAGTTTCCAAGAGAGTTTGACTGGGGATGTATGCCCAGGCTACCTGGTTGGAGAGGAGAAATGAGCCTATATTAAGTAATGTGATCCTCTTCCCCAGTGCATTGTTCATTTGAGAATGAATTTTAAGTGGTTTAAACTTTCCTCATTGGTGTTAACCTTTTTCAGTTTGACTGATTATGAATGACCCAAATGATCATATAGAATACTTAAAATCTTTCTAATTACCTTGTATACTAATTTTAGAAAAACATTTTTTGGATATTAGATATTTTTTGTTTAGCACCTCACAAAACTGAATTGGTACAATTCACATTCACTTTGGATTTCTAAGTGCTGATGCTGTTCATGACACACAATACAGTCATTTTTAAAAACATCATACAAGTCTCGGAGTTCTAAATCTAGCTCTGGAGATTAAAGAAAAAATAGGTTTTCCTACAAAATTACCAAATATTCTAAAATATTTCCCCCCAAACAAATCTTACAAACTCTCTCTCTGTCTTAGGAGATGTGAGAAGAAAGATGTGTCAACAGGGAGTCAGAACAGGCATTTTTCATTATCTAGAATCAAGGTATATAGTAGAATACAGTAAATGTGAAAAATACTTCCTAAATTTAGCCTAACTAGTTGAAAATTTAAAGCAGAAAGCAACAAAATCTAAATATTTTTATTATTTTTTTTTTTAAAAGGTGTTCTATTTCTTTTAATTCTAGATGAAACAGATTTTTTTAAAAATTACAAAATATATAATTTACTTAATAAAAAGCTGGTTTTGCATTAACATATTGAAAGCTTTTCAGTTTAATTTATTATCCTCTGAAAACTGATGAAGTAATGCAATTTCTGTTTCCATGCTATGTCTCTGCATCTTAACAGGAATAAAAACAAAGGTTGTAACAGCCCAAGAAATGTTATAGTAAGACACATGTGTTTGTGTGTATCTATATTTACTTGTCTGTCTAAGATCTCTTAAACGCCACATTTTGATCAGTACCTTTATGAACAAAAATCAGCTAGCCAAACAGAAATTCAGAATAAGAAGGGAGTTTCAAAATACCTTGCAGTCTTATTCTCTTTATTATGGAGTGAAGCAAAATATTAAATCTGGAAGTAACACCTTTGGGGGAGGTAGAGTGTTTTTTGTTTTTAATTCTGAGAAAATTGCCATCTGAAATAACGGTAACAAAAACATCTGTTGAGGAAGTACAGAAAGAAAAAGGAAAGCACTTTGAGGAAGTCCGCTTTATATCTGCAAAGATATGAAAAACAGCTAGTCAGGTAGCATGAAATAATAAAACAGAAAGAGGAAGAAAGAATTAAATAATATCACAAACTGAGTGACCCACCCATGTTCCGTCCATTCATTTCTTAGAGAATTGTTGTCAGTCTGTGAAATGGGTCTGCAAAACGGAGAAACTCATCAAAGTTTTTTATAACCCCTGTTTTATCATAGCAAACTTGCTAAGCTGAAAGTTGGCTATGTGCTGCTGTAGTTATACTTACTTTGACATCATTGCAAGATATTAGCAGCTATACTGTTACTTTAGGTTAGAGAAAGATCTGGTACTTTCTCTTATGCTCTTGCTTTCGTGTGGGTTGTTATTAATATCTTGTTACGAGTTACAGATGCTTTTCAGGGAGCTGTTCTAGGCTTCGCTCAAAGGTTTCTTGGAAAGACTGATAAAACAGTTCAACTGTCTCCTTTTAGTGGTGAAAAAGGGATGACACCATTCTATTCTGCCTGTGGCCATCTAGCACATAGAAAAGACAAGATTATGAGGTGTTAAATAAGGGCAAACCCCCTTTTTTTAAAGAGCTAGTTCTATTTCTATAGGCTGGGGGAAAAAAGAAACCAGCATTGTTTGTTAAAACTAACAAGTAAATAAAAGCATAAGATCATATAGTATTTTAAATACTATGTTCCAGCAGAACATTTTCCTCATTTTCCAGTCTGCTCACTACTGCAAAAACTTAAAAATGCAGTATCTTCACGTTATTGTGGTAGCCTTGTGGTGTATTCTATAATGGGATCTTGAGGGATTTTGCATTGATATGCATCCGAGAGTTGTGTTAGTGGTTACAGTAGAATAAGGATTCAGAGATTTTGCTAGAAAAAAAGATTGCTGTGAAATCGATCTTGTGAAGATAGTCAAGAAAACTGAACAGTGTAAATCAGTGAGATATTTTACTAGAAGCAGTACCATAGAATTGTATCTAGCTAAAGTGTCTGTCTAGACTCTTGAAATACATTCTGTGGGAACTTGTATTTACTTTTCTTAGTTCATTTCTGGTGACAAAACAATGTTATCCACTGGAGCAGTAGGGAATATGAGTTGCTAGTCTCATTTAGAGCAAGGTTAAGTGACATGATAAAATTGATTACAGTGAGAAGTCTAAAATAGCTACCTGTGTAGTAATTGGTAGCAACAATAAACATGGAAAGTTTCAGGAAAATGCCAAGCTAGACAATGTGTATGGAGGTTAATTCACATTTTCTCCATGTCAAGACCTTCCAAGTTATGTCAAAGGAAGTTTGGGCTAAATAAAAAGGCACAGGATATAACCCTCAAAAAATTGTTACTTTAAAATCCAAGAATAAACTAACACATCCTGTAGTTTCATAAACCCTTATGTTTCAGAACTGTATTAATTAATTTACCATATATTTACCCTTCTTTTTGAAGACGACAATTTGTTTTACTTTTCTGTTCTATGAATAAGGAAGGATAAATACATAAAACTGGGCAGGAGGTTGGAAGAAATTTATAGTTTAAAAAAAAAGGCAAATAAATCTTGATTTTAAACATAAAAAAAAATTCCTCTCAACCTAAGAAAATCCTTTTCCTCCTTAATCTTTTCTCCCCATCTCTCCTCCCCCATCAAATTTTTTTCATGTCTTTCTGTAGTTAAAAGACAATTATATCATGCTGCTTGGAGAAGGAGAAGGGGCGTCAGTCCTTTAGCTGTAATGAAAACTTGTGACATCTTTTAGAAGGTTAGATGCCTAGCTGTAAAAAAAGACCGTTGAAATTTCACCACTGGTAGTTATACTACAAATGCTTAATCCTTTGCTTTTCAGATTTTTTTGTGAGTAAATGTATGGGGTCTTCTAGACTGCTCTTGAGAGATTTTATTTATTTATTTATTTATTTTTAAATCTGTGATATCCAAATTCTTTCCTTTTAAACATTTACATTGACATTGATGGGTACTTTGAAGATTCAAGAATTCCTTCAAGTCTAAGTAAAGTCTCTCTCATCACTCAAACCCTGAAACATAGTTCTTCAAGGAGATCGGTGATAGAATCTGTAACAGAGTAAATTTAACTGGAGTTGTTTCCTGACATATGTAGAAGTCACCAATTAACACTTCAAGAATAAAGGGACAGAATGAGAAAATGTAATAGACAGTGTCAAATGAAAATAATTTGACAAAATTGTGGGAGTCATTAGACGATCTGAGACATCAGATCAGCTGAAACACTGCTAAAAGTAATTGCTAGCATCCTCAGTCCTTTAGTTGGTAACTTGCTAACTTCATACCTAATGGGCTGTGTTTAAACATCTAAGTAAAATGTTGATTGAACCTAACAACCTAATCTGTTCCATTTGAAGTCTGGACAGCTGAAATCGATGTAAACTAAAGGACTGATGCCCCTTCTCCCTCTCCAAGGTGAAAAACTGTATATTCTATTTGATTCCTTGGTGAAAACTGCACATTTTTTCTGAACCATATTCACTTATTTATTCAATAATCTGATTGTCAAAAGTAGCTATAGTGCAACAGCTTTAATGTTATTACTGTGGATTTACAGAATTGTAATCTTTCTTAGGGTTCACCATCCTCTTTTATCAGTGTTGAATGTTTCTTCCATGACAAAGAAAGTCTAGCAAGGTAAATAAATGGTCCAAATTGTTTTGTTCAACCAACGTTTCTGTGTTCAAACCAGCTATAGATGCTTTTATACTTCCAGGAACAGTTTGAAAAGATAAATCTGTCATCTATCATTCTCTATCAGTTCCTCCTCATGTTATTTTACCGTTTTATAAATGGGAGATAAGAATTTATCATAGTCTAGAATTCTCATAAAAACCAGAAGTACATTGACGTAGCAAGCTACTGAAGAAACTGGTGTTAATGAACGTTGGTTGCTGCTTGTTGGAGATTGCAAGGAGGACAATGTACTTAGTTTCAAAGGTCAAAGACTGCAACTAATCTACTAATTCCAGCCCCCAAAATACATCAGTTTGGTTGGAATTGGTAATTAGTAGATTTGTTCTTTCTGATATGTAAGAGGAATTCTGCTTGCTGCTAGCAGAATTTAAGTGTGGTGTGATATGTTGACTTAGTATCAAAATTTGCAGCTGTATTAAATATACTTGTAACTCCCCGAATTCCATGTTCCAGCCTACATGCTTGGATATCCTGTAAAAGAAAGCATTTCACAGGTATTCTTTTGCTTCACAGATTAATATGGTTTTTCTACCTCCTGGATCCAAATATAGTTTACACATGTCTGTTGTGTGAATACAGTTAATTGTATGAGGATGATGCTACTCTCTGTATTTGCAGACGTTAATTATTCATTTGTTATAATCATAATCTGAAAAAAATATACACAGATAAGGCAATGATTTTTAAAACAGCACTGGTAGCTAGATACATGGCTGATTAATTTTACTGTAACTTTTACTATTGCTTTCTGTGCATAGTTATAAAACCATTGCAGTACTATCAATGAAAACAGTAGAGCCTACTAGTGTTAGTATGAGTAGAAAATATAAGCTGCTAGTCTCACTTAGTGCAAAGATAAAGAAATTTTGCAGTGAGGTGTCTAAAACTGCTACCCTTATCATAACACTGGTGGGAACAACAAACCAGGAAAGTTTCTGAAAAATGGCACCATAGACAAAGCACTTTAGGAAGTGTTACCGTTGATATCATGCTTGAAAATGTCTTTCAGATTATTTTATCTCTGCAAACTATTGGCCAAACCATGGTGTTCAATAAAAAAAATAAAGCACGCAAATACACGCCTCAGATCCTGTCTATGATGGCTTTTACCTATACCCAAGAAACTAAACAAGTCTGCCCATGCTCACCAATAAGATCAAAATAGTTTCCTTAGTTAAAAATAACATGCTTGTAAGCATACTAAAAAATAGAAAATCAGTTAATTCATATGTTAATGTGTATATGCAAGTTCTTGTGCTGATTTGTTTTGTTCTGAATTAAGCGTGCAGGAAAATTCTGACAAAGGATAGAGTTTTCCTCTAGATCATATTTCAGAGAATGCCATTTGAACATAAATAAGCTCTACAAGCTCTAAGTTGATTTATATCACTGGAGTATAAAAGAGGAAGTGAAGGGTCTGAGGTGATGTCTCAGTCAGGAGTTAGGCCTTAACACCTGCAGGGAATAGACTTCTCACTGAAGTGTTTGAGGCACCTTATTGAATGCCTATTTATATATAAAAATAGCTCCATAGTGATAATATGTAGTTAAAAGCTGGTTTGACTACATGTGACTCTAAAGCCTTTTCCAGTTTTTACTATGCTCTTAAACTTTGCCAGATTTGCTCCTGTGACATCACTCTGAGCTGTCATCTCCCTCTTTCTGAAAAATATCTAAACTTGAAGAAACAAATCTGGATGGTATATAATCCTACATAGCTACACTGAATATGAATTCTTCCTATCGGTTACTTCTCTATTTGTATTAATAAGTTTCATTCAAGCCCTATTGATCTCAATTAACGGTTGAAATTAATAATTGACTTTCGCTAGCTTAAGGCAAATTAATCTCAAGGCACTGCAGTAGATTGTACTCACTTTCTGTTAGTGAACTTGGTGATCAGGTTCAGTTAGAATCCAAGAGTGCAGCAGCAGGACTGTATCCCAATATCTTAATGTGACAGCTACCAAGGGAATTACTTTCTGAAGCAGAAGAATGGAAACTGGAAACATTGAGGGGGTGGATGCAGACAGATGTGACAGGATTCTAAGAACCTGGGATTCCTGATGGCGTAGGCCTTCAGAGACCACCCACTGAGCTTTGGCAGGTAATAATCTAGGAAATTATAATACACTTACTTTAAATGAATGTGTTGAGATGTCTGATCTGAGATCTTCATTACACATACAGGAATGCTTTTGCTGCTAGAGCTCTGTTATTTTACCAAATTCTGTTGAAGATGAGAAAAGATTTTAGAATGGATTTTGTAATGATGTTAGCATCCAGTTAAGTGAGTAAAAGTATGACCAAATTCTACAGAAGATAGCATCATGATATTCCTATAAAAGAAGAAAATTCAGTTAACTTAGAACTGCTTTTACTGAATGGTACTGGCATATATCCTTGTGCTCTGCATGTGTGTGCCTATGTGGGTAAATTATATTGTAAAAATCTGGCATGCAGAAGAATCATTGTGACTGAAGATCTAAGATTTAATCCCCGCCCCGTAATGTTTCTCCAGAAACTTTTTTCAGCAGAGTAACTCTGTGCAAATGATGGCAATTACTGTTTGTAAGCATTTAAAATAAGGTGTTTGCATTGTATTACGTAGCCTCATTCCTTTGTCACAAAGCCACCAGACAGATTTTCGTCTTACAGCTAACCAGATTAGGCATTCTGTCTAGATCTCTGTATGCTGTTACAAAAGCATTCCATCTTCTCCCCCTCCCGGTTATTTCGAATCTGGAATATAAAGCAGTATGTATGTAACTGGGGAAAGAAGTGTAATATATTTATTGGTGGCAAGGGAGTTCAACCTCTAGTGGGGCAAATGGCAGTGTGCATAATGAGGTTCATAGCATAAGATTTAGTAGCATTGTAAAGGAATTCCTGTCAGAGTGTGGCTCTGATAGGACTTATCAAAGAGTACATGCTACTTATCTATCTTCGGCAGAGAACGCTAACTCTGTTTAACTGTCAGCGCATCTATAATCCTTCCAAGTCTGGAATTGTTGATAGGGTGCCAAATATCTTGGATTATGTATTGTCAGTAAGAGTGAGATCTGTGATTGTAATATCAAAGCGAATGTAGCTATTTAATGAAATAATGCTGAGCTTTTAATATGGCATAACATAAACCCAGATTTATTTATTTTTTCATTTGGTAATGTGAGCCATTTCCGTTTGTATTGGAGACAGAGAGATAAAGACTTTCAGGATTACAGCTACCTATGTACAGATAGATAGCACAGACAAAACTAGTGAATTTTTGGGTTATTTTTGCATGATGGAAGTCCTAATAGACACACTGTTGAAATGTTCTGGTCAATTAGTACCTTTGTGGCATTATGAACGTGGTATTAAATACATGGGAGATGAGACAATGTTATAGCATTCAGCAATGAAAAAATAATATCAAATAGCACAAAACAGCCTAGAGCTGAATGGTGTAATCAGCAAGTAGGCTATTTTAAGTCTGACTCTCCATAAATGAACATCTGTCTGTTTGCTATTTTATATTTAAAAGCATACACACAGAGACACAAGCATACACACAGACACATGCATACACAGGCTCTCTAAATAAGTATATTTTAATTTAAGGGCTGATAGAGACTCTTGTTTCTTTCTTTAAAACTGAAGTCCTGTGTTAAATCTCAGAACAATTTCTGCCAACTGCAGTACCAGGGGTTAGCTCAGGGGTTCTTTCACTTTCTGGTGGTTGTTCCTGCTCCCCCTTCCCCAGTCAGTGCTCATCTAAAATTGCATATTGTTGGCAGTTCTACCAGTGATTTACGTGGTAGTGACAGTCACATATGAAGAACCAGACTAATGCTGCCAATTCATGCCATCTCAGTTCATTGCCAAATGAGTAGATGCTCATCACTTTCAGCTCTCTTGATACAGCTGCCATTAACTTTTGACATTCTTACTGTGAAGACTGCAGCACCTTATATCCTTACCTATTTGTAAGATATGTCTGTTAACAGAAACATTGAAAGCAGGTGAATAATTCTTGTCCCCTACCCAAAACAAAAAAAACACCTCTTGAACCTTTTTTTTTAGTTTACCCATAACAGCCCTTGGGCGAGTAGCTCCTACCAGCCTACATTTTTCTTCATTTCCTTTTCAACTCAAGGGTAATAGCAGTTAAATCTAGTAAAATAAATGTTGATTGATGGAGTTTATTCATCATGCCAAGCTAATGAGGCATCATAAATATATTTTTGAATGTGTAAAATCCATCGGGGTAATTGCTACATAAAAGATACAGTGTCTTGATTCACTTGTCTTGGAGTCAGGAACTAGCTGAGCGAGTCACTGTTGATTCAGATTTTTTCAACCTGCAATGGTGCAAATAGATTCTTTTTCAAAATTCTCCAGAGGAGAAACGTGACAAAGCAAGCCTGTCTGTTTTTTGAGTTTATCCCCAGAGATGCAATAAAACAGCGGAATCAGATCCAGAATTTCAAGATGTAAAATAAATTAACGTTTCCATTTCTCTTTTGCTGACACACTTTGTTTACAAGATCTTGGCTGAGAGTACTTTTGTAGCTCATCAATGTCCTTTTTTCACTTACCCATGTTTGCCACAGAACTGGTTTCTGTTCTAAAGAAAAAGAAAGGGTTACCTGTATCTGTTATACTGTATATTGATAATAAAACAATGATCTTGACCTATGCATAATGTGCAAGTCTGCAGTTAGTGGTGAGAAAATGTCTGCCAGTGTTTAGAAATGTTTGTCATAATACAGGGAATTACAAAGGCAAGTGGTAGGCTGGAATTCCTTTCACATGGGCTGCTTGTTTGCATCTTAACTAGATACTTCCTCATTAGTCCGAGAAACGCAGGTCGAAGAACCCCGTCAAAATCTGGTCATCTTGCTTCTGTGTACTGCTGTTCACCTCCAGGAAATCTGGGTTGACTGAGTGAATATGGACTCTTTATTAATGATGAGTATTATTTGTGCAGGGAGAAGCAAATTAACCTTTACTTGCAAAAACACCTCACTACAGTGCATGTGTATTAAATCAGTGAAAGGTTTGTTATTCGTGTTGATATCTTACTGCGTTTTGCAAAGTTCAAGAGAATAATATTTTAACATCGTATTCCTTTGGGTATGATGATCACACTAGTTAAAATTTCCTGTAAATTGAAATGTTACTTTTAAGGTCATTGTTCTTTATGCATAAGAATGGAAAGAACATGATGCATTTGTAATGGAAAAGAGCATTGCGATGGAAAATGTCAGCCTAAATTGTTCCTCTCGTGTATACAGAGGTTCTGATGTCAAAGGTAAATGTTCTGGTATTAAATGCCCTGGAATTTCTTTAGCTATAGTAAATGTTTTCAGACTCAGCTGTTCTCTTCTGAGTATCAGCATGTCTGATTTGGTACTCGGTTACAAGAACCTGACACTAGCATTTATCATGAACAGGAGAGCCAGGAGCAAAACCAGTGCAAGTGGCAACATCTTGACTTACAAGAGAAAATTTTCTTGCTGTCCTTCTTCCCCCATTCAGGTTTTAAATTACCATTCTGTCTTGGGGAAAAGTGTGCAGATGTCCTTCTAACCTAGGGATAGTATGAACAATTCAGTGCAATAAATTAAAACAGAAGGTACAGGCTCTTAAACTGGATTATAAAGTAGTTCAGTTGATCATCTTCCATTAGCAAAAACTTGAAATATATCTAAGTGTTTTGACCCTAGTTTTCCTGGGGTGGGATGGGATATGACTATGAAACTGTGGCACTTACTCTGTAACTGTGCTAAGTTATTGGTGGATTGCTACAGCATCTCACTTAGGTGTCATGACTCAGGTTCATGAGAGCTGCAGTCTGACATGTTGAACTGGAGTTTAAGCTGACAGCACAGGAATAGAGGCCCTGTTTCAGTGCAGCTCTGCTCTGTGTGGAGTCCAACCACAGCCCACATGAAACATGAGTGATTACATTAGATGAAACGCAGATTAAAGGAGCAATTCATGTCATGGGATGAATGCAGAGGAAGGAAACTACATCTCAGGGCTTGTGTTTTAAGAGTGCGGAAGTATGGTTAAGAAAATCTTTTCCAAAGTCCGTGTTTCCATTTTGCCTGCTATCTTGCCTCCAAAGTAGAAGAAACACAGATTATTATTTTGTTGTAGCCTGGAAGAAGTTTAGGTGAAAGTGCAAAGGAGTGTATGTAAATTACCACAGGCTTCTTTTTGTGCTTGTTTTGAAAACGCTAAACAAGGAGTGTTAATGGTATTTTTATGATCTATTAAGGTCTGAAAATGTTCTCAGGACTTATATAAATATCTATCAGTAGTTCAAGTTTAAAGATAAGTCCCTGGACCCTAAACCTTGTTTCTGCAAAATTCCTATTGGCATTTTTTGAGACACTTGATACTTGTTTCCTTATTTTCTGAAGTACAAAACAGACATAATTTTGGCAACTTCAGAGACGATGTAGGTGTTATTTAATGTACATCAGTTGTTGTGTGTTGTGGAGCCTTAAGAATGTGAACTTGAAAATATAACACTACCTGTTGGGAGAATGGCAAACTAATTTAGAAATTGTCCAAAATATCTTACGCATACATAGCACTGTTCATTATAGTCTTAAAAATATGTAGGGAGAAGGATGTTGCCTACTAAAATGTTTTGGGGGAAAGGTTGAATTTTGGATTTGCTTTGTGAAGGTGTGCAAGAGCTTACAGCATATCCACTAGTTTGCTGTTCTTTCACAAGTGCATTCAAGTGACTTTTTAAAACAATATAAGCTCTTAACTGTTCCTCAAAAAGCAGCTGTTCTATCCCTTTCATCATATTTGTTGCCCTTTTCTGTACTTCTTGTTCGTCTGCACATGTACGTGCTGGGAGGGAGGTGTCAGGTGAGTGACCCAGACTGAGATCCAAATCACAGATAGCATTCACGTTGCGTGAGCACTCAGGGTTTATAAAATAGTATAGCAATGTTCCTGTTTCTAATAATTAGTACAACTCTATTTGCTTTATTTTCCTTTAGTAAAGAGTAAGCTGGCTTTTAAATAGACCTATTTATTATAACTTAGAAAATGATTCTCCCAAGTGGTAACAGTCAGTTCAGAGCCCACTATTTTGTATGTGAATTTAGGATGGGCATTTTTTCCCTATGTGCATCCCTTTACATTCATCTAGACTATAATTTTGCCTGCCACTTTGCCACCATCACCCAACAGCATGACATTCTTGCAACTAACATTATTCTATCCTGAGTAAATATTATATTAAGATATGTCATTTAAGAGAAGGTGTATATAGCACTGTTCAACTTTTAAATGCTTAACAGATCAAAATAATTAAAATAAATTGCTCCTGTGTTAAGTATAGGAGAATGCCCATGAATTTTAAACTGGCTTCAATTACCCTTCCTGCTGTGGTGCTTTCATTCAGATAAGCCTGCAGCAAGGCACTTGGCCTAAAGATTTCATATGCTGTGGTCTCTCCATGGAAACAGTCTTAAACCATAGAAAACAATTCAATTTTTAAAAGCCTTTCCAGTTGGCTCCTAAAATAACTTTTAGTGCAGCCTCACACGTGCTAATTGCAAGTTAACTAGGTAAAGGCTGAAGGATATTGTTAGAACCATTTTAAGGAGAAAGTTAGGGACATTGTTATGACTACCATTTCACTTATACTTCAGCTGCTAGTGTTGTCCTAAAGAGTGATCTGTTCTTTCACCACTGAATTTTAATGTTCTGGCCCTTTTGGAAAGCTGAGCATTATGAGCATTACTAAACCTATATTGTGGAATCCTGCCTTTAGTTAACCATTTGCTGGTTTTTTTCAGATGCAGAAATTACAGTTAGGGTTCCTTTTTCAAGCTCCTTTGGCAGCTGCTAGTCTAGATGTGAACAACCTTGTTGGTATTTCCCTGTTCTCTCCAGACAAACCCAACTTTTCTAAAATGCACAGGAAAGAGAAAGTATCACCATTTTGGTTTAGTCATAATTAGCCTGAATATTAAGCCCAGCAGACAGTTTCAATATCTATTAAAATTAGATTTGTATTATAAGTTCCCTTGGAACTGAATACTGGTTCAGTTTGCATCATTTTTTCCTCCGTAGCTCTCACATAGTAAATTTTCCTTGAAAGAAGATTGTATATAACAAAACAAACCAAATTATTCTGACCATATGTCAGGGATACCCAGCAAAGTATATTTTGCAAACATGACAGCTTGATCCAAAAGACATAAAAAAGTCTTTCCTGCCTTAGTGATTTTAGGTAGTGAGTACTATTGGGAACCAAACAGGTATCTTACTGATATGCTGGTGACATACAAAACCCCCACTGTTCACAGGATTGGGAACTGGGACAAAAAGATAAGTCAAGACTTTCCTGAATGAATGCCAAATCCTTTGTGAACTGTCTGAAATGCCGCTAGTGAAGTGACTAGATTATGTTGACTCCTTATCACTAAGAGAAACAGCAAATGCTGTATAATTGCTCCAGTCATGTTGCCATGACATGACTTCCTTTGGGTAAATTACGGTCTCCTTTTAGTTCAAAATTATTTTTATCTTCATTTTCAAGGCTCCACCTTGTTTTAGTCAATTTGTTCCCTCTTTGTTTATGGCCTGTGCTCTACCAGCTTCTTGCAGTCTGATGTTCCCTTGTGCAGCAGGGAATCAGTCTATTCACCTTTCAGACCCTCTGTGCCCATTATATTTTCTATGATCTTGAATGATGTTCTGTTTTCCTCTCATCCTTTAGTTCTTTCTTCAAGATTAATGTTTCCATCAGCCTTCTACTGCTGACTCATTCCTGATCTCCTGACTTGCTCTCACAAACTGTAATATGTCAACCTATGAATATAACTGATAGAGAGAAAGACCAGGAAAATATATGGATAATTAAATACTGTCTTGTAATTTCCCATACTGTTCTGTGTCTGTCAGGTGTCCTCCCCATGAAGCTTAAAACTCTAGCCTATTTTTGTCTGTGTTATTGCATATATCCAGCCATTGGCCTATAGAATCGAGACAGACACTGTATTTGCTTTTCTTTTAGAGATGATTGTCCTTTGTTCAGAAGCTGCACAGCTGCTTTTCTTCCTGACAATTCTGTACATTTTTCTAGTGTTTTTTCATCCATGAGCTTTCAAACTCAATCATTTATGTCCCTGACTATCCCTGCTCATGTGTATTAAATTTTGTCTTGAGTTATTTCATAGCATGGGGAAAAATGGGATTCTGCAATCGATTGTTTTACCAAAGCAAGCCTGTAATAAAGCTAGGCACAAGCCTGGGCCTTCTTGATTTCCTATCCTTGCCGCTATGATTTCTCCCTTTGCCAAGCTAAGCCATAGCAAATAAAATTCCAAAGGGTTTCGTGGTTTTGGTTACACAAATTTTAGCATCATTTTTGTATTGTAGGAATATTGTCTCTCTAGTTACTCTGAGATACTTAGAATCTCTTGGGAAAATTAAATTGCGTTGCTTCCTGTTTTTCTTCCTCAACTGCTTTTGTGTTTCTGTAAGTTCTGTTAGATACTTAAGACAGCTAGATAAATCTGGACACAGTTGTCAGTTTAAAGGACGTGTTGGATCTGGAATAAAAGTGATGTATGATAGGTTTGTGAATAAAAGTGAGTACTTTATGCTTTGGTTCTATTGTACAGGTGTTCTGGTAACAAAACCAGGATGCAGGGTTGTAGCTGGTGCCGTATGGTTGCCTACCTGTTTTCAGAGTGGTATTCTGTCCTCAGAGGTTGCACGGTGGCAGAAGGGACTGCAGATGAGGAAAATCATTTATCTTCACTTAGTAGCTCTTTTCAGTGGTTAGCAGCTGAAAACTTACTCCTGATGAGTACTGTAATAATGGAAGATAGAAGCCAATGTGTTCAATTCCTGATAGCCTACTGTAGATTCCTGATACATTACTGTAGCTGCTGCTACAGCCATCTGGAAAGAGAGATTTCAAGTCTGCAGCAGAATGAACAGGAGATGGCTGTAGCTGTGAGGAGCCAGAAAGACAGTGTCTGACTTCAGGCACCAAAATGTCTTGCAGTATCTCTGCTCCTAAGATACATTGGCCTGTGAATAGACCACTGAGGAGGTAAGAGGAAACCTGTACAGCTGTAGCAGCCCTTTGAATTAATATTTCATTTTCCAGGGCTGTCAGACCAGTGGTTTTCACATGCCCTAAAATTTAAAACAAATTGGAAATATTTCAGAATTGTGCATATACACAGTCTAATCTGTTTAATTGCTGCCTGACAATATGAAATCAGTTCTGAATGTATATCATTCAGTAAAATAATAATTACCATAGCAACACACACTACATCTGAAACATAGCTCTTCCCTACAAAAACCCAGAAACAGAAAGCCTGAACTCTTTACACAGCTCTAAGAGCAATTAGTGAGGTTTCTTCCCTTTTTTCAAATCACAGTATTTGAAAGAGGCCAACAGATGTCGAAAGGTAAACAACAATCAAATGTTGTTTCTGTACTTCATCCTTAATTAGGGATAAATCAGTGTATTGTATCTTTTATGGCAGAGATTGTAACTGATTTTGTGCACCAAAGATAAAACTGCAGTAGAGATATGATATCACCAGGGATATCATGTTGATGCTTCTTAAGTCCTGGTCATGCTTGACCCAAAGGAAAATACATGTTCTGTGACCATTTCCCTCAGGGTTCTCTGTCGCAATTATCCTTCTGGCTAAGAATTGGCAGCAAAGCTCCTGAGTAGGCAGCCACCAGGACGTTCAACAGAGTCTTCCACTGCAGGTTAGAATTTTAAACTGTATTTCTTGAAATACAGTGGGTGAAATAGAGATGTGACAATTTTTTATTGTGTCACTTTCTTGTTTACAAATAGATGGAGGCTTGGGTTTGTATGTGTGTTGCTAAAGAATATCAGAAAAGCACAGGGTGGCTTTCTGTGGGTATCCTCAAAAAATGAGGTAAAATGCTTAATTTTGAAAAATCAGATGGATTTTCCTTTACCTGGATTTTTTTCCCCCAAAAAGTCCTATTAGATCCTGATAAGATCCGTGTTTCTAAGTTTTACTTCTCTGTGAAGAACATTAGTGAGTTTGACAGGTATTTTGGAGCTAAAGGTTTGTGCAAGTACATGCAATTAGCAAACCAAAGTTAATCCTAGTAATTTAGTGCAGTTCAGTCACTTTCTGTAATTACAGTGGTTATGTGAATATTGCTTTATTTTGTTTATACATGTACATGTGTACATGCGTGAAGAGTTTAGTGTTTTTTCTTAATGGATACCATTACTGTCAGCAGAGTTTAGATGCCTGAGTTCAGAGTTGTCAGTCACAAAATGATTTAGAAATTTGGTCTAAGAAAGAATAAAAAACCAGCAGTGGTCTTAGGTGCATAATTTGTTCCCTTCTGTAGTTTACAATGATGGAAGCAAGGGTGAAGAGAGTTTGCCCTGCAGGGAGTAAAAAGCTACTGATCTGGGTGAATGATAGATAGCTACACTAAAAATGGTTTTCTTTCCAGAATGAATTTAGAAGTCATTGAGTCCATAATGTGAACTCTGTGGTCTATTGCCCTTGGGTATTTTTTGTGTTTTGTTTTGGTGAGGAAGAGACACTATTTCCAAAGATTAGCTTATTTACAAAAGTGCTTATTGGATATGCAGTTGATTTCCTGCCCATTTTTCCATCAGCAGGAGTAATTGTTCAACAGGTGCAGTCAGGATACTTGACCAAAACCCATGGTGCTAAAACCATTGAGGATTCACTTATAACCTTCCTCTCAAATGAGGAGTGATGACAAACCCTCTATCATAGTCTCTCATTGTTAATTTACGTAAGCATGTGATCATTGCTACAAGTAAAAAATTTGTTTTCTTCTTTGTGACATGGTGGAAAGGTGTTTACAGTTAGATCCAAAGATACATGCACTTGCTGTCCTTTGTAGAGAAAGTGTCAATTTCCAGGTTCATAAAACCATTATATCATTAGCACAACCAATTTGTACCACTTCATTAAGCATTACCTAAAGACAGAATGAGAATTTTAAAGCCAAATTTTGCTAATCAGTTATATGTGTACGATTATTTACCATTATTTATTGATGTAACTTAGGACTGTGTCAGGAAATATTTTAAATTAACTTTTTTATGTGCAAAGGACTATAGACTAGCAGATAATATCAATTTTTACATTCTATTCTGCATGTTCAGAGTAGCTTCATATAAAACAAGCCATTTTTAATAAGTAATTTATGTTCAGAGAATGGACTAATTTCTTTGGCTACCTGCTCAGCAAGTATGAAATAAAAATACAGATGTGGGGAAGGACCGAAGAACTACTTTTCTCCAGATAAATGCATAATCATGTCCTTTTTCACCACTCTGTTGATTACTTAAAACAGCAAGTGTCTGAAGTTATTGCATTTTCAGCAAACTAGTTCTTTGTGTGTGTGAAAATACCAGTTTGATAACTCGACCTGTGTTTTTATTCCTTGTTCTGTTCCTTATTTTGTTACAGTGGATTTCAAATTTTTATCTGTGTTTCTGTGGGGAAGAATCTGTAGTTTTCAGTTGCTTGGATCCAAAGCAGCAACAAAATACTTTGGAAGGACTTTTTCCAGGAAGCCAGAACATGTTTATATTTGCAGTTTAAATTGCTTCTTTATTCACTTTTCTTTTTCCTAGCCTGTGCTTTCTCTGTTTCCATAACGACAGAAAAACTCTTTCTATAGTGCCTTAGTATTTTTTCAGCAAAATATTCATTTTGTTTCCCCTCTTTTCTCTCTTTTTTTGGATTGATATCGAAATGAGTACAAATTGGAACTGATAGTGGGAAAAACAGTTCTCTTTTCTCTTAGTAAGGTATTCATAGGTCAAGATTGCTTCTGACTTGCTGTAATCAAATACTTTTTTTTCCGGGGAACGTGCCCGCAATCTTCACATTTTCCACAGGGTTTTTTCTTATTATTCTGTAGACATATATCATAGCAACTCAGTCTCCAGCCAAAGAGCACTGAGAAGAGCTTGCCAGCACCTCTCTGAGCTTTGACAGGAGGTGATGGCTTGGGAAAGACATGGTAGGCTTAAGAACACTCTCTGCTTGTTAAGTCACATTCTTAACAGTCAGATTGGCCAGGCCTTGGTATCAGTGGCAGGCCTCAGCAGATGTACCTTTTGGCAGTGCTTTCTGATTAAAAGGGCTTAATTTTATTATTTTTAACCACGCTTGTCAGTTTGAAAGCATTAATTTAATTTTGTGTGTGTGTATATATCTCTAGAGAGATTATTTGTGACATGAAGGATAGAACACAGAGAAATTTCATGGCTTTTCATTGATTATTCCCCCACCCACCCAAACGTATCTGCTATTGCCATTTCTGCTTTAAATTTATTTATACCTTAGACTTGTTAAATATCATTAAATTTATGTAGCAACTTTTGATTTCAGCTTGAGAATCATACAGTAATTGTGAACAGTGAGCAATACCATCTTGAAGTCACTAGGTTATAATTTTTTACTTGTTTTTTGATATTAAATAATTCATCTGGGAAAACAGTAGTAAAGAGAATTAGTAATGTTTTGGTGTTACTTTGATAATAAAGAACTGATCCTGTTTATTATAGGTAACTTTTTAGGATTTCAGCACATAGGGGATCAGTGTTACTCATATATTTTGAATGCTGGTAGTCTTTAAATGAGCAGAGTGCCTGCTGGAAAGTCAAGGGTGTTTTCTGTCATGTTGAGGCCTAATTCAAGGTCAGTCACTGTTGATGGAAATACTCTCTTTGCAATTCCCTCCCTCACTTTTGATATCAAACATTAGAAACACAGGGTAGTTGATAGTATATAATTCTGAGTTAATTTCTTTATAGTGTTCGAATCAGCATTAATATTTATCTTCTCTCCCATAGTGTCTGTTTTGTACCATATCTTTAAAAAGAAAAAAAAGAGGCAGTTAATAAGCATAAACTTACCAGTCGGAAAGCCAATTGGGGAGACGTATTTTTTCTGATGTATGTGCATAGCTCTTGCTTTTTGTTTTTTAAGCATTCCTCATAAAATTACCAGAGTGTTAAACTGAAGGTATTTATAGTAGCTGAAAGAGTTTTGTACCACAGATTTTTGTGGGTACAAATTCTAATACACGAGCAGATGGTAGCACCTGCAAAGTTACAGAGGTATGTATCCCTTTGTGCAAAAAACAAGTGCTATTGTGTTTCTAAAGACTGATTGCTGAGAGTTTGCTTCCAAAAAACAGTGTGATAGCCACAGTAAATATAAATGGTAGACAGAAAAGGCTAGTCATTTTGAAAGGTTACTGGGGAAGATGCATGCTACATATGAAGGTTACTACAAAGAAAGGCCAGTTTGTTTTCTGTCCGCTTTATTCTCATTTTTGTGTGTCAAAGCTGTAAACTATACTGTTAAACTGCGAGTATATTGAAGGCTTTTGGTTTAACAAGATGCATTGAATGGTTTCCCTGGATGCAGGTCTGTTTCATGTGGTGTTAAAATGTTTCCTTTCTTTCAGTTCCACAAAATTTGGCATAGTTGTTATTGAAGACTTTTCCACTGGACTGATGATTATTCCTTCCTCCATTTTATTTTCCACTTTCACTAGCTTCATTAAGTATCTCTAGATGAGGATTTAGAAGACGGGTTGGAGGTCACATCATCCTCGCCAACTTGTAATTATGTCCCTATTATCTCTAAAATCAAGACTGATCTTATTAAGTAAGGAGATTTCCCTCCCACTCCCTTGGGTATGCTAACCTGATTAACACAAGGTCATTCTCTAATTCTTTAAGTTGCTTGAACTACTTGTTTTTTGCCATATCCTAACAAATATGTTGCTTTCCATCCTGTGCAAGTAGGTTGCCCATTATGTCACGCTTCTAAGTTCTGTATACTTTGCTGTGTATGTTGGCCTCTTATCTTGAAGATCAATGTAGTACACTGCAATCTCCAGCTTTATGACTGGCCCTTCAGATCAGCCTTCACATGGATCATGAATCCTGGAGCAGAGGTGCTCTGCTTTGTCCTGGCTGCATTCCAAGACAGTTTTATTCTCCATGTTATTTTTCTTTATTTCCTTACTAACAGCAGCAAAGCATCTAGGTATATTCATCAGTCTTGCAGATTTCAGAGAGTTACTTAGCTACCAGGGCCTCCTAGCAGACATCTCAGTACAATTTCAAGACATTGGATTTCAATTGTTTCAGATCTCTGCTCTTAATCTTCTTCTGTTTTGTTTTGTTCTTTTTAGAGAATTGTGGAGAAACTCCTGCCTTGGGCCATTTGGTCTATACTTTCTGTGCTGCTTCATGCATTGTATATTAAGCAGCATGGAAATCACTCTTAAGCTCAATACTGCGTCCAGTTCTCCAGCATACAACTTAAATACAGACTCCAGCAGGTCTGCGTGAAAGGTCACACTTCAAAGTGTGGAATTCCTGTCCAAGGGAAGAAAGCAACACTATGCATGTTCTTTGTATTTATCAGGTAGTTGAATACTTCTCTCTTCAGGAAGGTCTCCAATAAATTCAGCTTAGAAAGTGTCAACAAAACTATTGTCTGCCACTGAGCTGTCAAGTAAATCTTCTTGACATCCAAGTCATACTCAGTAAGCTTTTTCAGTATGTAGTAGTACATTTTAATGTGTTGGGCAATCAGCTGGAAGCAAATTATTAAGAAAAAATTAAGCCTGGCTTTGCCTTTTGTGTTGCTAACTGTTGCCTTAAACTGTAGGCGTCTGTGTGAACGTGAAAAGTCCTAGGCTAAAGCACTGGCAATTTACCTGTCTCTGCAAGACTTTAGTAATTATTGATCAGCAGATGCAATATGAACAATTCTGTGCTGTTTTAGAAAGGATGTAGGTGTTGGATGCATTTACAGTAATTATGTATTTACAGCTAAAATCAGAAATGAAAGAAAAAAGATACAAGACCCTGTTCACAAAATGTCATGCCCTCCTCTTTTTTGTTTGAAAAATAAAGATTCTTTTTCTAATCCACGTGCACCAGGCATGTATGTAGTATTGCCTTTGTATAATGTGTATGCATTGCATATTTCCAATATCCCAGTGGAGTGTGTTTGCGATTTTTTGTTTGTGATTTCAGTTCAAAGTAACAGGTCTTTTTGGAAACAGCAGGAGAGATTTTTTCAGGAATCCACATAGCCTTTTGTGACTCCTTATACTCTGAAAGACTTTGCACTACTGGAGCTTGCCCCTACCTGATGTAAGTAGGGATATGGCTTTCACCAAGCTCTGCAAAGCCGTGCCATTTATGGGAGAAGTGGTTTCTAATAAGCATTAAGATATAATTAATTCTTTCCTAATCCTCACAGGGAACAAACAATTCATTTCAGGAATTCCTTATAATGATATTATATTCTAAACTATGGTGCAATAATAATAAATACCTTGCTGCATAGTATAAAGGGGAGTTTTGAAATAAAATTGTCTTCTCTAGATGTCAACTTTTGTGTTGCCTGGTTGTCCGAGCTCCTAATGTCTACTTCCAGTCTTACAGATATCCATGATTTGCGGGCAAAATTGCACATGACCTAATTCTGCAAGGTCCTGAGGTAGCTCAGCTATTTATGTTGTTTTGGAGAAATTGACATGTTCATCGCTGGTTTTATTTGCTGTATGAGAAACTTTTGTAGACAAAGATGAGAATAGTTAGCTGTTACATTTTTGTGTGTATCTGGGCATCACAGCTGAATGCTGGCTTTTCCAGCTGCCTGACATGCTTTGTTCTACAGGAAATTGCAAGTCAGCTTCTTGGTGCTCTCCTGTATTGGTAAATTTTAGATGAATTTAGAGTATGAAGGTGGTATCTCCTGAGATTAAAGATCTCATTTATAAAGACTTGTGCCCTTGTTGTTCCAGTGCCAAATCTGGGAGGAGAAGGGAGGTGTGCATGGGGGAAATGTGACACTCTTGCCGCTTTTAATCAAATTGTTGTTCATTTTACAGTTTTTGCCATATAGTGTGTGTTCAGCTATTGAACCTGTTGGAGTCTGACATTTGTCATTATGTTAAAAGCTTATTCAAAGACTGCAAATAAAACAGTTTTTCTTATGAGTGAAATTCAGACAGATAAATCCAGCTGTTGCATGTAAAAATAGCTACAGGTGTCCTCAGCAGGAAAAAGGTTTTCACACGTTGTTATAGCAACAGAAATTCAGCAGAACTTTAAGATTAGATATTGTCTGTTTTTTCAAAATTTCTATTAACAAAAGCATCCCAATTAATTTGCTTTTTTAAAGAAGCACTCACAGATTTAATAGGAAGAAATTATGCAGTATATCATTAATTCCAGCTTACAGGTTATATCTACCACTTTTGCATAATATAAAACACAATCTAACTTTTTTAATAAGTGGTCTAGTGTCAGCTTGAAACATGCTTCATGTTACCTGTACAGCATTTTGTATATCTCTTGATGTGGGGTGTCTGCTATGTTATACTATCATTAATTGTTAAAACACATACATGAAATTGTATAGTCATGTTTTTCATGGAAATAGTACTGTTGTGGCTGAAAGTATGGAAACATCATGAGGCATAGGTGCAGATATTTTGGTTTTCAGGACTAGTATTCTGACTTGAAAACATAAATATTTCTCCTCTGATTAATGTTTTTTTTTTAGCAAATGTCAGATCAGCTCATTCTTTGTTTTACAGCTACTTTTACATTGATAGCTATTTGTATGCTAGGTATTGCCCCATGGTTTCTTTCCCTAAGTTTAGGGGATTGACATATGTGGCAGCAAGACTAATATTTCATTAGAAAAGCTTCTAATTCTGACTGCTTCCTATTTTCAGCATAATTTTGATATGTTTTAGGCCTCTGTATTTGAAAGTTGCTCTGTCTCCCTTTTTTGCTCCACGTTTCTTTGTGTTTGTTATCTGTCTTAAATTCATAATAATACAAACAATATTTAAATAGAAATCCACCTCCCAAACTGAGAAACTAACCTGAGTGGCAAATTATTATTCTTTTCATGCAATTAATGCTGAACTTCTCTTGCCCTTCTTTCCTCTCCCTTTGACTGACAATTTAAATATTTAAATTGTAGGTTCTTTGGGTCAGGAAGCATTTTCTGCTGTGCTCAGTAGCCATCATTTGAAATTCCGCTTGATACAAGAAATGACAGTCCAGATACTGAGACTTTTAATTCGTATCAGTATATTTCTGTATGTTCATGGGGGACTACAGTTAGAAGCATTGGCACTGAAGGTTGTGTGTTAAGCAAGCCCTTCTTTTTCCACACTGCTGTTATCGCCATCCATTATTTCTGCTTTGCTTTGCTGCTCCTTTATCCTGTTCAGCCTTTGTAGCGTGCCTCCAAGCTGTTTTACTTTGTATGCTCGCTCACTAGCATGGAGGTGACAGCAATACTGTCCTCGGAAGTGCTGAGTGACAAAGAAGACATGATTAGGATTCTAGTCACTGTCACTTGGGAAACTAATACATGGAGCTGCAGAAGGAACAATGCATGAACGGAAGAGTAGCATGGGAGCAGATGCAGAAATAGAGAGCAGTATGCAAGGAGAGTGCGGAGGTAGCGTAAGAACCATGTAGTGTTCTGTTTTGTTCATATACGGTGTAATTTCTTTGTGATGACCTTATTTATGAAGCCACCTCAGGAATTTATAAAAATGGTAACAAAAAAAAAGATGACAAATTCATGTGGAGAATTGCAGTTAAATATCCAAGTGCTGTGCCACTGTAACTGAGGCAAGGAATGGAGAAATGGATAGGTATTTAAATGTTCATTAGATGTTCTGTTTGCAAGAATGGTCAAAACCTGTGGATAGCAAAGTGAGCTATTATCTTCCAGAACTTTCAAGGGAACCTTGATTTGCCTGAAAGAAATTTTGCTGATAAAAGTGTGGTTCTAAAATAATTCAGAGATAAATCTAAGGTATTGATTGATTGGAGTAAAGGTAATTTCTTATATGCAGCTAAGTTTGCAAATTCATTCTCACTTAGACTGATTAAATAATTTCAGTCTTCACATTTCTGGGAAGTATAAGGAGCCTTATTTTTTTAATTCTAAGTTATAATTTTAAATATCCTTGCTATTATGTCCAAACATACAATGAACAAATATCTGATACCTGGAAAACTATTGTAAGCAGTATGAGACATAAGGAGATTATTAAGCATATTTTAGTGCCGCTTCAGTGTCACTTACATTGCAGAAGTAAGTTTGGGTTTTTTGCTGGTTTTTTTTTTTTTCATTGGACTTCAGGTTTGTTTCCATATGAAACTTGGTCTTGGAAATTTTTATGACTAATAAAAGTAATGTTATTCCTTAGGTCATAACTTAAAAGAACGTAGGTCAGCCTTGTACACTGTAGGAACATATTAAGTTGAATAATCTGAGCAAAAATAAATCACCAGAGAGCAGTAGAAGAACCTGTTACAAGGAAATTTGCTGCTCTTTCCAGTCTGGACAGGATAGTAACCATATCAGCTGATGGGGAATGTTATATAGCTGTGAGAGGAGACATCTGAGGACATGAGACAGTGGTTGTAAAGGAAGTAACATCAGCAACTGATTTGAGAAGGACATCTGTGTGATTGGATACATCCTTGTTTGAATAAACTTCTCTATTTATAGAAAGAGTATGTTGGATTTTAGCAGAGAGCTGATGCAAACACCTATGAACTTCTGAAATCAGCTACTACTTGGATGATAAGCAACAATTTATGTCAAACAAAATCCACATGGTCCTGGTTTTGCTTAAGTGTCTGTAGTTCTGACAGATTTGTAATGCTGTAACTCTACGCTGTTTACTTTTATGTAGAAAAGGAAATTGAAAATGAAACATAGATAATTCAGGGTCATGGCAATGCCACGTTCTCTTTCTGGATTCTGAGAGCTACTACTCTATTATATCTGGATAACTTAATGAGTCGGGAAAATGCAACTTTTTTGCTTCTTGTTTTTCCATTTTAGATATCTCTGTGTTTGTGGTTATCTATTATCAGTATCGTAAAGTAATCCTGGATGAAATAGGAAAGTGTTCCATATGGTCTTCAAGTACAGAGATGAAGTGTCTTTGCAGTCAGGCTGCTTTAAGGTAATTTTTTGTAATAGCTTTTTATCACTGCAGTTTGATTTCCTTTCTGTGTCATGAGGACATAAAGATGAAAGTAAACAATTTTTGTAATTGAAAACAGTAAAAACTTTAACTTACTTCTTGCATTGCAAGCTTGTGTAATTACCTTTTTAAGACTTTAGCTTAAAAGAACTGAATGAATCTTTTTAATACATACAACAAGTGGTTAAAAATAACAGCTAGTTTTCAAATTAGTGTTGACCATACAATTAAATAAATAAATAAGTCCTAGGTCTGTTGAAGTATTAGAAAACAAAAAAAATAATGAAAATGGGGAGCATAAAGGAAGGGGATATATAAAACACAGAGTATGTATAATTACTTGACTACTTAGCCTTATAAATAGCATACTGAAATCATGTTATGCATAGCTGCATATAGAATAGAGCAAAAATATGCAAAAGGATTGCCTTGAAAAGACCCAAGCTAAGTACTGAGGTATAATAGTCAAGCATGAAAATAGCTTTCCAGGAGACCTCTTCTGTTCTCTGCTATCCAAAATGTTGTTTCTCCAGAATTTTTACTGTCTTCTACCTTGCATATCAAGTCTTTCATGAACATCATGGATTTTCTTTTTTAGATCTAGTTCACACAAGGATAGTCCATCAGAGACGTCCTCCCTGGCATGTAATTAAAACAGTGTCCTATCTGAAAAAGGGTCCTACCATATCTGAAGAATGGACCTGGTTGTATGAAATAATTCTGTAACTTGGAAAGGATTTTGCCAGATTCATTTCAGGAATACACAGTCATATTCTCAGTCAATGACCTTTTTCTCTTGGTTTTCTCATTCCCTGCTTTTATTAGCAGATAATAGTCCAGTTTACAAATACTGGTAAATATTCCCATGAAAACAGTCAATAAGTTAGCATTAGAATCCACTTTTAATTAAATATTAGATGTAGTTTCAGTTAATGCTGTCATGTTCATTTAGTGGGGCCTTGCCCAGTGCTTTGTAAACAAACTAAACAAATGGATGTGAGAGCTTTCAGAGTGAAACTCTTCTGGATTGCCTGCCAGCCTTTCCATTATTCATAATCAAGATTTTTTTTTTAATAAGTTGACCTGTTTAATGATAAAAATGCCTGTGAGTATAATTAAATTGAATTCTGTGCTTAAAGTGACCCTCTGATTCATGGGCATTTGCAGTAGAAAGAACAAAAATAAAATTAAAGCCTTATTGAAAGGTACAGTAATTAAGTCTCTCAGTTCTGATTATTACCAGCTGGGATGAGAACAGTGGATAAGCAAATAGTATTCCTCAAGCAAGAGGCTGCCAGTATAACGTACCTAAAGATCTGTCTACATGGGAGATGCTTCCCTAGGAAAAAAGATTTTTTTTTTAAATCTCCCCCCCCGCCCAGTAGGGCAGAGAAGGCTTAGAAGAACTGAAATCATTACAGAATCGTTTTTTACAAACAGATTTAAAAGGGCTAGTTCTTCCCAGTCTTGCATCTTTTTACAGCCATAAATGAGCAACCCTGACTGAGGAACAACAATAAAATGTTATTGCCAGTGTAGACGCCTGGTAGATTTTGCTTTGATAGAGAGCTGACCTCTCTTTCCTTAGGTGTTAAATGGAAATGTGAGAAGGAGCAGGCTCTGGACCTGAGAAAAAGATGCCTCTTTCACAGGCAGTCAATATATTATTTGGTGCCTGTTTTGAATGATTAAGTGACTAATCTGATTCTAAAAGCATGCCTTTTTATTGCTTTGACTAAGGGCCTGATTACTATTCTTAATTAGTTACCTCAATTCCCATTGATTTCTGAGAGAGTTAGGACACACCAATATCTTTGTGATCAAGCTCTAAATTCTGTAGCCAGAAGACACTCTTATGTAGGACAGGCACTGGAGGGGGTACACAACATTGCACAATGTTACTGCAGGTTATGTTATGAGGTTAATTAATAAGGGCTGTGCTCTGGAGATACTGTGTCTCTTGAATTATCCTCCTTCCTTTTAAGGAAAAGAGCTAAGGGAAATTTCACATGTTTTTTAATAGAATAGAAAAATCATAGAAAATAGGGCTGAAAAGCAGCTCAGGAGGTCGTTTAGTCCATCTTTCTACCTTAAGGTAGAACTAGCTAAATCTAAACCATATCCTGAGAGGTACTTTTCTGACCTCGTCTCTAAATTTCTGGCAACGGAGATCCCGCAACCTCCTTATGCAGGCTATTCCAGTTCTTGGTAATTTTAGTTACAGTGGAAAGTTTTTTTTTTTTTCTCACTGCCTAATCTGAATCTCTCATGTTAATTTTTTCAACAGTGCTTGGCCCTTCCTCCCGAAGATGTTGTTTTCTGTGTTAATCTGCCTTATTGTTTCATATGTGAATTACTGTGTTTCCTTACACATCAACATTTATTCATGGGTAACATTTTCTAAACTTTTGATCATCTTCATTGCTCTCCGATTGCTTCCCTCTAACATTTGTATTTTTAAAACTAAGATCTTTACTGCAGCTGAAGTAGTTTGGCTATTATCTGGTTGGAGGAAAAAAAAATCAGAAAACAGACATTATCCTTGAATCCAGTAGGCATCACAGGATGTATGCATGTATGCACAGAATGGCTGCAGCTTGTGTATTCTTTTGGTGTGTAACCACTGCCTGTGCAAGACATCTCATCTTCAGCACGTGTAGGATAATATGTGACCCTTGAGTGTTCGCAGGGCTGTAATTCACTGGGGGGGGCTCTGCTGACGTCATTGCCTTAGGAATGGTACCAAGGGCCCAGAAGTGAACTGAGGCGTGCATTCACTCTTTAGCCATCTGTTGTTTTTTATTACAGCCTCCAAATTCTTCCTACTTTGATCTTACATATTTCTCTTAAAATCCGAATGTCTTCACCCACCAAAAGGGAAGTTAAATTGTAACAGTAAAAATACAGGAATGGCTGAAAGAATATGCCTTGTGAAGGAGTAATCTTGATGTGAAAATTTTGGCGCATGTTTGAATTTTGTTCTGCCAGTTTCTATCTGTCCTTTTAGTAAACTCTTTTCAACAAGCATTGCTGAGCGTGCTTCTTGCTATCTCTATCCTGGATCTCTTACACACAGAACTTGCTTGTGGAGTATTGGGGTTTTTTTGCCAAATAAGCAAATGGATGATCCTTCTAAATCTCTTCTGCATTTGCCAAGCTGAGAATCCTGGTGTCTTCTGGTGAGTGGCTTAGGCTTCATCTAGGTCTTTAGCAGATGAAGTATCTTATAGAAGAGTTACTAATATTTGAATTTACTGGCCATAATGGGAAAAAAGCCTAAGTATTCATTACCTATTCCACTGTACACTATATCAAGCTGAGTCTAGCAGAACTTTTAAATGAATTACACTATCTATTTTTTAAATTTTGTGTAGTTTTGTATTGAATGATATCAACTGCTGAGTGTTGCTCTGATATGTTTACTGTTCCCTTTAAAAGAGAGGGGTAAAAATCAGGTTGTCAGAAGTGGCATGTAGTCATATTTAAAATTTATGTGGCAATGATAGAATGGACTTATGTATGTTTTATTTTTTTAAAAGCAAGGTAAAAACATAACTTAAGAGTTTACATATTATGCATGAACAACCTTGAAATATTGTGCTAATGGTATAAAGGAGGGGGCAGTAGACTGGCTTTAAGAACATATTCTGAAGTTTAATTATGAATTTTGCCTGAGACTGAGCACTGTGTCTGAAGGCTGATGTAACTTCCACTGGAAGACTCAATCCCAAACATGCAGTGCAATGGACTTAGTGTAACAGCATTTTTCTGTCTCAAATTTATGTAAATCTAAGTGTCTTCCTGAGTACTCCCACTTACTAAGGGTTTCATCAAGAAACAACATAATATTAAATACATGTAGTAAGAAAGCTGCTTGCTTTGTTTTTCTTTTTTCTTTTTTTCTTTTTTTTTTAATTGGTTGCTGCTTTAGATTCTTTAAAATATGATACTTCAACAGGCATTTTATTTCCAGTAGTGAAACTCTGAGGGAAATATATATAGACACGTTATTGGAACATCCTGTAGTTCAGCCAGGACTATTTTTTTCTCCAATTTCCTCTATTTCCTGACCATTTCACATTTCTTGTCTTTTTTCTGCACCTTCACATCACAACAGTCCCTTTTGGAGGGAATAGTTTGTCCTGGAAGGATGCCCAAAGAAAATGTTGGGAGGTCTTATCTGTTAATCATCAGCTCATCAGACTTGGGCAACACAAAGCAGCCGTGTTGACTGGAGGAGTCAGTTGGCATTGCAGGAGCCTGGGCTACGGGGTGGGATGTGGCAGAGTGAAAAAATAATCAATGGAGAGGATAGAAAGGAGCAAATGTCTGATTATTTCTACCATCTTCCTCCCTTATTGAAGGCTCTGTGGATAGAGGATGCAGAAGTATTGGCAGTCCTGATTTAACATTATTCACTGTTTCTTTCACTTATCAGTCTTTCTCACTATTTTCCTTTAATAAATTCCAGAGAGTAGCTGCAATGAAAGAGAAATACTTTCTAACTTGGAAGTAAAATATATCAGCATGTCAATCTCCCTTATGAATGAAATGCCTAAGACATTCATGTTGTAAGAAAGATGTCTTTAATTATTGTAGTAGCAAGTATGCAAATTAATCTCAATCATTCTATTAATTTTCTTTTTTTGGTAAGGTTTTGCAGATATCTAAACCTGAAGAGTTACTCAGACATGTCTTACTGTACGTTATTGTTCTTTTCCTTGCAAACCTTTCGTAACTGGTACTGAACGTCAGAGAAAAGCTTTGATGACTGAGGTGCTAAAATCAGTAAGATTCACTGTTGTTTTCAATTGGGATCACATTAAGCTCAACACGTGTACTAAAAAGGGCCCATACACTCCTCCTTTTCCAGCCTAAATGAAGTTTGCTATCAAAACAGACATTTTCTTTCTAACAAGAGTAGATCTGTATTTAATAAATGGCTATAAATGCTAATTTTTTTTTTGCAATTTGTCCATTTTCCTTCTTGCTAAATAGATTGGAGCAATATATTTTGCAGGAGGAAGAATACTGAAGGAATAAGCCTTTGGTCCTTGAAGTCATTCCTGTGGGAGAGGGAGCATAGCAGAGAGATAAAGTCCTCCATCAAATGTAGAAACCCTTTTCCCCCATGTCCAGGACTCTGATTGTTTCCTGTGATGCTGCCTACTGAAGATTAATGACATTTTCATAGTTTTATATTTAAAAGAAACGGAAGATGAGAGAAACGAGACATTAAATAAATGAAAACAAAAAAATATAGCCCCCTGGATCAGAGACCTTAAGAAAATATGTAATTTATCCTTCTGTGTTGTCTAAATTAAGCAGCACTTTTCCCTAATATAATGGTGACTCATTGCTAAAAGGCAAAAGAGACTCATGAAGAATTGTGCAATACTGCATTATTCTTGACAAGCTATGCTAAATATCAAGAATTAATATATAGCTATAAACAGGGGACGGAGGCAGTTTTCCTTACTGGATTTTTCAGACCTCCTGCCATCGGCTGTCCTCGTCAGTAAGAGAACGTGGTCTGTCTTGGCTTTGAACGGCAGAGTGAGGTGGATTTGCATTCTTGTGTGCATTGTTTTCCCTTTGTTTCGTGGTTACTTGAGCTTATGTCTCTATTTTATTGTCATAAGTGTTTTCTTTTACTGCCATCTAGCCCGTATGAGAGTGTATCAGTGCTAAGGCTCAAACCTTGCTATTTATTTGGGAATGAATTTATTTTCTCGCTGTCTTTGGTACTAATAAAAATCTATAAGTCAAATGCGTGATTTCAGCAAAAACGTGGCATGGCTGGTGATTATATAACCAGACCTGATCAAAAAGAAGACGCTGAATATTAGAAAACAGAGTTTTGATAAAAGTGTGAGATTTTTGTCACCAGTCCATTATTGCTTTATTACAAAGCTATAACATATTATACTCGTTTAATTTCCCTGATCCCTGAGATCATGTTGCTGCCTTTGCATTCTCCATATTTGATTTTGCTACAGTTTATTAATCTAATATGAATTAGGTTTTAATTTTGAAATAGAAAAACAAAGCTAATGAATATATGTCTAACCATTAAAGATAGTGTAGGGCTGAACATGCCTTTTTTCTGCATATATAAAAATCTAGAATGTTTTACACTTGTAAAGGTTTTTGGATGAGGTCTTTTTGCTCATACTACGGGGAGTTTAATTATGCAAGGTGCTTAATTTGCATTTCTGGAAGTTTTGAGCTTCTTCAGCTCATGCCAAATCAAGCCCCTAACTCTTCGTTCACGGTAACTTCAGGAAAGATTTGGACCTAGATTACTCTTTCATAACCCCTGTAGTTTTTCCATCTGCTTTTTACAGTATGTTTTAGAACCAGATTCAGAATAATATTTGCGACTGCATGGATGAAGTAGGATTCTTCCTATATGCTCTGTATATTATGGGAGCAACTGCTAACTTTCTGTCCCACCTGTGGCACTGACGTTCCTCGTTTGTGACCATAGCTCTCATCCTACTAACCCGAGACAAAGAAATGAGAAAGTCATGAGGCACTGTGGAACTCAGGAACTGAAACAGGAGAGAGACAGATGAGGAGTTCACTAAAGTAAATACAACAATATTTTATTAGGTAGTCATAGTTTGTAATATGGTGTCCTTTCCCAGCACCTTCTATTCAAGGATTAAAACATAGTGTCCAGGGCTTAATGAATTAAATTTCATAGTACTCTTCTAAAGTTTTAATGCAGTAAACCTTTTTGACACCTAGATGGATGGATGTGTAGAGGTTAAAGAAGTGTCATTTGTCAGATGCAGAACTGGGAGCAGTGCTGTCTCCTATCGTGTTACATCTTCCAATTTACTACCGCTGTGTTATTATAACTTAAACCTTGCTTTAACAGTAACTTTTCCTACATTATCTCCAAGCTCAGCTGGTGTTCCTAATCTTTTTTTTTTCTTGGTATATTATTTTCAGTCTAACCAATTGCAGTTGTGTCTTTTATGTTGATTCCAAGCGTCATTAAAAAGCTCACTTATGCAGGTGCACCACCTGTATTTTTATTTGAAAATTATCTGCCCTTGAGGCAATCTTTGTGCTGCCTGACTGTACTTCTGATAGAACCAGTTACATGCTATTAGCAGTCTTTTACAGCTAAATCCAACAATAATAATTCACTGCTATTTTTCAGCGTGGATTTAGAATACAGGTTTAGTTGGTGGTTTTGTTTTGGTTTTGGCTGTTTGTTTTGGGGGTTTGGGTTGTTTGTTTGTTGGTTTTTTTTTACATTTGGTGCTTTGTTGGCTGTTAAAAATTCTTGTACTTTCATGGCTCTTCTCATGGTCTGTCTAAACTCTTTCACAGAATTGTCTGTTCCAACTAAGAAAATGTACTTGGATTTCATCTTTACTTGCTTGCCTCCTCCTGAATTTGTTCTTTTGTGATTACATAATTACTATTTCAGTTTACTGCTACCCCCAGTCCAGAACTGTGCCTTTCAGAGGCCTCTTTGGTTTTTTAGATTTTCAAGGCCATTATCATTGGTAGAGTTAGTGCTGACTGTGTGTTTTGGGGGCATAATTGATTGCATTTTTTATTTTCAAAATATTACTTGGCAGAGTGTTTTAATGATGTCTTTTCTGGGTTAGCTACCTGCTTTTGTGTGACCTTCAATCTTGTATCTGTTTTAGTAATCTTCCTTTTCCCAAGGAGTCTGTGGTGAGTGTTCATATTTAAACAAGCACACATATGTATATACATGTATATGTATTTCAGCTACAGATGTTGAGTATTTTCATTCAAGTCAGTGTCTCAGTATGATGCTAAAGAATGGTGAGAGAAGTATGATGTAGATTAGGGGGTAAGACATCAAGGTAGACAGATAATTCTAACCATTCTCATTTTTATTGAAAATCCCATCCTAGGTGTAGAAAATCAAGATGATATTCACATTATTCTGGTTAAATTTTAGCTTGGATAACTTCAGTTCCTGTATAGATCCCCCCTGTTCTTTCTAGCATGGTCCAGTTTTTTTGCTGTTTGTTCAAAACAGTTGTGTAATGTTTCTATCCATGGTTAGCAATTTGCTGTTTTTCATCCAAGGTAGCTTTTATGTCAGTGCTGATAGAAGTAATCATTTATTTTTAGATTCTAAATCATTTGGGAATTTATAAAGCACTGTAGCTATAGAAGATAATAATTTGTCTCAAAGGTTCCTTATTTTTTATTAATGTTTTGATTTCATATTCTCTCTGTCTGCATATCACTTGCTCTCTGAATATGTATTACCATTGTAATTGATAGTGTGACTCCTAAGTAACTCTCTTAACTGCTGATTATAACTGTGACACTGCTCCATTTGAAGAAGCTTTGAGCCTACTCATCACTGTGGGTGAGTCAGTCCTCACTAGTGTATTATTTACAATCCTGGTTCATGGAGCTTCAAAATAAGTCCTGTTGTGTTTGAGGAAGATGTCTTCTTATCTAAGTTTTTGCTAGATCCTGAATTAACTTTCAGACAATGTTGCTTGTTGTCATTTGTCTTCCATAGAAATAAACCCCTAAGTTTTACACATATATTACATGATTCCATATTCTACTGTATATTTAAGTATGCACAGCATGGACCTAAGTTCAGGCACTGGACAAAAGCAAGACAATAACACAAATTTTCATCTCCTTTCCACTTTTATTTTACTCAGGCTTGTGTTGTCTACAGGCTATTGTGTGCTGCCTCCTTTCTTGAGGTATTATGTAACAGATTCTTTCTTATATTTAGAGCTTGTCTGCCTTCTGAAGAGATCACAGGTTTAATAATAGACTTACAGGAAAAGACGACAAACTTTCTTGAGGGAGTAGAGAGAAAGAAGAGGTTGTTGGGTTATTCTTACATGAGGTGCATTAGATTGGGGCAGCGTTATTGCCTCTGAGGTGGGTGAATGGATTGTGTTAATCCAACATGGCTCATACAAAAGAAAATGGAACAAAAAAGATTATAAAGAAAGGCTGATTCTTTTTCATAAACAAAGCTCCAATTTTTGGTGAATAGGCAGGTAGAATTTGTGTTGTATTGAGAAGTCCATGGTAGAGAAACAATATCTTTAGTCTTGCAAGATTTACTTTGTAAAGTCATAGCTATAAAAGGTGACAGCTCTTATTTTCAGTTGACCTTATAACAGTGATTGGAATGTGTACACAATTTTGTTTTTAAATGGTGCTGGAAATAATTTTAGGCCATGTTTTCCAAATTTTAAATAATTCACTGTACCTTTCAGGATGGGAGAGAGGCTACAGCGCTGCAGACTTGTTTGAAATCCTCAGCTTGTTCAAAATCAATTCATATAGCCTTTGTGCGCAAAAAGAGCTATATATAGATACATACTGCAGGCAAGCTGCATGTTATACAGGCTCAGGACCTGCTTTACCCAAAGCAAAAGCCATATTCTTCATCTTTTGAGCATGGTCACTCCTATGACATATGGCATCTTCAATACCACTGTATTAGTGAAATCAGAGCGCAGATTTTAAACAATGCTCTGAACTGGGAGAGATGAGGAAGCTAAACCAAAGAAGAGGGAGTGGGGAAGCACAGAGATCCATGTCATTTGAGCCTGCTTGACAGTTTGGATACTAGGGCTCACCCCTACAATCTAACATGTGATGGAGCTGTTTCAGTTGCCTTAATAATCTGACATGGCTCAAAAGTGGTATTTCCCCCCTTTTTCTTTAGTATTTGGTAGGAGGAGGTTGGTTTGGTTTTTTTAACCTCTCCAGGTTTTTATGGTTTTTTTCTTTTCACTCCTTAGAGATGCTACAATTTGCAGAATTTCCTGCTGTAAATAGATCTATATAGAAAGTGGAAGGTGAACTATAAAAGGAAAACTGTTTGGTTTAAGCTTGTGTTGCTACAACTACTCCCCCAGTTCTTCTCTCTGCAGCATTTAAGTGTAAATCTCCTTGTCATTTGTGGGCATGGTTCTCCGTGTGAATCGATTGTGTATAGTGGAATTTCATACTGGTGCAGTCCCCTGTGATGTCAGTACAAGGTGGGAAAGCAAGAGGTTCCCCCAGATTTCTATCCAGACATGGCTCAACAGAGGCATGTTATCCTATCAGACGATCAAGACCTATATTTGAATGCGTCTTTTAAGCCACAAAGAGCATAAACTCAACTACCTTGTTTAAAACAATTTGTCAAGTATTGTCAAGATAATTTCTGTCCCTGTTGTTTTTTGTGTGTTCAAAGTTTCATGATGTGGCCTCCTAAAAGAGGCATAAAGGAGAGAATGGACTTGGGATTTCTATGTTCCACCCTTGAATGTGAAGTTGGATTTGACGTTGTAAAATGAAGATAATACCTGTGATTTTTCCAGCTGAAGGGAGGAGGGATTATAGGCAAAAGAGGAAACAAACACTGAGTTCAACACTATGAGGTGTTTTTAGATGATTAACTGGAAGGTATAGAGCGATGCTAAATAACATCTAAATAAGTAAGTTCTGCTTAATAATACTAAATAGCAGTTTGATGTGACCTGTTCAATCAAATCAAAATCTGTGCCTTTTTTTTTCTTTTATGTACTGTATTTGGAAGACTCTTACCTGCCCTTCACAAATGTGATTATTTAAGATGGGTAGCAGTAAGTTTGGCTGTTGTCTCTTTAGGAAATCTTTTAAAACAGGATTGGAAGCAGAATATTTTACAGCCTGTGGAAAAATGTCTAAAGGCTGCCATTGAGTCGTTCAGGCCAGAACAACTGAAAGCCCTAATGCATTTTATCTGCTGCTCTGTTCCTCAACACTATAAATAATTCAGATCTGTTGGCTTAACTACTACTGGCAACTGTTATTTATTAAGAATGACTGAAATAACTATGCGGCTCAGTAGAACAGAATGCATTAGGGAATTTAATGTGAAGTAGAATAGTTAAAACATTTTGATTATCCTTTAAAGAAAAAACCTAAACCCCTAAAACTGCCAATGTTCTTTGCAATTCTGCAAAGGGCAAGCGACAGCGGGAATTAGGATGTGATCTTTCCAGAGTAAGTAAGTGTTTATTCCTTTAAAAGAGCACAACCCCCTGATATTAGAGCCCCATTTATCCCTCCAGTGTCCTGTTTTGCATGTATTGATGTCAGTAATTTTGAAACGGAGGTTCCAATAAAATGTTTAATTTGCCCCACTGTATAATGTTTTAATCTACTTGTAGTTATATGTTTATCTGTAAAATTATTTTTAAAGGTACTGTATAGTCTTTTCATATTTGCTTTTAATTTGATTATCTTGCATGTCATGCTCGAGAGAAAGTAGGTAAAAGAACAGCAGAATTTTCTGGTGATAGTGCAAGTGAACTGCAGTTCTCTCGGTCCATTCCCAGTTTAGGGTTAATTAATAATGCTCAGCCCTTCTTGGTACCATTCATCATTAGAGTTGAAATTGCTTTCCAAAGGGCAATATCATTATCCCTATTTTGCAGACAAAAAATTAAGTCATCGGAAGGGCTAAGATCGGGCAAGGTATTACTACAGCAGAAAGAGAATATGTTACTATGGAGTGGCACATATTTAGCTGTACATCATAAGATGTATTACTGTGTAACACCAGAATGCTTTTGCAAGTCAACTGATTATAAATGGTGCATTTTGAATAAATTTTGTATCACAAAAGAGTTGACATCCAGGACTCAGATGACTAATTATCTAATCTTAAATCTGGCATAAACACCCAAGCCATTTGTATGATGAACTGCGTTTCACAAGAGTGAGAAGGGAGCGAGAGAACATTCTTTGCTGACTCAGTGGTCGTAAATCTTTTGCAGTGTGTTTTGCCTTACATTTGATATTTGTTCAATGGGTTGAAAGAAGTTAAGTGATCAAATGTCATTTGAAAATCCTGGCCTGCAGTTTTATTTTTTCTCATTTACACAAAGACAAATATTACAATACAAGCACAATTATTTGGGGTCTAGCTCAGTGTGGTATTACTGAAAGCTGTTCATCTGAATGAGCACTGTAGATTCATTGTCTTCACCCTTTTTTAAAGAAGTCATTTTACATTTGTTCGCCTTAATGATGATCTGTAGTAGCGATACAAATTAAGAGTGCTGCTGTGCAGCATTTTGTTTCATTTGTTTGAAATTGTCATTAACTATAACTGCACAATACCTTTTTCTTTTTGACTAGTAATCAGAGGGCTTTGGCATGTTAATCTCATCTGAAATAGAATAGATGCTCTGTGCTGGGTGATTCTTATTTAACTTTTATTTCTGAACACATCAAATTTGTATGACATATCTCTTCAGGTTAAGGGAAGCATCAGTGAAAGGGGTTTTTTTAACAGAGAGGGAAAAATAGAAGATGATGAATTGGTGGTAAGTAAATGATATGCCTGAACTTTTAGGGGCAAAGCGTGCCTGCTGTAAGAAAGTTTTCCAGATAGTGTGTCATTAATATTTTATAGTAAGGAGAGAAATCATCAAAAACTCCAACTAGAACATAAAATACCTGAAATAAAAAGAATATATGTAAGTATCTTCAGAGCAAGTTTGGACACCCTTATTGATTTTAGTCAGCATCTCATTCTGCCTTGACAAAATACAGAATTTATAAATTAAATTTTATGTATACTGTGTATGGTTTTATGCTGATGTTGGCACACTTTCAGATGTAAAATTAAATTACTTTTTCCAATAAGGCAGCATAGATTGAAGCATGGATTCCTTTCTTTGCTAATGGAACTAGTAGAAAGATATTGAATTATGCTGACTTTCAAATTGACTGAGAGCCAGAGAGAGAGAAATCAATGACAATTTTAATGTCCTGTAGAGCTTTTAAACAGGCCTCAGTCTAGCAGAGCAACTCACTATGAGATAACTCTTGTTGACATTGGTTTTCCAGTTAAAAAATGTACTTCGGGTAAGCGTGCATCTTGCATAGATGTAAGCTTTGTTACCATTCCAGACACGGAGATGCTAAGTAGGCAGTGACTGGTTTTTGGAATGGCAGTCATAGGACTCTGGTTACAAGGCATGCATGTCACTCAAATGCTAGGCATTTCTGTAGGAACAGAGAATGCACTGCATAAATATGCAAGCTAATCCCTGTAAAACAATAACAACAACCAGCAGGATCTTTTATCTCAGTATAAATTCCTGAAAGTCACATGTATGGGTAATTCAAATAAATTATCTTTATTTTGATTAATTAATGATAGGGTAAATGCATTTTTTAACTATGTGTTTGTATTTACATAGCTGAATCCTAAAGAGCTAAGCTTTATTATGAATGTCCATCAAATATGTGGCTTGTTGGTATTTTTTAAAATTTTATAATAATATTTATATAATTTTGTAAAACACATTTTATAGCAGTAATTCAAGTTTTATAAAAGACTATCCAATGTCTCAGAATCTTGCTGCTGAGATAGAAAAGGTTCTGATTTAAATAGGGGGAGATAAATACAGGGACTGCTGTATAGATACATCTTCAACATCTCAGTATTGAACCTGAGGTTCATGGATTCTGGTCCATTTCTGTAATAAAATGATTTCTCTTTGCATTCCTTCAAAGTCTAGGTTTACCTTTCTTTTAATAACAGATGGATATAATATAGCTGTGAAGGACTCTAGTCCTGGAATGATTTTTCAACAGCAAACTTTGTATCTTCAATTCTTTGATGTAATGAAGAAAACTATCATGCAGTCACTTCTGGGAATTCAATTTCTTGCAGTAATTTGGCTTTCAGCTCCTGGAAGATTCATCTTGGGTTTTTAAGGGTTGTTCTTGTTATAGTAGACAACCTCTGTCATTTTAAAAGCAGCTTTTAATGCAGGTAGCATCAGCTCCACAGAGATTGAAATGTAAGTAACCTCAGAACTGCCATATTGTGAGAATGAGTTAGAGAAATCATAGAATTAGGTTTCAAAGATAATATACAGACCATCTCCAGCAGAGTAGCTCTGTAGAAGCTGTTTTATGCAGTCTGGATTCTTCACAGTTCACCCCTTCAGTGTCAATTGCATTTTAGTGACAGTCTTTAAATCACAAATGCTTATGAGTGGTTTGTGGTCAGCAACCATTTATTTTTAAAATATACAACAGTCTTCATGACATTGTACCTCATCGAAGAGACAAAGGTGACCTTTTTATTTTGTCTTGCTTACATTTCATTAGGTTTATATACTGCCATGTGCACTTACCCCTGCAGAGAAAGGAAGTAGTGACTTGCTATGTGGCAGAAAATGGATTAGAAGTCTCAGTTTAATTTATGTGTTGAAGATAGTATGTTAAAAGTCAAGGGCTTCCCTTAATGACCTGTATTGTCAGATGAAATTCTAGTACCATCATTCCAAGAAGTTGATTTCAAAAGTCTGGTTTGTAAGGAAGCAAGTCTATTGTGCTTGCTCACTCTGTCTGCCCGTTGGGTTCCTCCCACTGATAAGCTAAACCTTGCAGGCCAATTTCAATCAAAATCAAAAGATGGGCTGAAGTCTGAAAGATAAGTGAATACCTGTCAATTTTCTGAAAACTGGCAGCCGGGTGGGTGAGAACAGCCCCTCCAAGGTAAGGGTAGGGAGGGCTGAGCCCTGGTGGATCTGTCTGGCAGAGGGCCAGCCCATGCCCCGTCCTGGTGTGTGTGCAGTTTGTCCTGTAAAAGAGGGGGTGACGTGGGGGGTTCCAGGGAAAACCAGCTCTGCTGGAGTGGGGAGTCAAGGGGCAGAGCGTCCACATCTGCATGGTGCCTGGGCTTGCTCTTCCTGCTGCTGGTGGCCTCATGTCTCTTTCTTGGCCTTTATTTATGTTCTGGTGAGAGGCATTTGCAGCAGTGTGCTAGGAAGCCTGTGCTAGACGTGTTCTGAAATACATCGGTGCGAGAGAGGTTGAACATGTATGCGAACATAGCTGGAAAGGGGCCTGATGTTAGATTTGGCATCCATTGACAAATCTAGTGCCAGCTGCCTCTGGACCCCAGAGGCTGGGAATTTGAGCTGCACTTGCCTGCAGTGCTCCGACTGGAGAAAAGAAGTAGGGTATCCCTTTGCAGCCAGGTATCCCAGGTAGTCAGATAGAAGAATGTATGTTCATGCTCTCGCAGTCATGCTTTCGTGAGCAATTTTTTTTCTTCTTTAATTCTTTCAGCATTGTGCCAGTATTTTAATTTTGCTCTCTGCCTTGATTTTTTTTAATAGCTTGATATGCCATGCAGCACAGCACTTCCTTTGCTTCCTTATGTATAATATCCTATCAAAACCCCCTGACAGATGAGTGCAGCTCCTGAGTCCTTTTATGGGATCAGTGCCAGTGTACTCATAATTGAGCTCTGTGGTTTTGCAAATGTTTTCCATCTGATCACCAAACATGATTTCCTAGAGGTTTCCATTCATACCTATTTCACATATCCTTTACTAGAGAGAGCATTTTGTTGACTCTTACTATCTCATTAAAAAATGAGGAAAGAATTTGAATATTTTTTTAATCTCGGATTAGATCTTAACTTGTGAACAAGTCAAAGCCAGCGTCTTTGACTTGTAGTGGTTAACAAGTGATAGTTAAAAGGTTATTTCTAAAGGCTTTTAAAAATTGTTGTTCTTTTGGTTTTTTTTTAAGTTGGTTATTTTAAAATTGAGACTATGAAGTATTTTTACTTTAGTCATAGCTGTCAAATATGAGCTTCATATAAGGTTCTATTCTATTTTATGAGACAGACTTTCAGTGATTGCAACTAAGCTCAGAACTTGTATTATTCACCATCAGCAAAATTTTTGAGCCTAATAAGAACTTGCAAAGGGAAATTATTGTTCCTACAAAAGCAATTTTATTCATTCACTATATTTATCTGTGGGTCTTTAGGACATTTCTGAGACCATAGTGTCTGTAAATGCTTTGACAAGATACAGTTATTGCAAAATAGATACAGTGATAAATACTGAAAGTCTGATTGGTATGTTGAAGCATCTTAATCCAGCTGTTGAAGATGTTATCTAATGACCAGTGCACCTCTGTTTTGGTTTTTTTTAATGTCTAGTTAAGATAGACTTAACTGCAGGAAAATAATCTAAATAAACTTGATCATACTCTCTAGAATACACCAGTAAGCACAGCGCAAAAGGTGATATTTGGTAAAAAAGAGGTACCACTGCAGTGTCTATATAGAATACGGGCATGGTAAACACATCAGAAAGAGTGTATTTTTGTAATGGTTGTGTATTATATTTCTGTTGCTTACAACTGTCATCACAAGGACAGAATCATTTTGAATGTGACCAGGCAGCTGTCTCTGTGAAGCCTATAGATAGCAGCTTCCTTGTGTAGCACATTTTCAGCTCCTTCAAACAGATTTATCAAGCATCTTTAGTGTCTCAACACTGCCAGCTCAAATGACTTCTCAAGGAGCTTTGATTATGCAATCTTTTAAAAGGTGCATTGTTTTTTTGTTTCTTTCTTGGTGTGTGTGTGTGTTCTGTGGGGTTTTTTTAGTAACTCACTGCAGCAGCTAAAATCTGGTGCAGAGTTTCACCATGTGTTAGGAAAAAAAAACATGCTCCATTTGTCCCAGGCTTTAAATAAGCATCAAAACTTTCACCACCTGTGCAAAACAGCAGAACAGCACAGGTCAGAGCAGAGCAGTGAGCTCACAGGAGAGAGCGATGCTTTGTGAGTAAGGAGAGGAGAACCTGCGGAGACAGGAGCTGGAAATAGCATTTTCTTGGCATAATTAGAAGATACATCTGTAATCATTTTGGGGTCTAAGGACCGCTTAGCAGAATATTCCTTTCTGAGTCCTTCTGTGAGTGCTGTCTGAGAGGAGTTAGGAGACGGGCAGAAGCCCCTCAGCTGGGACCCTGTCTTTCTGGATGGCCACTAAAAAGGAGGGGCTGAAGGGAGGGCTGCCTAAACAGCCAAAGGATCTTCCCAAAGAATTTCTCTGCTCATTACTGCTGCAATTCACAGCATGGGAACTTTCAAAAATAAAGACTTTAAAGGCTTCTTCAAAGAGCTTCCAGGCTGTATCAGAAGCTCCATCTGGAAGAAGACTCATGAGACTTTGGAGTGTGTTGTAAATACAGGCCCAGGACAGATGAGGTTTTTCTTAAATTGAATCTTGAAAAACTTGCTTTCTAACAAGAACTTGCAACAGGCCACATTAACTCGGGAATGTTTACCAAATTGCATCCCTAGTGTAATGTCTTTTGGAAAGGGTGCAGTTAGCTCGTCATCCCTACAAAGTCTTTTACTAGCACAGTAAATTATAGGCCTTATGGGAATGTGCTGTACTTGGTTCTTTTCAGGTCATGTACTTGGTCTTGGATTGCTGTGTGAAACTATATACGACGCTTTATACTGTTTGCCTGTGGATTTGTTTTGTGTTTCAGCAGATTGAATAGCATTTCTATTTAAATCATGTTTCATTCTAACTAAAACAATTGCTGTTCTGTAGTGTCAGGGGATTCTTGAGGTAATAGGAACACTGTATGTTTTGTGATTTACTGACCATTTTGGCCTTTGAGAGGCACCAATACGTTTCGGTCCATTTTTCCTGCTTCACTGGGGTTAGTGATGCCTCATCAGTTACACCAGACCATGACAGTGTTAAGTATTTTTAGCACTGGTGGCACTCAATTGTGTATTTTGGTCAGGGGCAGTAATGTGCCTGTAGCATCATTTTCCCATCAGCAGTGCTAATGCTCCAGGAACACCAGCATTACGAAGGTTTAAGAACTTGATGTCTGTCTTTTGTGGTTTTCCTCTTTTGAGATGCATCAACTTTTCTAAAAATGTGTTTATGTGGTGCAGTTGTTTATGACCGTGAGTTAGCTGCCTGCATCAGACTAAACCTGCCTGTCCAGAGCTGTTGTTTGCCCACGTATTGCACTTAGCACTTCTGGCAGCGTATGAAAACAGACAATACCGAGCGAGAAAACAATACGAAAGTTCCATAAATCTTGTATAGGTTGAAAGTATCTTCCACTATCATCTTGATATTTTTCCCTTCAGCTGTGCTGTTATCTAGAAATCTCAGAGTATTTTACAAACTTTCAATTAAGCCTTCTACAGCCTTCATCCTTCTCCTCTTCCCCAGGAAATGACGTTATCGTCCTTTGTTTGTAGATGAGGAATCAAGGTCTGAGGGGTGAAGTGACTCGTCCAAGGTCAGTTGCTGAATTAGTGGCATGGCTATGAATCGACACAGGCATTCGAGCTCTCAGCTCTCTGCTGAACAAGATCATGCTCTCCCAGTTTCAATTTGTCGTAACTTAATGAGCATCTAGAATGTGGCAGAAGAATTTATTTTCAGCAGCCAACAGGTAATCCTTCATTACACAAGCAGCAGGACACAATGCGCCCCCCGTGTCTCCATGGATCCTGTCTGCTACTTCTTGTTTTGCATAAAAGAGGTGAGGGCAGGTGAGGACTACCAGCATGGCAAAGTCTGCTCATCCAAGTGTGGGTCTTTGCTGTTTTGTGGGGTGCTGGAGGTTTTCACCTGAATGTTAACTTTTGCGATAAAAACAAAGATCCTAGACTTGGTTCTTCATTTGTCTTGGTGTAACAGTAATGAAGTGCCCTGATAGCAGTTTGATTTCAACATCTAATCTATTTTAAAAGAAGTAGGAAAAACTCCAGTGCAGTCTGCTGTTCCTTGAAGGGGAGAAGTAATTCAACTAAAGTCCTCTCAGGAGCCAAGAGAAGTAAATTTTGAGTTGCTTTAATCAGGAAGAGGAAGTCATCTGTCTGCATCTGGTCACTTCCCTGCTTACATGGTATAGTCCTGTAACAGCTACATAAGAAGCTTTGTGATGAGCAAATGTCAAGGGCAATTAATTCTTTGGCAGGCAGCTGTTATTATTAGGACAAAGAGTGGCCAGACATAGAAGGAAAGCCTTCAGCTGATTTATTTTCTCTACCTTTTCCATCAACATTGATAAGCCACTAAACCCCAATGGTGAACTTTCGCACAATAAGAATTTTAAATTTGCTATCTCTTTTTTTAGTAGGAGACCTTATATTAGATTTAGAGTACAGAGGAATAGCTCAGAGAAAATGTTTGGAAAGTCTTCTCCACTTTAATGCTATCAGGAAGGAGCAGAGTTGTGTGTTCAGCTGGTAACATAATAATATGTGGGCTGAGTTAAGCCCACTTCAGACAGTTTTTCTCAAACTTAATTGATGGAAACAGCCCAATTTTAGGCTTGATTTATTACCTTAGCAGAATTATTCCAGGATTGCTGCAATGCAACTGTGGGTGTTCTAAACACATCCACTCTGCCAGAGAATCAGGAAGGATGTACTTAAAATCCTCTAATTTATCTAATAACATCTTTAGCAGCTTTTTGTGTAGGTTTAGTATTGTAATGGAAATGCACTCTCTGGCTAGATAAAGAGCTCCTGTGTAAAACTGCTAGCATTGGCTGTAGGGACACGTAAATAGCATTTAGAGCTGATTAGGCAAATACTCTGACCAGCTACATATGCCTGTAAATGTACCTTTCAATTTTGTAATCCATCACTATGGTTAAAATAATACCTAAAATTTCAGGTATGAATGCTCATGACTCTGGGTCTTCACAGATGTGGCCTTCCCACCTTCCAAGTCCAGGCAGAGCAGATGTTCCTCAAGTCAGGGGATATTTTTCCTCTGCTGTTTAGGTCCTCTATTTTAGCAACTGTTGTTGTCTCAGTTCTTAACCGGGTTCCCCGTTTGCCCATCAGTGGACGTTCCTGAGGGGGTTGTTTACAAGTGACTCGAAACAAGTTTGGTTTTCTTAAAAAGTTTCAGCGCTGAGCTGGTGAGGGTAAGCCTTGGACTGGGACGCAAGCTCAGATTCCTGCAGGTGCTGGCACAGCCCGTTACGTTCGCGCCTAGAGTCAGCTCTGTCTGACTTGTGTTTGTAAATGCTTTCAGCGTGGATTCTTCTGCCGTGTGTTATTTAGGCTGAATCTTAATCTTTCTCTGCAGTTTTTCAGAGCGCTGTCCTCACAGTGTTGCCAACTGGTGGTATAATTATTCTATCCTAGGCATCGCAATCTCTTGCTTTTGTTATAACATGGAAATTGCATGTAATGTGAATAGTAACCAGTTTCACCGCTCTGGAGTATTGGAGCTAATAATGGAAACTAAAAACCTGTTCTTTGTGAGCTAAATAAAGGTGGATGAAATGAGGTAGAAAATCAGCTTCTACACACACAGAAGTAAAGGAGGTCCTGGTGTGTTTTCCTCTTGCTGATTACTCTCACCACTGGGTATTGCTGTATGTAAATAGGATCAGAGTTCCTGTGTTGTGCTGGGGAGAGCCGGTCCTAAGATTTCCTCCAGCAGTTGTGCTTCCTTAGTGTGCACGTTGCTGAGACTTGGAGGTGCTGCGTGAGCAGAATACTCAGCTGCTAGTTCTAGGAAATACTCTTGCTGATGGTGCAGTAACGTGGTACGAGTGGCTTTCTGTGTAACTTCAAGCGTCAGAGCTAGTCTCATGGCAATGTATCACTTGGAAAAAGCTATTTGTTGCTAATCTTACATTTAAATAATTTATAGATACGTTGAATAGTAAATAATGTGGGCCGGAGTACTAATTTTGTGTACATTTTCTAAATCTGTTACATAATCTTACTGTTCATAGCAACATTTGGTATCAAGAATCTGGAAAACTTTATGGTAAAATGGCCAAGTGTAGCGAACCTGATTTTTTTTTTTTCTGGAATTCAGATTTCACTGCTGAAGCTACGGCATGTGGGCCAGTTGAGGATGGCAGTTGGCTTTCCTGGGCAGTGAACCAAATGTGAATGCAAGTGACGATTGCCATGTGCTTCTCAGGCTCCAGAACAAAGTCTGACAAGTCCAGTTTCCTGTGTAGAATCTGGTTGGACTGATGGTTTTAAGCTAACACCCCCTCTTCAACCGTGCTAAAAGCATGTGAACAGACTTACTTGGGCCTAAGCAGAGGAAATTGGTTAACAAAGTATATGTGGTCATTGCCTGTTCCTGGACGGCTGATGCAGAATTCTGTTGCTGATGGACAGTTTCTGAGACTGAAATGAGCTCATATGTCTCTGTGTGGTCCTGCAATGGTAGACATGTCTTATGGAGGACATTGTTACCCCTGATGATAACAACTACGGAAACTGAAAGTTTCAGGCTGTGTCAGCAAGAGACACCTGGAGAAGTTAAGGCAGACCAATGGGAAATAGAAAGTCATACATAAATTAAGAGGTATTAAACTCCTCTTGAATGAGAGAATGTACATTAAAGTGGCCTTGGTTTGCTATAGATTAATTAACCTTGGGAGATATCAGGCTTAATTAAGCTACAGTGAGTTAAAGCCACTTTATACTTGATAGAGATGATTCACAAGGGAGTTTTTTTAACCTTATGCACATCAACTTTATACCTCCTATGGGTTTGCCTTAACTTTCAGCGTCTCTTGGTGAGGTTTTGGACACTTTGAAATCTGAGGACTTCTCTAACCCTTTGGCATCCTGACTCCAGTTCTTAGGAGAAACTGGACAGAATGGGCTTAAGAGAAAAGCATATAATGCACATGTAGAAAATGTACGCTAAGCAAGGGTTGTGTGACAGACTCTGCAGGGGGGTTCAAGTCTAGATTTGAAAAGCATTTAATAAGAAGTTACAAAATGGAACATTAAAACTTAAGACAGGGAACATAAGTGTGAAACAGGGTTACTAAAATCCATATGGTGAGTTTGAGGTCTTGCTGCATGGTTGTGGTGCTGTCTAGCAAAGAATAATGGGAAGTTTTGCAAATCTTTGTTCAAATTCCTGTTTGTTTATAAAAAAGTATTGTCATGTATTTCCCTGACTGCAAGTTACCTTGCTAAATCAGATTAAAATAACTTTCTGTGGGTTTCTTTTTGTGATTTGTTGTGTGTGTGTGTTTTTTTTTTTCTTTTCCAGTAATTGCCCTTCATTTTTGGCTGCTGCTTTAGCTAGAGCAACTTCAGATGAAGTCCTTCAGAGTGATCTTTCGGCACACTACTTACCAAAGCACGTGGACAACGCAGATGGGATCATACGTAAGTACATCTGCGCATGATAATGTACAATTTCACATGGTGTTGATCTTTCATTTACAATGTACATGGGAACACTTTGCAGATAATTAATAGATTTTTTTTAAATTCAGCCTTGACTTCAGTGATCCATCTAGTCTGACCACTTGAATGGTACTAGATATTCCTCAAATGAGTTCCTTCTACCAGCTAGCTAAATGAAGCTAGACTAGATTTCTTGTAAAGGAATATCCCATATTGATGTGAAAAGAGTAATGGAGAATTCACCATCACTCCTGACAGAGCTAGCAGCTAATTTCTTAGTCAAAACTTTCCCATCTTTGAATCTCACCTAGTTTCAACTTTTACTATTGAATTCTTTCCCTATTTTTAAATGCCTTTCTCCAGTTGTATTCGTACTTGTACTTTATCAAATTTCAGCTCCTTAAGACTAGGTGGAAATCACTCCTTTCTTTTAAGTGCACCTTTGTAAGACTGTATCTGGTGGCCCGGAATTTCTTTATAAATATATATAAATATATATTTCTTTTATTTCTTTAGACTATGTGGTCCTGCTGCTTGCTGGCAAGTGCCAGTTGTCCTCCTTCATCCTTAGAGCTAAGTGAAATATATGTGGGAAGAGAGAATTTAATTCTGAATTAATTCAGTCAGTACAGTTTTTACTATGGTTTTTAATGTTTTATATAGTTTTAGCAAAGGATAGTCTAAAGATATTTCATGCTTAAAAGGGAAATTTCCTTTTCTCCATTTATTTGCGTTGGCTAACAAGATTTTTGCAGCATCCAGCTCAAAGCCATGCTCCCTAAATCTTTTCAGGATTCTTCTGACCTAAATAACCTTGAAAAACTTTCTGGGGTGCTCATTACAATGAGGAACAATGTTTCTCACATGTATTGAGAGGAATTCTGTCATTTGATCTTGAAAATACAATCACCAAACCACTTTGTCCATTTCCTCCTTTTTTGATTAAAAAAAATAAGTAAATGATTCTAGGGATAAGTAGGATCTATAAATCTGGCCCTTCAAAAAGGGAAGATTCTGCTGTATTTCTCAGAGGCCTTTGGAAACCTGAGAAACAGAAAAACATGCTATGGGTTCCCTTTTTGTAGGTATTGCTGCCTCCTCCTGCTGAGCAGGTAAATGGAATAGATTTGTCATTGTTCTGGCTGAGCAGCCTTCATTAATTTCACATTGAGATCTCTGAGACTTGCATAAATATTTGACAGTCTCCAAGGAAATGTTGACTAAGCCTCCACACAGAATATCTGAAGAGTTCAACAAAAAAAGAAAAAAAAAAAAAACACTACAAAACCCACACCTACAGAAATTGCCATTTAAATATATCTAAATCTGTAGTACACAGATGCTAACATAGATTGATATGTGTACAGGCTATAGCAGGCACTAAAAATATGGCTCCAGATGCAGTATGTTGAGGCGAATTGTCATAACGAAGGTACTTGAAAATAAAATATACCTTTACAGATGCAATGTAAAGTGTTAAAATACGAAGATAAAGGGGGAGAGGAAGAGAGAGAACATCTTCTGGACTGTAGTAAAGCAGTGGTTTCATATGAATACTTTTCAAATTTCAAATTCAAAAAATTTCAAATAACATACCATAAATGATCATTTTCAAAACAGAGCATTCGTTCAAGTGATGCAAGGTTTGGCTAAGAAAACCACAACAAAACTAGGGGGATTCATGCAGGACTGAAGGAGATTTCATTACAAAAGGTCAGCGACTCCATTCTAGCTAACTTTCTTAGCAGGAGTCCTTTGAGAAACCTGGGCTAGTTACTTAGAAGGGAGCTGCGACTGATGAATGCCCTAACTGGTACCATATAGGGAGACTTTCATGCTTTGAAAGAAAAAAAAGGGAACTGTAGCAGGTGACGAAAATGGGATTTCTACATCTTGGAGTTTTGTGCTCAGAGTTCTCTGTTTATCCTAATGATGTTTGGACTGCTGTAGAATGTGAAACCAAGCTGAATTCAGCTGGCTGGTTTTGATATCCAATTCTATGTTGTTTTTTCTTATGAACCGAGAAAGATTTTTACTCTGTATAATATAAGGAGACATTTACCTGATTTGCCTCAAGTCTGAATTTGCTAGAAGGAAAAAAAATAATTCCAAATTTCCTTAGTGACACATTTCACTCTGAGAATTGCAACGTGACAAATCATATTGCATACTTAGAAGTGGTAAAAGCAGTTATTGCTGTGCTGGTGGAAAGGAAATTAGAAGCTTCCTGAAAGAAGAATGCTGATCGTAAAAGAAAGAAAACTGTTTTGAGTCCACAAATGTAGGAATGCAAGTATATAGGCCTGTTATATTCAGGGTGACCATGTGTCTTTGGATATCAAGAACAGAACCTGAGAGTCATAGGTCATGACTGATTCTTCTCTTCCACTTGCACTAGAGAGGAGCAAGAGAGCTTCCATGAGAACTGAAAGATGTTTGATTCCCCTTTGAAAGGTCAGATTTCTTTTTTTTTTTGTGGAGGAAGATATTCATGTGGGGAGTCTGGCTTTGCTAAAGAACTGCCAAAGGAGGCTGGATAGTAGGACCATGTTACATGGTGGAGGTATCTAAAACACCCAGCAGACTTCACAAAGCAAATCGCGAAGTCCCGTTACCCAGTCTTTCCAGGAACTAGGAGATGGGATTACTATAGCCAAGACACAAAGTGGTCATTGACTAGCCAGAAACCAGAGTTCTTAGATTAAGGAAAAACCTCGGTCATTGGCTTGATGACACGTCTACAAACCTGTTGTCACACTATCTGCATTTTCAAGAAAGGTCTTAAAGTTTAGATCCTAAAAAAAAGAACTTGATTACTGGTATTCTTTCTGCCCTGATTTTGCCCTAAAAGAAGTCAGTAGTCTTTGGGAACAGTAATGCCTGAGCTGGATTTCCTATTAGCTGTGGCACAATTAAGTGCTGCTTCCAACACTGGGGATTTTGGAGCAGCAGGAGAGAAATGAAATTCTCCATGACACAACCGCAATGTCAGCTGAGTCAGCTCTGGCTCAGGGCTGCAACATTAACAATTGATGAGTAATTTACAGCTGTGAGGGGGTGGTTTAACTGTTGTGGGCCTTTCTCCTCTTTTAACCTCAAGAGCAATTATTGATGATGCTGACACTATGCATACTCCCTGCTGGGGAATGGTGTTTAGTATCTCAGCACAGCCAAGGGGTTTACTCCCTTCTTCCTTCAGAGTGATGCTCTGAAGCTAACGGCCACGTGACATTGAAATATATACCGTTTCCCTTCATATATGCCCAGTGGAAAGAAATGGAGGAGCAAGTCCATGGGGTTCACTTGTGGAACATACAATTTGGACATGTCAGGCTGTACATGTTCCCTCTTTAAATATATTACCCAGCAAAGAGATTTTCTGGTGAGAGCAGTATAGGTGTTGTGGGGGAACTGGTACCCATTACCATGGCAGTGGTGGGATGACCCAGTCATTTGATTTCCACCATTTGTTTTAAAAGCTGTGTGATCAAGAAGCTAAGACTCCTTCTTTTGATTATGCATATAGCTTACCACCAGCTTAATGTCTGCTCTTGCAGATCAAGCTTGAACAACCTTATGATCAGCAGAGCTGGAAATGTATCTTGCTCCTAAGGATATTGGCCCCCAGATCACTATAGCCCACATCTTGTGTAGAGCTAGAGTTAAGAAATTAGTCAATGCTGCTTTTAGGTTCTTCACAGAACTTTTGTGCACTGAGAGATGCTGTAACTCTCCCCTCTATTCCCTGTATTTGAGCCATTCCCCCTCCAGGAATGATTGGCACTCATGCATTCCTGCTGTTTAGCTTTGAAGATCTCTGCCTTTGGTGAACAATCATGAACAAAGAGATTTTGATGGTGTGCAGCTCTGATGCTTACTTCCTGTTTTCCTCCCCAGAATTTCAGAACAATTGTCAAGTGCCCAAGTTTTCACATTTTAAAAGTACTATTTCTCAGGAGTGACAGTTCAGTATTTTCTTAAATTTAAGACTGTTACAGTTTTATCATTTGCTCATGCAGATTTCCTTGACACACCGTCTAGTCAGGAATCTGGAAATAATGTTAAGAAACTAAGAAGGGACCTGAATGTGTACACCACCAAAACATGTTAAAGTAACGCTATTAATTTCTATAGATTATTTACCACTCTATTGCCTCAGTTCTGCAGTGAGGTGGTGTTTCGAATAGATAGTTTGGTCTAAAACTAATGCGTCACTGTAATGGACTGTGGTTTTCATACATGATGCTATATGCTGTGACAAAGTCCCTTTCGGAGCTGCCATGGCACAGTTGCACCACCTTGTGTGGTGTGACACGGGATCAAACGCTCAGGGAAACGTACTTGCTTTTCATTTTTTCTGATGCTGCAAGTGAGTTCCCCAAAGTTACGGGGGAATGTTTAAGTTAAAAAAACAAACAATGAGCTGCTTACTGATGAATGCTAATTATGGTAAGTTTGGCTTCTTTTTATGCATCAGAGCCCAGAATTTCCCTACTGACATCCATTTCAACTGCTTGGCTAAAATGGTTTTGTTTCATCTTTGTAATGTATGCAAGAAAAAAAATTCTCACTTAATAGCACTCTTAGCCTTTCATTTGTGGTTTTTGCCTTCCCCAGAGATTGAGACAGTGAAGCTAGCCCGCTTAGTTTTCAGCAAACTGCATGAGATCTGCAGCAACTGGGTGAAAGACTTTCCACTCCAGCCGAAGCCTCACCGCTACTACGAGACATCCATCCATGCCATCAAAAATATGCGCAGGAAGATGGAAGACAAGCACGTCTGCATCCCAGACTTCAACATGCTCTTCAACCTTGAGGTAAACAGAGATCATGTGGAAGACAAATGCATATGCTAAATACAGTTTCCATTCTTGGGGAAACTAGGTAGTCATCTACTGTGAAAATGAAAGGCACGCCTGTGATGGTCCTGAGGAAGACTGACAGTCAAGAGACAAAGTTGGTCTTAAGTTAGTTCAGTTGATATTCTGTAACCATAGTGGCAGTATGACATGCTGTTTCTACACAGGGTATATAGAATAAAAGAGCAATTTTCACAGACTCTGGGTGAAATGTCATCTAACTAAACAAAGTTTCTATCTGGCCCATCCTGATGTAGCCACTCATGCAGCAGCTGAAGGGCTGACCTGCCATTGTGCAGAAAGCAGCCCTACTTTTGTGAGTGGCAACTGATGCATCGTAGTAGCATGTGTTAAATCAAGGTAGGAGCCTCTCTTTGGCTGAAGATGACCAGGTGTAGAAGAGGATTGCCAATGGAAATGAGGAAGTGGTTCACCTTACAGTTCATCACTGAAGCCAACTCTCTACAGGGGTGGGTCTGTACTTCTTTTCAAATCTTCCTCTTGGGAGGAAGAAGCCAAAAGCAAGAATTTGGAAAGAAAATTTAAAAACAAACAAACAAAAAGCAAATAAACAAAAAAATCTCAAACCACAAAACTTCTAGGAGAATGAGGTGCAGTTTGCACAGGAATCTAGCAACATGAGTGGTTTGGAACTGGGGCCAGACTCCCCTCCATTAATTTTTTTATGTGGCCACTGGTCAAACACTGGTGCTTGCTTTTCCTTCAGATATAAAACTGGACACTGAAGAATGGCAAATAGAAGAAAGTGGCAGGAATTTTACCTTTAGAATCAGATTGCTGCATAATTGATTCTTACATCACTTTAATAACCATCTTCTGCCCCATCCACATTCTTGCCTTTAAAAGATACTAGTGCAAACGGAGGCAAATGTTTCCTTTGCCTGTCAGTTGTCAGCTTTCCTATTCCAATTTGTGTTGGAGCCCATTACTTAAAAATTACAATGTACAAATACTGTAGTCATTGAGATGGCTGTCAAGGTTGAATTGGCACTGACAGTGGGTTGGTGTGTTATATGTATGAATAGGCACAGGAGTTGCTGTCTCTTGGTACAGCATTGTTTCTCTGTTTGAACAGATAAGGCGAAGCTGAGAAAACTGACTTGAAGATGAGTGATTTTGCTGTATTTGATTTGTGAATGTAATCACAATTATCTGATGAGAGAGTACATACAGTTTTTTTTAAAAAATAGGCATCTGAGGTGATATGGATTAGATTTTTAAAAAAAAGAAAAGAAAAGAATGAAAGCAGAGGCTGGCTGGCTTCACATTTTAACTGTAGTGGCATTTTATCCCTGGTGGATTCCGGTCTTGATGTAGACTTCATGCAAACTGTATTGGATGTTCTTTTCTCTTTGTGGTTTTTGCAGTCACAAAACCTTCTGCACAATTTGACGAGAATGGCACTTTCTATTTGAGTTGAGCGACTGAATAGTAACAAATGGGACATAAGCAACACTGAGAGCGCTGCACGGGTGATTTGATTCTTGCAGGGCATCTCTTACAGTTTGCAGGTAGAATTCATCAGCAATAGGGTGGAAATTTCCCACTGATGCAAGTGAAGGTGGTCCGAGTAGTTTGTTTTTCCAGTGGAGACTCTGCCTCTAAGCACAGTTGAATGAGGACACCACAAATCTCAAGTTCAAAAGTTTTAAGACAATCTAGCTGTTTGCATTGCTTTCTCCTGAGTTGTTTTCTCAATGTGTTTCCATTGACAGGACCAAGAAGAGCAAGCTTATTTTGCAGTGTTTGATGGTCATGGGGGAGTGGATGCTGCCATCTATGCCTCCATCCATCTCCATGTGAACATGGTCCATCAGGAGATGTTTCAGCATGACCCGGCAGAGGCACTGTGCCGAGCTTTCCGGGTGACCGATGAGCGCTTTGTCCAGAAGGCAGCCAGAGAGGTGATTGAGTTACCTGGGCTTGACCCTGAAAGTTTTCATCTATAAATTGTCTTTGTCAGCAGGGGTGCTCCAAGTGCTGTGCTGAGTACGGGCCAGGGGTCAGCACAGAGCTTGCCCACGCACAGTCCGTAGAGTCGGTGCCCACTGGTGGGCTTCTTCAAGTTCCATAAAGACGTCAGCCTCCACTTCTCACAACATCCAGTTCATTTAGAAGGAGGATGCTGCTATTCTTATGTTCACATGCTAACTAGGTTTAGTCCTTGGGTTTTTGTTTTGGTTTTGTTTTTTTTCCTCATCTCTACAACACACATTTTTCTTAGCTCTAGAAAGCAAGAATAAATGGATAACTGACTCCTTGATCTCCTAAACTTAGGCAAGGGCTGAGCTAAGTGCCGGGAACTCAAGATGCTTACAAATAAACCTCCCTCCAAGTTCATTAACATGCATGCGTTTCTATCAACAGATAGGAAACAGGCACAGGAAGCCCACTAAAATGGTAGCACAGCTGATCACTAGCAAAGCCCAGCTTCTGAAACGCGGTTCCAAGGCGAGGGAAGTTGCAGGGCAACGTCGATCGCTTGCATTCAGCCGGGTTGGCTCTGAGGGACTGTAACTGAAGAGTTGTAGCTGTAAGGAAAGCACTGCCTGTTCCTCCCCAGGAACAGGCTGTGTATTGGAATATCAACATGTTTTGTCCTCGAGTTAAGCAAGAAAATGCATTGAAATGGTTCTTATTTGCTGATTTAAAACTGCGGGCGGTTTTTTTTCCCCCTATCCAGAGTCTGCGCTGTGGAACCACCGGGGTGGTGACTTTCATCCGAGGAAATATGCTGCATGTGGCTTGGCTTGGGGACTCCCAGGTCATGCTCGTGAGGAGAGGCCAAGCTGTGGAACTGATGAAACCCCACAAACCAGATCGAGAGGTGAGAATGGCCTGTTTTAAATACACCCGGGTGGTGTTCACCGCTGAAGGTGAAAGGTATCAGCTTTATGTGGGATGCTGGGACACCTTGCCAGTGTCTCTTGGAGTGGCAGCGTACGTCTCGGTTACCCTGGTTTGTTTGGAAGTCGGTATGGATTTGCATGCAAATCCTTTGTTCTCATCTGTTAGGGCCTGTGGCCTCCACCATGCTGTGTTTGTGAGAACAGCAGATTTTTATCGAAGAGTTTGGAGTGCGACGGCTATACTAAGGGCTCTGTCCGAACAACTCTTGTGTTGCCTTGCTGTTTAGGATGAGAAGAAGCGCATTGAGGCACTTGGTGGCTGTGTGGTCTGGTTTGGAGCCTGGAGGGTGAATGGGAGCCTGTCAGTCTCCAGAGCTATTGGTAAGAGTGGGCTTTAACTCCTTTTTCAGATTTGCTTTTCTTTTAATAAAAAACTTTAATTTTCTAGTGATCAAACTTTGAAATACAGCTGAAGATAGACCTGTGAGCGATAACCTCTATTTCTTTTCCTCTACAGTTTGAGGGAATAATTTCCAAATAATTGCTTTAACTTGGGGTAAGAGTCATTGGCTCCATGCTGTGTTAATAAAAGGGCTTCCAGATGCTGCGGCTGCAAACCCACGGTCTTGTGTATCTGTGTGTTGTTTTTCCGCAGGGGACGCTGAGCACAAGCCATATATCTGTGGGGATGCAGACTCTGCCTCCACTGTACTAGATGGCTCTGAAGACTACCTCATTTTAGCCTGTGATGGCTTCTATGACACAGTCAATCCCGATGAGGCAGTCAAAGTGGTGGCTGACCATCTAAAGGAGAATAATGGCGACAGCAGCATGGTAGCACATAAATTAGTGGCATCTGCTCGGGATGCCGGTTCCAGCGACAATATTACTGTCATTGTGGTATTTCTCAGGGACATGAATGCAGCGGTCAATGTTAGCGAGGAGTCGGACTGGACAGAGAACTCTTTTCAAGGTGGGCAAGAAGACAGCGGGGAAGATAAGGAAAACCATGGAGACTGCAAACGACCGTGGCCCCAGCACCAGTGCTCAGCACCTGCAGACCTAGGGTATGAAGGACGAGTGGATTCCTTCACCGACAGAACTAGCTTAAGCATAGGGTCCAGCATTAACCTGTTTGACGATCAAGGCTATTTAGACCTGACAAAAACAGAAACTAGTACACCTCAGAGTGCCAAATGTCTGCCACCGATTCAAGTGTTTAGTCCTGGCATACCAAAGAGTGCAAATTTGATCAACGGCTTAACGCCGAAGAACGAACCACCAGAGCGCACCACGTCACCGATCTGTGGACAGAGCGATCCCAGGGAGTATGACGCTCCGCTTCGTGTGGGTGCTGCAGGGCAGAGCATCTACAGGGTGAAGGGTTTATCCCCCGTCTTCTTTGGGCTGGAAGATGAACTGTTCAAATCCTTGGGAAAACGAGCTGCGTTCTTTCACTTCCGGCTCTGTAACGGGAAGAGGCGACGAGGAGCCAGGCTCAAACCAAAGTTTCACACACCGGTCTTGGCTCCTGAGCCTTCCCATATAGAAGGATCCGGTCTGTCCTTACCCGTCCGGGGCCGCAGTAGCACGAGGTTGTCGGTAAGACACTCCCCGTGGCGGAGGCTGGCTAGTCATAGCGCTTACAGCGAGAGCATGTTTTTGATGCGAAGACAAAGTAATTGTATACCAGATTCATACCTTCATCAATGCTGTAAAATGTAACCATCTCCCTTGTGTTTCCCTGTCAGACTCCCAAAGTAGACATTCCCAAAATAAAACTGGCATCATCAGAAAGCGAAAAAAGGTGGGCATTTCAGAACTGTACTCCAGTCCCCTGCAAAGCTCAAACCATGTGTAAATAGATCTAGGAATGAACAAACGTAGTTGTTTCAGTCTCAATAAAGTTTGCTGGTGGTGCCACCCTGAGCAATGCCACAGCCACCCGACCACCCGCGTGCACACACCCACACCCACGTTATCTAGCCACATTCACCGGTGAAAGCCAAACGGGGTTCACGCGAATAGTCACGGTTAGGGAACAGTCTTTGACAACACAGAAAGCTGAACCTGCCTGAGAGACGTCTGTGGAGCAATACGTAGAGAAAGATTCTGGTTTAGAACGGCCAAATTTTTGTAGAGTGGGGGGGAAGTTTCCGTAGAAGTCAAGGTGTGGGGTTTTTTTTTTTTTGTGTTCTGCTTTCTGTTTATTTCAGGCGAGCATTAAGATGAATTAGAAAATTCCATCCACTTTTGCAGGTAGAGACTAAAAGCCATACAGGGTTTTACCAGGTAACCTAGGAAAGGACAAACTAAGCTCCTGCTACTCTGTTCTCAGACTCCAGTTGAGATACAGGCTCATAATTTACCTATTTTTTTCATGTAACATAAAATGTGGAATATGAAGAAAACTGGTTTTTGTAGTTTTTAAAAAAATTATTTCCTATGGCTAGAGGTGCAGTGTAGGGAATTTCGTATCTTTCTGGTGCTTTTAGTGGCATTTTTTCTTGTTTGTCAGTTTAGGAAACTGTTCTCAATTAGTTTTAATTGAACATGATTGTGCTTAATGCTTTGAGCCAACCTCTTTCCACCGCAACTTCATCTCAGGTCTTAAAAGAAACCAATCTGTGGAGATGTTCAGTACAATACTACTGTCACTCAACCAGTCAAACCAGAGAACTGCTTGCGAGAGATAATGAGCAATTTGATGAGCTGTTTGGTTTCGGTAATGGCTTCTAGATGGCAAAGGCATAATTTAATACGAAGTTGCAGCATGAAGGACGGTAGGACGCTGTGTCTACAAGGAGCATTCCTGCTGCAATTTGGTGTTTTCCAGCATGTGGAGGAACGGATGCCGGGCTGCCGGAGCAATCCAAGGCGGACGGAAATGCCGTGGATGCAGATGAGCGGGGGCTGCACTTGGGGTTGGGTAGAGAGGGTAAAACTCAGTGACAAGCCAGAGCTCTGCTTCGGTTAAACCTTGGGTTCAGAAAGGAAAGTGAGGAATGTCAGTTGCCCTTATTTTCATAAGCAGAGCGTTATTTATCGAACCGGGAAACAAACAGTACCCACCAGCTCTTCCCTACTCTTGAGGTGACGTTAAACCCTTAGGGGAGCGGTTAATTGGGACGTAAGTAAGCAGACGATTCCCGTCAGCTCCACTAAACGCACATCCTGTTAACTATTCTTTGTTACAGTAAGACAGTTGGAAGAGTATGAATAAAGTAAGTCTTCACAGGCATTTACTGTGCAATTCATATCATTTTAGGAGTAACAATTTAATAACAGTATTAGTATTTAGCTAGAATTTGCAAAGTATTTTACTATTAAGTAGTCAGGAGATTATTCAAGCCGACGAGATGGCAAGGTTTGAATTCTGCCAATTTCCGCTGCTTCTATCTTTGATGCACTATTTTAAAAGCAATCTGATGAATAGCAAAAGGCTTCGTGAGCAACCAGGAGTTGGGGTGTGGCTTTAGATTCCTTTGATCTTTTTCAGACTTTTGTTTAATCTTACGGGATCATTGGCTCTTATCTGTCATCTTATTAAGCCTTAGCTGTTGTCAACGTTCTCTTTAGCTGCAGCATATGTTCCAAGTCCGATTTACTGAGGAAATTTGAGAAACCATGAAACGGTAAAATATGCAACTCTGGGGCATCTCTGCGGTGCCTCCATTTTAAATTATTCACAGTAATAACAGCGCATTGAAAGTCCATCTTAGAGCGGACTGTCGTGCTTTGGAGAGAAAGGTGGTGTAAGTGCAATTCTTTGTGTGAGTCAACTAGAACGAAAAGCCGTGATGGATGACAAAACTTCTTCCCAGTCTGCAGGAGCAGTTGAAGAGCACTGGGCTGCACGTGTGCTGTTTTGGGAAGGATCTAGCTTTTTAGGTGTGGATTCATAAATGATAATTCTGCGACTCATACCATTTATCTTGCTAGGAGAAAAAAAACCAATCTACCATCGTAGTTCCAGTGTGGTCAGGTAAAAACATTGTATAGATAGCAAGTGTTCATTTCTTCACTAAATGCATATTTATAGAATAGATAGGAACCATTTGTAAGGTAAGTCCTTTAAAGTTCTATAATATTAAAAGTAGTGGTTATTGGTCTGATATATGCTGCTCTTGATTCTACACACTAGACAAAAAAGCAGTGCTTCGTGAAATGCAGTGTTTTCCCTTAATGCCACTGGTGATAGGAAGTAGTTCTCTTCAGTTCAAAATCCTGTGCCCTTATTTGCTGCTTGCTAACGTAAGCAATAATCCCTCTCTAATGGTATCTAAGTGTTCTGTATCTCGTACTTTGATTGTCTATCTGGTGACAATGTAAAAATATTAGGCTAATATAAAACTATCTAATTGTATTTATTAACTGTTGATACTGAGATTCAGTCTGTGACCTGTGTTTTGTATTTTTATCGTGTATCTTAGTGGTGGTGAAATTTGTATAACGAATCTTTCCAATAAAGAGCTGAAGTATCCCTTTTCCGCGTTAACACAACCCGCATCAGTTTCAGTTTACGTGTTAACCGTGTTTGCAGAACTAGGAGGTAGGTAGTGAAAACATTCTTTCTTTTTTTCCTCCTTTTTTTTTTTTTTTTTAAACTGCGTTGGTTTTGAGAAACCAGGCTGTTTGTCTGAAGCTGCTCAAAACTTGCTCGTAAGCTCTTCACTGTGAGTATTAGCGGGATTCACTCAATCCCCACTCTGGTAGTTTCCTGTGTACACTTTTTAAATGTGCAACTCTGAGGAACGTCTGCGTTGCAGAGAGCAGTATAGCACCAGACCAGGGAGCTGTTAACCCATTTCGATTTGCACTAAAGGTGGGTGGAAACGCATGTATATAACTTCTCTTTACCTAGAAGTGCCATCAATTGTCCTTGCAAGTTAAAACCATTCAGCATTTGATTTAGATCGTATTCTAACACTGAAGGACAATGTCAAAGCAGACTTTTAACTTACGCCACATTTATAGTGGTACATCGTCATAGAAACTCCGCTCTGTTTTTGGAACACTGTGTGTCAGTGAGAAACGCGTTGTCCTATGGGCAGATAAGATGAGGCATAATGAGTTCTGTGTTTATAGACATGGCTGCTGTAGTTCAGGTCCACTATCTCCTCACTAAATCCTCCTGACCCTGGCAGTGTTCTGCAGGAAAAAAAAAAAAAAAAAAAAGAGAAAGATTGGTCTAAATTAGGGGCTCTTTTAGCACAATTTATTCGCTCGGCACTAGTCACATAAACAAAGCCATCGAAGGGGATACTGCAGCTTTGTTCATGCCTTTAATTTAGGGCAATCTTTCTTTAACTCATATCCTCTTTGCACCAGGAACAAAACTTTCTACCCTTGTATCACGTGCAATAAGTAATAATGAAGCATTAACACAACCTCAGACTTCAATGTTCGTATCCTTTTCCAGTGCTCGCTAATCGGGCGATCGCACTATACTCGCCAGCATCGAAGCTAACGAAAAAATAAACCCCACCTCTTAGGGTCTAGTACAACTATTGCGCGTCGCAATCGCGTTTTGTTAGGTTTGGTTTTTTTTCTCTCCTTCACCCTAGAAGACACCTTGGAACAAGAACAGGGGAAGCTGGCTGAGATCACCCGAGTACTTCTGCTCCCGCACGAGTACTCGCGTAGCTCACCAGGCGTGGTGGCAGTTGCTGCACTGGGTGCTCCTGTTGACCTGTCTGTATGATCTTGTTCATGAAACTAACCTGTTCTTTATGAAGTGAATAAATTACAGCTAACCATTTATCAGCATTGCGACTTTCCATTTGCAATCTTGTTCTACAGTTCACATACGAGTTTAGTTTTAACCATGTATTAGTCATCCATATTTTATTTATGAAAGCTGTTTATACAGGAAAAACTGTTGAAGTTTTACCAATATCTTAATAAAACAGTAATTTAAACCACACCTCAGATAGTCTGTTTATTTAAGAGCTAACAAAGACAGCAACCAACATCTGAATTCAATGTCTTTACTGTGGCAAAAGCCGATTTCCTTTGTGTGATGTTTAACGGAGAACGACAGGGCTCAGCACTGGCCTGTACAGTACTCAGGGCCCACTGGTGTCACAGCCAGAAAGGGAGCGGGCTGTTAGGGAACAGCCTACATTAATTAGATAAGTAAGTCTTCCGAGCCTCTACCCCCACCTCCTGTATAGATACCATATGTATCTATAACCATAAGGTGAGCAAAGCACAACGGTACCAGCTCCTTTCTTGTCCCCGCAAAGGCTGGACACAAACTCCAGAATCCATCACATGGCTAATCAAAGTAATTTCCTTCAGCTTGGGCCTCTTATTAAGAGTAAAGCATCTGTGAGTGGTGAAGAGGCAGAGCTCCGTGATTACTGCTAATTGAGCTGTGTATAATAATCAACACACAGCCCCATACAACACTAAACACAACGCGTTACCATCGCGTGCAGCTTGTCACAGGCCACCGTCAGTGCACGAGGCAGCTGAGGGCTGCACCTCCTCCCTCTCGCCCAGAAATACAAACCCAAGTTTGGGTAAAAACTGTGGCTCCTCCTCAATTCCTATCTGAAAATAGGAGGTTTAAGCATTTGGCCTGGCTTCTACACAGGTAGCTTTAAACAGCCACGATGGGTTTAAGCGCTTTTCATTGAATAATTCAGAAAAAAAGCTATTCTATGAGCAGTCAGACCTTACAGCAACTTGGCCCTAAAGTGTAAGTCAGTCAAGCATGGCAGCAGCAGTGTACTACTCCCCCTGAGAGCCAGCCTCTCCCCTTTTACTCATTTACACACAAACGTCTAAAACTTCACGCCAGGTTTCAACATTCATTTTATTAACAAAGTGCAAACAGTTTCAAACTAGGAGTTGTACAGCACTGACACCGTGGAACATTCATACAGAAACGAACGTCAGTACAGCCAGCTGAGACAAGGACAACTATCAGTTACAGTTACTCATGCTTTATCGATAACCAGGTATTCAGCTTTCATTGTAGCTTCACAAGTAGTTTAGCAGCTCAAAACACGACGCACAGTGGCAAAGAGTTTGGCAGCGGGTTCAGTTGGTCCACGCCCCAGAGGGAGGAAACAGCTCCTGTGCCAGCTGCCTTGCCCCAACCCTCCATCCACCGCATCTGCGGGACGCGGCACTCTTACACAAGCAGTTCATACCATTTAAAATGAGGACACTGGCGCATTCGTGGTTATTCCGACGACAGAATAGGGGACACATCCTGAAACAGGGCTCCAGCACCTTTTGGACATTTTTTCAGAGCATCTAAAGCTGGCAGAGCCAGCAACCTTTAGCGTAAGGCCTTCAAAGGTCATTTTGCCCCAGTAACGGGTTTAAGACGACTGCAGAAGAACCACACGAGGGTGTCTGACAGAACGGAGTGCGCACACAGCCATCAACAGCAGCCTTGGACTAAGCTCCAGTGAATAAACGCACCTCTTCCCAGGGACGTGAGCCAGCAGGTCTTCAGCCCCCAAGCCTGTTCTCTATCTGCTCCAAAGAAAGTCAGCTTTCATTGAAAACCCTCATACGGGGACCGCGTTACAGCTTCAAGCAAACACCATCTTAGGAGCCAAAAATTTTATGCCAGGTATTTAAATCCTAACAGTTTTCTAGCGACAACTCCATCAGCATGCAAAGCTCAGCCAGCCCCCCCTCGGCACCGTGTGATTTCTAAAGACTGCCTTAAACCCCTGGGTAGCCGCGTGGCCCTGCGGCAGCAGGGCAGCCCCACAGCAGAGGGTCAGACTGCGCAAACACCCACCCGCCTACTCACAAGAAGACGAACGCTGCCTCTCATCTCTGCAGCTCGAGGAGCAGCGCGGGAACGGTGCATCCCCAGGGCTACAGCCACCTCCCAGGCTAGCTAGGGCAAACAGTTACAATTACCTGGTGCTGTCTTCTCCAGTAACAAAGCCGAGATCATCGGGACCGACTTGATCACCCTCTGGGAACATCGAGCACCGCTCCGAGGCTGAAAACAAACCAAAAACCCAGCAACCTTTACCAGATGAGCAATCGGAGCACAGGAGGTTACCGTTCCATCACCTCCAAGTCCCACTGTGTTGTACTTCATCCCCAATACACGAGTACACGATGTGCTTGACACAGAGTTAGGACTGCCACAGGGTTCTAAATTTAAGATACCCTAAGTCAAGCACAGATAGGAGCGATGTTTTGATTCTCCCAATGAGTTGTGAGGTTTTACTGCCCGCTGCAGACACACAGCAAAGCAGCAAACTCCAATTACCGAGCTGAGGTGTTAGGCCATGCTGCTAACGCTGTGTGGGATGCTTATTCAGGCCTAAAGTCAACTTCACCTAGCGTCAGCCGTTACCTTGCAGCTTTTAATTTGATCAGAAGGCTAAAGCTTTTCAGAGAAAGAGGAGATGAATTTTTGAAACTACATCGAAGTGCTCAAAGCACAGTCCTGCCAATTAAGATGCAAATCCGCATCTAAGGCAGTGGTTACCCCCCTGAAATTAGCCTACTTACAGTGCTGATCCTGGTACACAGGGAGTCCCAGTTCAGGAGAACTAGAGCTGTGGGTTTTCCAGCACTTCCCCGGGAGACTCACCTAAACTGACTTCTCAAGGCTAGGAAGAGTTCCCCTCTCCTGCTTTGATCTGTTTTTAATTAGGATCCCAGGAGAGGAGTTCCAAATCTTACTGGTGCTTGCTTGAGCGTTAATACCTCTACAGGACCATCAGGGATCTCCACTTTTGCAGCGTTCTGTATCAGAGGAGCTCAGAGGCAGACGCGTGGGAGCGTTTGGGGAGGGGGCTCACACAGGCAATTCTACCTTCGCTTGAGGACTGGACTGAGAAGGCGTGGTTAAACCCCTCTGAGGCAGAGGCGGCATCTTCCTGCTCTTCGTTTTCTGTGTCACATTCAATGTCACTGTCACTGCTCATTCCTGGTAGGAGATGAAGGACATGCTTCTGACATACCCCAGCTGCAGAAAAACCCAAAAAACCAAAACCACAAGGCAAAAACAATAGCGGCATGATCCACGTAGCTGGAGCATTCAACTTTTTCACACGTAAGAGTTACTAGTATCAAATACCAAGAGCTGGCAGGAGAACAAGAGAGAAGGAGCACATCAGAGCTAAATGTATTTACCAAAGCACTCAGGAATTTGACAGAACAGTGGGTAGGTACCAGCTTTGAAACTGGCCTCATTCTGCCGTGCAGCTTAGCGCAAGAGGAGCAGTTCCAACATGCCACCAGCTGAGCACAGACTCAGGCGTCCACAGCTCCTTCCTGGCTGAGCTGCACTCCCCTGCCAGCTCCTCAGTCTACCTCTACAAATAGGACAGAAAATAAAGGTTGTTTTAACAGTTACGAGGTAGTATGACCCATGGAGCAGATGCACCTACCAGACCCTTCAAGTAGCAATACTCTATTCAAGTCTCACACACAAAACCCATGCTTTTCCTACAAAAAAGAACCATAGCTGTTGATTATCAAGATGGCTTCCTTTGTTTTGCCAGACCTTGAGTGTGCATTGACAGCAGTGAAAACTCTCCCTTTTGTACACTTTTGTCGGTGACAAAAGGGGTTTGCTCTGTTCTTTTACTTCTTCAGAGCTGATACTCATTGCTAAGAAAAAACAAGTAGTTAAGTGAGGTGCCAAGTCTACCGTAGTTTTTCCTCTGAAGGGAAAGAAATTGTAATATTTGTTTCCTGGGGTTTTTAACAATGAAGTATTTCAGTTTTTAAAACATTTTCCTATTAGGCTCTCTGCTATAATAGGAGAGCTGCAGGAGAGCACATCATGATCACGCTGCAGTGACTAAGAGCCGAAATTCAGTTTTGTCACTGAGAGACCTTCTGTAAATGCCAACTCCTACACAATATTGCACACTGCAGATAGAGATGGATGCTGGCACCTTAATATAGGCTTTGCGCTACAATTCAGTCATTGAAATTCAAATTAGTGCAGGGGTGGAAGGCAGGAGAGTTTTAGCAAGATAAGAAAGACTCTTCTTCTACGTGGACTTTAAAAAAAAAAAAGGCAGTAATATTTTTTTCCAGCATGGAAAGGATGCAGGAAGGGAGGGGGAAAAGTTTCCTCCAAGTCTCTAAGGAAACTGGCTTATGTACCACAACACCCGACACGAATGAAGTATTGGAGAGATTCTAGTGAGGATGTGGAGGTAGTTACCAACACCGTTTGTCCCTGAAGGTGGAAGACTTAAAAGCCAAGGTCACTGGCTACTATTATAAATAGTTAATTTTCAAGGCCATGCAACTGAACACCAAAGCAAGGACCTGGAGACATATCGAGAGGTACAAAAAAGAACTAGCGGCCCAGAGAAATAGACAGCACCATGTAGCATTATCTGCTGGGTCTTCACGTTCCTGCTGCACCGCAGCATCATTATTTCTCCACAGGCAGCAGTGACACAGAGATGTTCTCTCCTCATTCAGATTTATATTACAGCTGCCAAATGTTACAGCAAAGTTCAACAGCCATGAAAACGGGTTTTGTTAGTTGTGGTTGTTTTTTTCTTTTTCTCTTTTTCTTCTCCCTTCAAGCTATTTCCATTACCGAAATGGATCATCATAGACTGGAGTGTTGTCACATTGCATTTGCCCTCTACAACATCCAATTTACCTTCTTCTGGCCCTGCAGAAGCACCTTCAGAAAGCATGCCCTGCAGTTCACCAGTTTCAGAGTTGTTCTCCAGACCACCTGACTGTGCTCCTTCTGTACGACATCCTTTAGAATTTGATCTTAAGAAAGAATTTAGGAGAAATAGAAAAACCCACATTAGCAATTCAGCTTTAATCCAGCTATGGAAACGAATCCTTTTAGTGCCACATCTGGTTTTACTCATTGTTTAAGTCTCTTGCATACCCACTTAAACTTCCAGTTTTGATCGATTGAGAAATATTTAAAATCTAAAAAAAAATAAGCCTGGAAAAATTTGATACATCTTTTCCAAAAATGGTGACTCTCACTATTTAAAACAAACAAACAAACCAACCAAACCCAACTGAGTATTCCATTGCACTTAGCTTAGTTATCCAACCAGGTGTTATTAAGAAATTGCTGAAAAGTAGAGTCACAGTGAAAAATACCGTCATACAGGAAGAAATCAAAATTGCTAACTTTAAGTTAGAGGATATTTTGCAAGGAATAGTGGGAAAACAGACTGGGCCTGCCTTTCAAATCCAAGTTTCAGACTACATCCACAGCTGATCAAACTAAAAGGAAAAAGAAAAAAAAAAAAAAAAAGACAACTTGTAAAACCAAAAATTGACATCCAGAGGGAAGAGCAGCAACCAAGTAAACTTCCAAGTAATCTCTCTTCCATGCTAGAAGCACCTGGTTTCAGTAGATTGGTATGTTTTCTTTCTAGATCAAGGGAAGGTGGGGGAGGACATAACAAGGAAAAAAGAATAAAACCCTTACCCTAGAGCACCAGCTTTTCTGGTCTTCTCTACAGCAGCTAAGCCATTTAGGCCAGAAACTCCCACATCGGCATCTGAACCTTCACAAGGTCTTTCCTCTGGCTTAGGCAGTGCCTCAGTCACATTGCTGTTAGCCAGGGGCCTGGAAGAGTGATGCCGACTGCTCAACTTTGAACTCCCTACACCACCTGAGAAAAGAGGGAAAGAAACTCAAAGCATGTCAAGCCTCATTTCAAAAGGCTAAGCATCCAGTTGCTTTACATCACCAGTTTGGTTACAAACATGTGTATGCACAAGCACATCTTCCCCACCTTCGCTCTTAAAACCTTACATTTTCAAGGCAACGTATGGGCAACACATACCATTTGATATCTGCTCTCTAGACACACAGAGCTTCTGTTTCAGGTGCCATGTCTGATGGGAGACTCAGGTAAGCCCAGATTAATCCTTCCCCATCTTGTGTAGTTAAAACTTATCTTCTACTTCTAGTAACACAGCCACCCTCTTCACTGTCATTTTTTCCCAGCTATAGAGGCAGTCTTTTTTTTGGCTGCAGTAAAGCAGCCTTTCTAGCCCTGGACAAGGGTGAAACTGGGCACAAATGGTACAGGTACACCGTGTAATGACATGGTATTTTCCAGTTTCTCACCCAAGTCTTCTCCATCTATTTAGCATTACAAGAAAAGACTTGCAATACTCAATTCCAAAACTCCATTGGGCAAAATAAAAATTCCTGGGTTAGGTATTTAATTTCATTACCACTTAAGGAAGGGCATCGTAAACTCAGAAGCAGCAATATCATACAACTCTTTCACCACATATATCCGGAGTTTTCTGGAATTCCCTTTAAGTCAAATCACAATTTAAGCCTGGGTCAGTATTTTTTGATCTATAATTTTCATTATAAAGTTGAGAGGTGAGAAGTAACATGTAACACACATATTTACATTCTGATAAGTCAACTGTGCAGCACTGTTTCACAGCAGATCAGCTATCAAAGGTACAATAACATTAACTAGATTTGGGAAAGGATCCAGTCAAGTTTCAGGGAAGTTTCAGCTGCCAAGTAAAAGTCTTCTTGAAAAGTTTTTGTACAACAGATGCTAAGCTGCATCCCATCACACAAGTAAAGAAGATGACCTTGTTTACCTTCAGAAGTTTGACTGTCTCCCTTTAAACGAAGATTGCTATCCCCACAGTCCATAGCTCTTCGTAAAGACAGACTACCTGCTGCTCCAGAGCGAATAGGTTTGGGTGAATTACTTTTCTTACTTGCAGCTGCAAAAATATTTTAAGATGTGACAAGCATTCAGTCAAACTGCTGCAGTATTCTGTCTTCATGCTTGTTTTAAGTGAAGTTAGGCTCCATACTAGTCTCACTGCTCATTAACTCCCAGTCCTGCACAAAACTCCTTCCACACCCTTCCTGTCAAAGATACGGCCTAGAGGGAAGCTTAGCTAACTATGGATGCAGCCAAAACTACACCAGTAAAGCCCACTTGCCTTACACTAAGACATCCTTCAGAAAGCCATCACCCAGATTCCTTCAGCCATCAGGACAGCATAGAAGGGTAAGGGTAGCCAAAACCATTCCTTCAGCTCTTAAATTTCAAAGTCCAGTGTAGCAAAGGACCTCGAAAGCGAGAGTGAAAGGCAGGCTATGGGACTCGCACTGTTTATCACTTCCCAAATTAACCGTTCTCTGAGCATGTGTCAGTGTGGATCCTACTACAGAAACTCCTCTAGGTAGAGGAACAAAAGAGTGGTAACTGGAACAACAAAACATCAAGCTCTACTGCCACCACACCCCATAAAGGCGGGGGATCTAGGCTTCAGTGCGTCAGAAGATTGCTCTTGTTTTATGGAGCACTGTATGCCTGTTCCTCTTGTTCCAATGCAGAACAAAGTGACTGCCCTGTGCCTTAGCAACCTTTGAGGGACATTTAGCATTTGCTAAGGAAAGAGGGTGTTAAAAACCACACAACGGACAAAAGCTAGCACTTCCAAAGCGGCTTGATCCTTCCGTGGCTTATGGCTAGTACAAGTCAGGGCTCCAAACATTAACACAACTCTTTCTCTTAACGTGCACATCAGATAAGAAATTCTCTGCTTTGTGGGAGTGATGAAATGCAAAACAGACCTGTGCTGGACTTGCAAAAGCCCTGCTTTGTAGGTCAGTATTGAAAGGGATAGAGAGGAATGGAACTATTCTACCAGTTCTTTAGTCCACTCGTGTTTGGAATGTATTTCTTACTCATCTTAGCTCCAAAATGGAAGCAAGTAACTTGAATCAAAACCCAGAAGGCTGGAAAATCATCTCTCCCAGGCAACAGGGAAGTGAGAGAGGATAAGCAATCAGTGCTTTTATTCAGGACCATAAGCAACAAAGCACTTGCACAGCCTTCGTGCTGGTATCCAAAAGATGCCACACTGGCTTACCAGTGCTGCGACTAGGACTCAGTGACAGTACCTGAACAGACTGATAAACAGGCACCTTTTTGAAAGAATTCACCTTTCAAAAGGCAAAGTCCCTCAAGAGAGAACCTTGGCTTACTTGAATTTTAGCAAGATTTCAAGTTACTGAAGTATAGCAAGTCTGAAATTTTTGACTTTTGTTCACTGGCAAGCATCATGAAACACCCTCAAGTTCATAGATGGGCCAGATGCAAAGCAGCAGTCAACAAGACATGACCTTCAGCTAGGACCAGTTCAATACTGGATTAAGCTTCAGAACATTCTCACTGCCTTAGGTGTGTTACTGGTTGTGGAGCAAAAGTTTTGGTGCTTTTACAGACAAGGTCTGAAACCAGCTTAAGTAACATTTACTTACACAAAGGCAGTGCGGGTTTTACGTTTCCAGATTCTTACAGCTGAACTTAAGTATGAGTAACTATAAAAGGTCTATTTCCAGATGCCTGGATATATAAATATACAACTGACATCTATAAGGGCAACATTTAAATCCCCCCTTTTCTATGCACTTACAATTCCTCATGTAACAACTGGTAACTGAAGACTTCGTCAGTAGTTCCATTCCTATTTCCTGCAGCTTGCTGCAGCTTTCCGTTCCACAGGCAGCTAAAGCACCTTGCTCAATGGAGAAGAAGCTGGGCTGTCCATCACATGAGCCAGCATTGCTGCTTCTCACTTCTGATAGTTGGTTTTTTACATCAGACATTTTGCTTCGTACTTCAGCCATCTGAGTTTTAAGTCTTTTCAGCATCTTCAAGTCAGGTGGCACACGCCACATTGCCTGGTGCCTCCGCTGATCTCGATCTTTTAGAGAATAGGATGATGCTTTACCAAAGGAAAGGTTAAAGAACACAACAAGTAAATAAAACTGTTCTCAAATAAAAACAGACATCTATTTTTAACAGCTGTAAGAATTCTACCTTCTGCTCTGCTATAAAAATGAGGGACAGAGACATTCTTCTGTACTGGTATCGCACCATAATATTGAGGTTGCAAGCACTGCACAGCTACTGGGACTGCAGATTTTCATTCCTTGCCTGCCATGGAGGAAGGCCCCCCCAGTGAGACCTGCTCACTGGAAGAAGCAATGCTCCCAATACTACTGTGTGAATTCTGATGACAACTGAGCTACTAACTCTGTACTGCCAGACAAGCTTGAGTTCACAAGCCTGGTTGACAGTTCATGGCAAATTTGTTACATGTTTTTATAAAGTTTGTTGCATGCACAGCAGATTCTCATACCACCAACATACAGAAGTCAAAGAAATCTGAAACTAGCAAAGGAATTCCCTTAAGTAACTAACAACAGAATATCAGGTCGAGCAGCTAATACCCGAGTAAGCCTACATGCTGCTCAGCCAGAATTAGATCAACTTTGATGTCTATTTGAAGTGTTATAAATTCTGTAAGTGTTTCACTGCAAATTCAGCTGTTCAAAGCTGTAAAGCCAAGTGACTCTTAGAAACCTTCACCTTAGGAGGTGAAATCTGGCAAACTCCAAATGTAACAGCAGCTTTCTCTTAGTTGACCGACTTGAATAAGGCTCTGGGAACAGTCAGACCTTAAGGGAACCTCAGCCAAACAGGTAATTTCAGCTGTGTAGCCAGTAGCTGAAGATGACCAGGAAGCCATTCAACACAACAGGAGATCTTAATCTTGCTCAAATAGTGCAGCATGAAGTGCAACGCCCTCTCTTAAGATTCTTTTGTCTAAGCCTTTTCCCAGCCAAAACAGAGTTGAGACTTACAGTCATGTGCTGCCTCCACTTTTTGTACTTATGGAAGTGACTTCCATCTTTGGAAGCATGGATTGCATTCAGCAGAAAACTCATTTGACTGTTTATGTGACTACATTTAAAAAGGCAACCACAAAGGAACAAATAGTTTGAGCTAGCTTTTAGATTCAGTAACACCAATGTCACTGTTGCAGCAAAAGCAAGCATTTATTTGGTAGCATATGGACCATTATTTCTCTTCTGTTCTATTAAGTCACCAAATGGTTGTTTCAGAATGACCTGAAATAAGATGTTGCAGTAGTGGGCCAGCTAGTTCCAAATAAGTCTTAATCACGATAAATGCATTATTGAGGTTTGATTTAATTGTAATTCTTCACTAACAAAACAACAGAAATGAGCAACCTTCAGTGATAGCCATGGGTGCCAGAATTGCCAGCTATCTTGCTTTGCTGCACATGAAGTTAATGGCTGGTTTTGGTTGAAGGGTCCTAACTGAACCACAAATACTCTTCGAAGTCTTCAATTATTTAAATACCATCATTATTTTTGACTCCTGACATGTGCTTACTTGTGCTTTTCCAGCCTTCCTACTACACACATTTTTCTAGTTCTGTTTTAAATGGTTTTCTCATATAAAAGTAAATTCCAGGATTTATTTTCTAGTTAGTGTACACTGTGCTCCTAGTACTCTCAGCCATTAAGTGTGCAAACTGCGTGAAGTGAGAGGTGTAACTGCTTCCTCAGCAGATAGCTGGTTTGTGTTGTTTTGGTTTTCAGTGCTAACCCCTTCTAGAAACAGGCCTTTCATTCATCTCCCACAGTTGTAGTCAAAGAAACTGCATGAACTGTCTCTCTACAATGTTGCTACACAAAACAGCCAGGCAGTTCAGTCACATCCCCCAAGAAAAGATGAGAAGGCCCCCCTCGATACACACTTCTGTTTTTAGTTGAGTCATCTGGTGTTCTCAAGCTGAGGTCAACCATTAAGACAAAGAATGTGTTAGAGCAGGCTGTAAGATGCAGCATACTGATGAGCACAGATGAGGATATGGAAGCCTCACTATCAGTGAAAAGGACTGCCTGTCATTCTCTTTTCCCTCTCCCCTCCTCAAATCTGCTTCTAACTCTGGGACTGCATTCTCGGAGACCTTTTCCACACTGGAATTAAATCATCTGATATGTGATGTACAGTTACCTCTGTTCTGCAGAAGAGAGGCAGGGGGACGTGGCTGAAGGCCCCAAAGGTTTTCCATACCATTTCTGTCTTTTAGATCCAGTAAGTGGATTAAAATTAAGGGATCTATATCTAGTAAACTGCTACTGGCTGTTGAGCCTAGGGCACTTCCTCCCCGCCTTGAAGTTCTTCCACTTGCACTGGTGTAGCCATGGCTAGTACCTAAGGAAAAGTTATAGAGAAAGAATGTGCATATACATGAGGCAGGGGATGCATTATTCCCTGTAAAAATAAAGAGTTCTACAAGCAGATTAGGAATGAAGAAGTTCCAAGAAACTTAACAAGACATCAGTATTATTTCACACGTTTATGGATTTTGAAAGCAAATCAGATATACTTCTAAGTAAAAGTTTAAGATAAAAAGCACTGGGCAGGGCATTGGGGAAGAAGGAAAAAGAAAAAATACTTCATACCTTTTATGTAAATTTCTTAATAAATAGATAAATACACTGGTAAACAAATCAATACAAAGCATATTTATTCTGAAGACATGCACATAAAGCTTTCTACGTGTCCCCATCCCTCCTCCTCAATTAGATTAAGGGTGTGAAGGAGGTGGGGATCTTCAGTTAAGTTCTGCTCTGTGTTACGATGTTCCCAGTACATAGTAGCCAAAACACTCAAAAGATTAAGAGAGTCTTCAGAGAAAACAGTTAGATCTGCGAGATTAAAATTGTACCGTTTTACTAAACTCCCTTCAAACACAGACAGGTGACACTACCAGCATTCAGACTGGAAAGCAGTGCAAGCAGGTAAATGCAAGAAGCTCAAGTGGAGAGATTGTGTCAGCTTTTACAAATGCTGTTAAAAATTACTTTCTAAAAGCTCCTAAATAAATGCTGCTTCTACAGCCACTGTGCTCCTACTGTAAAGGCTACCCTCTCAGAAGGAAACAGAGATGTCCCACAACTGCCTAGCTCTCAAGAAACTTGAGTAGTTTTGAAACAGCACCTAGAAGCAGGACAGTTAAGGAACTCTGTCTTTCAAGCACTAGCAGACTTCCACAACAGCATAAATACCACTTCCAGTAAATGCCACTTCTGGTATCTTTGCCATAAATAATGATATTCCATATATATATTTCTTCCAGAGTTTTATTAACCTATGGCTAATTTGGGCTATAATCATCTCTAGGCTGCAAGAAATCTTAGAGCACCTTTTCATTATTATATTTAAAACGTATTTCTGCTTGACTTGTAAGGATTCTTTACTTCATTCCCTTCACGTACTTCAGGTTTTACAGCACACTAAAACCTGAAGTGAATGTGTCACGCGTTCAGGGGCCACACAGATACCAGTAAAAATTGCTCGTCGGTCTACTTTTGATCAGAATGGAAATGGTTTCAGAGGCAGAAAAGCCTCCCTCCCAACTTATGCATCATTTTTACACAAGCACATTCAGAAACTTTCCTCCCCCTTTTTTTAATGCACCAATGAAATGTTTCTGCTACACTGCAATAATCAGTACAAACCACATGATGCAGCATTTCCAAAAATAGAAATGCCTGCAGAACACACAGCTTGGTGTTGCTTCCAAGAAGAACAGGGAAGGAATCCAGCAGCGTTTCACATATATGGGAATTCTGAAGGCTGGTTTTCATACCTGATGCTCCAGGAGTAGTAGCAGCTGCTGCATCCTCCATGAGATCTCCTTCTTCCAACTCCATATTACTGCTATATTCCACGTCATTTTCTCCAGACCTTAGGAGATGATTGGGGTGGAGAAAGGAGAATACAATTACTAGCTTTTTTCAGCTCTTGTTAAAGGTTACGGCACACACCTTGAAAACAACATGAAGCACTGTAAATAGCACTTTCTGCATTCCAAGCTACACAAACTGAACAAAAGTGTGTTAATTAAATGACTGACTCACTAACCAAGAGTCCAAGTGCCATACGTATCTAGACTGTAAAATCTGATCCTGCAAACTTCTATATTTGTATGTGTCACAACACATTCTCATGTTTTAATGAAGATTCCAGGATTTGACATCATCTCAGCTAAGAACCTTAAATTCTCTAGTTTAAGTAACTGTCCTTATTATCACTCTGCTACTACAACAACACTTCCTAATACCAAACCTCTCTTTCATTAAAGTTTAGAAACAGATTTCTTAATAGTGTCTTGGGAAAGAACCTTCACAGGCTATCACTTGTCAAAGACAGAATACAACACTAAAATAAATGAAGAGATCGGAAAGACAGTAACTAACAGTCTGAAAATTCAATGTTTAGCATTAACTGTATCAGTTAACGTTGTTTACAGTCCAGGAAACACCCCTCACATTGCACTGGAATCCTCCCCACAAGCAACTGTGATATAGCAAATGAATCAGTTTCCATTGGAATATTAGGATGATTACCCTGGGAGACAAGTTGATAACTTAAAATGCCTTTCAAATCACTTACATAGTTTCTTCATCAATATCATTTTCTTCAGTGTTACTAGTTGCTGTTGAACTAGCTGAAGAGCTGCTACCATCAAGGTGGTTCACCTCATCTTCTCCAGCAAGATCTATATCCAAGTCACCATCAGAGAGCTCGTGCTACAGGAAAAACAGAACACGTCTTTATAAAAAGAAACACTTCAATTGCATTTTGATGCATTCACCAAAAGCTATGAACAAAAACTGCCTCTCCCCAGACTGTCACACTATCATACAGGAGTTAGGAGGGTCTCAAAGCACAATAAAGGCTGGTAAAAAATAAAGAAGTTGGAATTTTCAGCTGCAACTTGGAAACTTTTTTGTAGTAGGATCTGTCAGCTCTGTTCTGGAACATCTCTCTAGTGTCATGTCTCGCTGCTAGCTCTCAACTGTATTATCTCCTATTTCCATCCAAAGGATAATAAATCTAATTTACAGTTCAGAAATTCATCTGTTTCTTCTGCTATCCTATCATAAAAAGCTACACATAAACAAAGAGCCAGGAAAAAGATAATTCCTACATTAAAGTCTTCATGCTGGATCTTCTCTTCCTCCTCTTCCTTGCTATCTCGCACTAGTCCTGGAGCAGCAACATTCTCAAGTAGTATTTCAGTGCTTTGTCCAGATTTCTTTGATCTTGTTTCTGGACCATCATCATTCTGGGGACTAAGATGAGTGTCTGGAGGTGAAATGCCTCGTGATTTCTGAGTCCGGGAAAGTTCAATCGCAAGTCTCTTAAATATTAGAAGACACACAAAAGCATACACAGAAGATGACAATGGAGCATCATCATCAAATCAAGGATGTTCGTTCACTTGCATATATATCAGTTTAATAATGCCAATATCAAACTACCAATAGCAACCCAAATAAACACAACTGTAAAACATGAACACTAACCTAAACCAGGTAAATTTTTGGTCAGTAGAAGGTGATTTTACATCAATATACATCTCACTTACTTCTTTAAGGTTATTTATTTGTTGGATGTAACTTGTCTGAGCTGCTTCCAATTGAGCAATGTACCAGTGTTGATCTCGGCATTTTTGGAAGAAGGTCGGCGAGCGCACTTGGAACCTTCAAAGGAATATATGAAAAGGTGTTTTGGGGGTTTTTTGGTTTGTTTTTTGTTTCCTGCCCCTTCCGAAAATCCAAAAAGCCCTGCATAAGAACATCATACAACCTGAAATCTAGTAATGAAATAAACTTAACAGACAACATATACTTCTGTCATCAGTATCCTGAACGCACTGAATGGTAACAGTAAGTATTTTGTAGG